>CM073734.1:54362745-55017310 GCA_037113605.1 Calophaca sinica | reverse complement strand
ACCGTACATATATATTTATATGTAATTAATTATATGTGCTCATACTAATATAAGAATATTCATATTCATTGGTGATTATATTTATATTAATATATGATCATGTATATATTAGTGTTAGATTGTACATTTATTTATATATGTTTGCATTAATATGAAATTATCTATATTAATATGAGATTGTAATTATAATTCTGTGTCATTGTGGCTATAATTAAATATGAGATTCTGCTTATTAATATAGTACTATGAGATCTTGTGTGTTAATACGTGATATAAATATTAATTTATATATTTATATTTTAATATAGGATTTTGTATGCTCATATGTAAGATATGCTTTTGTTATTAACATGTGACCTTAGTTATTAATAAGTGATTCTAAATTATAGTACGAGATATTGTATGATTTAGTATTAAATCAAAATAGTGTAATCTATTAGATATCATAGAAATTCAATCCTTGAACGAATAAATTTATCTTATCTTAATCCTTAGAGTGTCAATTAGATATCAACCAGATTTAATAAGAGTCCTAATTAAGATAGGAGAATCATTTCCTCAATTATCTCTTAAGATCTTATCTTAATCCTATCTAGAAACAATCATCAATTCTATCTCTAAACTTCCATCACATTTTTGACCCATTTAGAGTCTTATTCAAGATTTGCTTGTGAGACAAAATTTTGTAGAACTCTCTAAGCATTCCTACGCCACCAAGAATTCCCCAATCGAACACCTGTAGCTCAAGTTACAACGAAAACCATGATATAGTGATGTTGTACCTGAGGCATCAATTCTTTTACGTGTTTTGACCCGTTGGGCTTGACCCTTATGACTCGTTTTGACCTATTTTGGATTAGACTCATGGGAGATGATTAGAATACCTAAACTTAAGTATAAAACACTCATATTACTCTCTAAGATCATCCCTAAGTTCTCTTAAGAGATCCAAGGAAGTTCGGAACAATTTTCCACTGTTCTCTCTCGTATCCTTTCTATTTCTATAGAGGAAAACCCCTTGATAAGCCTTTCATTTTTCTGGTTTGAACTCTACTTGGGTTTTTGGATTCTAATCTTCATATTTGGACTTCTGGTGATCGTGATGGTAGGAACCGGAAACGGGACATTAGTAGCTTCATTCTACCTATCGGACCTCGCGAACTCATCTAAGGTATGAGGGTGGATGATCATATGAAAAGATGCTTAGAGCTTAAATTAACATGATTGGGGTGTCCCATGACCTCAATGTTTTGCGAGACAATTTATGCTGTTTAAAACCATTGTATGGGCATTGAGTTTGATTAATGAGTTGTTGTTTTTAATGGCTTTAAGGGTCCTTGTAGGAGCAAGGATCCTAAGAGTGATTGGTTAGTAATATTATATGATTGGATGCATGATTAATGATCCTTTGTTGTTGTTGAATAATTAAAATTATGATTAGGTTGGATTTGTGATTTAAACCAGTGTTATAAAACTCCGACCAGTCATCGACTCGGTCGAGGTCCTGGGCCAGCGGGTCACTTGTTGAACCGGAGGGTCATTTATTGAACTGCATGACTCGGTATAAAGTATAATAGCACCCATAATACAAGTGTGTGTGTGTATATATATATATTCGCATGTATATCAAAATCCAGTCGTGGCTTAGTGGTAATACTAGCGCCTTGCAAGTGACTAGATGCAAGGTCGAATCCAAGCTGAGGCATTTTACTATTTCATCGACTTTTAATTGTATGGGCTAGTGAATGGGTGATGACATGGCCAATTTTCACCAGTTCAATCTGGTTTAAAGGCTATTTGATGACGTCAGTATCGAGCTAGTGACACATCCGATCGAATTCATTGCTCGAACTGTTGGGGTTTCCGGTTCCCAGCCGGTCCAAGCCAGTTTTTATAACACTGATTAAAACTCACTGTTTTGAATTGTTGTTACACGTCCCTATGTTTATGATTGATTTGAATACCTTAATAATGGATTGATTTAGTGTTGGATATGTGTGATATGATTAAGGTTGTTTAGAAGTCATTATGAATGAATCTATGCATGAATATGTAATGGAACCATAGGATGTGAAGAATTGATAATGGAATTAATGAATAATGAATTAGGATAAAGTATTAATAACTGAAGATGGCTAATTAAGGATTGGTGTAATGAGAAAGGTTATAGTTTAGAAATGGCAATGGAAGAAAGAATGGAATGATCGTGAGTTAATGTTAAAACTAGAGTTAAGAGTAGGGTTAAGGGTTTGAAGGAATAAAGACCTTAGGGGTATTTTAGGAAATGTTCAATGTTGGCCTAGATGTGGGACCACTTAGGAGAGGTCATCAATTCGCAATAGTGTAAAAAAAAAGAAGCATTTATTGCACTATTGCGGATCTATGAATCGATTCATGTCTACATGAATCGAATCATAGTAGTGTTCAGAACTTAATTCCATTCACGAAATGAGTTTTCAACCCTGAATCGATTCACAGGGGTCTTGAATCGATTCATGCCCCTGTTTCTTGTTCTAAAACCTTTTTAAATGACTTTTAAGGGTTGGTTAAGGGTAGTAATCCCCTAGACCTTTAATATGCTTGATGTTTGACCTTGATTAAGAGAGTAACGACTTTTTACCCACAAAAGTGTGTCTATTGGTCATGGATTTGTGACCAATGTGTAAATGAGGTTTGGCCTTGTTTGCATCTGACGGTTTTGTTGGATTGATTCATTGAGGAAAACTCATTGACGGGTTTGTTGACGTAGTTTTTCCTCATGAATGCTTAGGACTTGATTCGAGTTCGCAACTAAGCCCTAAAGTACCTAATCAACACACAACTAACATACAACGGTCCTATAATTTCCAACACTCAAGCTTAAGAAATTCGGGGTGTTACAAACAGCATTAATGTTTAACCACCGAGTGAAAATCAATTTGAATCAAATCGTATAATTAATAGCCAAAATATTCTACACACTACTCCACCAATTTATTTAGAAAAAAGACTAAAAAAGTAAAGCAAATAAAATCTAACAAATGAGTTTAACCACCAAAAATCTTCTAAATTAAATGCTGATCTTCTAAATTAAAATCTAATAAATTATTAAACACCGCAATAGTAATAATAAATGACGATATTCAATACTAAAAAAATATTGTTTAACCACTAAATTTGTAATATTTAACATGTAAATGATCCAAATAAAATATAATAATTAATATGCGAATAATAAAATAAATTAATTAATCGTCAAGCAAATGTGCTGAGAATTAAAAAATAATTATTAAGTTACATAAATGTATTTTATATATGAAAATATATGAAAGAAAAAAATTATGAATTCGATTCATTGACTAAACAATTATATCTTATAACTGATAATTAACTAATAAATTATGTAAGCAACACACAATTTTTTTTTTTACCGTAGCATACAAATGTGTTGAAAATATAAAATATAATTATAAATATTCATAAAATTTATATTTATATTAAACTAAACAATATAATAAATCAATTGAGAACATAAAAACTATAATAAAAAAGAAATAAACTGACTTTGCTCCTAATAAAAGGTTTTTTTTTTGTTGTTACACAATAAATGGTTTAAAATCTAGAAACTTCTTTTATAACAATAATTTAAATGCTATTAATTATATTTGATAGTGTTACATAATAGTAATTGATTGTATTTAAAGTATTTAATTCCTGTTTTTTGTTATTATTAACATAATATACAGTCTGGAAGTAACAAAAAAATGTTCAAATTATGTTCAAGACAAGTGAATTATCATGGTGAAGATTCTATTTTTTGGGTGTAGCTTCAAGACATATGAATAATTTGCAGAGAATTGAATTAAACATTATAATAAATCAATTTTGAACATAAAAACTATAATAAAAAAGGAAATAAATAGATTTTCTTCCTAATGAAGTTTTTAAAGACCGCAAACTCCTTTTATAACAATAACTAGTTTTTTGACCCTGTGATGTACTAGGTAAACAAAGTTTGTCATATTACTTCTGTGTTTTTTTGTTCGAATAATATATTTTGTAGCTTTTATAACACAATGAGCCACCTTAACGAAAAATTTTAGATTAATAAAATGAAAAACAAATCAAATTTCGTTTATAGCATAAAAACAATCATGTTCTTTCAAACTGAGAAAATAATATCATGATTTTAAATGTAATTACGATCATATAAAATGGTACGTCCCATTTAAGTACCCAAAAAAATATATAAATCGGTAAATAATAATTATATTTTTTTTACAAAGGTAAATAATAATTATATAAAGATAAGCATTAGGCAACATATATAATATTATAAAAAGTAACTTTATCTGTCATGGCAAGTTAACATGCAGACTGTCAAAAGTTAATCGGCAGTTCGGCAATTAGACCACTAACCATTAAATTCAAATCAAAGAATGCAAAAAGTAAATAAGACAGAGTTATGTATATTTCAAAAGTTGAGGAAATAATGCTAACTCAAACCATGTAAACTAAATTATGAAAAACTTATCTATACACTACATTTGAATTGGTGGTTGTCACATCTCCCTCGTTGTTACGTATGAGTATCTTCAAACCACTGCGTGATGTAACCCTTGATATTGCCCAACATGTAGTTGACCATTGAAAAAAACTAATTGCAGACGATACCGATTTTTCAAAGACTGCCCCTGACTTTCATTTATAGTCATTACAAAAGAAACAATCACTGAAAATTGTTTGCGCTGAAATTCAAAGGGATTCCTTGGACTAGATTGGATCAATGACAATCTAGGAATAAAAAAAATTCTCCTACTTTGCTGCCAGAAATAACCTTTGCCTCCAACACATGATTGTCAAGTTGGATGACTATGAGCCGAGTGCCATTGCACAATCCTGACGACTGATCTATATTTCTCAATAACATGATGAGAACACCAATTTTTAACTTCAGTTGTTGATTCGGAAGTCCAGATACAGAAAGTGTATTAAAAAAATTATGGAGTATGTATATCATCTATCAAAATTTTCATCAACCGAACATGAGAATGAATTATGGAAATCTTAATTGATTTATCAATTGAATAGCTTTCCTCAAATCCTCGCCTATTATATTAATTGTTTAACTAATTATTAAATTGAATTGATACTCGTAAAGTATTTACTATTAATTAAAAAATAAATGAATTATATAACTCACTTGCTATAGCTACTTAACCCGTGCATTACGCCTATCAAATTTAGTATTTTAGTAATATAACAATAAAAGGACGTCTAATTATCAAAAAATAAAATCAGCAAATAAAAAAAGGACGTTTGTGGCGTTTAAATAGGAAAAGAAATCTATTTGTGATATTGAATAGAATGCAAATGTGCTTCTTTCTTTTTTTATGAAGAGGGCAAATGTGCTTATTATATGGAACTATCGGATCCTTTCAAAATTCAAATGGATGCAAGCAAAATTGAGGAAAAATTATATGGCTAGAAAACATATGTTGGTATTTATTTGGAGAATATATATAAGAATGTGCCCTAGAAATAAATTAATATAATTTGAAAATAAAATTGATCAATAATTAATTTATTGACTGAATATATGATAAATATATTATGCTTACAAAATAATTATATTCTCCTAGTTTCTACTAATGGTAAGAATGAATAAAATCTAAATTGAATAAACAACATTCTATAATTACTATGACCACGTAAATTTATTTGAATAATTTTCAAATTCGGAATAGTGCTTATGTTGATATTGTAAATATTATTTTATTTGTATCATTTCCTTTTTAGTAGACGTAAGATTTGTTATTACAACATAAATAAATTTCTTAAATATGAATTTTTATCTTTTATAGAAGTAAATATGTATATGCAAAAGGAAATAATTTGACTTCTCTAAATCAGATTCTTAAGTATTGCGAATTAGGGAAATAATGATGGAGAGAGAAGAATATCGTTTAAAATTTGAAATCAATATTTTTTGAAGAAAAAAATTTGGTCAATTCATAATTGATATGGTCACCCAACAAGTTTTTTATTCTTTTGGTAAGTACCTATTTTGCAAAAATACATCTAACTTGTTGTCATTTATTTGTGAATTAAGAGGATTTTAATTGATTTAATAACGAATCGAAATTATTTCCTTTGCTGGACTGTGAATGTGGCCTTCCATAAAATTATTTAAAATCATTGATATTGCTAACATTTTCTGTACTGAATAAAATGAGGAAGAATACATATAACAATTTCACTTAAAAAAAGAAAATCAAGAATCATCAAGCCAAAATCAATCATAAGTAATGAAATCTTTCCCACAATCAAATCAGCCATATTTAGTTCATGAATCAGATTTATATATTTTGACTAAGTAAAATCGCATAAACAACTCAGATAGCTTTTCAGTCTCTTTGCGAATTTGATCAATCAAAAAGAAATAGGCTAGATTGGAGAAAGTCAATCATAGAGTGGACTTATACAAAATGTTATGGAATTATCCTTCTCAAAAAAATCCTCAAAATGAGACCACATATACAAACTCTATTAGAAATTACCTGAAAACTAACCACCTGAATGACAACAGTAATCCTGCTTTGATCATACATAGTTACCCCAAATCTAATAAGACTACCTTCCTTTAAATTCTTATCCATAGCAAATTTTTTCCACCCACAGGTTAAATAGCACTCGTGATTAGCCTGTTTTTCCCATCTCAGTTGACATGACCATCTCCTCCCTGATTCTAAGCTATTTTATCCAAGGTAGGTACATAAACTTTTGTACTGCTACTTGCCATCTTGTTTATGAACAAAATACACATTATATACAAAATGTTAATTGTAACATCCCAATTTCTAAGAAAAATTGTTTTAGCAATAAAATCCTAAATACTTGAATATAAGTCATAGAGATTGATCACCTCAATGATTTACTGAGAGTACGAGGAATTATTTTGACTTATTTTGAATAATTTAATTATTATAAATAATTATTATTCATGATGTCAATTCAAATTAATAGGCAGTGTAGACGTATGCTGCGTTTAAGGTGAATTCATCGATTATAGTTATTATAAGTTTTCTGTCAAACGCGGTAAAGCGTATTTATGCTGACTAAGAAATTGAATGAATTAAATTGAGATTAAATTTAATTTAAGAATTAATATTTTATATTAATTCATGGTTCAAAAATCATCAAAATACTCTAACGGATGATATTTGAGTGTTTTCAATTGCTTTTATTATTTAGGATAAATTATTATCACGCGGTGAATTAATTTCTAAGTAAATTAATTTTTGCGATATAATCGGCAAAATAATTAATCGGTAACGCGATTACTCGACGCCGTGTTTTAGTACTCTTAAGACTCTAGGATTAGAGGGTAATCATGAGAGATTAGATGGGTTAAACTAATTGATAGGTGTTATACCCCAATTTTGTCCGCTCATATTTTCATTTTTTTATTGTGTCTTTTTTTTTTAAGCAGACTAATTTTAATAATACTTGGGCTCAATTATTATTATTATTTCTTTTTTTTTGTTAATTATTTTGGGCCAATTTTAGCCCAATTGCAAGAATTGTCCATTACAAGAGTCCATTACAAGCGTTCTAGAACCGAAAAAAAACCAAAATCCAAAACTGAAAATCAAAGTCAGATTTCCACACTCTTATCTTCACCCTTCACAAAGTCATCTGCATATCTTCACCAAAGTCCTCTTGCAGATATCTCCTCACTCACTCTCCAAACTATGTCTTACAGCTATATGTCCCCCCTAGCCCTCTTGCTTTTTCTTCATCTGCCAACCAAGTTTGATAAACAATGCAATTTAATCAAAAAAGGGGGAGCACCGTTGTTGAAGTCACGGCTAATTGCAATATTTTTTCAAACCATTGATACCATCTCAGACTTTGCACATGTTACCATCTCCTCAAAGATCATTTTAGCACACACTTAGCATACAAGTTGCAACCTCAAGTTGACAAACCGAACCTTTTTTTATAAATAGTAGAGCAAGAAGAGAACAAGGGAGAAAAAATTTCACTTAATTTCAGAATTGGATATCTCATTCATGGTACCAATTATACACAACAATTTGAGAGAAAATTGAGAGAAAAAAGAGAAGAACTAGAAAGAAAAAAAAAAGAAACAGAAGCAAAAAAAAACGCAGAAGAAGCAAACAGAAGAAAGAAGAAGCAGAAGGAAGAAAAAAAAAGGTTTCTCTTCTTCCTCCCTCTCCCTCCACTCTCTGTCTCTTTCTCTCTCTCTCCTTTCTCCCTCTCCCCTCGCCTGCCTCCCTCTCCCTCCTCGCCGCGCCCCCCCCTCCTCCCCTTCTTCTTCTGGCCATACCTCCCATCTTTCTCCCTTTCTCTCTCACTTTCCCTCTCCTCTTCACGCTTCTCTCCCGGTGGCATTCGTCCCCATTTTCTCCTCCTTGCGCCAACCCATCCTCCCCTCTCCTTTGTCACGCTCGCGGCCGTGTGCGGCCGAGGATGGCACGCACCGGCCACCCCTCCGTTCCTCCTTTCAGTCTCCATCCCTCTCCCTTTCTTTCTCCCTCTCCGCCACGATCTCCCTTTCTTTCTCCCTCTCCGCCACGATCTCCCCCTCTCTCTCTCTCCACCACGATCTCGATCGGCCACAGGCATGATCGACCGATGATCACAAGCGGCCGCGCTCTCCTTCCTTCCCCTTCTTCTTCTCGCCCTCCCCTTTTCTCTTTCTCTCTCATCAACTCTCTTTCTCCCCCTGCGCCTCATCTTTCTCTTTCCCTGTTTTTTTTCTTTCATTTCAACTT
Organism: Calophaca sinica; assembly: GCA_037113605.1. Classification (NCBI taxonomy): domain Eukaryota; kingdom Viridiplantae; phylum Streptophyta; class Magnoliopsida; order Fabales; family Fabaceae; genus Calophaca; species Calophaca sinica. The sequence goes on along the minus strand of CM073734.1, from coordinate 55,008,530 downwards.
GGCAGAAGTTTCTAGACCTGCTCCTTTCCATTTGTTTTGTGGGCTCGTGGCCCATTTGTTTTTATTGACCCATTTTGTTTTGTTTTTTTCTTTTCTTTTCTTTACCTTGCTTTCTTTTTAACTCTGCTGCTCGCCTCCCCTAACTCTTTTCCCACCTAATAGAAATTTCTAGGTCTCTCTTTTGTTTTCATTTGGTGTGATATTGTGTTGTTGGGCTTATAGCCTATTTGTTGTCTTGTTCTTCTAGATCAATTTATATGTCCATTTGTCAATTTTAATTTTTTTTTATTTATTTAATAAGCATGAACACTTTTTTTTTTACTAGTCAAATTAGTACAATTTCATTCGAACCCCTTTTTTTTTCTTAAAAAAACATTTGATAAAAATCATGAAAATTAATTTATTAGTAATGATCACTCGAGATTGCTTCCCGTTTAGTCATTACAAGTATCTTAATTTTCTAAATAAAAATGGGTTATTAGTGAGGACCACTCTTGATTGCTTCTTGTTTGGTCCCCATGAAAACCTATCCTCTTCATAAAAATAAAATTAAGTTTTTTACTAGTAACGATCACTCGAGATTGCTTCCCGTTTGATCATTACGAACACCGTTAATTTTATAAACAAAAAAATTGCTAGCAAGGGCCACTCTTGATTGCTTCTTGTTTGGTCCTTACAAAACTTACCTTTTTTCCATAAAAAATATACAATTAAAATCAACCAACACGCAACCATTTTCTACCCAAGAACTACGTAGCCTTTGATTTCTCCACTGCACCCGGAGATACGTAGGAGCAGGAGTCCACTCCTGTCAAGCGCAAAAATAAACGACTTTTATCAAGTCCTTTGTTTTATCTTGGTTATTTTTTATTTTAAATAAAAGGGAATTGAATATTTTTTTAGAAGTTAATAAATTTTGCACAATTAGTTAGAGGTAACCTTTTTCGAAAGGATGTCGTGGGATGCTAATACCTTCCCTACGCATAATTTGACTCCCGAACCCCAAATCTGGTCTCAAGGACCATTTTCTTCAAAAAAAGGTTTTTTCCAATATTTTTCCTTCAAAATAAATTATTAGTGGCGGTTCCATTAAACTCGAATAAATCCTTCCGAATTTTTCGGTCGCTACAGCTGGCGACTCCACTGGGGACAATTAAAGAGTCAAGCCTAATATGATTAATTGTGCCAAATAATTAACTTCAATTTTTTTTTTAAATTCCCCTTCTTTTTATTTTTTCTTTTGTAAATAATTATTTATTATTTATTTGTTTAATTTTAATTTGTTGTGAATATTATGTACATGTCAAACATTAGGATAGACGACTATGTTTGTATGCTTTGTTGGTTTTGCAGCTTGGGTAGTGTTAGGGTGTTTCCCATCTCACACACCGCACCTACACGTTCGCACACACATGTGAGTAAGGCCCTATACCTGGGTCAAAGCAAAGCTTAAGTTGAGTGGAGGTTCGGTGATGGTCAATTGGAATTTGCTTTCCTTCTGGCTATTGCGAGAACTTCATCTAGAGTGTGCTCCCTCTGAGTATTCCGCACTGGATAGTTATCTATCGTTGTGGTTAATATTCAGGAGGAGACTTTAGCTCTAGAGGCCTTTGGTGAGAATGTGATTAGAGCCACCATGAGATCTATCACTCAATACAAGACTATAGACCCCTTAGGTTAGAAAATCTCTAATTTTAGGTTTAACCCATTTAAGACACAAGGGGCATCCTATCATTTTTGTTCTTCCACCAAAAACCTGTTATATCACGTCCATGCATAAAAAAGGGTCTACTAAATCACATATTTTTGTGCATGCTACATGAATAGTCATCATCATCACTGAACATTATATCTTCATGCATTCCTGCTTCAAAAAAAAACATGTTGAATTTTTTTTAAAAAAAAATGTCATTCATTCTCATTTCATTTTAGGTGTCAGGGAAGCATAAGAACTCAAAGTTTGGCTGCAAGTATTTTGTGAAATAATATGGGATCAAATTGTGAAACAGTTTCAAAGAAACTCATACATGTCAAAACAATGAGGCCTACGGTTCCCAGGCACAAATAAATAGATTCATACATCCACATTCATTCATTTTTCTTTTCTTACATACTCATATCATTTTCTTAAATCATCAGAAAATAATCAAACAAACTGGTTCCTCGACACCCTTATCGAACTCGCTCTCAATCAAAGATCATGGATGACCGAGAGATGAAAGAGGACATCAACCAGTTGAAAGAACAGATGAGCAAAGTTTTGGAGCTTCTGCAATCCCTAAACAAAGACAAGGCTGCAGATGGGGTATTTCCAGCAGTGAATGATGAAAGTCAAGCTACACCTTCCCACCCACCTGGCTTTGGTCCTATGCAGTTGAAATATGGTCTCAATACTCAAGGGATGATGGTACCTTTTGCAATTTACCCGCAGGGTCCTACACACTCACCAGTTAACAACCCTCAGAATCAAGTACCACAGTTCCCACTTTACGGACTCCCGCCTGGTTACACGCCACCTATGGCCAATGATGACACTACAAACCATAACCCCCAAGGCCCACAGGCACAACAGTTCCCACTATTTGGTCTCCCGCCCGGTTACATACCGCCAGATGCTAACAATAACTCTGCAGAAACTGATTCCCAAGCACTTGTTGGGCAAGATGTAGCTCAAGGATCCTGGCCCAGATCTGAAACCATACCAGTTCAAAGCTCAACTCCTGGCTTCATGACATACACCTTTCCACCTGGTTATGCACCGTCCCATCTCGGGAATACTCAAGGAATCAGTACGCCCGTAGTACCCCCCGTGGTGAATCCTCGACCATTTGGTTACCCCTATTATATTCAAGGAAATCCATTGAATCCCCAGACTAACCGCATTGCCTGGTCTCCACTATAGGGGACCTAACTGAAAGGCCCCAGCTTGGGAATCGATGGTCCGACACGGTTGCAAATCCTCGAAGATAGGCTAAGAGCTGTAGAAGGAGTAAGTTATCTCGGTTCAAGTATCGCTTCAGATCTTTGTCTCGTACCGGATGTGGTTGTACCGCCAAAGTTCAAGGTGCCAGACTTTCGACAAGTATAAAGGGACAACTTGCCCGAAAAGCCACTTGACCATGTACTGTAGGAAGATGGCGTCTTATGCACATGATGACAAACTTCTGATTCATTTCTTCCAGGATAGTTTAACAGGGGCAGCGTCGAATTGGTATACACACCTTGAGCGATCTCACATTCGCTGTTGGAAAGATTTGGCGGATGCCTTCTTGAAGCAGTATAAGTATAACATTGATATGGCTCCTGATAGAATGCAGTTGCAAAACATGGCAAAAAGAGACAATGAGACCTTCAAGGAATATGCCCAACGATGGAGAGGATCGGCCCAAGTGGAACCGCCTCGATTGAAAAAGAAATGGTGGCCATGTTCATGGATACTCTTCAATCACCCTTCTATGACAAAATGATCTAAGTGTATCCTCAAACTTTTTAGATATGGTCATCGTAGGGAAAGAGTTGAAGGAGGAATGAGAAATGGAAAGATTGCCCAAAGTTTCACTGGAACTAGTAATATCAAGAGACCCCAACAAACTTCGTAAAGAAGAAAGAAGGGGAAACCAATGTTGTGATGACGAGCCCAGGAGGGCAATCACAAGGAAAACCACCCCAATTCTTTACAAATTTCCCGTATCCTTTTCCATACCCCTACTTCCCACCTCCATACATCACGCCTCTCATAATCCTACCCCCCGGCCAAACCAACCAATGATGCCCTTTCGACCACCTTCTCCCATTCAAACACAAGCACAGCCAGTTGCTCCAACCCAACCGAACCAAAACCAGAAACAACCAAATGACCAAGAAAAGAAAGCAGTCCAATTTGATCCTATTCCCATGACCTATACGGATTTGTTCCAGCACCTAATCAGTAACTCCTTGATCTCACCACGCTCAATGAAACCACTCCAACCTCCCTTCCCAAGAGGATATGACCCAAATGCCAAGTGTGAGTTTCATGCAGGGGCAGTAGGTCACACAACTGAAAATTGCAAAGCTTTGAAGTACGTGGTTCAAGATCTGATCAATGCCAAATGGTTGAGTTTTAAGGAGGATGGACCTAATGTGGGTAATAATCCCCTTCCAGGTCATGGAGGTTCAAAGAATAACGCCATTATTGAAGAGTTTAGGGATCAGCCCCTGATAATGAAAGTAGAGGATGTCCCATTCCTTGAAGATCATTTATGCCAAACTCTGCGAGTTCGGTATAATTGAGATGAAATACGATGAGAGGGACTTATGTAGCTTGCATCCCGATGATAGTCATTGCATAGAGGAATGCGAGGAATTCGTGCAAATTCTCCAAGAATTGTTAAACAGACACTTGATAAGGTAGGTTGTGTGAAGAAAGATGAAAACATATTGACCCTTCATCAAGTGAAGATAAAAACACGACCTTCCCAAAACCATTGGAGATTTGTTACAACAAGCGGTCCGAGGCGTGCCTAAACCGATAATTATTCATGTACCAACTCCTTTCCCTTTCAAGAACGCTAATGCAGGGCCATGCGATTAGAGTATGGAGGCCTTGGGGGACAATTTAGGGGGTGACCATTAAAGGCGATCTGGATCCGCAATCTCGCTATCACTAACATCTCGAATCGGTGGGATGACGAAGTGGACGAATTTATACCCTATCGCACTCCATGGACAAAGCTCGCAAGTGGAAAAGATAAAGAAGAAGAATCCATTGATAAAGATATGGGTAATAAGGCAAAGAAAGCAGAAGAAAACAAGAAAGAAGAAGAGGTTTGTGAATTCCTGAAATTTATGAAGCAGAGTGAATACAAGGTGGTGGATCAGTTGAATCATACTCCTGCAAAAATATCTATGTTATCGCTGCTGCGCCATAGGGAATCGTTGATGAAAGTGCTAAATGAAGCTCATGTCACCCATGACATCACGGTGAACCACCCGACGGGATTGTGGGTAATATTGTTGCTAGTAATTACCTTACCTTCACCGATGAAGAAATTCCATTGAAGGAACAGTGGCATAACAAAGCATTGCACATATCCGTGAAGTGTGGAGACTATATCATTGCTAGGGTACTCTGCCGATAATGGGTCATCTCTAAATGTTATGCCAAAATCTACCTTGGCAAAGTTGTCTGTTGACGGATCATATATGAAGCCCAGCACCATGGTGGTAAGAGCCTTCGATGGGTCTAGAAGAGAGGTTATTGGAGAAATCGAGCTACCTATACAAGTCGGCCCTCGCACATTTGAGGTAGTCTTTCAGGTGATGGAAATCGATCAAAGATACAAATGCCTTCCTTGGAAGACCATGGATCCATTCACCGAGTTGTGCCTTCAACTTTACACCAAAAGTTGAAATTTTCAATGGATAATAAGTTGGTGACTGTCTGGTGAAGAAGAGATGCTAGTAAGCAAGCCGCCCTCCACGCCGCTTATATTGAGGCCGCAGAAGAAGCTCTTGAGACGCCTTTTTCAAACGTTGGAGATTGCGAATGCCACTTTCGCAGAGAAGGAGTCCTAATGAAGAAACCAAAATTGTCCGAAACCTCCACGATGATCGCTAAAGTTATGATGAAAGGAGGTATCAGCCGGATATGGATCGGGAAGATATGAACAAGGGATCGTGATGTTAGAACTTCCAGGATAATGTAAACAGATATGGGTTGGGATACGAACCTAACAGATTTGACAAAAAGAGAATTGCCAAAGAAAGAAAAGAAAAGAGGATAGCTAGATTGGAAGGCAGGGAGCCAAAAGATGAGAGTATTCCCATCTGTGACATCAGGCAAAGCTTTCGGAGTGCAGGAATATTGGATCCGAATCAAATAGCAGCTATCAAGGATGATCGCAGTACAGAAAACGACAATGTCGACCTTGTCCGCCCTTACTCACCGAATGAAGAACTTGGAAATTGGGAGATCGTTGAGTTTCCCGTGATCTTTGATTCAAAGTAATTATGTAATGCAAATTCTATTGCTCTGCCCAAGGCCTTAGAATAATTTATTGTCAAAAGGGCGCACATGTTTCATTTCAGTACCATTATCAATAAAATGCACTTTGAATTTTCCAATCATTTCTCTTTTCTTTCCTTTTCCATCTTTTCCATCTCTCTTCATCTTTTTCGCTTTTTCATTTCGTTATTTTTAACTAATGCAGATCCAAAAATATTGTCTTTGAAAATAACGATGCCAGTAACTCATACTATAATTTTGAATACCCCATTAATCATACTGAGGAAGATAATGAGGACAATTGGGATACCCCTCCTGAATTAATGAAGTTGGTGGAACAAGAAGCTAAAGTGATTCAACCCCACGAGGAAGAAACTGAAACAATCAATCTAGGCACTGAAAACGACAAGAAAGAAGTTAAGAATTGGAACCACAATGAAAAGCAGTGAGTGAGAAAAATTGGTTAAACTCCTATTTGAATATGCGGATGTTTTCGCATGGACATACCGAGATATGCCTGGATTAGATAATAGCATAGTCGAGCACAAATTACCATTAAAACCCGAGTGCCCACCAGTCAAGCAGAAGCTGAGAAGGATGAAGCCGGAGATGTCACTCAAGATTAGAGATGAGGTAAAAAGCAGCTTCGGCCGCGGTTTTACGCTGTAGCAAAATACCCTCAATGGGTGGCTAATATTGTTCCAGTCCCAAAGAAAGACGGAAAGGTCCGAATGTGTGTTGACTATAGAGATCTAAACAGGGCCAACCTAAGGATGACTTCCCTTTGCCACATATCGATGTCTTGGTAGATAGCACACCAACACTGCCTTCTCTTTCATGGATGGATATTCGGCTATAATCAAATCAAGATGGCTCAGAAGATATGGAAAAACCACATTTATCACTTTATGGGGAACTTTACATTTACAAAGTAATGCCGCTTGGATTAAGAAATCTTTGGGGCAACATACCAAAGAGCAATGGTGGCTTTGTTCCATGACATGATGCACAAAGAGATAGAGGTCTATGTGGATGACATGATTGTAAAATCCAAAGCAGAGGAAGGTCATGCCATTAACCTACAAAAACTTTTGAGCGATCGAGGAAGTATAAACTCGGTTAAACCCGACTAAGTGTAGTTTTGGTGTAAGGTCGCAAGTCGCTAGGGTTTATAGTTAGCTGAAGGGAATAGAAGTTGATCCGCCAAAGTAAAAGCAATCCTCGAAATGCCGACTCCTACCAAAAAAGAAGTTCGTGGATTCTTGGGAAGATGAACTACATCGCCAGGTTTATATCCCACTAATCGCTACTTGTGAGCCAATTTTCAAGGCTGGCGTGTAAGAATCAGAAACCAAATGGAACGACAATTGCCGTAAAGCTTTTGAGAAAATCAAACAAGATTTACAAGATCCACGGTTTTGGTACCCGCGTGCCAGGGAGACCCTCATCATGTACTTAACAAAGATTGGACGAATCAATGGGTTGTGTGCTAGGACAACATGATGAATCGTAAGAAGGAGCATGCCATTTACTACTTGAGCAAGAAATTCACTAGGCTGCGAGACGAGGTATTCATTGTTAGAACGAACGTGTTGCGCGTTAACCTGGCCGCACATCGTTTGAGACAATATATGATATCCCATACAACCTTGTTTGGTGTCCAAAATGGATCCCGATCAAGTATATTTTTGAAAAGCGCTCTCACAGGGAAGAATTGCTCGTTGGCAAATGTTGTTATCTCGAGTATGATATTGTGTATGTCACCCAAAAGGCAATTAAAGGCAAGACCTTAGCTGAATACTTGGCTCATCAACCTTTGGAAGACTATCATCAATGCGGTGTGATTTTCCAGGCGAAGACATAATGGCTCTATTTGAAGGAAAAGAAACCCGATGGTGAAAAATGGATCTTGTTGTTTTGTGGTGCCTCTAATGCATTGGGACATGGGATTGAGCTGGCCGATTTCCCAGAAAATCATTTCATTCCATTTATCGCAAGATTGTGTTTTGATTGTACAAACAATATGGCAGAGTATGAGGCATGTGCCATGGGCATTCAGCGCCATTGAATCAAAGGTCAAGATTCTCAAGTATATGGAGACTCGGCTTTGGTTATCCATCGATTAAAAGGCGAATGGAAACGAGAGATTCCAAATTAGTTCCTTACCACGATTACATCAAAGAATTGATGGAACAGTTTGATGAAGTCACCTTCCATAACATTCGCTGCGTGAAGATAATCGGCTAGCTGACGCTTTAGCTACTCTATCATCAATGTTCAAAATCGATATGAGGAGAGCCTACCGCTCATAAAAATACAGAATCACGACGCCAAAGACACCGCTTTGCCTAGCAATAGAAGGAGAGCCTGATGGCAAACCCTGGTATTACGACATCAAACGATACATCACGAATAGAGAATATCCTCCTAATGTCTCAGAGAATGATAAAAGAGCATTAAGGCGGTTGGCAATGGGATTCTTTCTAAACGGCGAAGTGCTCTACAAGAGAAACCATGACATGGTACTTCTTAGGTGTGTTGATAAAACCGAGGCGAAAAGGATTATGCGAGAGGTTCATGAAGGTTCCTTTGGAACTCACGCAAACGGGCACGCAATGGCAAGAAAAATCTTGAGGGCTGGCTATTATTGGTTGTCTATGGAGACGGATTGTTTCGGTTATGTGAAGAAATGCCACAAATGTCAGATTTACGCCGATAATATCCATGTGCCACCAGTCTCTTTGAACATCTTGACATCACCATGGCCTTTCTCAATGTGGGGATTGGATGTCATTGGACCCATTGAACCTAAGGCATCCAATGGACACCGTTTCATTCTTGTCGCAATCGACTATTTCACTAAATGGGTTGAAGCGGCTTCATATGTGAGTGTGACAAAAAATGTGGTTGTCAAATTCATCAAAAGGGATATGATCTGCCACCATGGTCTGCCAAATAAGATCATCATTGATAATGGAACTAAGTTAAATAACAAGATGATGAAGGAGTTGTGTGACGACTTCAAGATCCAACATCATAATTCCTCACCATACCGCCCAAAGATGAATGGGGCAGTTGAGGTTGCAAACAAGAACATCAAGAACATCAAGAAGATTGTCCAGAAGATGGTTGTAACATTTGGAGACTGACATAAAATGCTCCCTTTTTCCTTGCACGGTTATCGAACTTTGGTTTATACCTCAACGGGGGCAACATCTTTCTCACTGGTGTATCGAATGGAAGCAGTACTTCCCATTGAAAGTCGAGATCCCCTCGTTAAGGGCATTGATGGAGACAAAACTAGAAGAGGCAGAATGGGTTCAGGCTCGGCTGGATCAATTGAATCTCATTGAAGAAAAGAGAGTGATGGCCTTATGTCATGGGCAACTATATCAGCACAGGATGAAGAGGGCTTACGAAAAGAAAGTTCGCCCTCGGGAATTTCAAGAAAGAGACCTAGTACTCAAGAAGATTTTGCCCATCCAAAAGGATTCTCGCGGAAAATGGACTCCGAATTATGAAGGCCCGTATGTTGTGAAAAAGCTTTACTGGAGGAGCCTTAATCCTCACAAGGATGGGCGGTGAAGATCTCCCACTCCCAGTGAACTCGATGCAGTCCAAAAATATTATGCCTAAAAACGATAAAAACCAAGCAAAGGTGAGCTCGCTAGGTTGAAAACACAGAAAGGCGACCTAGGCAAAAATCGAGCGACCGTTGGATTGAAAACTTGAAAGAGCAATCCAAGCGAAGTTAGGTCTGAAATCGGTCATTGAAGAAGGCTGATGCATTAAGGGGCTCTTACCCAGTAGAGGCGCTTTTATATATTTTCGTAAGTAGAGTAATGGGTAATCAAAGTTATGGATATGGGAAGCTGACATTTGTTCCTACAAAGACACAAGCTATAAAATATCTGCTTAGTTATTGTCTTTCTTTGTTTTTTCTTCTTCCTGCATTTTTCTTGATGTATTTTCAAGTCTGTGTAACTTCAATCCTTGTACACATAACTCTTCTTTTGAATACCAAACACCTCCGTTCTTGTATTTCAAAATGTTGTTTTATGATAATAGGCTCTGAATTGTGAAGCATGTGATGATATGGGAAAGCATTACGGTTATTATATACATCTTAAGAATCACGAGGAAACACCAAATCTCAACAAATAAGTTTCAAAAAGGGCAAAGGGATCACCTTTAAAAAAGTAACTAGTGCTGCATTGATAACTCGCGCTCTCTCCCAATCGAAGCATAGCATGACTAAATCTGATGAATCTCAGTCCGTCCGATATCTTTAAGCACTAGAGATCATACGGGACGAGAAATCAGTAAAAATAATAATCACATTGCATACATGCACCACATATCATCTATTCATGCATCATCTTCATATCACCACCTTTTAGCCGTTTTGTTACACCTGGTCCGTGCACCAAATTTTGATCCTTCATTCTCGGTTACAAACAAAGCGCCTAGCATTGGTCCTTTATTTTGCTTTCTAAGCGACACGCCAAGTATCGTTCACTCTTTATTGCTTTCTGATCACCGCGTCAGTACCCGACCTGGCGGAGATCCTTCTTTATAGTTTTCTGATAAATGCGCCGAGCATCAAGCCTATTTATTGCTTGAAGATTACCGCGTCGATTCGGGCACGCGGTAGTCCCTCATTATTGCTTTTTGACCAACATATCAGTTCCGGACCTGATGTTGATCCTTCTTTATTGCTTTCCATCGACGCGTCAATACCCTACTTGGCGTCGAACCTTCCGATCACCGTGTCAGTACCCGACCTGGCGGCGATCCTTCTTTATTGCTTCCCATCGACGCGTCAATACCTTATTTGACGTCGAACCCTCTTTATTGCTTTCCGATCACCGCGTCAGTACCCGACCTGGCGGAGATCCTTCTTTATAGTTTTTTGATAAACGCGCCAAGCGTTAATCCCTCATTATTGCTTTCCGATCACCGCGTCAAGATGCGGGCAGCGAGAGATCCTTCTTTATAGTTTTCTGATAAACGCGCCAAGCGTTAATCCCTCTTCATTGCTTTTCGATCACCTCGTCAGTACCCGACCTGGCGGTGACCCTTCTTTATAGTTTTCTGATGAATGCACTGAGCGTTAATCCCTCTTTATTGCTTTTCGATCACCGCGTCAGTACCCGACCTGGCCGTATTCCTTCCTTATCACTTTCCGATTAAACGCATCAAGCGTTGATCCCTCATTGTCATTCCTCACGTCAAGTTCAAGACAAAATTAGTGTATTTATCTTTAGCTCTATTTTATGACAAAAATATAACAACCATTGTTGTTTGCATTTTCTAATAAAATATAACTAAAGAGGGGCAGCTGTTATACCCCAATTTTGTCCGCTCATATTTTCATTTTTTTATTGTGTCTTTTTTTTTTGAAGCAGACTAATTTTAATAATATTTGGGCTCAATTATTATTATTATTTCTTTTTTTTTTGTTAATTATTTTGGGCCAATTTTAGCCCAATTGCAAGAATTGTCCATTACAAGAGTCCATTACAAGCGTTCTAGAACCGAAAAAAAACCAAAATCCAAAACTGAAAATCAAAGTCAGATTTCCACACTCTTATCTTCACCCTTCACAAAGTCATCTGCATATCTTCACCAAAGTCCTCTGCATATCTCCTCAGCCACTCTACAAACTATGTCTTACAGCTATATGTCCCCATAGGCCTCTTTGCTTTTTCTTCATCTCACAACCAAGTTTGATAAACAATGCAATTTAATCAAAAAGTGGAGCACCGTTGTTGAAGTCACTACTGATTGCAATATTTTTTCAAACCATTGATACCATCTCGGACTTTGCACATGTTACCATCTCCTCAAAGATCATTTTAGCACACACTTAGCATACAAGTTGCAACCTCAAGTTGACAAATCGAACCTTTTTTTTATAAATAGTAGAGAGCAAGAGAGAACAAGGAGAAAAAATTTCACTTAATTTCAGAATTGGATATCTCATTCTTGATACCAATTATACACAACAATTTGAGAGAAAATTGAGAGAAAAAGAGAAGAACTAGAAAGAAAAAAAAAGAAATGTAAAAAAAAACGCGAAGAAGCAACGGAAGAAAGAAGAAGCTGTAAGGAAGAAAAAAGGTTTCTCTTCTTCCTCCCTCTCCCACCACTCTCTCACTTTCTCTCTCTCTCCTTCCTCCCTCTCCTCGCCTCGCCTCCCTCTCCTCCTCCTCGCCTCCCCTCCTCCCCTTCTTCTTCTGGCCACGCCTCCCATCTCTCTCCCTTTCTCTCTCACTTTCCCTCTCCTCTTCACGCTTCTCTCCCGGTGGCGTTCGTCCCCATTTTCTCCTCCTTGCGCCAACCCATCCTCCCCTCTCTTTTATCACGCTCGCGGCCGTGTGCGGCCAAGGATGGCACGCACCGGCCACCCCTCCGTTCCTCCTTTCAGTCTCCATCCCTCTCCCCTTCTTTCTCCCTCTCCGCCACGATCTCCCTCTCTCTCTACCACGATCTCGATCAGACCACGCTGGGACGATGGCGCATGCAGCGCCTCTCCCTTCCCCTTCTTCTTCTCGCCCTCCCTTTTCTCTCTCTCTCATCAACTCTCTTTCTCCCCTGCCTCATCTTTCTCTTTCCCTGCTTTTTTTCTTTCATTTCAACTTGGCGTAAGTTTCTAGACACACTCCTTGCCATTTGTTTTGTGGGCTCGTGGCCCATTTGTTTTTATTGACCCATTTTGTTTTGTTTTTTTTTTCTTTTCTTTACCTTGCTTTCTTTTTAACTCTGCTGCTCGCCTCCCCTAACTCTTTTCCCACCTAATAGAAATTTCTAGGTCTCTCTTTTGTTTTCATTTGGTGTGATATTGTGTTGTTGGGCTTGTAGCCTATTTGTTGTCTTGTTCTTCTAGATCAATTTATATGTCCATTTGTCAATTTTAATTTTTATTTATTTATTTAATAAGCATGAACACTTTTTTTTTACTAGTCAAATTAGTACAATTTCATTCGAACCCCTTTTTTTTTTCTTAAAAAAACATTTGATAAAAATCATGAAAATTAATTTATTAGTAATGATCACTCGAGATTGCTTCCCGTTTAGTCATTACAAGTATCTTAATTTTCTAAATAAAAATGGGTTATTAGTGAGGACCACTCTTGATTTCTTCTTGTTTGGTCCCCATGAAAACCTATCCTCTTCATAAAAATAAAATTAAGTTTTTTACTAGTAACGATCACTCGAGATTGCTTCCCGTTTGATCATTACGAACACCGTTAATTTTATAAACAAAAAAATTGCTAGCAAGGGCCACTCTTGATTGCTTCTTGTTTGGTCCCTACAAAACTTACCTTTTTTCCATAAAAAATATACAATTAAAATCAACCAACACGCAACCATTTTCTACCCAAGAACTACGTAGCCTTTGATTTCTCCACTGCACCCGGAGATACGTAGGAGCAGGAGTCCACTCCTGTCAAGCGCAAAAATAAACGACTTTTATCAAGTCATTTTTTTTATCTTGGTTATTTTTTATTTTAAATAAAAGGGAAATGAATATTTTTTTAGAAGTTAATAAATTTTACACAATTAGTTAGAGGTAACCTTTTTCGAAAGGATGTCGTGGGGTACTAATACCTTCCCTACGCATAATCGACTCCCGAACCCAAATCCGGTCTTAAGGACCACTTTTCTTCAAAAAAGGTTTTTTCCAATATTTTTCCTTCGAAAATAAATTATTGGTGGCGGCTCCATTAAACTCGAATAAATCCCTCCGGATTTTTCGGTCGCTACAATAGGATTTTCATTTTTCTTTACTGAGAGGTGTCACTTTTTGGGTGATTAACTTATATTACTTTTCCTAAATCACTATTGCAAATTTGGGATTTAAAATCGGTTATTTACGGTTTTAAAATCGGTTGGACAACCGATTTAGATGCTCTGGATTTAGTATGTCTGGGGATTTTAAATCGGTTATTTAACTGATTTAAATTAGAATTTTAAAATCGGTTATTTATAACAACCGATGTAAAATGAATGAATTCGAGTCAAATTTATGGTCATATTAGACTTTTTAAATCGGTTATTTATAAAGAACCGATTTAAAAATACTTTTGAAATCGGTTGTCTATAAACAACCGATTTAAAAAGGCCTTTTAAATCAGTTTTTTATAACAATCGATTTAAAAGGCCTTACCTTTTAAATCGGTTGTTTATAAACAGCCGATTTAAAAAGACTTTTTAAATCGGTTGTTTATAACAACCGATTTAAACGATTGTTTTTTTTTATTTTATTTTTTTGTTTTTATAGCAACCATATATATAAACCTGTAAAAACAACCACAGCAATAGTTTTTCCAGCAACTCAATACAACCAGAACAATCACAGCAATATATTTTTTCCAGCAATAAAATACAAACTAAAACTAAACCAAATCAAAATACAAACTAAAACTAAAACTAATAGTCAAATAAAAACTTAACTAAATCTAAAACTTAAACTGAAACTAAATCAAATACAACTCTGACTTCCAATTTGTTAAAACACAAGTCAAAACCAAGTCAAATACAAACTAATATTCCAATTTGTTTTTTCCACCATTTTTTCTATTCTTTTCCTCTTTGGCTCGTATTTCAACTCGGTATGGAATTTGCAAAAAATTCTGCCTGAGTTGTCTTATGCTCAAAAGCTCATCATTTGACATTGGTGATGTGTCATTGAATACCTGTAAAAATAATATAAACACTAGTTAATATAACCAAAATAATGCTTAATTAAGTACAAAATCAATTAAGCTTATTGAGTTTTTAAATATTACCTCCATCCAATTCCGATTATCCCCGCCGAGATAATGGTCATCATATTCCTCATGACATATATCCCACATGCCCACCCGTCGGTTTGACGAGCCACCTCCAAATAAATATAAAAGATATGCACTCGGTTAATATTAAATATCCTAATATTTGTAAATGAATATTTTTAATTTAAACCACTTACTTTGGGCGACAACCATTCAGGCGGATTACTTCTCCTAACTCCTTTAAGCCTGTTATAGCCATCGATTGCACTGATAAAAGAATATTCATGATAAGTCAAGGTTCTAAAATTATATCATAATGTATGTTAAGAATTAAATTGAATCTTACTTATTAATGCTTTCTACAATGGTTTGATTAGGCCGATAACCCAGGGAGCACAACCAGACGACAACGTGGTCTTCAGGACAAATGAAGGCCAACTGCCAATGGTCACTACAATATTGGACAACAATAATGGTATGAAGAAACAGACAAACAAAAGAAAACAATATAAACACACGTAAATGAACTTACCTATGGCAGTATGGTGCTAAATAACATTGCCTCTTCTCTTCCCACATCTTGTTCTGGATGTATGCTTGAATTTCCTCTAATTTTTTGGGAGCAGACTTGGGACATAAAGAACCAATCTGGTAAGGCGAAAAAATTCCGTGCCTATCATCATAGCCTTTATCCTTACATAGGCGCCAACAATACCTAATATATTGAAAAACATGTTAATTAATATTACAAATGATTTAAGCATGCTTACAATATAAACTTAGATTGACATATACTTACGAGCCCCATAATGCCAAGTGGCATAATTCAAGCCAACATCTACCCATAGTAATGTCGGTTATCTCTTTCTCACCAATCCAATAATGTTCGACAGACACGGGGTCATAATCCATCAGTAGCCCCTGTGACTTGCCCCCAAAGTCATATAACATGGCAGATAACTCTCTCAACCAATTAGTGGGGGTTGGCATCCACGGTTGGGACGGTGAGCAACTGTCCTTAGCGCTTTCGCGCATAGGAGTCTTCATAGAGTTGGGCTGGCCAGATGAGGGTTGACTTGCACAAGCCATATTTGCAAGTCTCTGCAAAATGAAATTTTATAAATGAAGACCATGTTGAAAGTTTACAGACCATGTTGAAAGTTTACTTAAACTACATAATTTATATTGTAGCATTTTATACATACCTCAGCTACTGTCTTTTCTATCCTCTGACTAATTGTCTCCTGTAACTCTTGCATGTTGATGGCTGCGGGTTGACTTACGCAACCCTGAGATGCAAGTCTCTGTAAATGAAATTTTATAAATTAATTTCTTCCTAAATCTAGTTAAATTAACTGCTTATTTTATATTGTAACATATTATACATACCTCGGCTACCGCCTTATCTACCCTTTGATTGAAGGTCTCTCAAACTGCAGATCAAGATTGTCTTGAAGGACTCCATCTCCGCATAGGCTTTTGCTTTGCCACGAGGTGCAACACTTCCATAATATGTCTTCAGTGCCGACACGAAAAGGGGCAACACGGGCGACCATCGTGATCGGGTGTCGATGGCGAGTCGAGGATATCCATACGTGTATCGTGAACAAAAGTTCCTTGAGTGGCCTCGATCCACAAGGTCATCCCGACAACATATATGGTGTAAGTCAATGTTAGGTAAGGCATTACACTAAAAATGATATATTGAAAGTTTTACTTACAATTTTGAGGCAACAGTGGTTGTCTCCTCATTTATAAACCCTTCGGTTGACTTTATTCGAGCCAACTTCCATTGCTCGTGACGTGGTGGAGAATCAACATCATCCACCGTCAACTGCATATTGCCACTCTCTTTTTGCATTTCCTTCAACCTATTCTCCTTCCAGGTGGCCTTCAAATATGCATAACCACCACGAGAAGTTCTGTGGTAATACTTGTTCTTGGCCTGGTTTTGTCTTCCCTTTGCTCTTTTCTCCTGTTAGAAATAATGTACATGTAAATTAGCTAAACGAAAAATCAATTAATATGAAAAATTAAGAAAAAGTACTAACCAAAAACTCAGGGTCATGTCGACTCTTCACAAACAACTCCCATGTTTCTTCTGAAATGGATTTATACTTATAACATGGGGTCTTACATCCGTCCTTGTCACCAGGGCCAAAAACATAAGTCCTGGTGAGCATAGTCTTGTGTGACCTCCAACGATTAGCAGCATAAGATAGCCATCTCTTCTTAAGCCCCTTATCATTAGGATCAACATCAAATGTTTCCTTAAATAGACAATAAAATGATATTAGTAATAAACAGATTTAGTTAAATAGCATAAGAAATTAAAGGAGTTTGTAAAAAGAGGTATTACCGTTACATCCTGCCAAATGCACTCTTTTGTTCCGTCATCCACGTTCTCCCATTCATTTACCAATATGCTAACCTTGTTTCTAGCCAACATAGCCACAAATGTCTTGAACTTAGTTGCATAGTTCCCTTTAGGTTGGCCTGTCTCCCCATCAAACTCAATTGGATACCTATATCCAGTCGGACGTCTAGAAGTCAACTCCTGACAAGAAGTGGCTGATCTAGTCTTCTTTTTTGTAGATGTCGTACTATCTACAGGATCAGCCATGATATCTGTTTAGAGGACAGAAGATAAATGTCAAAAACAATAATATAGGACAAAGCAGAATAAAATCATTAATAAACACAATAACAGATGTAAATTTAAATATAAAACAAAATAAGCACAATCAATGTCAATAACAAATAGGTATTAACCTTTAAATTTATTCCATGGGTGAAATACAGATGTTCTCCCATATCCCTTCATTATGATCACTACGAATGGCACGTACATCGTCCACATCTCGTTCTTCTATGAAAGTAGGAATTTGTGTTGTGAATGAAGGAGTCTCGTAAATATTAAGGGTTGAATCTTCATTTTCATTATTATCATGAATGTTTTTCCTTGTAGGACCACTCGACCAATTTTTTCTAGAAGGATCATTGACATAAAAACTTGTTTTGCCTGCTACGCCATGATGAAAGGCTCGTCCTTGTAACCTACTTTGTCAAAGTCCACCAATGTAAAACCCATTTCATCGGTTGTTACTCCACTTTATTCTTTGTTAACCCACTTACATTTAAAAGCAGGCACCTTAAATTTGCAGTAATCCAGCTCTCAAATCTCTTCAATTACCCCAAAGTAAGCTATGGATGCAAGAATAGGGTTTTTATCCCTTGAACTAGAGAAATGCATCAAGAGGCCATTACCATAACCCCACTGTTTTGAACGGTACTCTTGTCATCCACCGTAACTTTGTGTAAAAGGAAATATTGTTTATATCGTACTCCACTCAAAGACAAGACATTAAAACTAGGTTCATGTGCTAGTCTACGTAATGTATCGAAGCGATATCATATTCCTTCATAACCTTTGTGCTTTGAACCAAGATAGGAATGTCTTGTTATGCTCTCTCAACACACCTTTTCGTTCATTCGAGGGTTCTTGGCCTTGACAATTCTTTTGTGAGCTTCTAAGTAAGGTATAACCTCGGCATTGTTATTCAATATATACCGATGTGCTTGAAGCACCTCCACACGACTCATGCTCTTAACGGTTAACCCTCGTGTACCCTTACCTTCATATCTTCCAAAATGACGAGTCTTAGGAATCCCTACAGGTTCCACTTCTGACAAGTAATCTGTACAAAACTCAATGGCTTCTTCTGTGATGTACCTTTCAACAATGGATGCTTCGGGGCGGTATTGATTCTTAACATACCCTTTCAAGATCTTCATATATCGCTCCACTAGGTACATCTATCTTAAATAAACGGGGCCACACAATCTAATCTCCCGCACTATATGAACAATTAAATGGACCATGATGTCAAAGAATGATGGAGGAAAGTACATCTCCAACTGACACAATATAATAGCAGCCTCGTTTTCCAAGTCGTCCAACTTCGTAGGGTCAATGACTTTGGCACATATAGCATTGAAGAATAAGCACAATCTAGTTATGGCATGTCGGACTTCTTTAGGCAAGATGCCACGGATAGCCACTACAAGTAATTGTTGCATCAATACATGGCAGTCATGAGACTTTAAGCCCACTACTTTAAGGTCCTTCAGTGAGATTAGGTTTTTAACATTGGAAGAGTAACCCTGTGGCACTTTAATTCCACGAAGACACTCGCAAAAACTTCTTCTCTCTTGTTCTCTCTTGTTTTGACAAAGTATGGCATGCTGGGGGCAGATATGTGGCATTACCTCTTGGCTGTGGAGCTAATTTCTGTCTTATACCCATTTCAACCATATCTAGACGAGCATTCACACTATCCTTTGTCTTGCCCTGAATGTTGAGAAGAGTACCAATTTTTGTTGATGATGTCAATTCAAATTAATAGGCAACGTAGACGTATGCTGTGTTTAAGGTGAATTCATCGATTATAGTTATTATAAGTTTTCTGTCTGACGCGATAACGCGTATTTATGTTGACTAAGAAATTGATTGAATTAAATCGAGATTAAATTTATTTTAAGAATTAATATTTTATATTAATTCATGGTTCAAAAATCGTCGAAAAACTCTAACGGAGTATCGCCGTATTTTGAATCGCCGGGTAATTTTTACCAGCATTAAAATTTAAAACCATGCGAATACTCGAGTTAAATATAAATCCGGAATACTCGATAAATAACTGTGTCTTGTTGTGAGTCAAACCATGCTTGTGTGCTTGCTCCTCAAGTAGAGTAACTCTACTTGTATGTGTTTGGAATTGTTTCTTAGTTGAAACAATGTGTGTGGACACACAAAATTGTTGTGGGGTCCTAATGAGGTTGTAAAACCTTGTGGGAATCCAGCACCTCAGAAGCGAGTGATTTTTCTGTTAGAACTGATAACTCAGACATGGATTCAAGGACTTGGATAGCCGAACGGTAGCAGGGATGGTAGTCGTTGTTGCTCAACGAGCTACTACGGAGAAGCAAGGTGAACTGCTAGGACACCAGTGAGAAGGGCAAGTTGCAGAGACTACAGGGTTAGTTGACCTTCGTCACCACGCCACTCTTAAGTCCTTCGGGGAATAAGAGATGAGATTCCGGGATTGTTTGCAGGCGACGTTGTTACTATTATTATTATTATTATTATTATTATTATTATTATTATTATTATTATTGTTGTTGTTGTTGTTGTTGTTGTTGTTGTTGTTGTTGTTGTTTAACATAATCTGTGGCGTATTAGTGGTCCTACATATAGATCACGTAAATGATTGATGTTTGAAGTATTTTGATATGGTACTATATTCGAAAATCAAAATATTTTATGATTTTGTGAGTGTGACATGCTTGCCACTAACATTTGTGTTTTCACAGTAGTCTATTCTTGCACTGTTGTGAATATATGTGATTGTTGGTGTGATTGTTATTTGTGTGAGCGTATTCTTATTTTCCAACGAAAATATTAAACGCGATTATTTTCTAGCAAGCGCTAATTAAATGTCTTGTGACAATTTAATTTACGCGAGAACCATTTGACTCAGTTGAATGGGAGCTGGAAAGTTAGTGAGAGTTGTTAGCAGGGGGTATGGTGTGGTTAGTGCGTGATTAGATGCTGAATTAGTTTTGGGGTAGTACCTAAAGTTTTACCAAATCTTAACTTCACCTTACCTTAAGAAATAACTTTCCTTGAATTAAGACTAACCAGACAAACCTGAGGGAAACATTGCCCTTCCTTTTATCCTCCTTTGCCGGTCACTTCGAGAGAGAGAGAAGGTGGGAGAGAATAGTGTATTATTGGTGTTAGTGTTAAGAGAACCTAGTTCCCTTCCTTTTTCCTCCTGTTACATGCTGCGGATGAGTTCTGCTTAAGTGACCCCATTCTTCTTCCATAGGTGATACCAAATCGAGTGGTGACTTGAGTGTGCGAGGAACCTTAAGGAACTTAGAGTCTGGAGAGTTATTTTCCCTACCATTTCCCTAGACCAAACCGTAAGTTTAAGATGAGATTAGATGAGAATTCTCCCTATCCTTGGCAAGGGTGAGTGATGTTATTTGTAATTGTGTGGTTAGTGATCGTGGGGTTTCTTCTTGTCTTTTGATGTATAAACACCGCGAGTTCTTGGAGGAGCTCTTGGCGAATATTTTAATTCTTTTGTTTTCGATTCTGTATTGTTTGTTAATGATCTTGGTGAAAATGATTCTAAGTTTTTCGATGATTTTGTTAAATCATGATTTAGTAGTAAAGGTTTGAAAATGGTTTTGTTCTCTTTTGTAGTAAAAGATAATTTCAAGGTTTCTAGTCAATCTTGAGTTCAAGAATGTTTTTTTTATTTTATCCTGTCTCGTTGGGAAATGTCCTTGACCTTATTTTCTTTTAGAGGAACCAAGTTCTTATGTGGGTGTATTGTTGGAGAATTTTTTTTTTTTTTGCAAGTTGTTGTTAAATTGAAGTTGAACCCGTGACCACATATTCTTAGTGTGAGGTTTGATTTCAAATTTTTATAACTTAAGTCCTTGAAGATTTTGTGTCTTGAACTTGAATTATGTATAACTAATTGATGGTTTTAAGTCTTGATCAAGAAAAAATATTTAGTTTTGTTCCCCTTGAGCTGATTCAAGCTATGAATTGGAGAAAAGTTTTAGAAAACTTTATTTTTAAAAATTCTTGCTTGAAATTTTTTTGAGTTTTATAAACAAGTTTTAGTATATTTGTTATTAAAGCTTTGTTGGAAGAAGATTAAATGTTTTCCCCTAATTTTTGTTGTTGAAGCCGTGAGCTTCAAGGGAGAAAGAAAGAAAATTTTGTGGTTTCAAACTTGTCTCTTTCATAGTTTAGTTAGCGTCATAGTTTAGAAGTTTTAGAAAGAAAAAAAAAATTTGGATTGAGTTTAAAATTTTGTAAAGTGTTATTTTAGTATTTTAAGACAATGAAACACCTAACGTTTGAGGGAATCTCTATGGTTCCTAAACAGGGTGGAGTCTTGGAAAATTAAATGTGTACAATTCTTGATTCTTAGTGCGAGATTTATGATCGCAAAAACTTTGGAAGAAAGAAATTCTTGGATACTATTTTAGTGTTAGTATTTGATGTCTTGATAGTATTTTAAAATTTTACTCGATTAACTGATAGTGTTTGTTAATTAGGCATTTTAGAAGTTTGGAATTTACTTTTTTTTTTTTAAATAAAAGTGATTTCTAGTGTTTTAAGGTTAAAAAGTTTAGTTAGGAAATTTTTGGGTAAGTGCATAATTTTTATAATTCTTTGAGAAAAGAAAAATGATTTCGAGTTTTGAACACTTAGTTACCGGTGTATGAAATTTCTTTTTCGAAAAAGCTTTGGTTTAAAAAAGGCTTTTAAAGAAAAGTGAGTTATTAATTTGATTTTCATCTTTGAACTAAATTATGTGTACTGATTTTGAGACAATGAGAAGCTAATCTCAAATAAACTTTGTTGTCCATGAGAATGGTTAAGTCTTAAGTAAAATTTTGTTTCATTAGTTCTCTGTGTTAGTGATTCTCAAGAGATGAAGAAATTCTTTTTAGGAAAAACATTTGATTTGAGAAAAGAATATTTTTTTTTGGAGTTTTAAGTGATTTTTATATTCTTTATATGTGTAACCGTGGTTACCTGTGAATAGGTTGGTATTATTTTCGTAGTAATGGCGCGTAGCCGTAGTCGTGCTCGTGTTCGTGCTCATTCTCGTGTCGTGTTCGTGCTCGTGTTCGTGTTCGTGTTTGTGAATAAGCAGAGAACGTGGCTCTGGAATAAGCGTCAGGCAATCGTAAGGAATTCTTCGTCCACTAACTACACTTACTTTACGGTGTGCTATATGTATATGCTTAGTGTTATCGAGTGTGTGACACCCTGTTTCCGGAGCGCTACTAAACTAGTATTCTGACAAAAGTTGACATATTTCTGAAATGTGAAAACATTGCTCGTAGGATTCTCTGAAAAAGTGGTTCTATTTTTTTTTCTTTTTTCTATAAAACCTTCTTTTGAAAGAACGGTCAGAGTATCACCGCGATTCCAGAAACATGATGGTAATTAAATAAATACATAAGGACATCAAATAAAACCACAAGAATCATACTCCTAATTTATTTAAGTATCACACATATGACACTCCAAGTTTTACAACTGTAAATTATAATTATTAAAACATTGGAAGTAAACCGCAACATTTTATAGCTGGTCAAAACACTACGTCCCTTACTAGACTTCTAGTAAGCTAGCCTCGAAACTCAAGTAAGAAGCCGGACGGCTATCCTCAGCTACTCTTCTTCGCAGTCCCAAATCCTCTGCTTGCTCCGTCATCTAGGTTACATTCATTAATTGAAAGAACCACCGGCAAGGGTCAACTTCTCAAATAATCATAGAAACAACAAATCAAAAAGCAAGAGACAACAAAATGCACAATTTCCCAAAATGCAACTCAAGACACTCTCGATAATTTTCGGAAAGTAACGCCGAACAAGCTGCTGAATTCCAGCCGTAGCCTTGGGGTCCACGACCACCCCAGGATATTCAGGTCGAGTTCCTTGACGTTACGACGTCTAGCTAAGCTTCCGAAAAACCAGCCAGAACTTTTTAGGGGATCCTAGCACCCTAGGTTAATCGGGTTGAAGCTCAAAAACGTCACACAACACTTTCACCACACAACGTCTAGCTAAGCTGCCGAATTACCAGTCGAAGCCTTTTAGGGGACCTTATTACCCTAGGTCATTTGGGTCGAAGCTCAAAAATGTCACGACGACACTTTCACCACCCCAATGAATAAATCGACTCATATGATAATTCAAAGAAAGCAAACTCGAATAATTATTCAATAGCATATTTAATAAATATTCACATAAAGCTCAATACAAGACAATCCAATTCAACAGTATCAAACAATCAAGTCATATCACAACAGTCGGAATACAATTCATCCCTCTGCAGCTCAGTGGAGTTGACAGAGAGGAAATCAAACAAGTGTGGGGGGTTGGGGACAACTGCCAACCACTTGCAGACAAGCCCACTAAATAATCATAATTAAAGTTTTAAGAATTAAAAATCGAAGGGGTACGAGACCCTCACTTCAAACCCTAACGTTCTCAGACTTCTTCGCTTTATAACAGAAATTTAAAATCTATCCATATCTATAAGTTGCCTTTACCGAACTCCAAGTCTCGAACCAACATATGTCTTAGTCTCACGCGGCACGAACTCAGGTTTCACAAGTCCTAACATCACAACAAAACTTAGCACAATCCTAGGCATACACTAACTCTAGCTTCCTAACTCTCAAATCCCAAAATCTCTTAACTAACCAAATCACTTGTACTAAAAATACACATTTTGAAATACTAGTTTTAAAGAAGTATCTACACTTGAAATAAAAGTACTCTAAATTAACAACTTTCAAAAACTTAAGGTTTTCTTGAAATAATTCACCAGTTGGAAAACAAGGACTCTAATTACTAAACTCAATCCCTTCAAAACTTGCAGTATAAAACAATATCCAAAATCGACTCCATTTTCTCAAAAAGCTAAGTCAAGGCTCCACTAGGTTCTTAGGATCTCAAAGAGTCCATTTCACTTTATGTGTTTCATAGTCTTAAGGTCTGTTTAGTTCAAACGAGGGGAGGGGAGGGGAGGGGAGGAATTTTAATGGAGGGAGGAGGGAAGGGGAAGGGAGGGAGGGATTTAATTTGATTTTGTGTTTGGTTAAGGGAGGGAGGAGGAGGAAGCCTTTGCTTGTTTGGTTCAGAGGGAGGGAGGATTTTAATGAAGGGAGTGGATTAATTTACTAGTATATCCTTATAGTCTTTTATATTATATTATATATAAGGATATTTAAGTAATTTTATTTTAAATAATTTAATCTCCCTCCCTCCCTCCAAAACCCCACTTTGGGAGGGATGCCAAAATTGGCTTAGGAGGATTTTGCTCCCTCCCCTTAAAAAAATTGAACCAAATAAACATAATTTAAAATAACCCCTCCCCTCTCCTCCCCTCCCCTCCAAAACCTCCAACTAAACACACCCTTAAAGATTCAAAACAACTCTTAATTAAATCAAACCATTCCTAAGATTTTCCAAAATGACAACACAATGATTTACAACTAACTTAAACACTAGGAACACCAAAATATTTGCCTCTCAAGCTTGAGGAGCTTGCGGCCCTATCCAACTTTTGCCAAAAGAATTTGTAAAACTTTCCACTAAGTAAACAGCACATTCCTTATATCAATTCTTTCACAAAACAACAAATGATTGCACAAAACAAAGCCTAATCACAACTAGTCCTAGCTCAAGCCTCTTCCAAAAATAGGGTTTTCTCAACAAACATCCATCATTTGATTTTAAATTAAAAGTTAACAATTACAATAGTAATATTGTTATCTAAGAAGCAAAAACACAAACTAGTTTGCATGATTCACAAGATGATCACCCAAAATAATTTCCCTAGGTGTTCGAACCTATAAGTCCTTGTAAAAAGATATACATACTTGAAACGACAAGAAATTTGAAATTAAATCTTTTTAGAGACTAAAACTCTTTTTCCCAAAATATGAAACAACACCACAATTACATACATAAGCTTTTTGAGAATAATTATTTTTAAGGAATAACTTCATTTTTTTTAAAATTCTAGAAACATGAAACAATACTAAAATCCATTCTGATATAAACTAGAAACATGAAACAATACCAAATGAAGTACCTTCTGATATAAACTAGTCAAGACTCTACTTGGGTTTAGGAATACAAGGATTTCCTTCAGCCCTAGTGTTTCATTGTCTTAAAATACTAAAATAACACTTTACAAAATTCTAACTCAGTCAATTTTTTTTTCCCTAAAACTCACTTACAAAACTCTAAGAAATCAAGCAAAATTTTAAAACTAAAGTTTTTCTAAAACTCTTCTCCAAATCATAGCTTGAATAAAGCTCAAGGAGAACAAAACTAAATATTTATTAATAACTCCTAGACCATAACAACACAAAATCCTCAAAGACTTAAGTTATAAAAATTTAAAACCTCACACATAATATATGTGATCATGGGTTCATGCTTCCTATTTAATAAGACAACTTTCAAAAATTTGTTCAAACACCACACACCAAAAGAAAATAAGATCAAGGACATTTCCCAACAAAACAAGATAAAAATAAAATAGAAAACATCCTTGAACCCAAAATTGACTAAAAATTCATGAAATTATCTTTTACAACAAAGAAAACAAAACCATTTTCAACAAGGTCATTAACAACGATACAAAGATTGAAAACAAGAATTAAAATGCTCACCTAGAGCTCCTCCAAGAACTCACGGTGTCATTACATAAAAAGGAAAGAAGAATTCTCACATCACTAACCACACAATCACACACAACATCACTCACCATTGCCAAGGATAGGGTGAATTCTCATCTAACCTCATCTCAAACTTACGGTTTGATCTAGGAGAATTGGTAGGGAAAGTAACTCTCCAGACTCTCCGAGTTTCGTAAGGTTCCTCATACACTCAAATCACCACTCGATTTGGTATCACCTATGGAAGAAGAATGGGGTCACTTAAGCAGAATTTGTCTGCGACGGGTAACAGGGGGAAAAGGAAGGAAACTAGGTTCTCTCCACACTAACACCAATAATACACTATTTTTTCCCACGTTCTCTCTTCTCTCTCTTTTTTTTTAAGGGACCGGCCAAGGAGGATAAAAGGAAGGGCAATGTTTCCATCAAGCTTGTCTGGTTAGTCTTAATTCAAGGGAGGTTACTTCTTAAGGTAAGGTGAAGTTAAGGCTTGTTACAATTTTAGGTACTATTTCGAAACTGATTTAGCATCTAGTCATGCACTAGCCACACCATACCCCCTACTAACAACTATCACTAACTTTCCAGCTTCCATTCAACTGAGTCAAATGGTTCTCGCGTAAATTAAATTGCCACAAGACGTTTAATTGGCGCTTGCTAGAAAATAATCGCGTTCAATATTTTCGTTGGAAAATAAGGATACGCTCACAATAATAAACAATCACACAATCAATCACAAACATTCACAGTAGTACAAAGGTAGACCACTGTGAAACACAGATGTTAGTGGCAAATATGTCACACTCACAAATTCATAAAATACTTTTGATTTTCAAATAAAATACATATCAAAATACATCAAACATCAATCATTTACGTGATCTATATCTAGGATCACTAATATTTAAAATATCACACTGAGCAATAATATTATTAACAACAATAATAACAGTGCCTCTTGCAAATAATTCATGAACCTCATCTCTTATTTCCCGAGAAACTTAAGGGAGTCATGGTGATGAAGGTCAACCAATCCTCTGGTTCATGCAGCTGCCTTTTCTCCCTGCTGTCCTAGCAGTTCACACTAATTTTCTGTAGCAATCTGTTGAGCAATAGCAACTCTATCCCTGCTATGTCTTGGCTATCTAGATCCTCGGGTCCATCTCTCGAACTATCAGTTCCAACAGAAGGAATTACTCGTTTCTGAGATATTGGATTCCCACAAGGTTTTACAACCTCATTAGAACCCCACAACAATTTCGTGTGTCCACACACATTGTTTCAACTAAGAAACAATTTCAAACAAGTACAAGTAGAGCTACTCCAGTTGAGGAACAATTAATATACAAACACAATTTGACACATAATAAGACACAGTTTGACCCCTAACAATCTGTTCTCTACACAACCCTAAGAATTGACTTTCAAATATAGTTTTCAAACTCACAATCAAGTTAGAACCGAATCATTCGCCGATACCACTTTTCTTCAAAACTGGGTTGTTACAGAGTGTGATTATTATTATTGCATGCTATACTATGTAACTATAAATGTTATAGTACTACATATAACAATATGTTTTGTGAATGCTTATATGTGCAAATTATTTTATGGATTTACGTAAAATAATTTCTCCGTATTTTAATATCCGTGTAGTTTCGAGGACGAAACTATTTTAAGGGGGTGGTAATGTAACATCCTAATTTCTAAGAAAAATTGTTTTAGCAATAAAATCCTAAATACTTAAATGTAAGTCGTAGAGATTGATCACCTCAATGATTTACTGAGAGTATGAGAAATTATTTTCACTTATTTTGAATAATTTAATTATTATAAATAATTATTATTGATGATGTCAATTCAAATTAATAGGCAGCGTAGACGTATGCTGTGTTTAAGGTGAATTCATCGATTATAGTTATTATAAGTTTTTCATCGTAGCGATAACGCGTATTTATGTTGACTAAGAAATTGATTGAATTAAATCGAGATTAAATTTATTTTAAGAATTAATATTTTATATTAATTCATGGTTCAAAAATCATCGAAAAACTCTAACGGAGTATCGCCGTATTTTGAATCACCGGGTAATTTTTACCCGCATTAAAATTTAAAACCATGCGAATACTCGAGTTAAATTTAAATCCGGAATACTCGATAAATAACTGTGTCTTGTTGTGAGTCAAACCATGCTTGTGTGCTTGCTCCTCAAGTAGAGTAACTCTACTTGTATTTGTTTGGAATTGTTTCTTAGTTGAAACAATGTGTGTGGACACACAAAATTGTTGTGGGGTCCTAATGAGGTTGTAAAACCTTGTGGGAATCCAGCACCTCAGAAGCGAGTGATTTTTCTATTAGAACTGATAACTCAGACATGGATTAAAGGACTTGGATAGCCGAACGGTAGCAGGGATGGTAGTCGCTGTTGCTCAACGAGCTACTACGGAGAAGCAAGGTGAACTGCTAGGACACCAGTGAGAAGGGCAAGTTGCAGAGACTACAGGGTTAGTTGACCTTCGTCACCACGCCACTCTTAAGTCCTTCGGGGAATAAGAGATGAGATTCCGGGATTGTTTGCAGGCGACGTTGTTACTATTATTATTATTATTATTATTATTATTATTATTATTATTATTATTATTATTATTATTGTTGTTGTTGTTGTTGTTTAACATAATCTGTGGCGTATTAGTGGTCCTACATATAGATCACGTAAATGATTGATGTTTGAAGTATTTTGATATGGTACTATATTCGAAAATCAAAATATTTTATGATTTTGTGAGTGTGACATGCTTGCCAGTAACATTTGTGTTTTCACAGTAGTCTATTCTTGCACTGTTGTGAATATATGTGATTGTTGGTGTGATTGTTATTTGTGTGAGCATATTCTTATTTTCCAACGAAAATATTAAACGCGATTATTTTCTAGCAAGCGCTAATTAAATGTCTTGTGACAATTTAATTTACGCGAGAACCATTTGACTCAGTTGAATGGGAGCTGGAAAGTTAGTGAGAGTTGTTAGCAGGGGGTATGGTGTGGTTAGTGCGTGATTAGATGCTGAATTAGTTTTGGGGTAGTACCTAAAGTTTTACCAAATCTTAACTTCACCTTACCTTAAGAAATAACTTTCCTTGAATTAAGACTAACCAGACAAACCTGAGGGAAACATTGCCCTTCCTTTTATCCTCCTTGGCCGGTCACTTCGAGAGAGAGAGAAGGTGGGAGAGAATAGTGTATTATTGGTGTTAGTGTTAAGAGAACCTAGTTCCCTTCCTTTTTCCCCCTGTTACATGCTGCGGACGAGTTCTGCTTAAGTGACCCCATTCTTCTTCCATAGGTGATACCAAATCGAGTGGTGACTTGAGTGTGCGAGGAACCTTAAGGAACTTAGAGTCTGGAGAGTTATTTTCCCTACCATTTCCCTAGACCAAACCGTAAGTTTAAGATGAGATTAGATGAGAATTCTCCCTATCCTTGGCAAGGGTGAGTGATGTTATTTGTGATTGTGTGGTTAGTGATCGTGGGGTTTCTTCTTGTCTTTTGATGTATAAACACCGCGAGTTCTTGGAGGAGCTCTTGGCGAATATTTTAATTCTTTTGTTTTCGATTCCTGTATTGTTTGTTAATGATCTTGGTGAAAATGATTCTAAGTTTTTCGATGATTTTGTTAAATCATGATTTAGTAGTAAAGGTTTGAAAATGGTTTTGTTCTCTTTTGTAGTAAAAGATAATTTCAAGGTTTCTAGTCAATCTTGAGTTCAAGAATGTTTTTTTTATTTTATCCTGTCTCGTTGGGAAATGTCCTTGACCTTATTTTCTTTTAGAGGAACCAAGTTCTTATGTGGGTGTATTGTTGGAGAATTTTTTTTTTTTTTTGCAAGTTGTTGTTAAATTGAAGTTGAACCCGTGACCACATATTCTTAGTGTGAGGTTTGATTTCAAATTTTTATAACTTAAGTCCTTGAAGATTTTGTGTCTTGAACTTGAATTATGTATAACTAGTTGATGGTTTTAAGTCTTGATCAAGAAAAAATATTTAGTTTTGTTCCCCTTGAGCTGATTCAAGCTATGAATATTGGAGAAAAGTTTTAGAAAACTTTATTTTTAAAAATTCTTGCTTGAAATTTTTTTGAGTTTTATAAACAAGTTTTAGTATATTTGTATTTAAAGCTTTGTTGGAAGAAGATTAAATGTTTTCCCCTAATTTTTGTTGTTGAAGCCGTGAGCTTCAAGGGAGAAAGAAAGAAAATTTTGTGGTTTCAAACTTGTCTCTTTCATAGTTTAGTTAGCGTCATAGTTTAGAAGTTTTTGAAAAAAAAAAAAATTTGGATTGAGTTTAAAATTTTGTAAAGTGTTATTTTAGTATTTTAAGACAATGAAACACCTAACGTTTGAGGGAATCTCTATGGTTCCTAAACAGGGTGGAGTCTTGGAAAATTAAGTGTGTACAATTCTTGATTCTTAGTGCGAGATTTATGATCGCAAAAACTTTGGAAGAAAGAAATTCTTGGATACTATTTTAGTGTTAGTATTTGATGTCTTGATAGTATTTTAAAATTTTACTCGATTAACTGATAGTGTTTGTTAATTAGGCATTTTAGAAGTTTGGAATTTACTTTTTTTTTTTTTAAATAAAAGTGATTTCTAGTGTTTTAAGGTTAAAAAGTTTAGTTAGGAAATTTTTGGGTAAGTGCATAATTTTTATAATTCTTTGAGAAAAGAAAAATGATTTCGAGTTTTGAACACTTAGTTACCGGTGTATGAAATTTCTTTTTCGAAAAAGCTTTGGTTTAAAAAAGGCTTTTAAAGATAAGTGAGTTATTAATTTGATTTTCATCTTTGAACTAAATTATGTGTACTGATTTTGAGACAATGAGAAGCTAATCTCAAAGAAACTTTGTTGTCCATGAGAATGGTTAAGTCTTAAGTAAAATTTTGTTTCATTAGTTCTCTGTGTTAGTGATTCTCAAGAGATGAAGAAATTCTTTTTAGGAAAAACATTTGATTTGAGAAAAGATTTTTGTTTTTGGAGTTTTAAGTGATTTTTATATTCTTTATATGTGTAACCGTGGTTACCTGTGAATAGGTTGGTATTATTTTCGTAGTAATGGCGCGTAGCCGTAGTCGTGCTCGTGTTCGTGCTCATTCTCGTGTCGTGTTCGTGCTCATGTTCGTGTTCGTGTTTGTGAATAAGCAAAGAACGTGGCTCTGGAATAAGCGTCAGGCAAACGTAAGGAATTCTTCGTCCACGAACTACACTTACTTTACGGTGTGCTAGATGTATATGCTTAGTGTTATCGAGTGTGTGACACCCTGTTTCCGGAGCGCTACTAAACTAGTATTCTGACAAAAGTTGACATATTTCTGAAATGTGAAAACATTGCTCGTAGGATTCTCTGAAAAAGTGGTTCTATTTTTTTTTCTTTTTTCTATAAAACCTTCTTTTGAAAGAACGGTCAGAGTATCACCGCGATTCCAGAAACATGATGGTAATTAAATAAAGACATAAGGACATCAAATAAAACCACAAGAATCATACTCCTAATTTATTTAAGTATCACACATATGACACTCCAAGTTTTACAACTGTAAATTATAATTATTAAAACATTGGAAGTAAACCGCAACATTTTATAGCTGGTCAAAATACTACGTCCCTTACTAGACTTCTAGTAAGCTAGCCTCGAAACTCAAGTAAGAAGCCGGACGGCTATCCTCAGCTACTCTTCTTCGCAGTCCCAAATCCTCCGCTTGCTCCGTCATCTGGGTTACATTCATTAATTGAAAGAACCACCGGCAAGGGTCAACTTCTCAAATAATCATAGAAACAACAAATCAAAAAGCAAGATACAACAAAATGCACAATTTCCCAAAATGCAACTCAAGACACTCTCGATAATTTTCGGAAAGTAACGCCGAACAAGCTGCTGAATTCCAGCCGTAGCCTTGGGCTCCACGACCACCCCAGGATATTCAGGTCGAGTTCCTTGACGTTACGACGTCTAGCTAAGCTTCCGAAAAACCAGCCAGAACTTTTTAGGGGATCCTAGCACCCTAGGTTAATCGCGTTGAAGCTCAAAAACGTCACACAACACTTTCACCACACAACGTCTAGCTAAGTGCCAATTACGGTCGAAGCCTTTTAGGGGACCTTATTACCCTAGGTCATTCGGTCGAAGCTCAAAAATGTAACGACGACCCTTCCACCACCCAAATGAATAAATCGACTCATATGATAATTCAAAGAAAGCAAACTCGAATAATTATTCAATAGCATATTAAATAAATATTCACATAAAGCTCAATACAAGACAATCCAATTCAACGATGATCAAACAATCAAGTCATATCACAACATTCGAATACAATTCATCCTCTGCGGCTCGGTGGAGTTGACAGAGGAAATCAAACAAGTGTGGGGGGTTGGGGACAACTGCCAACCACTTGCAGACAAGCCCACTAAATAATCATAATTAAAGTTTTAAGAATTAAAAATCGAAGGGGTACGAGACCCTCACTTCGAACCCTAAGGTTCTCAGACTTCTTCGCTTTATAACAGAAATTTAAAATCTATCCATATCTATAAGTTGCCTTTACCGAACTCCAAGTCTCGAACCAACGTATGTCTTAGTCTCACGCGGCACGAACTCAGGTTTCACAAGTCCTAACATCACAACAAAACTTAGCACAATCCTAGGCATACACTAACTCTAGCTTCCTAACTCTCAAATCCCAAAATCTCTTAACTAACCAAATCACTTGTACTAAAAATACACATTTTGAAATACTAGTTTTAAAGAAGTATCTACACTTGAAATAAAAGTACTCTAAATTAACAACTTTCAAAAACTTAAGGTTTTCTTGAAATAATTCACCAGTTGGAAAACAAGGACTCTAATTACTAAACTCAATCCCTTCAAAACTTGCAGTATAAAACAATATCCAAAATCGACTCCATTTTCTCAAAAAGCTAAGTCAAGGCTCCACTAGGTTCTTAGGATCTCAAAGAGTCCATTTATCTTTATGTGTTTCATAGTCTTAAGGTCTGTTTAGTTCAAACGAGGGGAGGGGAGGGGAGGAATTTTAATGGAGGGGAGGGGAGGGAAGGGGAAGGGAGAGGAGGGATTTAATTTGATTTTGTGTTTGGTTGAGGGAGGGAGGGAGGAAGCCTTTGCTTGTTTGGTTCAGGAGGGAGGAGGATTTTAATGAAGGGGGATTAATTTACTAGTACATCCTTATAGTCTTTTATATTATATTATATATAAGGATATTTAAGTAATTTTATTTTAAATAATTTAATCTCCCTCCCTCCTCCAAAAACCCCCACTTTGGGAGGGATGCCAAAATTGGCTTAGGAGGGATTTTGCTCCCCTCCCCTCCCCTTAAAAAAATTGAACCAAACAAACATAATTTAAAATAACCCCTCCCCTCTCCTCCCCTCCCCTCCAAAACCTCCAACTAAACACACCCTTAAAGATTCAAAACAACTCTTAATTAAATCAAACTGTTATGGACCGGTCCCGAGCCGAGTCCTAGTACGCTCGCCGACCTGGTGCAGATCAGCTCGGTTCCTGCTTACCCGAGCTCGACGAATTGCCACCGACCTGAGACCCGCCAGACCCGACTTCCGGTACAATTTTCCCGATGATAACGTCGAGCTGGGGAGGGGGCGAGCTAACTCAGGTATCATGAACCCTCTAGAACGAGGCGTGCCTAGGGTAACACTTGGGGCCGCTGTCGTCCTAAAGATTGAAGATCACGTGGCCGACACAGGAGCGGAATATCAGGAAGAGATCAGCTAATTCCCGAATAGACGGAGGGATTACCGCGCGCAGAGGTTTCCTTCCTTCCACGCAACTCGCTATATAAAGGGGGCTAGACCCCCCAGGTTTGCATACTCTCTCAAAACCCTAAACTCATCTCTAGGATGCGAGCTCTACGCTCACCCTAAAAAGCCCTATCTAACTTAGGCATCGGAGTGCCTTCTGCAGGTACCCCACCCGCCGGTCTAAAGGAGGAAGGACATCACGCCCAAAGGAGGAGTACTCACCACAAAGCTCATCACCTAGCTACCACTGAAGAGCAGCGATTTAACTTCGCCGAGGAGCTTGCACCATTTCGTGCATTAACATTGGCGCCACCAGTGGGGCCCAGAAAACTAGCCTGGGCCTCAAGGATACCACGCGAGCAGATGGTATCAACCTAAAGATCGAGAACTGGAGCACCTCGGGTAGAAAAGGCGGTCAAAGCGGATCGGCCTTTGCGGCTATTGGCGAGCAACTTTGGAAGGCAAAAACAGAGCACACAGAACACGGGACCTTCTCGTGGTGAACATATCATCCGATCTCGAAGGAAGCGGGCAAGCGGCAAGGGATCGAAAATAACTTATGGCCTCAACGTTCGGACTCAAGGAAGAGCGTGTTTCTAATCGAGATCAAGATAAAAATCAAATCTTTGGATACCCTAAGAACCAGGAGTGCGAATTGACCACACAAATCTCTGACGAGATCAAAATCAAATCGTGGGGTATCCTAAAAATAAGGAACGCAGTCGACCACAAATCTTGGAAGAAATCAAGATCGCTGACAAAGCTCAACCGCTTCGGCAATCGTCAACCTCATCTCAACAACCGAAGTTGACCTCGGCTTCAGTCGCATGACTGTTATTTGGAGGAGCTCAAGTCAACCACATTGCTGACCCCATCAACTTCCGGACGACCACAGATCGTCCCTCAAAACCAGACAACCAGCGGTGGATACTCAGTCCGATGCTCGGGCGGCCTACCAGGCCTCCTCAACAATTTCAATATTCGACGGCTTTCGGCTCGACTCGTCAGCGACCTCGATTACTTGATGACCTCAACATTGCCGTTTGGACAGCCAAATCAACTACTCTCACAGGGAAGTATAAAACTCGACTACGAGCACTTTACTCAGCATAAAAATTAATGCTAACTTTATTGCATCAAGTTGTTGCAAATTGTCTATACTTTGACAGGAACAGTGCCCCAAAACCAAAGGTCGAGCCCGCCACGGAGCTCGGAACCCAGCGTCGGAAGAACCTCGACCTCGACACGACCCCCGTGGTCCTAAACCCAAGTCAGCATAAAGGCTTGGTGGGCTCACTCGCAGCTCGACCCCCGTGGTCCTAAACCCAAGTCAGCATAAAGGCTTGGTGGGCTCGCTCACAGCTCGACCCCCGTGGTCCTAAACCCAAGTCAGCATAAAGGCTTGGTGGGCTCGCTCGTAGCTCGACCCCTGCGGTTCCAAAGATTCCAGGTCAGCAGAGGCCTGGCTCAAAAGCAGCTCGGAAGGTCGCCATTCGGCCTAAACAACCCCTGTGGTTTCGAAGACACCAGGTCGGCGTAAAGGCCTACAAGCTCTAAAGTAGCTCGGCTAAGGTCGCCTGTCGAGCTAAATAAGACCATTGTGGTTTCAAAGACACCAAGTCAGCATAAAGGCTTGGTGAGCTCACTCGCAGCTCGACCCCCGTGGTCCTAAACCCAAGTCAGCATAAAGGCTTGGTGAGCTCACTCGCAGCTCGACCCCCGTGGTCCTAAACCCAAGTCAGCATAAAGGCTTGGTGGGCTCACTCGCAGCTCGACCCCCGTGGTCCCCTAAACCCAAGTCAGCATAAAGGCTTGGTGAGCTCACTCGCAGCTCGACCCCCGTGGTCCTAAACCCAAGTCAGCATAAAGGCTTGGTCCTAAACCCAAGTCAGCATAAAGGCTTGGTGAGCTCACTCGCAGCTCGACCCCCGTGGTCCTAAACCCAAGTCAGCATAAAGGCTTGGTGGGCTCGCTCACAGCTCGACCCCCGTGGTCCTAAACCCAAGTCAGCATAAAGGCTTGGTGGGCTCGCTCGCAGCTCGACCCCTGCGGTTCCAAAGATTCCAGGTCAGCAGAGGCCTGGCTCAAAAGCAGCTCGGAAGGTCGCCATTCGGCCTAAACAACCCCTGTGGTTTCGAAGACACCAGGTCGGCATAAAGGCCTACAAGCTCTAAAGCAGCTCGGCTAAGGTCGCCTGTCGAGCTAAATAAGACCATTGTGGTTTCAAAGACACCATGTCAAAGATAAAGACGCGAGAGCTCAAACACAAATACGACAAAGACTAACTCCTGCGGTTCCAAAGATTTCAGGTCAGCAAAGAGGCCTGGCAAGCTCTAAAGCAGCTCGGAAGGTGATAATTCGACCTAAAGAAAAACCTCTGGTCTAAATCATCAAGTCAGCTCGAAGACCTGTCGAGCTCTACTGCTGCTCCACTTAAGCTACCTCATAAAGCATAAAAGAGAGCAAATACAAACTACTCAAGGGTATCCCCTTGGACTCCTGTTAGGCCACCATCGGCAATAATTCTCTATGTTCGCAGCAACCGGCTTCTCCCTTGCTTCATCGGGATCACCCTGGTTGGTCTTTTCGGCTTCATCCTCCTCCTCCACAATCTTGCCATCCTTCGCAGTCTTGGTGAAGTCAAGCTCTGAGGTATCCAAATCGGGGGCAACCACCCTGATTTGGGCAAAGGCATTATCAAAGGCCTCCTTGAACTGTAGAGCACAAAAACTCTTATACTCCTTCGCCCGAACAGCTTCGGTCGAGGAGTTCTCCTTCTTAATCGCAAGGTCGAAAGCCAAGAGATCTTTCTCATTTTGCAACTCTTTTTGGTCCTCCAAGTGCCTCATGTAGCTCTCACAAGTTCGGTTACAACTTGCTCGGCCACAGCGAGCCCAGATCGAATAAGCTCGACCATGACCGACCATCCTGGAGGAAAACGAGGATGCTGGAATAAGTGCAGCTGACGCAGCGATTAAACAATCTGGGGCTTACGTCCCTTGTAAAGACAGGAAATAAGGTTAATGCACGACACATGTAGCACATGAACCAAGGAAGACTACGCGATCGGTCGAGGTCCAAGACTTCTCACCACTCGGACTCGTAAATCGGACCTCATAGGTCATCTCAGACATTTAGACATCATGCCTCGCAGATCGATCATCCGACCACCATTATATTATTGACAGTTGAAACCCATGTAATCGATCGTGGCACTTAGATGGGTCCAACCCGACCTACTACTCTCGACAAAGTTGCTCGGCCACTCGGCAAGCAAGTCTCGGAGACTTATGGCTCAAAATCAACAACGGATCACTCCCCATTCAATAGCCCTCATTCATAGGGTCAAAAAAGAACAAATAATATAGACTTCTTAACTTTTCAAGTTAACAAGTCTAGGGGGGCTTGTGTTACGGGCCGACCTCCGAGCTGGGCTCCTAACTGGATCACCGAGCTGAGCCAAACCAATCCGAGCCCTACATTTACGAAACTGGATATAGTTCTAGCGGTTGAGGCCGCATCAGATGATCGACGGCGGGAAGAGGAATGGTTGAGCAGACGTCCCATCTGAGTCCCATCACGTGGCAGAACGCCGAGTAAAGGTGCAGCACGTGGAGCGTGACCCCTCAGACAAACAAGCTTCTGGGACACACCCCCGACCTTGGTGACTCGACTCGGATACCGACCCAAGGACATTGGATAGACCCTCCGACCTTTCGTGCGAAGAGTCTAGGGGGCTTGTGTTATGGACCGGTCCCGAGCCAAGTCCTAAATCGCCGCCGACCTGGTGCAGATCATTTCGGTTCACCTTACCCGAGGCTCGACGAATTGCCACCGACCGAGACGCCGGACCGACCAGTACAATTTTCCGATGATAACGCCGAAATGGGAGGGGCGAGCTAACTCAGGTATCATGAACCCTCTAGAACGAGGCGTGTTTGAGGTAACACTGGGCCGCATTGTCGTCCTAAAGATTGAAGATCACGTGGCCGACACAGGAGCGGAATATCAGGAAGAGATCAGCTAATTCCCGAATAGACGGAGGGATTACCGCGCGCAGAGGTTTCCTTCCTTCCACGCAACTCGCTATATAAAGGGGGCTAGACCCCCCAGGTTTGCATACTCTCTCAAAACCCTAAACTCATCTCTAGGATGCGAGCTCTACGCTCACCCTAAAAAGCCCTATCTAACTTAGGCATCGGAGTGCCTTCTGCAGGTACCCCACCCGCCGGTCTAAAGGAGGAAGGACATCACGCCCAAAGGAGGAGTACTCACCACAAAGCTCATCACCTAGCTACCACGCTGAAGAACGGCAGTACGAACTCGCCGAGGAGCTTGCACCATTTCGTGCATTAACATTGGCGCCCACCGTGGGGCCCGGTAAAACTAGCCTGGGCCTCAAGGATACCACGCGAGCAGGATGGTATCAACCTAAAGATCAGAACTTGGAGCACCTCGGGTAGAAAAGGCGGTCCAAAGCGGATCGGCCTTTACCGCTGATGGCGAGCAACTTTGGAAGGCAAAAACAGAGCACACCGAACACGGACCTTCGTGGTGAACATATCATCCGATCTCGAAAGGAAGCAGTGCAAACGGCAAGGCGGATCGAAAATAACTTATGGCCTCAACGCTCGGACTCCGTAAGAACGTGTTTCTAATCGTAGATCAAGATAAAAATCAAATCTTTGGATACCCTAAGAACCAGGAGTGCGGGTCACCACACAAATCTCTGACGAGATCAAAATCAAATCGTGGGGTATCCTAAAAATAAGGAACGCAGTCGACCACAAATCTTGGAAGAAATCAAGATCGCTGACAAAGCTCAACCGCCACCTTGGTCAACCTCATCTCAACAACCGAGTTGACCTCAACTCAGAGTCGCATGACCTGTTATTTGGAGGAGCTCAAGTCAACCACATTGCTGACCCCATCAACTCCGACGACCACAGATACGTCCCTCAAAACCAGACAACCAACGGTGGATACTCAGCCCAAGACTCGCGGCCTACCAGGCCTCCTCAACAATTTCAATATTCAGACGGCTTTCAACTCGACCACGCCATCGACCTCGACATTTGATGACCTCAACATTGCCGCTTTGACACCAAATCAACTACTCACAGGGAAGTATAAAACTCGACTACGAGCACTTTACTCAAAGATAAAAATTAATGCTAACTTTATTGCATCAAGTCAAGGTAAATTGTCTATACTTTGACAGAACAAGGTGCCCCAAAACCAAAGGTCGAGCTCCGCCACTGAGCTCGAGACCCGTCGGAAGAACCTCGACCTCGACACGACCCCCGTGGTCCTAAACCCAAGTCAGCATAAAGGCTTGGTGGGCTCACTCGCAGCTCGACCCCCGTGGTCCTAAACCCAAGTCAGCATAAAGGCTTGGTGGGCTCGCTCATAGCTCGACCCCCGTGGTCCTAAACCCAAGTCAGCATAAAGGCTTGGTGGGCTCGCTCGCAGCTCGACCCCTGCGGTTCCAAAGATTCCAGGTCAGCAGAGGCCTGGCTCAAAAGCAGCTCGGAAGGTCGCCATTCGGCCTAAACAACCCCTGTGGTTTCGAAGACACCAGGTCGGCGTAAAGGCCTACAAGCTCTAAAGTAGCTCGGCTAAGGTCGCCTGTCGAGCTAAATAAGACCATTGTGGTTTCAAAGACACCAAGTCAGCATAAAGGCTTGGTGAGCTCACTCGCAGCTCGACCCCCGTGGTCCTAAACCCAAGTCAGCATAAAGGCTTGGTGAGCTCACTCGCAGCTCGACCGTGGTCCTAAACCCAAGTCAAGATAAAGGCTTGGTGGCCTCCCTCGCAGCTCGACCCCCGTGGTCCCCTAAACCCAAGTCAGCATAAAGGCTTGGTGAGCTCACTCGCAGCTCGACCCCCGTGGTCCTAAACCCAAGTCAGCATAAAGGCTTGGTCCTAAACCCAAGTCAGCATAAAGGCTTGGTGAGCTCACTCGCAGCTCGACCCCCGTGGTCCTAAACCCAAGTCAGCATAAAGGCTTGGTGGGCTCGCTCACAGCTCGACCCCCGTGGTCCTAAACCCAAGGCAGCATAAAGGCTTGGTGGGCTCGCTCGCAGCTCGACCCCTGCGGTTCCAAAGATTCCAGGTCAGCAGAGGCCTGGCTCCGCGGCTTCGGAAGGTCGCCATTCTACTAAACAACCCCTGTGGTTTCGAAGACACAAGGTCGGCATAAAGGCCTACAAGCTCTAAAGCAGCTCGGCTAAGGTCGCCTGTCGAGCTAAATAAGACCATTGTGGTTTCAAAGACACCATGTCAAAGATAAAGGCGTCTGCGAGCTCAAACACAGCGCGACAAAGACTAACTCCTGCGGTTCCAAAGATTTCAGGTCAGCAAAGAGGCCTGGCAAGCTCTAAAGCAGCTCGGAAGGTGATAATTCGACCTAAAGAAAAACCTCTGGTCTAAATCATCAAGTCAGCTCGAAGACCTGTCGAGCTCTACTGCTGCTCCACTTAAGCTACCTCATAAAGCATAAAAGAGAGCAAATACA
The DNA here is from genome assembly GCA_037113605.1 of Calophaca sinica. Taxonomy (NCBI): domain Eukaryota; kingdom Viridiplantae; phylum Streptophyta; class Magnoliopsida; order Fabales; family Fabaceae; genus Calophaca; species Calophaca sinica. Next base: position 54,968,118 of record CM073734.1, on the reverse strand, counting down.
AACTACTCAAGGGTATCCCCTTGGACTCCTGTTAGGCCACCATCGACAATAATTCTCTATGTTCGCAGCAACCGGCTTCTCCCTTGCTTCATCGGGATCACCCTGGTTGGTCTTTTCGGCTTCATCCTCCTCCTCCACAATCTTGCCATCCTTCGCAGTCTTGGTGAAGTCAAGCTCTGAGGTATCCAAATCGGGGGCAACCACCCTGATTTGGGCAAAGGCATTATCAAAGGCCTCCTTGAACTGTAGAGCACAAAAACTCTTATACTCCTTCGCCCGAACAGCTTCGGTCGAGGAGTTCTCCTTCTTAATCGCAAGGTCGAAAGCCAAGAGATCTTTCTCATTTTGCAACTCTTTTTGGTCCTCCAAGTGCCTCATGTAGCTCTCACAAGTTCGGTTACAACTTGCTCGGCCACAGCGAGCCCAGATCGAATAAGCTCGACCATGACCGACCATCCTGGAGGAAAAACGAGGATGCTGGAATAAGTGCAGCCGCGACGCAGTTAAACAATCGGGGGCTTACGTCCCCTTGTAAAGACAGGAAATAAGGTTAATGCCTGACACATGTAGCACATGAACCAAGGAAGACTACGCGATCAGTCGAGGTCCAGTACCTCTCACCAGCTCAGACCTCAGAAATCAGACCTCATAGGTCATCTCAGACATTTAGACATCATGCCTCGCAGATCAGATCATCTGACCAGTCATTATATTATTGACAGTTGAAACCCATGTAATCGATCGTGGCACTTAGATGGGTCCAACCCGACCTACTACTCTCGACAAAGTTGCTCGCCACTCGTGGCAAGCAAGTCTCGAGACTTATGGTTCAAAATCAACAACGGATCCCTCCCCATTCAATAGCCCTCATTCATAGGGTCAAAAAGAACAAATAATATAGACTTCTTAACTTTTCAAGTTAACAAGTCTAGGGGGGCTTGTGTTACGTCGACCGAAGCCGGGCTCTAATCGATCACCGAGCCGAGCCAAACCAATCCGAGCCCTACATTTACTTAAACCGGATATAGTTCTAGCGGTTGAGGCCGCATCGATGATCGACGGCGGAAGAGGAATGGTTGAGCGACGCCCCATCCGAGTCCCATCACGTGGCGTAACGCGAATAAAGGTGCAAAGACGTGGAGCGTGACCCCTCAGACAAACAAGCTTCTGGGACACACCCCCGACCTTGGTGACTCGACTCGGATACCGACCCAAGGACATTGGATAGACCCTCCGCCCTTTCGTGCGAAGAGTCTAGGGGGCTTGTGTTATGGACCGGTCCCGAGCCGAGTCCTAGTACGCTCGCCGACCTGGTGCAGATCAGCTCGGTTCCTGCTTACCCGAGCTCGACGAATTGCCACCGACCTGAGACCCGCCAGACCCGACTTCCGGTACAATTTTCCCGATGATAACGTCGAGCTGGGGAGGGGGCGAGCTAACTCAGGTATCATGAACCCTCTAGAACGAGGCGTGCCTAGGGTAACACTTGGGGCCGCTGTCGTCCTAAAGATTGAAGATCACGTGGCCGACACAGGAGCGGAATATCAGGAAGAGATCAGCTAATTCCCGAATTGACGGAGGGATTACCGCGCGCAGAGGTTTCCTTCCTTCCACGCAACTCGCTATATAAAGGGGGCTAGACCCCCCAGGTTTGCATACTCTCTCTAAACCCTAAACTCATCTCTAGGATGCGAGCTCTACGCTCACCCTAAAAAGCCCTATCTAACTTAGGCATCGGAGTGCCTTTTGCAGGTACCCCACCCGCCGGTCTAAAGGAGGAAGGACATCACGCCCAAAGGAGGAGTACTCACCACAAAGCTCATCACCTAGCTACCACGCTGAAGAACGGCGGTACGAACTCGTCGAGGAGCTTGCACCATTTCGTGCATTAACACAAACCATTCCTAAGATTTTCCAAAATGACAACACAATGATTTACAACTAACTTAAACACTAGGAACACCAAAATATTTGCCTCTCAAGCTTGAGGAGCTTGCGGCCCTATCCAACTTTTGCCAAAAGAATTTGCAAAACTTTCCACTAAGTAAACAACACATTCCTTATATCAATTCTTTCACAAAACAACAAATGATTGCACAAAACAAAGCCTAATCACAACTAGTCCTAGCTCAAGCCTCTTCCAAAAATAGGGTTTTCTCAACAAACATCCATCATTTGATTTTAAATTAAAAGTTAACAATTACAATAGTAATATTGTTATCTAAAAAGCAAAAACACAAACTAGTTTGCATGATTCGCAAGATGATCACCCAAAATAATTTCCCTAGGTGTTCGAACCCATAAGTCCTTGTAAAAAGATATACATACTTGAAACGACAAGAAATTTGAAATTAAATCTTTTTAGAGACTAAAACTCTTTTTCCCAAAATATGAAACAACACCACAATTACATACATAAGCTTTTTGAGAATAATTATTTTTAAGGAATAACTTCATTTTTTTAAAAATTCTAGAAACATGAAACAATACTAAAATCCATTCTGATATAAACTAGAAACATGAAACAATACCAAATGAAGTACCTTCTGATATAAACTAGTCAAGACTCTACTTGGGTTTAGGAATACAAGGATTTCCTTCAGCCCTAGTGTTTCATTGTCTTAAAATACTAAAATAACACTTTACAAAATTCTAACTCAGTCAATTTTTTTTCCCCCTAAAACTCACTTACAAAACTCTAAGAAATCAAGCAAAATTTTAAAACTAAAGTTTTTCTAAAACTCTTCTCCAAATCATAGCTTGAATAAAGCTCAAGGAGAACAAAACTAAATATTTATTAATAACTCCTAGACCATAACAACACAAAATCCTCAAAGACTTAAGTTATAAAAATTTAAAACCTCACACATAATATATGTGATCATGGGTTCATGCTTCCTATTTAATAAGACAACTTTCAAAAATTTGTTCAAACACCACACACCAAAAGAAAATAAGATCAAGGACATTTCCCAACAAAACAAGATAAAAATAAAATAGAAAACATCCTTGAACCCAAAATTGACTAAAAATTCATGAAATTATCTTTTACAACAAAGAAAACATAACCATTTTCAACAAGGTCATTAACAACGATACAAAGATTGAAAACAAGAATTAAAATGCTCACCTAGAGCTCCTCCAAGAACTCACGGTGTCATTACATAAAAAGGAAAGAAGAATTCTCGCATCACTAACCACACAATCACACACAACATCACTCACCATTGCCAAGGATAGGGTGAATTCTCATCTAACCTCATCTCAAACTTACGGTTTGATCTAGGAGAATTGGTAGGGAAAGCAACTCTCCAGACTCTCCGAGTTTCGTAAGGTTCCTCATACACTCAAATCACCACTCGATTTGGTATCACCTATGGAAGAAGAATGGGGTCACTTAAGCAGAATTTGTCTGCGACGGGTAACAGGAGGAAAAGGAAGGAAACTAGGTTCTCTCCACACTAACACCAATAATACACTATTTTTTCCCACGTTCTCTCTTCTCTCTTTTTTTTTTAAGGGACCGGCCAAGGAGGATAAAAGGAAGGGCAATGTTTCCATCAAGCTTGTCTGGTTAGTCTTAATTCAAGGGAGGTTACTTCTTAAGGTAAGGTGAAGTTAAGGCTTGTTACAATTTTAGGTACTATTTCGAAACTGATTTAGCATCTAGTTATGCACTAGCCACACCATACCCCCTACTAACAACTATCACTAACTTTCCAGCTTCCATTCAACTGAGTCAAATGGTTCTCGCGTAAATTAAATTGCCACAAGACGTTTAATTGGCGCTTGCTAGAAAATAATCGCGTTCAATATTTTCGTTGGAAAATAAGGATACGCTCACAATAATAAACAATCACACAATCAATCACAAACATTCACAGTAGTACAAAGGTAGACCACTGTGAAACACAGATGTTAGTGGCAAACATGTCACACTCACAAATTCATAAAATACTTTTGATTTTCAAATAAAATACATATCAAAATACATCAAACATCAATCATTTACGTGATCTATATCTAGGATCACTAATATATATTATTAACAACAATAATAAAAGTGCCTCTTGCAAATAATTCATGAACCTCATCTCTTATTTCCCGAGAAACTTAAGGGAGTCATGGTGATGAAGGTCAACCAATCCTCTGGTTCATGCAGCTGCCTTTTCTCCCTGCTGTCCTAGCAGTTCACACTAATTTTCTGTAGCAATCTGTTGAGCAATAGCAACTACTATCCCTGCTATGTCTTGGCTATCTAGATCATCGGGTCCATCTCTCGAACTATCAGCCCAAATGTATGAATTACTCGTTTCTGAGATATTGGATTCCCACAAGGTTTTACAACCTCATTAGAACCCCACAACAATTTCGTGTGTCCACACACATTGTTTCAACTAAGAAACAATTTCAAACAAGTACAAGTAGAGCTACTCCACTTGAGGAACAATTAATATACAAACACAATTTGACTCATAATAAGACACAGTTTGACCCCTAACAACCTGTTCTCTACACAACCCGGCAATTGACCAGCTATAGTTTTCCAAACTCACAGTCCGGTTAGAACCGAACCGCTCTGATACCACTTTTCTTAAAAACTGGGTTGTTACAGAGTGTGATTATTATTATTGCATGCTATACTATGTAACTATAAATGTTATAGTACTACATATAACAATATGTTTTGTGAATGCTTATATGTGCAAATTATTTTATGGATTTAAGTAAAATAATTTCTCCGTATTTTAATATCCGTGTAGTTTCGAGGACGAAACTATTTTAAGGGGGTGGTAACGTAACATCCCAATTTCTAAGAAAAATTGTTTTAGCAATAAAATCCTAAATACTTAAATGTAAGTCGTAGAGATTAATCACCTCAATGATTTACTGAGAGTATGAGAAATTATTTTCACTTATTTTGAATAATTTAATTATTATAAATAATTATTATTGATGATGTCAATTCAAATTAATAGGCATCGTAGACGTATGCTGTGTTTAAGGTGAATTCATCGATTATAGTTATTATAAGTTTTCTGTCTGACGCGATAACGCGTATTTATGTTGACTAAGAAATTGATTGAATTAAATCGAGATTAAATTTATTTTAAGAATTAATATATTATATTAATTCATGGTTCAAAAATCGTCGAAAAACTCTAACGGAGTATCGCCGTATTTTGAATCGTCGGGTAATTTTTACCCGCATTAAAATTTAAAACGAATTCCGATTTCGATGAAAATCGAAACGTAACTTTTTGTTATGATAATTGAGTGTTTTCAATTGCTTTTATTATTTAGGATAAATTATTATCACGCGGTGAATTAATTTCTAAGAAAATTAATTTTTGCGATATAATCGGCGAAATAATTAATCGGTAACGCGATTACTCGATGCCGTGTTTTAGTACTCTTAAGGCTCTAGGATTAGAGGGTAATCATGAGAGATGAGAGATTAGATGGGTTAGACTAATTGATAGGATTAACATCTTACTTTAGTGAGAGGTGTCACTTTTTGGGTGATTAACTTTTATTACTTTTCCTAAATCATTCCTAGCCTAGTATTTACTTAAGTTAATATTTTTTTACTGACCCCTCCCTTTTATTTGGGCTGAGCAGCAACCTCTTCCCACTCTCTACCCCTCATTTTGTTCTTCTTCATCCTAGAGAGAGATAGTGAAGCTCCATCCATAGTGGTCTCATTCCATCACTTTCTTTGCATGATTTCAACTTCAATCCTTCACCCAACTTGCTTCTAACTTCTCCTTCTTCTTGAATACCTCTTCTACATCTTGTAAGTGAGTTTGAAAATTAATTTCTCCTCCCCTTGTTCAGCCCCAAAAACCGTGGGGTATATATATATGCATAGGATGGATTTTTCTTGGTCATTTCTTGTTTTATGCTTGATTTATTGCTTGATCATGATCATGAATGAGATGAACCATGAAATCCCCAATTTTATGGAACCCTAGGGCGCAAGACCTAGAGGAAAAGGGGTTGGATGATCTTCATGTGAATCACTTAAATTGGCTTGTGTTTCTTGCTTCTTGTTAGTTATTATTGCTATTGTAGTTGTTAAATTTGATTTGAATCAAAGATCGAGAGATTTTCATGAAACCCATGCATTCTTGGAAGATGTTTGAATTAGGATTGGTCTTGAATTAGGCTTTTGTTTGTGAAATTATATGTTGTTTTGTGAAAGAATTGAAATATGGAATGATGTTACTTAATTAGTTTGAAGGTTTTGCAAATTTTTTTGGAAAAGGAGGTGTTGGCCGCGAGCTCCCTAGAGCTTGGGGGGAAAATATTTTGTGTTCCTAGCATTTAATTAGTGGAATTAAAGTGTGTTTAAGTTATGGAAAAATCTTAGGATTGGTTTGATTGAAATTGAAGTTGTTTTAAAGCTTTGAGGCAATGAAACACTTAGGTGGAATGGAATCCTTGTGATCCTAAAACCAAGTTGAGCCTTAATCAAATATTGTTATGAAAGGTATTTGAGTTTAGTAGTATTAGGAATTTGATTTAGAATGCTAAGACTATGAAACACTTATGTTAGAGAAATCTTTGTGCTTCTTTAACCAAAGTGGAGTCTTGTTAATGATAGGATCAAAGTATTAGATTTTAGTATTTACTTTATGATTTTAAGATTTAGAAGAAAATGAATTTCTTAGTCTTTAAGCTATTTATTTTCAACTTTGCTTATTATTGCAAGTGGATGTAATCTACAAAAAGGAATTTTTGTTTTTAAAATAATTACTTTCAACTTGCTTGCTATTTCAAGTATAATTGATTTATCAAAAAGAATTGTGGGATTTAGAACCTAAAGATTAGAATTGAGTCTAAGCCCGGGGAATTATTTTGAGTGGTATAGTTTTGTACTAAACCTTGTTATGTTGATAGGATCATCTTTGAGCGTTGTTCGTGCTGAGTAAGTCGCGATGTGTTTGACACGTGAGCGGGTTATCCTTCGGTAAGGGCACTTCACATTCTCGATGTTTAAGTTTGTCTAATAAGTGTAAGGGCAACTGTTAGACATGTAAAGGATTTAATTTAATTTTGTAAAGCGAAGAAGTCTGAGAACCTCAGGGTTCGAAGTAAGGGTCTCGTACCCCTTCAATTTTTAGTTTCTTAAAGCTTTATATTGAATTGTTCGTGGGCTGGAAAAGTGGTTGGCGACTGCCCCCAACCCCCCACACTTGTTTGACTTCCTCTTTGCTAACTCCACTGAGTTGCAAAGGGACGAACTTGATTGATGTTGTTGTTTGTTATGTTGTTGGTTTGTCATGTATTGATGGATTGTTGTGCGTGGTTGAATTGAAAAGCATTGTGGTGTGTGTATGCTTAAAACATGATTAAGATATATGGTGTGGATTTTTATTGGATAATTGATGTTATTGATTATGCCATGATTGAAATATCAAATGTGGTGATATGTTCATTGGGGGTGGTTAAAGGCATTGTTGCGTCGTGTCTTGTGGTAACGTCGACCTGTCTATCCTGGGTAGTGGAAATGCCCATGGCCAAAGGAATTCAGGAACGTCGTTAAATTTTACCATCGCAGGGAAAAGTGTCGGTCTGGTACGTACAGCCCGATATGCCTCTGGCGTATGGATTCCGGAATTAAAACTGCACTGGCATATAGTTGCATCAATAGGATCTTGGGTGCATCCTTATTGATTGTTCTGTTGCTATTGATATGGTTGTTATATACATTGGAGATTTGTGGCTTTATATTATATTGTGTCTATATAATATAAATGGCTGTCGTATTTGATGTTATGTGCTACTTGTTCTATTTTAAGAAGTTGACCATTACCAGTGGTTCTTTCAATCAATGATTGTAACACAGGTGACGAAGGAAGAGGAGTGTTCGGGACTATAGAGAAGCGTAACTAAGGATAGCCGGTCTGACTTTCTACTTGTGTTTCTGTTGCAACTTACTAGAGGACTAGTAAGCATTGTAGAGTACTCCGACCAGCTATAGGGTGTCAGATGCTTTAATTACAATGTTGTTATAAATGTATTATGTTTAAAGACTTGACATGTCGTATGTGTATGTTTTAAATAAATTCCTTGTATGGTTTTGTGAATTGGACACGGTATTTGATTTATTCACTACCTTCAAAAATGCTGCAATACTCTGATTGCCAATTTCTTAAAAGAAGCTGAAAAGAAAAAAAAAAATTAGAGTCACATTTTTGAAAAACATGCTGCAGCGTGTTCCATTTTCGAAAGTATTTGAAATGCTGACAGTAATATCTAGTTTAGTAGCGCTTCGGAAACGGGGTGTTACATTAATCATGAATGTATTATACTATATATATATAATGTTAAGATATTCATGCAATTAACTAAATTAATAATTTATCACTGATCATAATGCAAGGATTCATACATCCACGACAAACTAAAGGACTAATTTGAAAAAAATATTTCAGTTTTATAATTCATTCAAATAAACACAACGAACAACATTTTTGGATTCTGGTTTCCAAATAAAACATCAACCGACAACCATAACAAACTTTGTAACATCCGTTTTTTTCACGATGTGTTATTTAGCGTCATTATAGTATATTTTGTCGTATTTATGCTATAATAAGCAGTTTCTTGTTCTCTAAGCAAGTGGTTGAATTAAATCAAGATCAAATTGAATTGGAGAATTAATATTTTATATTAATTCATGGTTCGAATATCGTCGAAAAAAAATCTAACGAAGTTTCGTCGCGTTTCGAAGCACCGGGCAGTTTTGTCGCAGATAAAATTTTAATCGAACCCCGATTTTGATGAAAATCAAATCGTGACTTTTTGTGATTATTTTTAAGTGTTTTAGATTGCTTCTAATATTTATGATAATATTTTATCACGCGATGAATTAATTTCTCGGTAAATTAATTTTTCACGAATTTATTGGTAGCGCAGTTACTCGACGCCCTGTTTTTTATAGTGCACTTAAAACTCTAGGATTAGAGGGTAATCATAAGAGATGAAAGATTAGATGAGTTAGACTAGTTGATGGGGTTAGTATCTTGATTTAGTGAGAGGTGTCACTTTTTGGGTGATTAACTTTTTATTACTTTTCCTAATTGATTTTCACCACATGTTTTTACACTTAATAAATTTTTTTCTTTTCCTCCCCTTTTATTTGGGCTTCGGCGCGCCCCCTCCCACTCTCTACCTCCATTTTATTTTTCATCTTCTTCATCCTTGAGAGAGAAAGCTCCAAGCTCTTCCATGGTTGCCATCTTTTTCCTTATTTCTTGAGCTAGTTTCACTTCCATTCTTCCATGCTTCTTACAACTTGTTTCTTCTTCATCTTCCTACTACCCATTTCATCATCCAAGTAAGCTTGAGAACCAATTTCTTCTCCTCCCTTTTTATCCCCAAAACTGTGGGGGGTGTGTGTGTGGTCTTGTGTTTTCTTGTTTTATGCTTGATTGTTGCTTGATCATGATCAATGATGAAAATGAGCACTTAAATTCCCAAATCTTGGAACCCTAGGCGCTAATCCTAAGGGAAAAAGAGGGGTTATGTGATCTTGAGGTGAATCAATTCAATTAGTTATTGTTTCATGCTTATTAGATGGTGTTGCTACTATTTTAAGTTACTAGTTTTGAGTTGGGACTTGGATTGAGTAGTTTTTATTGAAAACCCTTGTTCTTGAAATAGGTTTGGGAAGGGATTGACTTTGATTGAGCTTTAATTTGTGAATTGGTGTGTTGTTTTGTGAAAGGATTGGACTATGGAATGATGTTATCTAACTAGTTGGAAAGTGTAACACCCCAAAATTCCCCAAGCTTGATTTAACGTGTATATATATGCTTAGTATGGCTTAATGATTAATTTAAGTGAATTCCTCATTGATTGTCAAGATTGAATATGTGAAAAATGGTGTTTGGTGAAATTTTGCTCAGTGTGAATCGATTCCCAGGCCCTGTGAATCGATTCAGGGATGTGGGTTTGCTGGGACTCGATTAGGTTTGCAGTGAATCGTAGAAGTGAATCGATTCACAAAGGAGGATCCTCTGTGAATCGCCGCGTGAATCGATTCACAAAAGATTCTCGTGAATCGAATCTGAATCGCAGAATCGATTCTCGCACTTAAAGTCGTGATTCTATCATTTTTGCACTTTGTGTGAATCGATTCACCTATCTTTGTGAATCGATTCACCGCAGAGATATCGTAAAAACTCAGAAATAGAAACGTAACGCGATTGTTAGAGAGAGATTTAGAGAGAGAGGGTGCGACAGAGAGAAGAAGGAGAAGGGGTCAAAACACCTAGGGTTCTCAAATTAGAGGGAAAAAACAAGGATTCATGTTAGATTCGTCCTCAATCTTAGCTTGAATCCAAGTTGGGGAGTGTTTATGCTCGGATTGGGAAGTTGAAGGAAATCCCTAGAAGGCCAGCTTGAAGGAGAAGAAGCAAAACGTGAAGGACGATGAAGGAGGGGCTGAACATTAACCCTTGAGCTCAAATCTTAGGAGTTGTGGTGAGTTCTTCCTTCTCTTAGGTGATGGGCACCCATAAGTCCCACATTAGGTTTCCCTTTGAAGAAAACCCTTGAACCCTAAAGGGTTCAAGGTCAGAATTTTCCAAACTTCTTGTATTCCTAAAGTTTTAGTATCAAATTGCTATGCATGTATGATTGGGATTGATTAAGGGGTAAGGTGGTACCCAAAACCCCCACAAACCCTGAGATGGATGTTTGACCATTGGGAGCTCCATGGAGCCCTAATGGAAATGTGTTCTTGCTTGATTTGTTTTACTGACTCAGCATCTTATGTCTTTCCATGTGAGTATCTAATGTATCTTTTTACATGAATGAGCTTACTTCCATATGAAGGTAGAGTAGCATCTGATTGTATTCTTAATCTTGATTAAACCATGCATTTAAGGATATAGTTGGTGAATTAAATTCCCAAAAAGACACTAAGATGCCTCTAAAGGGGTGATCGATATGGTTAGCCGTGTGACGCCTCGACGGTTAAGACGTCTAACCACCATATCGAAAGCGTATTTATGGGGTTGTATGGACGTAAGCATATAACACTACCCATAAATGCGAACCAAAGATGAATTAGAAATTCATAGTAAGAATATGCATTGCATAAATATGTCATATTGATTTTTGACTGATAGAAAATTGCATGAGTGAATGGTGAGGAGTCGAAGGGAGGATTCATCGAGATTATTATCTCACCCCACTCCTTTACTTAATTATTTTACAGATGCACAGTAAGGGCGATTGTGACTGCGTGCTCTCGGGATATGGTTCAATGTATTAGTTTATAGTAGCACTTGGGAGTTGTAATTCTTAGAAGTATGTATTGATGTTGTACCGATATGAACTTATGTATTTAAGTCTAGTTTGTGGTATTTGGACTTAATGTTGGATTTAAGTTTAAATTCTATTTTGGGATTACTGTACCTAATGATAATTATCTTAACTTTATGCGAATGAAAGTAAGGTGTTACAGAAAGTTTGCAAATTTTTGGGGAAAAATGGGTTGATGGCCGTGAGCTATTCAAGGATTTGGGGAAGGAAATTTGCTTGTGTTTTAGTTCATATTAGTTGTATGTAATTGTTGTATAAGTTTGAAAAGCTATGGAAATGATTTGGATTGAAAATTGGAGTTGTTTTGGATTTTTAGGCAATGAAGCACTTAAGGTAAATTGGGTTATTTGAGACCCAAGAAACCAAGTGGAGCCTTGCCTTAAATATTTTGAGAAAAGAATTGATAAATGATGTTGTCTCAAGTTTTAAGTTAAAAGGAAATGATTTTAGTCTTTAAAATTTTATTCTTTTAATTAGTTAGTAATTCTTCAAGTGTATGTAATTAATTGAAAAACATGTACTTCAAATTGAGTATTCTTTAGTAAGTGTTTCGTTGTCTAAGTGGTTTTTGAGGTTTGAAAGCCTAGGAAGTTAGATTTAGTGTGTGCATAGGATTATGCTAAGTTTGTTCCGTGGTGTTAGGACTTGTGAATCTGAGTTCGTGCGGCGTGAGTTCGGGACGTGCGTTGACACGTGACTTGGCGACCTTTGGTAAGGGCTACTTCTAGATATGCATAGGACTTAGGATTTTTAATTGTTCTTCGATCAAAGAAGTTTGAGAACCTCAGGGTTCAAACTGAGAGTTTTGTTACCCCTTTGATCTTTACAGCTTTATATATGATTATTTAGTGGGTTTGTCTGCAAGAGGTTGGTGACTGCCCCCAACCCCCCACACTTGTTTGATAACCTCTTTGCTAACTCCACCGAGTTACAAAGAGATGAACTGTGTTGTTGATGCTGTGATTGTTTGTGATCAGGTATTGTTGAATTGTTATGTATTATTGATTTGAGAAGTATTGTTGGTGACATTGCTAGTTGAACATTTAATAGATGTGGATAGTTAAATATTTGATTATGCCTGATTGAATTGTCATATACATTGATATATATTCATTGGGGTTGGTGGAGAGCATGTATTGTGTCTGTAGAATAACTTCGATCGGGAGGCATGTGTTGCGTATAACTTCCGTAGAAGGCATGTGTCACTACAAGAAAAAGCGCCGATACCGACGGCCTATTATCGACGACCAACACCCGTTGCAAAAAAACCGGTGTTTTCGACGGCTTTTACCGTCGGTAACAGTCACTGTAAGAATTCTCGCCGTTACCGACGGCCAAACCGTCGGTAATGCGTCGAAAAAATGCTGAAATTTTTTACGACTTTACCGACGGCTTATCTGTCAGTAAAGACTTTTTTAATTTGGTTTTTTAGAATTACCGACAGCTAAGCTGTCAGTATTTGACTTGCAAATTTTGAAGATTCGTTATTACCGACGGTTAAGCCGTCGGTATGTCCATTACCAAAAAAAACCGGCAATTACCCACGAAAAATGACCCCGCGCGCGGAACGTGGCTTTCTTGTTCCCCTCTTTATTTTTTCATTTTGCATTTCGTTTCCCCCTAAATTAGAAAAGCAAAAATGGAAACCCTAACATCGTCAACATTTCTTCTCTTTCTACCACTGTATTACAACCCACTATCACCCCTGCGACAGAGCCCAATTGAACCCAACCAAACCTCTATAGAAATCGGGGGAGGAGAGAAGGCAAAAGTTAGCTTCACCTATGGTAGCGGCGAAGCAGCGCACCGTGGCAACAGAGCCGCGTGCGACGGACAAACAGGGAAGGGGATGCTTGCAGGGGGCCACGCAACGGTAGCTGTGGTCGCGAAACGTCACTGGATTGTCCAACATGGTGACGGCTGCCACTAGGCCGATGGGGAGACCGACAATCCCTTCTTCTGCCTTCTACCCCCTTTCTCTGATTCTACTGGTGATTTCCATGTTGCTCTTCACTTTTATTTTTTGTTTTGGTTATGTTTGTCTTGTCTTTTAATGCTAATGGTGCTCTCTTTTTACAGGGCCTATGAGGGACTATTTTACCTAGTGTTAGACTCAAATTTGCAGTGTTGGTAGTGAAACTTTTAAGATGAAGATTATTGTTTTCTTCGTAGCTATGGTTGAGCTATTCTTTTTACATTCTTTTTTATTCCCAATTGATGTTAGGTGCGTGATTGGTTTGTGTTGAGCTACAATTTCTAAGTACTCATAATATTTGTGATTGGTTTGCCTTAGTTGTGCTTAATCTTTCTACATCAGCACTCTGAATTCTTCCTAGTTTCGTTATGGTGCATAATGTTCCTTGTCCTAAATTTGCTATAATTTGCAAGATAAATGCATTCATTTTTTAACCTCAGTGGTTTTCATAATTAGTTTAGGGTATATGCTTGTAGCTCTTACTTGTAAGTTTATTTAGTGTTTACTACAAATTTCTAAGTACTCACTCCAGTAAAGAGAGTGGGATTCAGGGAATACATGTGGTCAGATGGAATACGATAATGTTTCTTTTGTTTGGACATTGTTCAGAGTCTACTTTTGGGTGTAGGCTTCAGTGAGGTTGATTGTGAGACAACGACTTTTGGGTTAAATATAACTAATGATAATTCTCTAATTAATTTTGAATAGAAATGTAAGTTGACTCGTGATCCTGCATAACATTTAATACTTTCTTGCATGTTTTCATATATGTGGGTTGAAAGCATTGCTTTGTAACTTGCAGATGGCAAAGCGAAAGGTTGTGTGTATTGTAGCTTGGAGCTACTATGACAGAATTGAGTGTGCTATTTGGATGCATAATAAGGTATACCTTCACTCTTTTTTGGCATTAGTTTGTAAAATTTGGAAATTTATTGGAATAAATTATAATTCATCTCGACTTTTAAGGTTTAATGGAAACGTTTTATGTTTCTAGTTTAGTGTGTGGGTATTGGTTTTTATAATTTAATAATTTAATTGGGATTGAATTCATATGCAGTAAGACGTCAAGACAATGATCTAATTATGCTCAATGATCTAACTAGCTGAAAGAACTTTATATGGATGGTGTTCTATAAGGACTTTGTACTTTTCATTACATTGTTCTCTCTCTCCATTTTAGATTATTATTAGCCTATCTTCTATTGATGTCATTAGCCTGAGTTAAGTTGACTATAGTTTGATGAGACTTTAGTCATAATAACATGAAATTTCCTTCTGTTGTATTCATTCTGTTTTCTGCATTTTTGTCTCTGTTTCCCTTCTTTTTAGTATTGTGCTTCAATGGTGATTCTCTTCTTTTTACTTTCTAATGCTTATTGATGAGTATTGTGCTTATCGTGCACTCTCTTTTCTCTTTCCTAATTTTGTCAAAAGAGAGTTCATAATAAGCACAGATCACACCCTCTTTGTTTATTTCATGCTAACAATGGCTTGTCCTTTCCATAAGCATCAAGTCTCTTACAACTTTAATGATTCAATGACAACATTAAGCTTGAAAAAAGAGAACCACTGAGTTGGGCCAATTGGTGCTCTAAAGAGAAAAATGGAAGTGGAAATATGTCATTTTAACTTTTAAGTGTCTTCAAAATATATGATCCTCATGTGATATTTCATAGTTTCTGCTATGCTACATGTTTGTCCTTGACCTCCTGTTGAATATCCTTCTTCCGGATCTGTGTAACACTCTTTCATACCTCCTACTTAGTGTTGTTACAACCTGTCTTTGTAACAGGGCATTTTGGCAATTAGCTTGTTTTCTTCTTCCATTCTTTCCGTATTAATTTTATGTATTCCTATATGCGGGATGCTTTTGCTAAAATTAATTTTTATTTTGGTGTTGATCTTCTGGGCTTGTGTGTAGGAATCATTGAGCCAATAAAAATCTAGGATTAGAGTTCCAATATAGGTCTGTGAATATAACTCTTTTATTGATTACTCTGAATTTGAATTTCAAACAATGTGAAAAATGATTTATTTATATTATAATTAGGTTCATTAAAGTCTTATTGGAAGAAAATAATTAGGTTCATCAAACAATGACTTATTGGAAGAAAATACCAACAAATATTCTTCAATTAGATTAGATTTAGTGTGGAAAAGTCCTGGGACTGTGAAGGTTAGTTGCTCTATTTTTTTCCGCATCTCTGTTTGTCTGAAGATATTTAGCACAATTTTTTGAATTTCATGAGTAATATTACTGCCCCTTTCCCACCCTTTGAAAGTTTTTTACCTCTATATCTTCTCTGAATATTGTCATGTCTAATGGGTTTTGTCATGCTCACACTGAAAATTATTTGAAATGTGTTTTGTGCCGAGCTTGAGTTGCTCCTCGAACGTCTACAGTTTGACTGGTTGTGCCCATTTGAATTAATATGTGTTCCTCCTTTAATTTTGGTGGAACTTGTTCTGTGCATTTAAAGTGATAGAAGAGTAACAAGAGCTAATGTTATGTACCATGTTCTTTACTTCTAAATGCATTCTTGTATGCTGTAAATTTATTAACTGAATTTTCTATTGAGATTAGTAGATAGCAGAGTTATTAATTGTGTGCATTAGTGACCCAATAGCAGTGTTGTGGCTAGTAGCCCCACTCTAAAACTCAGGTTGCGGAGTGTTTGTATGTCACGCCTATTGCATTGTGATTATGCAATTCAGAAGCTTCGGAAAGGGTTTCCATGATCACGATAGGATCAATCATCAATGTATGTACCAATTTAATGGTATGTATCCTCCTATTGTATTTCCTTCAAGTATTATCTTGTTTTGGCATTGATTTACGTGTACTCTAACCGTTTGGAACCTTTGAGGAAATAATATACTTGGATAATTTATCAATTTTAGTTGCTTAGTTTCACAAATGTATTTGTGTGCTTGTAGATTCTGCCCGAATGATATGATATACCGATTTGTAGTGGGTTAATAAATTTTAAAAATTGTATGATGAGAGACAGTAAAATGACATACGTTTTGGCTAGAGTAAACTCGAATTTAGATTGCCTAGTTTTTAGCTATTCTTCTTTATGTCATATTAGAATTAGCTTACCACCAATGATTTGAAACTTGTGGGGTAACAGTTTGTGCTTGAATAGGTCTTTTTCATTTTGGTTGATTATTTTTTGCAATCGGATTTATTGCTTGGATATTCTGCCAAAATGATATATTGTGTTCCGTGGCTTAGTTTTGGGTAGTGCTTCTGAGAAGCATAAAACTTAATGGTTCTTTATGCATGTCACAGGAATCATTGTCGTTTTCACCATCATAATTCATTATTAAAATTATTTTGTTGAAGTCTTCAATTAAAATGCTTAGCACTTACCCAATAACAATTATTGTTTTCATCTTCACAAAATTTGAAATCCTGTACTTTTACTTCCTTTTTGGCATAGGATGATCAGGATGGTCGTGTGTGGGTCCATAATAACAAGCAACGATAGCAAGACTGTGAGGCATATGCATGTCTTGAGCAGTGGCTTGGGAAAACTGCGACATTTTTTTGTCTTGATTTCTAGATTTACCGACGGCTTATGTTTTTTTGTTTTAATTCGTAGTTTACAGTGGACTTAGCCATCAGTAAAGTTACCGACGGCTAAGCCGTCGGTAAAGGACAAAAAACGGTTGTTTTTGTGAATTTTACCGACGGTCAAGAGGTGCTTTTCCAACAGAAAAGCCATCGGTAATTACCAACGGCTTATTTTTTGCCATCGGTAATTTTCGCGACGAGCGAATTACCGACGGCTAGTATGTCGGTAATCTCGAATTACTGACGGCTTTTTGGAATTACCGACGACTTTTGGCCATCGGTAACGGCGAGAATTCTTGTAGTGTGTTGTGTCAATAGTAGGACTTTGATCGGCATGCATGGTTTGTGTATAACTTCCGTAGAAGGCATGTGTTGTGTCTGCATATTTAGTTGCAATATAGGGCATTAATGCATATTTGTTGTTTCGTATATTATGTTGTGTTGTATTATATATGTTTATTTGAGAAGTTGACCATTTCCCGAGGTTCCTTCAACTGATGATGGTAACCCAGGCGATGGAGAAGACGTTGGTGATCCCGGCAATGACGACATCGTCGGATATAGTATTTGACTTCCCGGATTTGGGATCCCCCTCGACGATGGAGTTTGACCCCATTTCCAGTCGAGTTGTATATACTGGGGATGTAGTACAGACTTTTCGAGTGGACGGGCTGGCACTACGGCAGGAGATCTCAAGGCGGACTGTTAGCTTTCCAGTACGGATGACACAGATTGTGGACGCGTGGCGTAGCATTCAGCAGGACCAGGTGCTACAGGCTTCCTGTTCTTCTCCAGAGGGATCTTTTGAGATACCGAGGCAGACTACTACTCGTTATGCGCCTTTGCTGCCAGGGTCCAGGATCAGGAGGACTGCTCGCAAGAGCGTGGCATCAGACGCTGGACGGCCGGAGCTTTGACATCACGTGCAGCCGCAGCTACCCCGAGCCCTGTGATAGAGCTAGAGGCAGCGCCGACCTCCCCTTTGGTTGTCAGGACCCCTACTCCACCGGTGGATCCTTCTCCTGTGTGTGGAGTGTGTGGTGAGGTTGGTTGTAGCGGGGCGGGTTTCATCGAGGATGTTTTAGTCGAGGAGGACATGCCTGAGAGCGTACCGGCACCTACACCGTTCATTGGCCTGACTGGTGAAGACAAGACCGACCTGATGGAGGAGGATGAGGATGACCCATCTGAGGATCTGGGTAGCGACATATAGCTGATGCGAATTGTCTGTTTTGTGTATAGTTTTGGTTGGCCATGTTGTCGGTTGGTTGTGTATAGTTCTGGGTGGTTACCAGTCAGTCCTTTTAGATGTATATTTTGGTTAGTCTGGAGGTATATTTTTGGAGCAGCCCCCTGCGTGGGTAACTGCCAAGAGTACCCCAGGAGTATGATCACTCTCATGAGGGTCCTCATACTTTAGGTGTATTCTCCTTCTAGATATTTTCTTTGCTTTGGTATTTGTACGTACTGACTATGACCACTTTGGAAATGTATGCAAATATGTATTTCAGTGTATTTGTCTTTTGTACTTTAGAATTTCACCATGTTTCTAAACGTTGTGGATACTCTGTTTGTGCTTTGCAAAAGACGTTTGTTTTATAAAAAAAAAATATACCGCATTTTCCAAAGGGCAAAAGAGTATTATTTAAAAAGCTTGTTGTTTTCGATTTGAGTTCTAGTTTAGTAGCGTTCCGGAAACGGGGTGTTACAATAGTGGTATCAGAGCAATTTGGTTCTAACCGGACTATGTGTAGAGAACAATAAGTTGGTCACCGTGTCGGGTTGTTTTGTCGGGTACCTGGTTGTAATGTTATTGATATGGTTTGATTGAGTGAGGCAATTTTTGCTTATAATTGTTTGAATTGTTTCTTGGTTGAAGCAATGTGTGTTAACACATCACTTGATTATGTGGTTCTGATAGGTTTTGGACCTTGTAGGAATCTAATGCCGCCTCCTCGAGACCCTACGATCGGATCTGATAGCCCCAACATGGAGAGAGCAATCCAAGCGATGACTGAGATGGCAGCGGCAATGGCACAACAATCTACTGCTGTAACTCAATAGACTACCGCCATGAATCAACATAACCTGCAACAACAGCAGAGGGCAGAAAGGAATGCAGAGGCTAGAGGACTGGCCGATTTTCATAAGCATGATCCACCGAAGTTCTATGGTGAACCGGATCCTGACAAGGCAGATTTGTGGCTTCAGGAGATAGAGAAGATATTCGAAGCACTCCACTGTCCTGAGAATGTCAAGGTGAATTATGCGTCTTACTTACTGCTGGGAGATGCTGAGTACTGGTGGAAGGGAGTCAAATAGATGATGACGACTGAGCGTCAGGAGATTAGTTAGGAAATCTTCCGTAGGAAGTTCTTGGAGAAGTACTTTCCGGAGATTGCGCGAATGGAAAAGGAGCAAGAATTCCTTCATCTGCATCAGAGAAACATGACGGTATCAGAGTATGCCGCCAAGTTCGAATCACTCTCGAGGTATTTCAGTCCCTTTTGTGATCGGGCAGATCAGAGTTGGTTGAGCGAGAGATTTCAACGAGGATTGAGATTCGATATCCAAAAGTCTGTGGTATCATTAAGAATTCGGAACTTTCAGGAGTTGGTGGATAGGTGCGTTGAAGTGGAAGGAATGAGGGACAACAAGAGAAGGAGTGGTACATGTGGACCCGTGAGACCCCAGATTCAAGGTCAGAAATTTAATCAAAAGGGAAAACAGCAGAAGAAGCCTTACAACCGGCCTCAGGGGAACAACAAGGGGCAGTATCGCCTTATGGCTCAGAACACAAGTGGTGGAAGTTAGACGAAAAAGGGGCTAGTCTATTATCGTTGCGGGAAACCGGGGCACTATGCGAGCAACTGCACTGAAGAGGGCAATGAGTGTTCAACTGCAAGAAGGCAAGACACATTACTAAAGATTGTACAGCTCCTAAGGCTGAACCAGTTGTGAATGCAGCAAAGGCTAAAGGGAAACGTTAGATGGCCAAGGGCAGAGTCTTCTGTATTAGTGGCGAATAGGCGGAGCAGACTAATGATCTTATTCAGGGAGACTGTGAGATCGAGGGTAAATCCTTATCCGTTCTTTTCGATTCCGATGCAACCCATTCATTTATTTCTTTGGATTGCATAGACCGTTTGAATTTGTCTGTGACTGCCTTTCCTTTCAAATTAGTAGTTACTACTCCAGCTGCTAAAACATTGGTTGCCAACACTGCATGTCTTAATTGCGTGGTGGTTATTCGGGGTAGAAGATTCATTGTTAATTTAATCTGTTTACCTCTAAAAGGCCTAGATATTATCCTCGAGATGGATTGGTTGTCTTACCACCATGTCCTTTTGGATTGTGCCCGAAAAGCAGTAGTTTTTCCTGATCTTGGAGTTTCCAATTATCTTTCTGCTAATCACATTGGTGTTTCCTTGAAAGAGGGAACTCAGGAGTACATGTATCTTGCTGGTCTAGAAGCTTCTCAAGAGATTGAGTTGAAGAATGTTCCGGTGGTGTGTGACTTTCCAGATGTTTTTCCTGAAGATGTACCAGGTTTACCACTAGTGAGGGAAATCAAATTCTCCATCGATTTGCTTCCAGGAATAGGTCCGATTTCGATAGCGCCTTATCAGATGTCTCTATCAGAGATGAAGGAGTTGAAGTCTCAAATTGAACACTTGGAGTCGACGCAGTTCATACGACTTAGTGTGTCACCGTGGGGAGCTCCAGTATTGCTGGTGAAGAAGAAGGATGGACGATCAAGATTGTGCATTGACTACCGTCAACTCAACAAGGTTATTGTCAAGAATCGGTATTCGTTGCCGCGTATCGATGACTTGATGGATCAATTGCGAGGAGCTGCGATATTTTCCAAGATTGACTTGAAGTCCGTTTATTATTAGATTCGTGTGAAGGAAGAAGATATTCCCAAGACAGCATTCAGAACTAGATATGGCCACTACGAGTATCTAGTGATGCCATTTGGAGTGACGAACGCACTAGCGGTATTTATAGACTACATGAACAAGATTTTCCATCCATTCTTGGATCAGTTCGTGGTGGTGTTCATAGACGACATCATGATCTATTCGTGAAGCAGAGAAGAGCACGAAGGACACCTACGCCAAGTGTTGCAGATTCTACGGGAAAAGAAACTCTACGCCAATCTTTCCAAGTGCGAGTTTTGGTTTGAAGAGGTGAATTTTCTTGGGCATGTGATCACTAAGGACAGGATAGCTGTGGATCCAACCAAGATTGAAGTCGTGTTAGCATGGGAGCAACCGAAGACCGTGTCCGATATCCGAAGCTTTGTTGGATTGGCAGGCTACTACCGGAGATTTATCGAAGGATTCTCAAAGATCATAGCACCGCTTCCACGACTCACGAGGAAAGATCAATCGTTTGCTTGGACCAAAGAGTGTGAATCCAGTTTTCAAAGGCTGAAGAAACTTTTGACGACAGTGCCTGTGTTAGTTTTGCCTCAACCAGAAGAACCTTACGAGGTTTATTGCGATGCTTCACACCAGGGTCTAGGATGCGTGTTGATGCAACATAGGAAGGTGGTGGCTTATGCTTCGAGACCGCTTAAGATTCACGAGAGGAACTACCATACGCATGATCTAGAACTTGCCGCAGTGGTGTTCGCGCTGAAGATTTGGAGGCATTATTTGTACGAGAGCACGTTCACCGTTTTCAGCAACCACAAGAGCTTGAAATACTTGTTCGATCAGAAGGAACTCAACATGCGACAGCGGGGATGGACAAAATTTCTGAAGGACTACGACTTCACTTTGGAATATCATCCAGGGAAAGCGAATGTAGTAGCAGATGCGTTGAGCAGGAAGAGTGTTTTAGTCTCAGCAATGATGATTAAGGAGTTGGAGCTGCTAGAGAAGTTCCGAGATTTGAAGTTGAACATGGAACTATCGCTGGGGAAGCTGAAGTTTGGCATGCTCGCTATTTCTAGCGGACTATTAGATGAGATCAGAGATCAGCAAGCTAGTGATAAGTTACTAAAAGAGAAGAAAGAGCTGATAGCACAAGGGAAAGCGACGGAATTCAAGGTTAGAGCGGACAACATTTTGAGATGCAATGGACGTGTTTGTGTACCTAACGTCGCGGAACTGAGGAGATTGATTCTCGACGAAGCGCACAAGAGTGGATTGAGCATTCATCCGGGAGTTACTAAGATGTACCAAGATCTGAAGAAGCATTTTTGGTGGCCCGGAATGAAGAAGCAAGTGGTGGACTATGTGGCTCTTATTTGACATATCAGAAAGCGAATGTGGAACATCAGCGACCAGTCGGGATGCTATAATCACTTGACGTACCAGAGTGGAAATGGGACGGTATTTCCATGGATTTCGCTGTGGGTTTGCCAAGGACGCCGAAGAAGCACGACTCAATTTAGGTAATCGTCGACCGATTGACCAAATTTTCTCATTTTCTACCTATTAGATCGACCTACAACGTAGAGAAGCTGATGGAGATCTACGTCGCAGAGATTGTACGACTGCATGGCGTGCCTTCTAGTATCGTTTCTGATAGAGATCTAAAGTTCACGTCTCATTTCTGGAGAACATTACAGGAGGCATTGGGGACCAAGTTCAAGCTTAGCTCGGCGTATCATCCTCAGACCGATGGACAGACCGAGAGGATAATCCAGTCGCTCGAAGATTTCCTGAGGGCGTGTACGTTGGACCACAGAGGGAGTTGGGATGACGTCTTACCGCTAGTGGAATTCACCTACAACAACAGTTATCACGCGAGCATTGGTATGACACCTTATGAAGCACTGTATGGACGCAAGTGCCAGATGCCTCTTTGTTGGTACCAGGATGAACAAAGCTCTATTGTGGGACTAGATTTGATTCAACAGACTACTGAGAAGATTTGGCAGATCAGAGAAAGGATGAATGCATCTCAGAGTCGACAAAAGAGCTATGCAGATTAGGGTCGCCGACCATTGGAATTTACAGAAGGAGAGCATGTATTCCTTCGAGTCATACCTACAACTGGAGTTGGTCGAGCGATCAAATCCAAAAAGCTTACTCCTAAGTTCATTGGACCCTATCAAATTCTTTGCCGTATAGGTCTAGTTGCATATCAGATAGCTTTACCACCCTTTCTGTCTAATATCCACGACGTCTTTCACGTCTCGCAGTTGCGAAAATATGTTTCCGACCCTTCTCACATTATCAAGCCTGACGTGATTCAACTGAAGGACGATTTGTCTTTTGATGTATCTCCTGCAAGGATTGTCGATAGGAAGACCAAGTAACTGAGGAACAAGGAGATTCAGCTTATCAAGGTAATTTGGAATCAGAAGACAGGTGATGCAACTTGGGAACTGGAAGAGAAGATGAAAGATCAGTATCCATAGTTGTTTCATGGTACGTATCTGACCTGTAGTTTTGAGGACGAAACTATTTTTAGAGGGGGAGTATTGTAACATCCATTTTTTTCGCGATGCGTAATTTAGCATTATTATAGTATATTTTGTCGTATTTATGCTATAATAAGAAGTTTTTGTTCTCTAAGCAAGTGGTTGAACTAAATAAAGATCAAAATGAATTGGAGAATTAATATTTTATATTAATTCATGGTTCAAATATCGTCGAAAAAAATTTTAACGAAGTTTCGTCACGTTTCGAATCACTGGGCAGTTTTGCAACAGATAAAATTTTAAACGAACCCCAATTTCGATGAAAATCAAATCGTGACTTGTTGTGATTATTTTTTGAGCGTTTTAGATTGTTTCTAATATTTATGATAATATTTTATCACGCGGTGAATTAATTTCTCGGTAAATTAATTTTTGCGAATTTATCGGTAACGCGGTTACTCGACGCCGTGTTTTTTTTAGTGCACTTAAGACTCTAGGATTAGAGGGTAATCGTGAGAGATGAAAGATTAGATGAGTTAAGACTAGTTGATAGGATTAGTATCTTGCTTTAGTTAGAGGTGTCACTTTTTGGGTGATTAACTTGTTATTACTTTTCCTAATTGATTTTTACCACATGTTTTTACACTTAATAATTTTTTTTTCCTATTCCTCCCCTTATATTTGGGCTGCAGCGTGCCCCCTCCCACTCTCTACCTCCATTTAATTTTTCATCTTCTTCATCCTTGAGAGAGAAAGCTCCAAGCTCTTCCATGGTGGTCATCTTTTTCCTTATTTCTTGACCTAGTTTCACATCCATTCTTCCATGCTTCTTGCAACTTGTTTCTTCTTCATCTTCCTACTACCCATTTCATCATCCAAGTAAGCTTGAGAACCAATTTCTTCTCCTCCCTTTTCAACCCCAAAATCGTGGGGGGTGTGTGTGTGGTCTCGTGTTTTCTTGTTTTATGCATGTTTTATGCTTAATTGATCATGATCAATGATGGAAATGAGCACTTCAATCCCCAAATCTTGGAACCCTAGGTGCTAATCCTAAGGGAAAAAGAGGGGTTGTGTGATTTTGAGGTGAATCAATTCAATTAGTTGTTGTTTCATGCGTATTAGATGATGTTGTTACTATTTTAAGTTACTAGTTTTGAGTTGGAACTTGGATTGAGTAGTTTTTATTGAAAACCCTTGTTCTTGAAATAGGTTTGGGAAGGGATTGGCTTTGATTGAGCTTTAATTTGTGAATTGGTGTGTTGTTTTGTGAAAGGATTAGACTATGGAAGGATGTTATCTAACTAGTTGGAAAGTTTGCAAATTTTTTGGGAGAAAGGGGGTGATGGTCGCGAGCTATTCAAGGATTTGGGGAAGAAAAATTGCTTGTGTTTTAGTTCATATTAGTTGTATGTAATTGTTGTATAAGTTTGAAAAGCTATGGAAATGATTTGGATTGAAAATTGGAGTTGTTTTGGATTTTTAGGCAATGAAACACTTAAGGTAAATTGGGTTCCTTGAGACTCAAGAAACCAAGTGGAGCCTTGACTTAAATATTTTGAGAAAAGAATTGATAAACGATGTTGTCTCAAGTTTTAAGTTGAAAGGAAATGATTTTAGTCTTTAAAATTTTATTCTTTTAATTAGTTAGTAATTCTTCAAGTGTATGTAATTAATTGAAAAACATGTACTTCAAATTGAGTATTCTTGAGTAAGTGTTTTGTTGTCTAAGTGGTTTTTGAGGTTTGAGAGCCTAGGAAGTAAGATTTAGTGTGTGCATAGGATTATGCTAAGTTTGTTCCGTAGTGTTAGGACTTGAGAATCTGAGTTCGGGACGTGCATTGACACGTGACTTGGCGACCTTTGGTAAGGGCTACTTCTAAATATGCATAGGACTTAGGATTTTTAATTTTTTTTCGATCAAAAAAGTCTGAGAACCTCAGGGTTCAAATTGAGGATTTTGTTACCCCTTTGATCTTTACAGCTTTATATATGATTATTTAGTGGGTTTGTCTGTAAGAGGTTGGCAACTGCCCCCAACCCCCCACACGTGTTTGATTACCTCTTTGCTAACTCTACCGAGTTACAAAGGGATGAACAGTGTTGTTGATGCTGTGATTATTTGTGATGAGGTATTGTTGAATTGTTATGTATTGTTGATTTGCGAAGTATTGTTGGTGACATTGCTAGTTGAACATTTAATAGATGTGGATAGTTAAATGTTTGATTATGTCTGATTGAATTGTCATATACATTGATATATATTCATTGGGGTTGGTGGAGAGCATGTGTTGTGTCTGCAGAATAACTTCGATCGGGAGGCATGTGTTGCATATAACTTCTGTAGAAGGCATGTGTTGTGTCTACACTAGGACTTTGATCGGGAGGCATGTGTTGCGTATAACTTCCGTAGAAGCATGTGTTGTGTCTGCATATTTAGTTGCAATATGGGGCATTAATGCATATTTGTTGTTTCGTATATTATGTTGTGTTGTATTATATATGTTTATTTGAGAAGTTGACCCTTTCCCATGGTTCTTTTAACTAATGATGGTAACCCAGGCGATGGAGAAGACGTTGGAGATCCCGACGATGACGACATCGCCGGAGATAGTATTTGACTTCACGGATTTGGGATCCCCCTCAGCGATGGGGTTCGACCCCATCTCCAGCCGAGTTGTATATACTGGGGATGTTGTACAGACCTTTCGAGTGGACGGGCTGGCACTATGGCAGGAGATCTCAAGGTGGACTGTTAGATTTCCTGTACGGATGACACATATTGTGGACGCGTGGCATAGCATTCAGCATGTCCGGGTGCTACAGGCTTCCTGTTCTTCTCCAGAGGGATCTTTTGAGATACCATGGCGGACTACTACTCGTTACGCGCCTTTACCGCGAGGGTCCAGGATCAGGAGGACTGCTCACAAGAGTGTGGGTGTCAGACACTGGACAGCTGGAGCTTCGACATCACGTGCAGCAGCAGCTACCCCGAGCCCTGTGACAAAGCCAAAGGCAGCGCCGACCTCCCTTTTGGTTGTCAGGACCCTTACTCCACCGGCGTTGTATGGAGTGTGTGGTGCGGTTGGTTGTAGCGGGGCGGGTTTCATCGAGGATGTTTTAGTCGTGAAGGACATGCCTGAGGGCGTACCGGCACCTGCACCGTTCATTGACATGACGGGCGAGGATGAGGACGACCTGATGGAGGCGGATGAGGAGGACCCATCTGAGGATCTGGGCAGCGATATATAGCTGATGCGGATTGTCTATTTTGTGTATAGTTTTGGTTGGCCGTGTTGTCGGTCGGTTGTGTATAATTCTGGGTGGTGACCAGTCAGTCCTTTTTGCTGTAGTGTTTTGATTTATATTTTGGTTAGACTAAAAGTATACTTTTGGAGCAGCTCCCTGCGTGGGTAACTGCCGAGAGTACCCCAGGAGTATGATCACTCTCGTGAGGGTCCTCATACTTTAGGTGTATTCTCCTTCTGGATATTTTCTTTGCTTTGGTATTTGTACGTACTGATTATGACCACTTTGGAAATGTATGCAAGTATGTATTTCAATGTATCTGTCTTTTGTACTTTAGAATTTCACCATGTTTCTAAACGATGTGGATACTCTGTTTGTGCTTTGCGAAAGACGTTTGTTTAAAAAAAAAATATATCACATTTTCCAAAGGGCAAAAGAGTATTATTTAAAATGCTTGTTTTCGATTTGAGTTCTAGTTTAGTAGCGCTCCGGAAACGGGGTGTTACAAACTTCAACACTATTACTTGCCATTTTATTTACAAAAAAAACATTACCGGAAGGGTTAAAGAGATATATAAATTAACAGTAAGATAAGAAACATGAGAACAAAGAGGGTTTGGAAGCTGACTAGTGTTTCCATTTACGGTTTCACAGCAGAAAACCAATAGCAAGAAGAATCAAGTTCGCCAAAATTAGCGCATAAAACGATGATGAAAGAGGCACCAAAAAAATAACAAACATGAGAACAAATGAGTTGCAATCTACAAAATCGAAATCAAAAAGGGAGAAATGGGAGAGAAGTAGGAGATACGCAGGAGTAGCTGACTTGTGTTGCTGTTTACGGTTTCGCCGCACAAAACGATTACAGACAACGATCGCCAGAAAAAAACGCAAGAAGAAGGTTGGCGCCGCAGGAGAAGAAGGGTGGCGCCGCAGGAGACCAAAGTGTTTTAGGTTAAATGAGTTTCTGATTTCTCTTCCATTGGCATCACAAAATTATGTCCTTCATTTTAAAATAATTCTTTCTAAATCTTTCTAATTATTAATTAAATGACAAAAATCTCTTCCGTATAGGTTCAATATTAGGTTTCCTATTTCCTTTTGAGGGCTTGGGTTCTCAGACAAAAAATTCCTATTAATTATTATGTCTCCTCCTCTATATGGGTTGGTCAATGTTGGAGTGTGATTCTCAATTAGTGATTGCGTCCTTCTTGAATAGTTTCATTGTTCCTTGGAAGCTCAGGAATAGATGGAATAACTATATTTCCTTAACTAAGTAGATGTCTTTCGTCTTTTCGCATATTTATAGGGAAGGAAACTCTTGTGCTGATAAGCTTGCTTCTCATGGAACCAATGTCACATGCATAGTTTGGTGGAATCTCATTCCTAGATTTATTTCTGACGATTTCTTTAGAAATAGAAATGGGCTGCCTAGCTATAGATTCCTTTAATTGCCCCTTGGGTTGGTGGTTTTTCATTCTTGTGCCAAATATCTTTGCTGATTGTCTTGTTTACTGGTAATGTTTTTCTGTTAGCATTGGTCTTGGCCTAGTCCCCCCATGTGTTTCCTTGTATGCTTCTTTTTCATTTTTTTAATATATATAGAGGGGAGTACTCTTTTTCCTTCTAGATGTTTTTTCCCTCAGAAGGGTTTTGCATCAGAAGGTTTTAACGAGGCTCCTTTCCTTTAATTTAAAAAAAAATATTAGGTTTCCTATTTCATTCAGCATTAAAATAATTCTTTCTTATTATTTATTGATTAAATCTCTTTCATTTTAAAAGAAATCTTTTTAATTTTAAAATAAATCCATAATGTTATTAAATGCTAAAATGTTGTTATTAGTGATAGTGAATTGACAATTTAAAAGATTACAGGCAACGATCGCCGAAAAAAAACGTAGGAAAAAGGATGGCGCCGCAAGAGAAGAAGGGTGGCGCCGCAGGAGACCAAAGTATTTTAGGTTAAATGAGTTTCTGATTTATCTTCTGTTTGCATCACAAAATTATGTCCTTCATTTTAAAGTAATTCTTTCTAATTATTAATTAAATGACAAAATCTCTTCCGTATAGGTTCATTATTAGGTTTCCTATTTCATTCAGCATTAAAATAATTTTTTCTTATTATTTATTAATTAAATCTCTTTCATTTTAAAATAAATCCGTAAGGTTATTAAATGCTAAAATATTGTTATTAGTGATAGTGAATTGACAATTTTGCCAACTAATTAATGCTGCTAAACACTACTACTTTTAATATTATAAAGATATTTATTGATTAAATCTCTTTCATTTTTAAATAAATCCATAAGGTTATTAAATGTTAAAATGTTGTTATTAGTGATAGTGAATTGACAATTTTGCCCACTAATTAATGTTGCTAAACACTACTACTTTTAATATTATAAAGATAAAGATAAAGATTTGAATGCTATTAACTATAGGTCGCGCGATTTGGACACAGTAACGCGACAACAATACACGACAACATGTACAGACTTTTTTTTTTCAAAATTTTTTTTTTTAAAAAAAATTTCAAAAAAATATTAGAGATTTTTTTAACTGGTTAATCAAGTTCACATATCTGGTTAATGCTATTCATTATCTGGTTAATGTCAAATCTTGAAACTTTTGGACATCCTATTTTCTTATCTGGTAAATGACATTCACGTATCTGGTTAATGCTATTCATTATCTGGTTAATGCCAAATCCTGAGACTTTGGACATCCCATTTTCTTATATGGTTAATCAAGTTCAAATATCTGGTTAATGCTATTCATTATCTGGTTAATACTAAATCCTGAAAACTTTGGACATCCCATTTTCTTATCTGGTTAATCAAGTTCAAAAATCTGGTTAATGCTATTCATTATCTGGTTAATGATCCCATTTTCTTATCTAGTTAATTAAGTTCAAATATCTGGTTAATATTATTCATTATCTGGTTAGTGTCAAAGCTGTGTTAACCAGTTAATATATATATATATATATATATATGGATTCCGTAAGGTTCGTACATATCCGTATCGTACGGACATACGATGTCCATACTATTTTGTGTTCAAAAATCATTTTCCATTAACTATATATGATATTGTTTCATAATAGGAATATATTGTATTTAAAGTATTTGAGTGTTGTTTTTATTCATTACTGACAAATATTTTGAGCCGCACAAATTGATCTTCAATGACCGAATTAGTGTGTATTAGCCGTCATCCCTTTATGAGTTTCCTAAATCATCTCAAAATTGAAATTATAAATCAATTTCTACAAGGATCAGAGAGGTTGTTCATCATAGAAAATTTAGTGAGTTAATAAGAATCATTTAACACTGGTTTAGTGTTAAATGAACAATTATGGATTGTAAAGGCTTATAGTAATTTTAGATTCTTAAATATCATGCATATAATATAAATATTTTACACAATAATAATAATAAGAAAATAAAAATTATCAAATTAGCATTATATTACATTTGTTATTAGGAATTCAAAGGAAATATGAAGAAGGCAAGAAAAAATTCTTACTTTTCCTAATTAAA
Source organism: Calophaca sinica (assembly GCA_037113605.1). NCBI lineage: Eukaryota > Viridiplantae > Streptophyta > Magnoliopsida > Fabales > Fabaceae > Calophaca > Calophaca sinica. The sequence continues at coordinate 54,938,053 of CM073734.1, read as the reverse complement.
AAAAATATCCTTTGAAATAATTCCAGTAGAAATAAAAAATACTAAAAGATTAGAATTATAGAAAAGTATAATTCTATCTATTTGAATACTTCTTTATTAAAATATTCAAGATTTTATTCGCATTGAATATTCTGTTATTTCATTATGCGAAAATACCAAATAAGGAGAAATTTAGAAAATAATAATAATTTTTTCTAAATGAGATACAAATAAAAGCAATACCCATTTACAAAATCTATCTAAAGTATTTCCTTTTTTTCTTTTTAAAAAAAATTAGAAAAATAATCTATTACAAAATTCAAAGTGAAAGATCCTTGCAACAATGTTGTGGCCGTTAAAGCCGCTTCGGAATAAGACAAACAAATCGGAACGCTTATCATCGCCGATTTACCTAACTCGTACGAACGAACAACCAATCGATTCTTCCTCTTTCTCTTCTCCATGGTAATACTTCAACAACCCCTTCCCTATCGATTTCGCTTTTGTATTTTTAATCACAAATTTATTCAATTAAAGTTCTTCCGTTTCGATTCAACTTGAAATTTTGCGTTTTGTTCACAGTTGCAATATAAATTATGATTATAATAATATGTCACTCAGTTCAATTATTATCAATGTTTTTGTAGACATTTATTTGTTGTTGTATATATTTTATTTAAATCCATGAGCATCTCTGACTTTGATTTTCTTTTTTCTTTTTGGTTTTAGTTGTTTTAATTTGTATTAGGACCTTGAAACATATGATATGTGTTGTTAAGTGGCATAAACCTGAAAAAAGGACCCAAGGTTGTATATAATATGGAGCTTGATTTGAATCTGGAGCCTTTGGACCAAACTCTTACTTCAGTAGTTGAATTTGATTCTGTATTGGATGAACTAGAAGTAGAGTCTGGGGAGGGACATATAAGGAACCGTATTAGACACCTTGAAGCAGTGACTTCCAGAGCCAGGCAGCGGCAGAGGTGGCCGCCGGTTCACTCTCCAATTCAGATAACAAACTTTACAGCAGAAGCAACAACTGCTGATGCTGAAGGTGAAGAAGGAAGGGAGCAACAGGGTGTTGAGGAAGGAATAGTTGAAAGTGGGAAAGGGGGAAAAAGGAGAAGTGCCCATTTAATAGCTAAAGCTTTGGGGGTGGAGGAGCCGGATGCTGGTAAGGCGATGGGGAGTAGCGGAAATTTTTTCGATTGTAATATATGCTTGGACATGGCAAGAGATCCTATTTTGACATGCTGTGGTCACTTGTTTTGTTGGCCATGCTTCTATCAGTTGTCATATGCTTACTCAAAAGCAAAGGAATGCCCTGTTTGTAAAGGAGAGGTCACTGAAACAGGCATCATTCCAATTTATGGCAATGCAAATGCTGGCGGTGATTGTCAGTTGGAATTGGAATTGAAAGAAGCCGGTTTGAGTATTCCTCCTCGACCCCGGGCACCTAGAATTGAGAGTCTTAGGCAGAAGCTGATAAGCCAAGGAGCATCTTCTTCTATAATCCAAAACATTCGGCGGTTTCATAACCGGAATCGTGGATTAGGAGAGCAAGTTCAGTCAGAAAGCCCGAATACCACAACTATTAGAAATAATGTTTTGCTCACTCAATCTCAATCCCGCCCGTGGACAGACAATAATCAGCATATTGGTTCTCATCCAGTTTCAAGGTTATTAGTGCAAGGGGCTTCTTCATTTTCAACCCTTTCATCAGCATTAAATTCTGCAATGGATTCTGCAGAAAGATTAGTTCAGGACCTTGAATCATATATCCATAGTCACCAAATAGGAGGAAGCAGGCAGTTGAATCCTCGTGCTGTTAACGGAAATTCAAATTCTAGTGTTGCTGTTACAAACCGGTCAGAGAGTCTTATTCCAGATGTTGCTATGACCAATTCTGCAGCTGCAGCTTCCGTGTCTCCTATGAGTAGGAATGTTGACAATGTTGATGTTATAGGCTCAGAAATCCAGACAACTGATAGAAATGGACAGATTAGTGTGTTAGACCCTTCTTCATTGAACGGTAGAAGAAGAAATGGTGTTTCAAGACAAGTTTCAAATGAACCCAGAAGAAGAAGAAGATTGAGATGATGGTCTTTTATGTAAGGGGATATCCATTTACATTTTATTCATCAAAGGTTCCTAGTTTACAAGCATACTACAATTTGTTTGTCATACGAAGTTTTCATTCTCTGTCATAGTGTCAATTTTTATTCAACAGATGTGAGGATGTTTACAGCAAATCATCAATGTTCTCTTATGTTTGCAACAGTAAGGTGTCACACTTATGTGAGTGCAGATTATCAGTCTTCACACTATCGCTGTGCATATTCTTATATATTCATATTAGATTGATCTTGGTCTTCTGAATATCTAGCTTTTGAGCTTTTGGTCAGCCTTCACATAGGGCTTTCATGCCTCCTTAGTTTAAATTTGTGGGGTCATGGCTTGATTAGCAGAAGACAAAGTTTGGATAACATTGTAGCTTATGCACTCAAGATTGCTCTCTTGTGTGCATTGCATGCAGTGTGTTGTAGCTTATTGCATTTAGTTTATTTTGATTGTTTCTTATAGAACAGCTGTAGAGTTTAAATTTCCATTCAAATGCTATCAACTGTGGATGTCTCAATCAAAGATCATTTTTTCTTGAATCAAACACCTAATTGAGATTCTTCTAACTTACATGCATGGTATTTGAATGCCATGCCGAGGGGTGGATCCTCTCATAACAATGAGTATATATATATATTGTCACGTATATTTCAATTGTTGGAACTGGTGCAGTGGTAACATTGGTTTTTGCAAGTTTTAGGACCCGAAATCGAATCCTATATAAGCATTTTTTTTAGCTTTTTGCATGTCTATTTTATATCTATGCACAAAAATTATTACAAAATAAGACCCCAAGTAAGATTTAAACATCATGGTTAAATCTCTTACTATTAAAGTTGAATAACAGTGGGCCAAATTCACACTTCAATTTGGGTGCCAATTCTTTAACTTTGTCCACCAAAAATGTGACATGGTAGAAATCTCCTCAGGGACAGTTGTAACATGGCCATTAATTTCATTCAAATAATAATATATCATCTTTCCCACCCTTTTTTTTTAAAAAAAAAGCTTTCTCATTTCGCCAAAAATGAAGTTTAGGCATGTGTCTATTGATTGGCATGTCAAGTATTAAAGGCGGTTTAATGAAATTTGATGGAATATGTGTCCATTGGTATTTTTGTTGCACTGTATTAAAGGCGGACGTCCCCCTATTAACTGCTGTTTCGGTTCCCAACGTTCATATTATCATTTGTCTCTCTGCTCTCATATATGCCGCTTCAGTGTGTGATATGATATCTGTCGCTTCGTATTCGCTGCTCGCTGCATATTCGTTTCATTTGGCCTTGTGGGCATGGATTCGTGCATTTACGAGGCAGTGGAATCTGTGCCGATTAATGTGTTAATGTTTCCAACCTCACTTGTTTCTGCCATTGCTTTAATTGTTGGTGACATGCATTGAGGCGCTTTGATTACTTCTCTCTAATTCTCCCTGTGCGAGCGCTCTGATTACATATGTTCTACTATGTGGTTGCCATTTATGCAGACTAACAGATGCAACGTTTCCATTTCCCAAACCTTTTCATTGCCCCCCTTTAGTTCGTGCTTGCTTCCTCATTTAATGTGGCCGATGCAATTAATCGCTTTGTTTCCCGTTCCCAACTATTGAAACTTCTTTTCTCCTTATTGGTCTTGCAATTAAACTGCAACTAATTTGGGCGACCCTTACTCTTCAGCCATTTCGTTTCCCAAATCCCTTTTAATGGCTATTCAATTTTCAAAAGAACCGGTGGCCTTTCCAATGTCACCTGGGGTCTCTACTTCATTGACCCGTTTCAAAGCTAAAAGAATGCAGAAGATCTCCATCATTTGTACTGAATTATATTTCTCCATCCCTTTCACTTTTTTCCTTCCTTCCCTTTCTCTTTCGCTTTTCCTGCTGGATACATGTTACAATGAGTTTTCTTTTTAGTAATTAGTGGCATTCTAATTGGATTTTTCGTTTTTTGGAATGCGGTTTCACATTCAATCGACAATCCATGAAACAACGGTTCTGTCATCAGCGATTCATGTACACCATTGGCTTACATGAATCACTGATTTGCTATGTTTTATCATTGCCACGCAAACTGATTTAGCAGTTGCCAGTGTTGTTGATGTTGGTTTGAGTACGACAATGGCTTCTCCTCTTAATCCAAGGAGACAAAAGCGTTAGCGATGTCAACTTTTTTTTTTATTGTTTCTTTTTTTTTTTTATCTTTCAGCTTTTTGGCTAATGTGCTCTTAAATGCAAATCATGTTCATGCTTTACCCATTTTTTGGGTTCTTCGGGAATCCAGCAATGTTTGAGAGTGAAAACCAACAAGAAGCGAAGTTTCAGATATATTTAATGCTGCTTATATTATCTTCTTCCAAGTTGGGCATCTTTGTTTTTTTAATTATTTTCTGTTTATGGATTTCTCTCTGGCGTGACCCTCCCCATTGAGGTCTTCTTTGGAAATGGATGTGGACAATAATTTGGTAGTTGAGGCTCAAAAGGCAAGTAGACCATGGCATAGCTAAATTTCTTTTCTAAATTTAATTTTGTCTGGTGCTTATTTCAATTTTAGGAAAAATGGAGCATTAGCATTCGATTTCCTCCGGCATATAAATCACTTACATGGCATTTGCATCTATTCCATTTCATTTATCTTATAAATCTGATAAGTTTTGCTTATATGTCAATTTTGCTTAAATTTTGTTAATATAAATCTGATGCTTATATAAATTTTGTTGAGTTGTTATACTTTGTTTGATCTTTCATTACTGGAAATGTGAAATCATGTTTCATATTCTCTGCATACATACCCGCTGATGCTTTTAATGTGCTAAAATGTGAAGTTAACCCTTTTTAATTGCAGAAAAATAGCACCACAAGAAGAGCTTAAGGGCATCTCCGATGGGAGTACTCATTAAGTACCATTAGATACCCAATAAGTACCTCCATTGTGGAGAAAAAAATTGGGTACCTATTTGGTACCCATTTAGTTTGGGTATCTATATAGGAACCCATTCTCTCTCCTTCACACGGGCCCCACACATTATATTAAATAATTTTTTGTTGATATGTGATGATATAGAGTTATTAGCAGGACTCATTTAGTAATTTTTAAATAATTTTTTATTGATATGTGATGATATAGAGTTATTGGTAGGACTCATTTAGGAATTTTTTTAGAGGTGCTGGGTTAGAGGGATTGGGTACCTAATAGGTACCCAAATTAAAAAAGTAAAAATGATTGATGTGGATGTGTAGGGCCCATTTAGGTACCCATTTTTTGGGAGCTCCATTGGAGATGGTATTAGGTGAGTAAGGTTAGTAATGTAATATGTTTTTTGGTGAATGGTCTTACACTGCATAAATATCTTCATTTCTTTATGATGCTTACTAATTACTCTTTCCGAGAAGAAAATAAATTAGCAACAACCAACAACATTGAGATAATTTGAGTTATGTATGGCTGAGATTATTTTCTAGCTTTTCACGGTAGCTACTTAATTGGCAAATTTTGTGTAACTTTTCTAAGTTGCCAGACCATTTAGAATGTTTATAGTGAGATGAGATGTGCCTCCTCATTTTGTGTATAGTTTACTTTTTTATCATTTGATTAATCCAGGAATCAAATTTTTTCTTTACAGAAGCTTATCTTCATTATGTTTCTGTAGGATTTTGGCATTGACTTCAATGACCGTGGTCAACCTATCAAGTTGTTTCCGTGCAGAAGTGGCAGTAAATTTTGCAGAAATGTGAACCAATCAAACAATAATTCAAGATGAAGCATGACTCTACCTTAAATACAAGGCATTGCATAAGATTTCCATTAGGGTTCATAGTTTTCTCCACTATTTTGGTAGCTCTTTGTTGCTTCTTCTATTTTGTTGTGGTTTTCTTATTGTCTCTGATCCTCTCTATATCTCTTTGACCATTCTTTCCTTTTCATTGCAGGTTTTGTAACACCCCGTTGAGACAGGGTCTTACTTATGTAATAAAGAAGTCCATACCAAAGAAAAACTTACATTTTATTTATTTATAGAAAAGTATACAAAGTTTAATGTACACGTACAAAATCAAAACTAGCACCCACAAGGGTGATCAACACAAGAAAATATAGAAAACGCTGGAGTAAGATATCCATTAATCTCTAACAAACAGGAAAACAGCATAGTAGAATACCTGTTACCATGTTCAACACAATATTACCTCATGACTGATTTCACAAGTTTCACACTCAAACTCTTGAGTACACAACCACAGTACAGACGACACTGACACGTCATACTGACAAACTCATTCACATGGTCACGCCACAGTTTGACAAGTTTCGGGCTGATCACTGGCCTTGTTCCCTAGACCGATAACCAGTCTTAGGATACAGAATGAATTACAAGTTGGTTGTTCTGGGAACATATCCTGATACGCTACTATTTCTGATTATTAGTTATGGCATCTCATACTACCATAGCCAATTACCAGAGTAAGGCACCGTCTTGCGCCCAAGGACGACATTCCCTATGCAGAGAATGGCCAAGATTGTCCACCCGTCAGACGTGGAGTCCTGGAGATTCGTCCGTATGACTGAGAACTATCCTTTCAAGGCCACTGACTAGCTCCACATTACTCCATACCTTGGTACCACAGACATGGAGAGACTCATCGGAAAAACCGAGAACTATTTTCTCAAGGCTTTGGTCGAGAACCATTCTCTCAAGACCACCGGCTATCTCATCACCACTCCACTGGTACCCCAGGTACACCAACCTCGGATACATTGATTCGGCTATCGCCACTATCACAGGGTATCGATGGTAATACTTACTATTACCATCTAGGGATTCGCAAACCTCCAACTAGAGGGCATCACCCTTGACTCTAGAATCACACATCATTCATTACACGCACAGATATTATATGCAACCAGCACATAAATATCAGGCATAGAACAAAATATCATAAATTATCATGTTAAACAGTATATTAATTATTCCCTATGTTGTATAAGCGACTGCCTACTTAATCTCATAGCATAACCTATGTTGGTTGGTAGGTCTACAGTGACTATCCTTAGCCACTGTACACCGCAACCCTCTTCTAAGGTGTTGTTACTACAAACCCCTAGTAGGGCTAAGGAACCCTACACTTGCTAACAGGGCTACTCTACTACCTATTTTTCCTAGAGATTAAGGTATCTTTCCCCTTACCTGGCTAAGAAGGTCGTTGCCGCTCTTGTCCCGCGCCCCGTGTCCTGTACCTCCAAAGCTCCCCCATGTGCTTCCAAGAAGGCCTTGGAAGGAAGTGAGGAGATTGAAGGGTGAAACAGGCTATTTATAGCCATTTTGGGTCCATCGGGTCGCGATGGCCCTAAGACACAGAACAGCTTGCGTCGCGAGTTGGGACACGCGGCAGCAATCGCACGTGCTGATCCACCGACTTACTTGCCGACATAATCGCGTCGCGAGCCACTTACACTCAGGTCCCGTCACGTCGCGAGTAATCGCATCGCGAGATTCTCCCTTTGTTTCTCCGTCGCGTCGCGACGGTTCTTGAGGAGCAGAATTCTATTTTTGCCCCTCTACACGATTCTAGGAGGTTCTTAATATTTCAGCCAACAAATGCTACAAGTGAGCCTAATTCGCCTTTGGATGCAAGAAGATCGTCTGGTGGTAGTAACATTTGAAGATGTTTAAGTCCCTTTAGTATTAGACTTCTTTTGGAATTCTATATAAGACTTTTTTTAGGTTCTTATAGTACTATTTTTGGGGTGTATTATCATATTTGATGTTTGAACTACAAATATTTGGAGTACATTTATGTTACTATGGTTATTTTTTGAGTGCTATTATAAAATTTATTTTATGTTTTACAATTGTAACAAATTATTTCTTTTTTTGTTGGAACAAAGTATTAGAAAATAGATATATTTTGTAACAAATAGCAAGATATTATATATAGGGAAGCTAATAATAAAATCACCAATCAACTCAAAAACTTGAATACAAATGAAAATATAGAAGGGGAGTTTTAGAACTCATGACTGGTAACTACATATCAGGGTTGTATATTGCGGAGGTTATCAACCTCTGCAATAAAACCGCCGCAATATAAGACACGTACCAGCGGTTTCCAAAAACCTCAACAAATAGATTGTGGCGAACGTAACTGAGGCGGTTTTCGAAACCCCCGCAAATCATTTAGCGGAAGTTGAAAACCCCCACAAATTGAAGAAAAAACTGCCGCTATTTCGCCCTTTTTTTGTAGTGTAAAAAAATCAGGAGGTCAAAGGTTTTGGAAGATAGGATCTGATAGGGGTCACGATTGTAAAAGGCAGTGTTCTGCTGCTGGCTTCAATAGATGGAGAGTAGTTGTTTGTTTGTCTTTCGGTTATTCTTGATCAGGTGAGTCCTCCAAAGATTTTGCATTCTCATTTATTTTTTGGTGTCTTATATATTAAAGGCTGCAAAATGGGTTCCACTGTTTTGTGTTTATTATTATTATTATTATTGGTACAATTTGTTTTGTGTTTATATTAAAGGCTGCCCATACATGTTTTAAAAAATCATTGTAGCACAAATCGGATTCAATCTAGGGTTACGTTTATTCTGGGAAAGCAGAAAAACTTTCCCACCATGAGAAAATGGCCTCATTGCCATTGATTTATTTATAAATTCTTATGGGAATTTTATGTAGCTATTGGGTTTTTTAACATGATTAATTTATGATGAGTTGAATTCATTTCCACTACTACCTCTTAAGATTTTTTCTTCTTCTTTTATTCCTTTTAGGTTCTCTCATTTTGTACAATGTTTTGGTTTTAGATGTTCTTTTTATATTTCTTTATCATTTTCTTTTTTATATTTCTTTATCATAAGTTTGTTTATCCATAAGAAATTTTTAAATTTGTTGTTCTTTTTTCTCTTTTTTCTCATTTTCATCTTTTTTTTTGTCTATTGGCTGCAAATTTCGCCAACAGTAGGAGAAAGACATAATCATTATTAAGTTCATTTAAACACTTTAGGAATTAGACATGGAAGTGGTGGCTGAATTTGAAATAAATGTAAAGTATTTGGATTTTGTGATTTAAGGGTTCCTTAAAATTGAAATCTGTAACCGTGACTGATTTTTGTTATGGAAATGGTTTGCAGGCGGTAGTGATATAGTAGTTGATGCCCTGTTCTAAAGGTTTATTTTTCTTTTGTGTTCGGAAGGTATATAAGTTAATGTAACTTTGTTGTAGGCTTGAAGACTATCCAAAACTCTCCTAATGCTTCAGCCCTGTATTGGTTTTAATCTATTGCTTTATCACGGAAATTGTTGGAATGTAATTTGGTGGATGCAAATTTGAAAAAATATGTTTTTCGTTTTTGTTTTGTGACTCAATTATTAAACTACTACTATCTTATATGTGGATGAGGCAAACTTAAAAAGAAAATGATGTTGAAGGAAAGAGATGTTGAACATCTTGGTATATCAGAAAATCTTTTTGTTGGTTAAATGAGGAGTGGTGATGATAATGATACTTTATTTTTTTTTAAATTGTAAAAGCACATAGAATTATGTGCTTACTGTGTTTTATCTATTTAGGAACTCTTTTATTTTATTATAAACTATTTGTTTACCTATTTTGTTATTCAAATCGGTCGTCCAATTGAATTAAAAATTATTTATTATATCCTACTCTTATTATATGCCTTCAATGTTTTATTACTTATCTTACACAATTTGGTTACATGATGAATAGTTTTGATCTTGCCTTAATCAAAATAAGAAAAACATCTAATTAAATAATAATGATAGAAATAATTACCTGAATTTACCGTAATCATGGTATCTTTTTTTTGGGGAAGAGTAATCATGATATCTAACTAAGATAAATTATAATTTATATGAAAGTTTAACAGTACCAATATTTAAGTTATACAGTAGACTTCATGTCTCGTGCATTACACAGGGAAACGCACTAATATTAATATATTTCTTGACAATTCGGCACCCTCACAAAATTATTTCTAGCTACGCCACTGGCCATGCCATCTGGCTTCCTTCGCTTTTGAACTTTCTGGTCATGCGGCATGCGCAGCAAATGCTTCTACTATACACGCTCTTGCTTCTTTGGCCCTCGTACATTCAACTTGTCTATGATCAACAAAAAAAAGGATGGAGACTTGTGGCTTATCCAGATACTGTTGTTGCAGGTTTACTTCAAGCCGCATACTACCCAATAGGCAATTTCCTCAAGGGTTTTATCAAATACACCCCCGATTTTAGTAGAATACACCATCTTGTCAACTTTTATATTTTTTTTTCCAAAATGCCCTTGTTTGGAAATGTATTTCCAGATGTGATAAACTCAGTCCACAGGTAAAGCTCACCTCCATAAATATAGTTATGGATAGGGAGTAGATTGCCTTTCGAATATATATTTATAGAGGCGTGGTTAATACATTCCGTAAATATATTTACGGAGGTGAGAGATAAACTTTTTTTTTTTTTGCTAACACACCCAGGGACGGATCCATTCACAACAAATTGGGGATATTTGACCCCACTAACTTATTTATTTTGTTACTAATTATTGAATAATTTTATTTTTGCCCTCACAAAAAATTAAGTATTGACCCCACTAAAGAGAAAAAATGTCCCACGTTTGCTCTCATTTTAAAAGAAAATAGAAATCTTTTTTACTCTTTTTTATCTTTATCTCTCTATTTTTGCTTCTCAAAATAATCTCTGGTCTCTACTCAGTTTAATTCTCAAAATTCATCAACCCAAATAGTATCCGCAAGAGCTCTAACTCAACCCTTTTTATTCCCTTCTCTTCTTGTCTTTCGATTTCTTTCTTCTCTCTCCTTATTCAACATTTCCTGTCCATCCTCAACTTCATATTTTGTTACTGGTACCTTTCCTTTCACATGTTCTTATTTCATTTTTAATCTTTTATTTTTTTGTTCTATTTACAACTCAATCGTTGTTTGAGTAAGTTTCTTTTGCACCATGTTTCATCTATGTGCAATACGATGTTTGGTTACTTGCCTAAGTGAGTTAATAGAGGGTTACTCGTTGATGGTAGCTTTGATTTTGCTAGTGGCAACTGCAAAGGTTGAAAATAATTTCTCTGCAATGAATTCTGTGAAGAATTAAATGTGCAATCTTATGAGAGATAAATTCTTGAATAATTATTTGGTCACATACATAGAGAAAAATATTTTTGATAGTGTTGAAAATGAAAAAATCATACAACAATCTTAAAATATAAAGACAAGCACTACTGCAGTTTGGTCTTTTAACATCGGTTAAAAACAGCTTTTAATATCGGTTTTCAATTCGTTATTTATTCAAGCGATATTAAAAGTGGGGGCTATTTACATCGGAAAAAGAACCGATGTTAAAAAGTCACTTTTCATATCGGTTTTTAGAATAACCAATGTTAAAACGTGACTTTTCATATCAGTTTTTTTAATAACCGATGTTAAAACGTTACTTTTCATATCGGTTTTTTTAATAACCGATGTTAAAACGTCACTTTTCATATCGGTTTTTTAATAACCGATGTTAAAACGTCACTTTTCATATCTGTTTTTAGAGTACCGTTGTTAAAATTGTATAATTTTACATCGGTTTTTAAGGAACCGATACAATTTTTTTTCTTTTTTTTTATATATATATATATATCCTCTAACCAGCTCAACAAACTGGGATAACAAAAAAGTACAATACCAAATGAAGAACATAAACAACTAAGGATTAGAAATCACTTGTCATACATAAAGACTCTGGACTAATGTCATACATAAAAACTCCGTGGACCAAAACAACACCAACATTCTCAAAAGATGACTAATATTAGATTTACATATCACGTCTCTTTACAATGGAAAATCAAAATTCAAAATTTGCAAGTCTTGAAAACTAGATGCCCAAGCCAACTTGCCAATGTTAGTTCCATGCCATCAGGTTGATCTCTCCTTCATTAGTCATAGACAGCTCCTGGAAAAATATTTAATGAGGATTTATTATTCTTTCCATATCATTAAATTAGGTACTTCTTCAATGAGCGTGCATTAATCTTTCCATTTCCATACAGTGTATCATTTTGTTTTGTGCACTTGACATTTTCTCATTTAAGTTCAAGCATTCACTATTTATCAAATATAAAGTGATGATTTCTATTGCTCCAGTGCTACAAGTAGTGCATCATGTGAGAATAACTTGTTTTATCATGAATGGCACATCCTATACAATAAGAATAAGCAATAATAAAACTTAACACACAGCTACAATATATGAAGTTTTTAGCACGGCTAATGCCTTCAACATTCATCATCACATGCTACAAACTTAGTAGTGTCATGCTAGTTAACATCCATAGTGAGAGGAGAATAATGTGGCAAATTTTTATCCTGCAAACCAATGAACGCAAACTTGCACAACCAGAAAAACACAGCAAACCAGAATTGTGCAAAACATTAACAGTAATACACACGCAGCAGTGCAGAATTTAAATCGCGATTATACAGAAAATTGAATTAACAATACGCGCAGCAGAAACATGCACAAGAGAGATCCGCAGAAACATGCACAAGAAACCAATCATTCCAAATGTTAAGAGATACAAAACACAAACCACAAACATTCCAAATGTTTAGACAACAAGCTTCACAAAGCAGAGAGTAAAGAGATACAAAACACAAACACTAGGCACAACATAATTCTAGAACTTTAAGCAACTGCTACCATAGAAGGTGCTTATTTCAACCAGACATAATTCAACAATTTTTTTAATAATAATACTGCAAAATTATTGAATTTGTTCATTTACTGCAGAACATCCAAGCTGGTTAATAGTTGAAAAAGCACCCAACACTGCTTCTTCCCTCCAACACTGTCATAGTAGTTCACCAAGCTCCGAATAAGCTTAACCCCATGCCTTCTAGCCTCAACTATAACAAAATCTAACTCCTTCAAGCCAACAAACAGAGAAAAAATCATAAATGATAAAACTTAAAAGGCACAATTTTCAACATTTTTTGGTCTTGAGTCTTGTGAGAAATACCTTAAACATTTGCTCATTATAGAAGCCAGGGGCATATTGTAAAGGACTATAACCACCATCACTGAATGCCCAAGTTCTAGCAACAGTAAGGCCATGGCTGGTTGTTTCACGAAAGGCATTTGAAACCTTGAATCTCTGAGAAGGGTCAGAAGTTGTGTACATTAACCAATATGCATTGAAGCCATTTGCATAGCAAGGGTTTCCATTCAACAGGAAATGGATGCCTCTCGTTCTGATAAAACCATCCCCAGCTTCCACACTGACATGGAAACAACACTCCTGATGGACCAAAATGGCCAAAAGAAACAATACAACAAAATGCTTCATTTCTGATTCAGTTTCCTACACATTGACAGTGTCTATTTATATGTGGACTTGTAAATTATTCATCATCATCAAAATTCCATAATCACCACTACTACTAATTAATTCCTTCATTGCTGATTACCAAGAGCAAAATCAAAATGCAGTTACCACTGAATCTCTATATACTAAATCAATTGGCATGGAACAGAAGAACACTCATGAACACGAATTACAATATTACACCCACAAATATGTGCATTCAAGCTGTCAGAATCACCTGCCTTAGCTGAGCCCTGTCTCTATTGAAATGCTTGTCATCAACATTAACCCGTGAAGCATAAAAATGCTCTGGAAAAACAAATAAAAACTTAGCAGTTATATACATTACAACTAAAATTGTGCTTAGAGTCACTGTCTCAGAGTCTTGGACAAATGAAAGGTGGAAACTCGCCTCTAGTCCTATATAAAAAAAAATCAAGCAGTTTCTTCTCACTTGGCGTAGCTTTAGCCAAAGATCTCTAAGGTTCCCAGGGAATATTTTTCATTCCATTTACCCGACCATACAACAATAACAACATCCATTAGAAATCAGATGGCCTTCTAATTTTCAGAAACTCAAAACCAATTTTTAAAATTCAAGAACTTAGGGCTTTAGGATTTTCTTGAAAGCAAATTGGGAAAACATTAGAGAGACAAAAATGGGAAGGAGATAACTCACCTAATGAATGATAAGAAGACAGCCACGACAATTAATCGCCTGCCTTTGCTGAGCCCTAAATCCACAAATGATGAGAAAAAGTTGCACGATGCAGCAAGTAAAAAGAAAGGGGGGAGGGATTGGTGATGAGAGATGAACGAAGAAACGGGGGAGGGAAACTGGGAAGAAGCAAGGAAGAAGAAACGATGCAGCGGCGGATGAAGAGACCGGCAATGAAGGAAGAAGCAGCAGCGGAGGGAGAGCCCTATTGACATATTTCAAACCTGTAAAACAAAAGGATACAACCATTAAAAGTCCAGAGAAGGTGGACCATAGATTAAAAAATGAAATAGAAGAAACCGCGTGACCTCCCTCCCTCCCTCCGTCGCGTTCTCCCCTCTTGCTCTTTCTCTTTTTCGCCCTCTCCATCTTGCACTCCCTCGCACTCCCTCTCTGTCTCGCGTTCCCTCGTTCCCTCTCTCTCGCTCTCGATCTCTCTGATCTCTCTCAGACTCGCCGTCGATCTCTCTAGATCTCTCGCTCTTGATCTCTCTGCAAACAGGTTCAAAAATCAAAGAACCTCTCGCGCCGTCCCAATCCCTCGCATCGCACCACCGCGAGGTTCGCGGTGCCTCCCTCTCAATCGCACTCTCTGTTTCCATCCCTCACTTTCTGTCCCTCTCTCCCTCTCCGATCTTTCCCTCACACTCCCTCTTTCTCGGCTTCGATCTCTCACTTTTACTCTCAGATCTCTCTATCTCTCGTTCTCCCTATCTCTCTACACTTTGCTTTCTCTCTCTCTCTGCTCCCCCCTCTCAGTCACTCTCTCCCTCGCTCTTGAACGAGATCTCGCCTATCTTTCTGTTGTTCCTTTCTCCTGGGTTAAGTTGGTCAGTCAGAATAAAGGGTTACGAGTTATGGTTTTACGATTTCTACATCGGTTCTAAACATAAATGATGTGGAAACTTTTTTTTTACCATCGGTTCATAAAGCAACCGAAATAAAAACTCTTTTTTATGTCTGTTTTTTAATAACCGATGTAAAATTTTTGTTTTATTTATAAAAATGCCACCGTCTTGTTTTTTATATCTGTTGTAGAATAACCGATGTTAAAATCCGATATGAAAGCCTATTTTTGTACTAGTGAAGTAAAAAACAATTATAATTCGTAGATGTTGAGTTGTCTTCAATTTTTTGGGTATATAATTATATAGTTTTTAATCTCCAATTTTTTGCTTAATCATAATGATGTTATTATTTTATCACTTATACATTGATGTATTATATATATATATATATATATATATATATATATATATATATATATATATATATATATATAGTATATGATTTTGCCCCCACTTGTCGAATTTCCCGGATCCGTCCTTGAAAACACCCCCTGATGCGTTAGTGTCAGCCTTTAAATGAATGGAAGTCAGTAACTGAATGGATGAAATCACACTGACACATTGAACGGTTGAGGTCGCACTGACACTTTGGACGGTTGAGATAACACCGACACTTGTATAAATGGAAATCCTCTGAGACATCACTCACCCACTCACCTTCATTATAAATATGAGTTCCAGGCTTATTGTGTATTACAGTGGTTAAGTTACAACAACTGATAAAAGGATCACATTCAAACATCATGTCCCTAAAATATTTAGGGTAAACGAATGCATCATACTATAATATTTTGGGTAAATAAAGACATCATACTTGATGCATTAAAGAAAAAAGTTCATGATAATGTGAGAGTTGGATATGCTAAAAGGGTGGTTGATATCCATTATCGGTATTCTATACCTATAGGACATGGATGTGTTGAATACAGAGCTCTCAAACTTGAAGATGACAATGACATGGAAAAGATTTCTCTGTCTTCGTCGAATATGCTAACCTCAGGATAGTCGAGTTATATGCAGATCTGGTCAGATCCAATGAGGAGATCATCGTTTGCTTGATAGAACCAAAGTTCGTTGATAAAATCATCGCCAGTGTGACTAAATCACAACCATCAACCAGTTTTGAGGACCATACCATCACCATCATGACACAACCAAGATCTGTACATTTTAAGTCTGTTGTATTTTAAATATGTTTAAGTATACTTTATTTTTAAGTTTGCTGTATTTAAATATTTTCAAGGTTGAAAGTGCTTTAAGTATGTGTATGTAAGCCAAAAATAGCTACGAAATAGTGTGCGTACACATGCCAAAAATAATTACAAAATAAAACGTGTAAATAATGTGCGTATTTAATACAAAATAGAACTGTAGGTGAAAAAAATGATTTCACTGCTTCTACGCTGGCTGTACCCTCCTCCTCCCCCCTTGATAAGTGACGGGGATCCCCACCTCACGTATCAAAGCTTGAAGTGTCGACCAGACAAGGTTCCTCTATTGCACCTCCCCTCTGTCCAGGATACTATGCATGTTATCCTGGACCAATGCGAGCATTTCCTGCAAAGAATAACTTAACATACTAAATAAACATTTAAAAAAAGTTATTTAACGTTCAAAATTATTATTAGCTTACCTGATAAAGCTGAGCAGAACTGTACATTTTAAGTCTGTTGTATTTTAAATATGTTTAAGTATACTTTATTTTTAAGTTTGCTGTATTTAAATATTTTCAAGGTTGAAAGTGCTTTAAGTATGTGTATGTATGCCAAAAATAGTTACGAAATAGTATGCATACACATGCCAAAAATAATTACAAAATAAAACGTGTAAATAATGTGCGTATTTAATACAAAATAGAACTGGAGGTGAAAAAAATGATTTCACTGCTTCTACGCTGGTTGTACCTTCCAACTCCCCCCTTGATAAGTGACGGGGATCCCCACCTCACGTATCAAAGCTTGAAGTGTCGACCAGACAAGGTTCCCCTATTGCACCTCCCCTCTATCCAGGATACTATGCATGTTATTCTGGACCAATGCGAGCATTTCCTGCAAAGAATAACTTAACATACTAAATAAACATTTAAAAAAAGTTATTTAACGTTCAAAATTATTATTGGCTTACCTGATAAAGCTGAGCAGAACTGCTGGAGGTAGAACTGTCCTCCGGTGCCTTTGATGTGCTTGATCTAGATGCATGTGCAGCATGACCATGTGCCTATGCCATGGCCTTAGCGGTGGCGGCCCTAGGTGGCTCCTCTCAACAGATGGTTGAAGGTACAGATGAGAGATCTGCACGTACTAACAAAAATACTCTGGTACAGTGTCCCTTGGCTACATGACACGCTTATACATGAGGGCCACGTCCATTAGGTGCTCCCACATGAAAGGTATGTGTAACATCCATATTTTACTGTAGCTAATTAACGTTACTGCATCTATTTTTTTTATTGTATTACGTAGTCATTTCCTTAATTTGTGTGCATTGGTCAAAAGATGTCTTATATTAAGGGACAGAGGTAGTAGTAAATTATCCCATAGGTAGTTGGGAGTGTCACTTGAAAATAGTCTAGGGATAGCCCCCATTGCATCAGAGTAAAGACCAAACAGAAAGCTCATATCCCAAGTCTCTCGAGATGGCAAAGCATTGAATAGGACATAACCACCACCAAACTCAACGCTCTTCAAAATCAGTACCATATAAAGACCTCGAACTCACACACCTAGTAACAAATTCAATTCAATATTCCCCATACAGAGAAGAGCATTTACTGTTGAGAATGGCTAACCTCAAATTGTCATGCATGGTTCTGATGTGCATGGTAGTGGTGTGTGCACACGCACGCATTGCTGGTGCCATCACATGTGGACAGGTCTCAAGCAGCCTAGTACCATCACTACAACAAGTTTTGGCAATAAACAGCGCTTATTTTTAGCCTAAAACAGCGCTTAAAAGCGCTGAAAATTAAGCCGCTGCTGATTGTATTTCAAAAAAACAGCGTTTATGAAGCGCTGCTGAAAATGGACAATAAACAGCGCTTCAATTAGGAAGCGCTGTTTATTGTCTGACAATAAACAACGCTTCAATAATGAAGCGCTGTTTATTGTATAGACAATAAACAGCGCTTCCATATCAAGTCATTGCTTATTTTGTATAATTAGTAGCGCTTCCTTTTAGAAGCGTCTTTTTATACAATAAGCAGCGCTTCATTATTGAAGCGCTGTTTATTCTCCTTTTTTTTATTAAATTTAGTTCTCTCACATTTACATTATATCTGTTGCATAATAGTGATAACACAAAATGCAATCAAAATTGTCATCAACATTCCCCAACATCAAAATTTAACATTATAATGTAATTTTTTCATAAATTCCTACATATCCTTACATTAACATAAATAAAGTACAATATATTTCATAGTCAAATTTACAATTATACAGAATAGATCACTAAAATATTGCACATGTCATGCTACAAATCCTACCTAAATAGTAATATCTTTTCTTCTCACATCGCAACTAAACATGCATACAAAGTCAAAATTCTAACAAAATTTTGGCAGAGTTTTCCTTAAAATATGGACATTCCAAAATATAAAAATAATACAGAAACATAACATATCATACCAACACCAACATAAAATATATAAAATATTAGCCAACATAAAAAGGAATTTTATTCCTAATTTCATGTGAACCTTTCCAATTCAAGTATGCTAAACTAAAAAAACCAAATTTAACAAAAACTCACGTAAACATTAATATTAATCTTCTTCTATCTCGCTTATAAATGATAAAATTTGTAGTAAAATATCGACACCACTCTTCTTTGAGTTCGGTATGATCAGTGTATGTGTCGAATTGACAATCGAGGATAAGATCGCGAAATAAAAATTAAATGAAGTTAGAATTGAACATAAGCATTCAAATGGTATGCGTAAAAGAAAAAATTATATAAACTTTGAAATTGTTACAAACATACCTCTGTTGGAATTTCGTTTGATTATGAACGACAATATCCTTGAGAAACTTTAAAACATATCGCCACAATCATCGAGTTAGGTTGGCGAGGACACTATCAAACCAAAAATATGAAATTAATTGTTTTTATTTTTGGTAATTTGAATAATTGCATAAAAATTTGATATAAATACCTTTATCGGTATCCATTTAGGTGGAGTAAATTTAGAAAATCGAGACTTGTTTCTTCGATAAAGTAGGATTGCCCTAAGTGCAAAATCAAACAAAATCATTCAATATGGACACATAGACTATATATATCAAATTTCTACCAAAATTTTGGCAGTCTCCCTAAAATATGGACATTCCAAAATTTATAAAACACCTGTAACTTAAACAAATACCAGCCAGCCAGCACAAGATGTCACGTAGGCCAAACATAAACAAATAAACACTTCAATATTACAAGTAACTTAAACGTTTAAGAAATTGCATACATACACACACATATATATATATATATATATATACATATCTATGATTTATACACACTTACTGATTGTACTTCTCTTTCATTGTTTTGCGCATGTTGATATGTACACGCAATGGATCAAGATAGTACACAACGTTTTGATTCAAGTTAATCGCTAACAATAACCAATGATCCCTACAAAAATATTGGACAAAAAAATATAAGAAAGTAAACACATTTCAATAAATTTAGTAATATTGATTAAATTAAATGACTTACACTACGTTGCAAGGTGACAAAAACAAAGTCTCAAAGTCAGGATTTGCTAATGTCAAGCGGTGAATGACATACTCAGACATGTCAGCATTCCATGATCCCATATGTGTCCGCTAGGGCACAAAAATACAAACCTTTGAGTTTGTTCTTGTGGGATCAATATCTCTTGATACAAGTACCTTAAATTAAAACATGCATACAAATTAATGCATTAACAATAACATAAATATTTAGTGTAAAAAATAAAAATCATTGGATACTTTAAAATTTAATGCAAGACTGAGATATACACTAATAACAGCTTTCACTTAACCATAGGTTGTCATTAAGAATTTCTTGAAGTGCACCATCAACACTAGCTCTTAGGTCGTGCTCATAACCCAAAATTGATTCATCCATTGGTACTTTAATGGTATCTCGCTGCCTCCATCTTTGTTGCCATATGGACTCTAAGATAAATTGTAAAATCAGAAAGGTGAGTCAGAGAGGCCGAGATACCATGACCTTCTTCACTGGAGATGTGAATGACCCATTTGTTGGCTGCTTGCCAACACTCTTGCTAGCTATAGGCAGCTTGCCCTTGCCTTTGTCCTTGGCTTTGGATGTTGGAGATACCTACATATTTTGCATTCCAACATATTGACTAGTTAGTGAGTGATCACCTAATTTAATAAATATATGCAGTATATGATAGTGAAGCATATACTTTAACATATACGTACCATATCACTTGTAACTACGAGGTGGTTTGTCCATGCCACATAGATTCCTATTGCCTGTTCCACTGTCATCACATCTGCCGCCTCCAATGGTACAGGCAATAGTGCATCTCCCTCAAGTGCAACGTCAACTCTAACCTTTACATGATTAGGAGGTAAGGGAAGGTTGTGTAGTGACACACCTGGTTCATTATACAACATTCCTTACCAACCATTCGCTATGCTGGACTAGTCAAATATAGACTGCACTCATAAATGCCCTAAACCAATGATAAACGAAATATTAATATGTTAAATCTTTGAATACTTAGGTGAGAAAGTATAAAAAGAAATGTAACGATTATTACCTCGGGACTCACAATAGTGCAACTATCTCTAACACTCTTTGGGTTAGGGATAGGTGACTGATGCTCGTTCCTCCACTTCATCTTTATCCTTCTTGCTATCTTCCAATTCTTGAACTTTTGGTATAGCCGAGTTACCATTCTCCTCAATTCTTC
Source organism: Calophaca sinica (assembly GCA_037113605.1). NCBI lineage: Eukaryota > Viridiplantae > Streptophyta > Magnoliopsida > Fabales > Fabaceae > Calophaca > Calophaca sinica. Next base: position 54,917,092 of record CM073734.1, on the reverse strand, counting down.
TCGCTTCACTAGCATCGGCATGGCGTCTTACGCGCTCGTGATCCAAAGATAGCGCTCGAGACGCCAAATCCCACGCCTCTTACCCGACCAGGATACTCCTTGATGGGTATGGCTTGGGAAAGGATGTCTTGACGGACAAATCGACATAGACATTGACAGTTCATTCTGCGAGACACAAATATTATTAAATATTATTAAATAATATCATTAATTTAAACGTTAATTAATGTTATCATACTTACAATTTTATCAGCCACTTCTCTAGTGGGTAGATGTTCAATGTCACCCTTCTTGTTTCGCCGGGCTTCTATCCACAAACAAGATCGATCAATGGATTGAGAAGTTGCATCTTCTCTTGACTCCAACAACTGTACATGTGAACAAACAAATTGAGAGAAAGTAAGAAAGAAATTGTACATACCAAGAGATGCGTTAAAACAAGTTATAATTAAAGATATTGTACATACCATTTCTTCCTCAATGCGGGGATACCCTTTAACCCATCCTCTGTAAGGGTATGGAGGATTTGACGCTCTTTGCCGATTTTCATTGCTTATTCTCTACATAAAAACATAAGAATATATTAATGCATGGTTTAATGTCATATATAAAAGTTATAAATATTATTGTACATACTATATATTCTTCATCTTACGTATGCGTCTTCTTACAAAAGCACTCCAATCATCCTGTTCTATGAACGATGCATATTTTGTTGGAGGTCGATGTCCGATGTTCAGTGTTGGTCTCTCAACCACTTGTTCGCTAACGCAGCTTTGGAAATTCCTGTGATCTTCCAGCTAACCTAAGTGTAATATCCTTTCGGTCTCATCAACATCAAAATGCTTCGCAAGAACATTATAAACAAAATGGTAGACTATAAGTATGTTTAGATAAATTAAAAACAATACAACTAACCAATGTTAATTAATCCCATTTTTATATACCGTATCTCAGTCCATATCTCATCTTTTAGCTCCTTCAAATATGGATCCTTATCCTTCCAATTATCGCGGCTAATTGGGACCGTCTTCCGTGACTGTGGCCCCAATGAATTGAATAAAGTCATTAACATTTTCACCAATTGGTTGACCCTTAGCATTCCATATAACCTATAAAAAATAGTATTAGTGTACAAATTTAGATACTCAACTAAAAAAAATAGTATTAGTGTACAAATTTAATCGACAAGTATCTTACCACACGTTTTGCAACTCCTTTACTCCTCTCACGGATGAGTTTCTTCTTAAAAGTCGGTCCACGGCACGCCGTCCCCTTTTGGGGGGGCTCCGGACCACTATCATCACCTTCAGATGCCATTTACCTGAAAAAATTATACACATAAGTTATTAATAAAAATTAATAAAGAAATCAATGTATACACATTTAATTGATCAATAAATTAATAAAAATTAAATAGCATTCACTACATACATGTACATTTAAGCAACTCTTTTCCTTTTTCTCGTTTTATTCAGATTTGCGCATCCCTTATGAAATAATGGATTGATCCAAAGCCCTTCATTATGATCATTTCTAATATACACATCATCCTCTATAGGTGTACTTGCCCCAAACAATGATTGTGATGTCCCGAAGAAAGTGGTCATCCTCAATGTCAAAGATATTCATGTGCTTCATCATCAATCTCATTAACAATTCTTTTGTTATTCAATAGAACAATGGACCAATTCATATCAATTGGATCGGTGACATAGAACACTTGTTGAGCTTGCGATGCTAAAATAAAGGGCTCATCCTTATATCCCAACTTATTAAAATTCACCCGCATGAACCCCAACTCATCCATTTGTACACCGTTGTTATTATCAACCCACTTGCATTGGAACACAGGCACTCGAAACATCTTGTAATCCAACTCCATATGCTCAATGACCTCAAGTATGACATATTCGCATATATGGGATTTCTATCTTTAGCACTTGATATATGCATAGCTTCGCCACCAAGAGTCACTCCACTATTTTGTATTCTCCTCCGATCATCATGTTCTTTTGTATAAAGAGTGTACCCATTAATCAGATAACCGGTGTAAGAACTAACATGTATATCTGGACCTTTAGCTAACCATCTCAATCTTTTTGAAACCGAGCTAGGGTTTGCAATGAAACTCTGCAGAAATGTATTCTTTCAACCATTTTATAAAACACCGATCAGGTTCTCGTTGTTAACCACTTTTGACTCTTATTTGGGTCCAAGCTCTTGAGTATGTGCTTGTGTTTTACAACATATGACTCAACTTCATCGGCGTTGCGTAAAACATATAAGTGTGCTTGTTCCCATTCTTTCCTTGATATAGTCAATATTTCAAGTCCGGTAATCCTCCCCTCGCACTTCTTCTGTGTGACGAGACCGCGGCAAATTTCTATAGAATGTTCAATATCGATACATACTCGGTACATAATTCAACGACTTCTTCGACTATATACCGTTCAACAATACAACCCTCCTGGTCGTGATCGGTTTTTCACATACCTTTTAATATCTTCATGTAACGCTCAAACGGGTACATCCATCTCATATAAGCTGGCCCACACAATTGTGTCTCCCTAACCGGATGAATCGCCGATGAATCATTATGTCAAAGAATGAAGGCGGAAATACATCTCAAGCTCACACAAAGTCGAATAATTTCTTTTGCAAGGTGGCAACTTTCCAGGGTCAATCACTTTACTACAAATTGCCTTAAAGAAGAAACAAAGTTTACTTAAGGTATTCCGCACTTTGTCGACAAAATAGATCGTGATAGCTATGGGTAGCAAATTATCCATTAGAACATGACAGTCATGAGACTTTAGACCCTTTAACTTGAAATCTTTCATCGATACGAGGTTCTTAATGTTTGAAGAGTACCCTTTTGGAACCTTAACACCATCAAGAAACTTACAAAAATCTCTTTTCTTTTTTAGATAGAGTATGAGCGTGGGAGGTAGATATGTACGACGTTTCCCTTTCTTTACCTGGTCCCAACTCGTCTCAATCCCATACTAACCAAGTCCAGCCTTGCATTGATGCCATCTTTAGTCTTCCGGGCACATTAAGTAAGGTACCACCGAGACTATCAAAAATATTTTTTCAACATGCATCACATCAACGAAATGTCTTACGTATAATGATTTCCAATATGGCAACTCAAAGAAAATCGGCCTTTTCTTCCACCCTCGTGTGGCAAGGTCTCCTGCAAAGGTTTACCGAATTTAATATTCAAATCTTTTACTTTTTCTAACAGTTGTGTACCTGTCAGAGGCAAAGGAGCTCTCCGTTCTTCTGTATTCCCATTGAATGCCTTTCTCCATGACCGATAATGATGATTTGGATGCAAAAATCTGCGATGCCCAAGAAAGACATTCTTCCTACCATGTTCCAACCGAATCCAATCTGTACTATCTTCACATATAGGGCATGCACACTGACCTTTGGTACTATATCTCGACAGATTACCATATGCTGGAAAATCATTAATTGTGCCGAAAATCATAGCCCTCAAGGTGAAACTTTCTTCTCTATACCTATCATACACCACCACACTTGTCTCCCACATTTGCTTCAAATCTTCAATTAAAGGAGGCAAATATACATCGATATCATTTCCTGGTTGTTTCGGCCCAGAAATTAACAAAGACAACATCATATATTTTCGCTTCATGCATAGCCATGAAGGTAGGTTATAAATCACCAAAATCACAGGCCATGTACTGTGAGAGCTACTTTGAACACCATGTGGGTTAAATCCATCAGTAGACAATGCAAGTCGTAAGTTTCTTGGTTCATTCCCAAAATCAGGATAATCAATATCAATTTTTTTCCATTGAGGAGAATCTGCCGGGTGTCGTAGCTTGCCATCTTGAATCCTTTCATCCTCATGCCATGTCAGGTTTTTTGCATCTTCTGAACTACGGTACATACGCCTGAATCTGGGAATTATGGGAAAATACCACAATACCTTCTCTGGAGCCGAATTTTCCTTCTTATACCGTGAGGCTTCACATTTTGGACACGACTTTAACGATGCATATTCATTACGAAATAAAATGCTGTCGTTACGACAAGCATGTATCTTCTCATAGCTCATGCCAATAGAGCGTAACATTTGTTTAGCCTCATATGTCCTACTAGGAAGCACATTATCATTAGGCAACATATCTTTCAACAGTGTGAGTAAGTCCGTAAAACTCTTATCAGTCCATCCATTGCCCGACTTCAAGTTAAACAACTTTAACATTGCCGACAATCTTGTGAATTTAGTACAACCTCATATAACGGCTTCTCCGCATCACTCATCAACTTCTCAAACATTTGAGGACAATCACGAAGATCTTCTTCAACCGCATTTAACATATCTTCAAAACGGTCACCATCATATGTATTTGTAGCGGTGTCCTCTGACGCATATCTCCCACTATTCCCGTATTAGAAGATTCACCTCTTGTCTCACCGTGCTTTGTCCAACGGTATAAGTTTGATCAATCACATTGCTCACTAAATGCCATTCCAATTCGAACACTAATTTTGTTTGTATAACAACAACTTAAACAAGGACATATGATTCTACTATGGTGCATTTGTATGCCCAACTACAAACCCAATAAAATCTTTCACTCCTTCCTTATATTCCTTCGACAAACGATTGGCAGACATCCACTTTCGATCCATATTTTACCTATGGATTGAGAGGTAAAACAACAGAAAAACCCCATTTAAATAAAGCAAGACTAAAACTATCACTGCTCTTAAAATCAACACACAGACTAGATCAAAATTCTAACAAAATTTTGGCAGAGTCTCCCCTAAAATATGGACATTCCAAAATATATACAATACCTGTAACATTCCAAAATTCATTGTTCAAACCAAAAAAACCAAAATCAGGTTCCACAACAAAATTCATTGGTCATTTTTCCATTGATTCCCATATGATATGCATATATATTTACTAATTGTACATTTTAACAAACTGATTCCAAGCATCTTTAACACTTCTAATTTATCTCTGGACAACAGTGAACAAAATCAAACAAAATCGAACAGAGACAAAAAACTAACGAACCACCAACAACAGAAACCAATGTGGAATCGAGATACAAAATGGAGACAGTGGCCATACCTGGAAATGGACGCAAACAGGAGTTTGGAGATGGAGGCGGGGGGAGGACGGAGGCCGAGCGCCGCCAGCAGCTTTTGCTCGGATGGAGGACGACGGACGAGCTCGGATGGAGGACGACGGACGAGCTCGGATGGAGGACGACGGACGAGTTTTGGACGAGCTCGGATTTCAGGTTTTGAGGACGACGGACGAGCTCGGTTTCCGGCTTTTGGACGACCTCGGATTTCAGCTTTTGGAGGACGACGGACGAGCTCGGTTTCCGGCTTTTGGACGAGCTCGGTTTCAGACTTTTGGACGAGCTCACGATCTCCGGCTTTTGAAGCACACGATCTCGTTGAGGGGGACGACGACGGTAGAGATGGAGGCTAGCGGTGGAGTTTGCGAAGAGAGTTGACGCATGCAGAGAGAAACAAAGGCTTACGGATGCGAAATGAGAGAGGAGGGAAATACATATATTTAATAAGCGACAAAAACAGCGCTTAATAAGAAAGCGCCGCTTATTATTCGAAAAACAGCGCTTAAGTCTAAAAGCGCTGTTTATTTTAACACCAAAAACAGCGCTTCCTACTATGAAGCGCTGTTTATTGTTCCTATGATCAAAAACAGCGCTTCATGTTTGGAAGCGCTGTTTAATGTGCCAGTTCGTTTTTTATTATTTAAAGATAAAACAGCGCTTAAAGGACTAAGCGCTGTTTATTATATGAACTAAACAGTAGCGCTTAATTAGTAAGCGTTGTTTATTGTTTACGTATGACATAAAGTAGCGTTTTTTATTTTAAGCGCTGCTTAAAGGAGCGCCATCTTTTTTAGAATTTGTTGTAGTGCATGCTTAAATTATCTTCAGAATGGTGGTGCTGTTCCTCGACGTTGCTGCAACGGCATTAAGAGAATCCTGGCTGCGGCCAGAACCATTGCTGACCGCCGTACCACTTGTAACTGCTTGAAGACGGCTGCTGCTACAGTCCGGAGACTCAATCAAGCCAACGCTCAATCTCTCCCTGCCAAATGTGGTGTCAACATTCCCTACAAAATCAGCACTTCCACCAACTGTGCTAGGTACATATTGAAACTTTGATTAATATTTTACTCACTTGATCATTTGCTTGGCATATGCTCAAAATAACTGAGCTTGTTATCTGGCTCTTTAGGCTATAGGTATGAGATATAATAGCGATTTTTTTTTTTTTTGTTGTCTTGCAGCATCAAGTGAGATGAAAAAAGTTTTGAACAGTTAACCGGTCTCGAGAAACTATATATGGCACTAGATACTGGGAAGGAGAATAAAGGGAAGGGCGAGGTCTCTGCTTATGCGAGATAGTCTTCTCTTGTGTTTTAGACTGTCACCAAGTTTAAGCTATTTGCTTTTATGTGATGTTTGTAACTTAAATAAGATCAGTGGTTGGAGTTTAATTATTTGCTTTCTACACTGGTTTGTTTACCCTTTTTTGTTGTTGTTAAGTTTAATTTATGGTAAATTCTAGGTTGCCTTTGCAAAAAGTTGGACAAGTTGTCCAACATGAGGTGTCATGAATCAGAATCAGTCATCTGTACTCTACTAACCATATCATTAACAAAATAATAGTTTACAGAATTAGCAACTTAATTTGTATATTTGCATATGCACCCTTTTGGTACTCCCTCCGTCCCGTAATATATGTCACTGTTGACCAAATCACAAAGTTTAAGAAAAAGTAATAAATAAAATAAAGAAAGTGATAATTTTATCAAACTAGTCTCATTAATTATTAGTGTATTAACTATTGTCATAAATACAAAATGGGGTACTTGAGGGTATAATTGACAAATAAACATTTAATTTTGCATTGAAAATTGAAGGTGATATATATTTTGGGACAATTATTTTTTGCAAATATAACACATATTATGGGACCTGGGGGAGTATTAATTATCTTCTTTTGTAAGTGTGCATTTCCAAAGAAGAGTTTAATATTTTAAAGACACTTTGTTCCCTCTTTCCATCATCTTCTTTCTCTGGAAATATGTAACACCGCACGTTCCCTATTTTCTTCTTGTTCAGATAACATGAAATTAGTTTAGTTTGATCCAAATATAACGAATCACACGTCTCCCTTCGTTTATGGATTGGTGGAGCCTTTTTATTATTTTATTTCAACACAAAAAGGCTAAAGAAATCCACCGCCTCCATGACTTCTACTGTGACTGTTTTCCTTACTCATCACAAGGTCGATGCAAATGGAAAACTTCAATTATTATGTGGGTATTAGTATTTCTTGATATAATTAATTAAAAAAATTCAGATATTTACTATATTAAGTAGAAATTATTTTATTGTAAAAATAAGAGGTTGATGGTATGTTTCGGGTCAAATCTACTTGGTTGAAACATGTTTCTGGACATAAAAAATGGCGAAAGTGTTGAAACGAGCAGAAATCACTGCTAAAGTTAGACCCAAAAGCGCGACCCATTTCAGAGTATTCCCTAAGAGAAGATCTTATTCTAACTCTATCACTTGGTTCACCAATAATCTGGTCTTTTGGGTGATGAGATTTGAACTTCTAGTATGTTATTGTCTCTTCTTGGGTCTTATCGCCAGACCCAGCACCAGAGGCAGAATCAGAGTCAGCACCTATGACACATTCATATGTTTCTTTGCTTATCTATAAATCAGCAAAGACTCCATCTAGCTCTGATGTTTCATTGTCAGGCTTCTTGTCATCAAATTTCACATGCATAGATTCATCAACAATTAATTTTTCTTTGTTGTATACTCTGTAAACTTTAGAGCGTTTAGAATATCCAAACGTTAGTCCCTGACGTGAGATCAATTTGGATTAATGTGACTGACTTTTTACATTGACGGGACTAAGTGAGTAACATTTTACACATTGAAGGATCAATTTGGTATTTCGAAGGATTCAGGGACCTAAGTGACAGCGAGTTACACTTTTAGAAACCAAAATGGCTGTTACCACGGTGAAATATTGGTCCCCGAGAAATATTTGAATGTATTGGATATATAATTATAATATAAAAATGCTTTCGGGAGAATTGAGAGATTGAGGTAGTAATAAATTCACATGCCAATTTATTATTAGTATGATGTTACTAATATAATGTAATATATTTTAAAGAATAAGATTTTTATACAAGTTATAATTTAATTTTAATTTTATTCTTAACGAAATGCTAAAAATGGACACAATCCACTGTGCATGACCAAAACCAAAAAATAAATATAATTCATAAGGATATGCAAATTGGTGGCAACTTACTTTCTTACGAACTTTAAACATTTTTTTATTTAGAATTTCGTCCCTAAAATTCATCTTACCTTCTTATCTTATCCTTCCGTAGGATTGGTTTTCGATGCTTACGCTGTGAACTCCGATCCTACGTCTTTTCAACTAGGTTAACTCCTCTCCTACAGACATGCCTCTTTGTGTCAAACGAGCGAATCTTTGCTCCTTTTATCTCCTTAGACTCCTTGGAAGGTACTTTCCTACGAATACTCTTTGGAAGTTTGCCCAAAAAAAGCATCCCATACTACCGTTGGTGGTTTCGTGACTCCTTCATTGGTCAACTGACTTATCAAAGTAAGGTTTTTCAGCTTGAGGTAACTAATACATACCTTGAACAATTTTCATTCGCGACGTTTACTCTTATGTTACCAATGGAAATTATTTCCTCAAATACCTTTTTGTAGCTTAGGGAATTGGTAGTCGTCTCTCATACCACTACACTTGGTCTAGGCAAATTGAAACTCTAGGGTTGTTCAACTCCCGTAAGGTGTCCGTTGGTTAGACTGACCTGACTTTCACTAGTTGGTTACAAACTAAGTCACACCAGAGGTCTGGGTCTTACTCGGTTGGTAATGCAATGTGTAAGTAGCTAGTTAGAATCACATCATACACAACCCAACGAATCTACTCGCTATAATTTCTTATCCTAGATATCCTCCTATTAAGTCATGCCCGTGATATTACCCTCTTAGTTAAAACTTATACTACTCTCTTCAACTTGAGGGATTAATTACCTTATCTTGGTTCAATTAGGATTTAAACCAGAAATCCACGCTGCCATATCTAATAGCAACATCTGTTAGCAACAGCTATTGGCTTGTCTGTCGCCGGTCTAATAGCTAATGGACCAACTAGTATCGAGAAAATGAGTCCTTGAGATTCTTGGGAACAATCTATCTCTCTTAACCTGAACTATCTTCATTGCTCACTCTAAATCATTAGAAACCTAGAAAGGAATTAATCTTTGCAAAGGAACTAATTGTCCTAAGAATTTGTTGATTTCATTACCCGACAATAGACTAAGTCTCATTCCAAATAAGGTTCTTATTTGGCTAGGACAAAGTCTATAATTGGTCAAATGAATTTACTTCATTTACCGGTCAATTGGATCGAATGCAATCATTAATAACATTGGGTTTCCATCAACTTGGTTGTTCTTATAACTCTTATAGTTCAAAGACTATAGTCTAATTCTCTTTCTAGGCTAGTTACTCAACTAGAGTCATTATACCTAAAAGACTTAGGGTTTCTTTCTACTTCACTAGGACTTGATAACCCTCGAGGTTCCCTACTACCATTTAGGCATTTAAGGGAGTGGCCTATCTTCATCTTACTTCCTATCCTTATTACTAATCACTTAGAACACTATGGATCACTTGGGTATTATCATAGGATCTCAATCAATCTAGGATCTATTCAGAATGGATTAAGCAAAACAACTTGATAAGTTAACCAGTGTTATAACCCTAACTGGTTACAAACGTCCATCCCAAATCGATTGAAACCTTACAATGTTACAACCTTTTCTTGCTTGTTGTTCCTAATTCCTTGCAAGCGTCTCGATTGACGTCACCTGTAGCACACGATTCATCCAGCTGAACACTCGCCTCTGGGGTTCCGACCACACTTAAAACATTTCTTAATTCATGGTTCCGGAGATGTTGGAACTTGTTTCCCTCTATCCGTATTCTCCGAAGGTTCTCTCTTTTTTGGGAGCTCTTGCATTCATTCCTTCTTTTCTGTGTCATCCTTCCATTAAGCTCTCTCAGAATTTGCACTCTTATTCGGTGCTTTCCCTCATTCGTCAGCTCCGTCTACTCTATTCTATATATACAGTATAAAGTATTAAGTTGATCAAGCTTAATATTCCATCCTACGTATAAAAATACAGAGAGGAGTTCTCAAACAAAGGAAAGTTTCGGCGAACTGACCAAAGTCCTTCAATGACTAAACTGACGTTTCCTAAACCGTTTCACTAATAGACTCGTAACTCACAGTCCGATAAGAATCGAACTGCTCTGATAGCATAATGTAACATCCACACCTCAAAGTAAATTGAAAGTACGACAAATTACATTAAATATAAAACCTAAGACATAAATCTAATAAATATATTACAACTTATACAATTTGTGAAATATCGAAGATTCAACTCTAACAAAACACTAATCTATGAGTCCCAAGCATGGAGCTTTGCCTCATCAGTCTTTTGTACATGTTTATCTGAAACAATAAAAGGAACGGGGTGAGATTAAAAATCTTAGTGAGCCCTTCACAGACTCCTCACAATCTCTCGTCAAATCATATTTACCTATATATATATATATATATATATATATATATATATATACTGAAAACATCTTAAACACCCTAAGCGAGAACGCCTTAGGATGTACTAACTTGAACTAAAAACTTAGTATATTGCAGAGTAGGACAATCCTAGGTGCAATATACCACATATAATCTTGTGATTAAACTAAACATAGAAAGGCATAGCAACACGCATAAATCATATAAACATTCTTTTTTTAACCTATGTTTAGCACAGCTAAACACAATGCAATGCAAAATGCAACTTTCTTAACTAAGAACATATAGTTCTTCCTTACTTTATGCTTAGCACGACACTAATAATTTGCTATGCCATTTTAACTAGAGCATATTATTCTTCTTTGGTTTGTGTTATTGGGTTGTGTCATATGCTTTGGTCCATAGACCCCAATAACACACTTTCGGTATGGTGGTTAGACGTCTTAACCCTTCAAGTGGCGTCCCACGAGGCCATACTGATCTATCCTCATTTGAGGCATCTTGGTATCTTTTAAGAATCTTAATCATGACTTATGCGATAACAATGCATACACTACATGGAATGAACAAACTAACATAATCCACTCATTCCTAATAGGGAACTAGGCCTCCTAGTCTTATGCAACATTTACTCATTCTAAATAAACTCTTAGTCCTGTCAAACATATATTAATACGTGACCGATATAAAATATCAATCATATTTCCCATCCCATTCAAGAATGACACTTAGAGCATAAAAATCCTAACACTCATGTCTAAACATACTTCCACGTAACTCTTGTGCTCATTTTGAAGCACCTTGGGTTTAGCTTTTCATGAAGCAAACCCCATCCCAATTAAAGCTCTATGGGGCACAAATGGGGCAACATAATACATATACTTGCTGGGGGGTTGGGGGGCAGCGGTCCAACCCTTTAGCATCCCAACAGAACATCATAAAGTCTAATCAATTGAAAGCTCAACAATGGAAGATAACAACCTAACAATTGAATAATCAACTTACCTAACATTCTAACCATAGCCTATTCATGATAATAAGCCTACTTAAACTTATCTTTATCTTAAAGGTCATAAATTCCATCAAGAGTTATGATCATTCCCTAGAAAAACTATTTCCCACTCCAAACCTTTGTAATGGATTTAGGACTCACAATCATACATAAAAAACATGACCAAATGATTGAACAACTCATTTTTTATCATCTCTGAACACTTAATCTCAAAATAACAACATAAACCATTAACTAACTACTCACTTAGAGATTGAAAAATAACATATTCATAATAAGAATCATAGAACTTCTTTAAATTATCAACAACTCATTCTAACTCATTTGCCTTCTCATATTATCCCAAAAACCCCAGATAGGAATCAAAGAATCAATAACTAAGGAAAATAGAAAACCTTAATGGGGGACTTATTGGTTGCCCATCACCTAAGGGACGAAGAACTCACCTTTATTCTTCAAAATCTTGAGCTAGAATGGTGGAGCTTTGCCCTCTTTGCTCTTTTTCACGTTTTCCCTCTTGTTCTTCAACTTAGGGCGCTTCAAATCTTCCTAAATCTTGGTCTGCAACCTTCAATCTTCCTCTTTAAGTCCAAGAATTCGAGCCATCTTTGAAGAAGCTTGATCTTCTTCCTATTCTTATCCTTCGATTCGGTTTTCCTTCTTCCATCTTCTAGGGTTCTTCCAAACTTTTCTCTAATAATGGAATTTTAACTCTCTAACTCTCATTCAAGCTAGAAATTGAAGTAATCTAGCAAGAATCTCACTCACTCCTCTCAAGATCATGAAACCCTAGCATTTTTCCCTTTTTCTTCTCTCCAATTTTGCCCCTTCATTTCCTTTTTCCTCACTTTTGCGTTCTTCCCTTTCTGCTCCGTTTTTAAGGAATTTTCAGTGTGCGAATCGATTCACACTTTAGCTCTGAATCGATTCATGTAGTGAAAAAGACAACAGCGCGTTTGGTGAATCGAATTGGTGAATCGATTCACGAAGCTCAATTCGATTCACAGAGGCTTCATAATGTTAGGAATTACATATGAATCGATTCAAGACACATGAATCGATTAATGCAGTCCTAAATGTAGAAAAACTGAAGACTTGGTGGTCCACCTATCTTGTGGACTGTGAGGATTGGGATATATGTGGAACCGATGCATTGGGGGGGGTAATTATGTGGATCAATGATAGTGGAAACTATAAATATTAGAGGTTTGGGTGTCGGGGTAAAGAGAAGAAATATTCGATCTCTTGTTCGCAATAATCACTTAGATTTTATTGCTATCCAAGAGACTAAACTTGATGTTGTTGATTATTCCTTTTGTCAACGTCTATGAGGGTCTATGGAGTGTGGGTGGTGTTTTGCGCCCTCGGATGGTCGTAGTTGAGGTATCTTATCAATGTGGGATAAGACCAAAGGAAGATTAGTCTTCTCCTTTAAAGGGGTTGGATTCATAGGAGTTTGACTGGAGTGGGGGGTGGAGGCAACAAGATATTTTGTTGTCAATGTGTACTCTAAGTCGCTACAAGAAAACTCGGGGTTACCGACGACCCAAAAGCCATCAGTAATGTGATTTTTTCAACGTATTACCGACGACCACAAGCCCGTTGGTAAAATGGGCGTCGCAAATGCTTATCGTCAGTAAGGATCCGTCAGAAACCGTCGGTACATTCCGATGGGTTAAACACTTCTGTAGCGTTCCGACAGCCTTACCGATCCGTAAAGCCGCAAATTTTTTTCCGACGGAGCAGCCCGTCGGTAAAGCCGAATTTATTTTTTAAATAATTTGGCACTTGATATATGCATAGCTTCAGCTACAATAGTCACCCCACTATTTTGCATTCTCCTCCGATCATCGTGTTCTTTTGTATAGAAAGTGTACCTGCTTATCGGATAACCGGTGTAAGAACTAACATGTGTATCTGGATCTTTAGCTAACCATCTCAATATTTTCGAAACTGAGCTAGGATTTTTAATATACTCTGCAGAAATGTATTCTTTCAGCCATTTTATAAAACACCGATTGTGTTCTGTTGTTAACCAATTTTGACTCTTATTTGGGTACAAGCTCTTGAGTATGTCCTTGTGTTTTACAACATATGACTCAACTTCATCGACGTTGTGTAGAACATATAAGTGTGCTTGTTCCCATTCTTTCCTTGATATAGTCAATATTTCAAGTCCATTAATCCCTTCCCCTGCAGTTCTTCCTGTGTGACGAGACTGTAGCAGCCCTATAGAATGCTCAACATCAGATAAATAGTTGGTATAGAATTCAACAGCTTCTTCGACTATGTACGTTCAACAATACAACCCTCTAGTCGTGATCGATTTTTCACATACCCTTTTAATATCTTCATGTAACGTTCAAACGGGTACATCCATCTCATGTAAGCTGACCCAAACAATTGTGTCTCTCTAACCAGATGAACTGTCAGATGAATCATTATGTCAAAGAATGAAGGCGAGAAATACATCTCAAGCTCACACAAAGTCAGAATAATTTCTTTTTGCAAAGCTGGCAACTTTACAGGGTCAATCACTCTACTACAATTTGCCTTAAAGAAGAAACAAAGTTTAGTTAAGGTATTTTATACTTTGTTGGGCAAAATGGATCATATAGCTATGGTTAGCAAATTCTCCATCAGAACATGACAATCATGAGACTTTAGACCATTTAACTTGAGATCTTTCATCGATACGAGATTCTTAATGTTTGAAGAGTACCCCTCTAGAACCTTAACTCCATCAAGAAACTTACAAAAATCTTTTTTCTCTATTCTAGATAAAGTATGAGCTGCCGAAGGTAGATATATATGACGTTTCCCTTTCTTTACCGGTCCCAACTCTCGTCTCAATTCCATACTAACCAAGTCCAACCTTGCCTTCATACAATCTTTAGTCTTCCCGAGCACATTAAGTAAGTAACCACTGAGACTATCAAAGATATTTTTTTAACGTGCATCACATCAATGAAATGTTTTACGTATAATGACTTCCAATATGGCAACTCAAAGAAAATCAACCTTTTCTTCCACCCTCGTGTGGCAAAGTCTCCCACAAAAGGTTTACCGAATTTAATATTCAAATCTTTTACTTTTTCAAATAGTTGTACACCCGTCAAAGGCAAATGAGCTCTATGTTCTTCTGTATTCCTATTGAATGTCTTTTTCCAAGACCGATAATGATGATTTGGATGCAAAAATCTACGTTGTCCAAGGAAGGTATTCATTTACATTTATATATGCGTATAATTCAAGTTGGCTTATGTGTATAATTCATATAGACAAATTGTGGGGTATGTGTAATATGTTGTTATAAACTTTTATTTCTGATGTTTGATTTTCTATTATTTGATAAGCTTATAAACAATGTATTTCAAATGGATTCCTACAAACAAGTCGTCATTTTTTGAAACCTTCAAATGTACTTATACATTGTGCATGAACGTGTTTGTATAAAATATAACAAAAGAAGTAAATGAACAACACTATATAGGGATAACATGGAATAAGTTTTTCAAAATATAGGATATTTATCATAAAAAAATTCAAATTATAAAAAAAATTTAAAGTTTGACAAATTATTAAAATCTAATATATATTTAAATAAGATTATTTCAAGGTTCTTATTATCTATAACTAGTAACAGACCCGTGCATACGCACGGGTGAGTAACACATTGTATTCGTTTGGTTCCAAGTCGAAGTTTTCTTCCCAATTGTCGAATCATCTTTTTTTTATATTCGACGTCACCTTGTATTCCTCATTGAGCTCGTTAAATAAATGAACTGAACTTGAGCTAAGCACGTCACCTTGTATTCCTCATTGAGCTCGTTAAATAAATGAACTGAGCTCGACTCGTTTGGTTCATGAGCTAGCTCGTTTGGTTCCAAGTCGAAGTGTTCTTCCCAATTGTCGACATCACTTTTTTTATATTCGAAATAAATGAACTGAACTTGAGCTAAGCATAAAGTCGAAGTGTTCTTCCCAATTGTCGAAGTGTTCTTCCCAATTGTCGACATCACTTTTTTTATATTCGACGTCACCTTGTATTCCTCATTGAGCTCGTTAAATAAATGAACTGAACTTGAGGTAAGCATAGCTCGACTCGTTTGGTTCATGAGCTAGCTCGTTTGGTTCCAAGTCGAAGTGTTCTTCCCAATTGTCGAATCATCTTTTTTTTTATATTCGACGTCACCTTGTATTCCTCATTGTGCTCGTTGAATAAATGAACTAAACTTGAGCTAAGCACGTCACCTTGTATTCCTCATTGAGCTCGTTAAATAAATGAACTGAGCTCGACTCGTTTGGTTCTAGCTCGTTTGGTTCCAAGTCGAAGTGTTCTTCCCAATTGTCGACATCACTTTTTTTATATTCGAAATAAATGTACTGAACTTGAGCTAAGCATAAAGTCGAAGTGTTCTTCCCAATTGTCGATGTGATCTTCCCAATTGTCGACATCACTTTTTTTATATTCGACGTCACCTTGTATTCCTCATTGAGCTCGTTAAATAAATGAACCGACTCGTTTGGTTCTAGCTCGTTTGGTTCCAAGTCGAAGTGTTCTTCCCAATTGTCGACATCACTTTTTTTATATTCGAAATAAATGAACTGAACTTGAGCTAAGCATAAAGTCGAAGTGTTCTTCCCAATTGTCGAAGTGATCTTCCCAATTGTCGACATCACTTTTTTTATATTCGACGTCACCTTTTCCCAATTGTCGACATCACTTTTTTTATATTCGACGTCACCTTAGTGCTCGTTGAATAAATGAACTAAACTTGAGCTAAGCACGTCACCTTGTATTCCTCATTGAGCTCGTTAAATAAATGAACCGAGCTCGACTCGTTTGGTTCTAACTGAACTTGAGCTAAGCATAAGCACGTCACCTTGTATTCCTCATTGAGCTCGTTAAATAAATGAACCGAGCTCGACTCGTTTGCCCAATTGTCGACATCACTTTTTTTATATTCGAAATAAATGAACTGAACTTGAGCTAAGCATAAAGTCGAAGTGTTCTTCCCAATTGTCGAAGTGATCTTCTCACTTTTTTTATATTCGACGTCACCTTGTATTCCTCATTGTGCTCGTTGAATAAATGAACTACACTTGAGCTAAGCACGTCTCAAGTCGAAGTGTTCTTCCCAATTGTCGACATCACTTTTTTTATATTCGAAATAAATGAACGGAGCTCGACTCATTGTATTCGACGTCACCTTGTATTCCTCATTGTGCTCGTTGAATAAATGAACTAAACTTGAGCTAAGCACGTCACCTTGTATTCCTCATTGAGCTCGTTAAATAAATGAACTGAGCTCGACTCGTTTGGTTCTAGCTCGTTTGGTTCCAAGTCGAAGTGTTCTTCCCAATTGTCGACATCACTTTTTTTATATTCGAACTTTCACTTTTTTTATATTCGAAATAAATGAACTGAACTTGAGCTAAGCATAAAGTCGAAGTGTTCTTCCCAATTGTCGAAGTGATCTTCCCAATTGTCGACATCACTTTTTTTTATATTCGACGTCACATTTTCCCAATTGTCGACATCACTTTTTTTATATTCGACATCACCTTAGTGCTCGTTGAATAAATGAACTAAACTTGAGCTAAGCACGTCACCTTGTATTCCTCATTGAGCTCGTTAAATAAATGAACCGAGCTCGACTCGTTTGGTTCTAACTGAACTTGAGCTAAGCATAAGCACGTCACCTTGTATTCCTCATTGAGCTCGTTAAATAAATGAACCGAGCTCGACTCGTTTGCCCAATTGTCGACATCACTTTTTTTATATTCGAAATAAATGAACTGAACTTGAGCTAAGCATAAAGTCGAAGTGTTCTTCCCAATTGTCGAAGTGATCTTCTCACTTTTTTTATATTCGACGTCACCTTGTATTCCTCATTGTGCTCGTTGAATAAATGAACTAAACTTGAGCTAAGCACGTCTCAAGTCGAAGTGTTCTTCCCAATTGTCGACATCACTTTTTTTATATTCGAAATAAATGAACGGAGCTCGACTCATTGTATTCGACGTCACCTTGTATTCCTCATTGTGCTCGTTGAATAAATGAACTAAACTTGAGCTAAGCACGTCACCTTGTATTCCTCATTGAGCTCGTTAAATAAATGAACTGAGCTCGACTCGTTTGGTTCTAGCTCGTTTGGTTCCAAGTCGAAGTGTTCTTCCCAATTGTCGACATCACTTTTTTTATATTCGAACTTTCACTTTTTTTATATTCGAAATAAATGAACTGAACTTGAGCTAAGCATAAAGTCGAAGTGTTCTTCCCAATTGTCGAAGTGATCTTCCCAATTGTCGACATCACTTTTTTTATATTCGACGTCACATTTTCCCAATTGTCGACATCACTTTTTTTATATTCGACATCACCTTGTATTCCTCATTGAGCTCGTTAAATAAATGAACTGAACTTGAGCTAAGCACGTCACCTTGTATTCCTCATTGAGCTCGTTAAATAAATGAACTGAGCTCGACTCGTTTGGTTCTAGCTCGTTTGGTTCCAAGTCGAAGTGTTCTTCCCAATTGTCGACTCGTTTGGTTCTAGCTCGTTTGGTTCCAAGTCGAAGTGTTCTTCCCAAATGTCGACATCACTTTTTTTATATTCGAAATAAATGAACTGAACTTGAGCTAAGCATAAAGTCGAAGTGTTCTTCCCAATTGTCGAAGTGATCTTCTCACTTTTTTTATATTCGACGTCACCTTGTATTCCTCATTGTGCTCGTTGAATAAATGAACTAAACTTGAGCTAAGCACGTCTCAAGTCGAAGTGTTCTTCCCAATTGTCGACATCACTTTTTTTATATTCGAAATAAATGAACGGAGCTCGACTCATTGTATTCGACGTCACCTTGTATTCCTCATTGTGCTCGTTGAATAAATGAACTAAACTTGAGCTAAGCACGTCACCTTGTATTCCTCATTGAGCTCGTTAAATAAATGAACTGAGCTCGACTCGTTTGGTTCTAGCTCGTTTGGTTCCAAGTCGAAGTGTTCTTCCCAATTGTCGACATCACTTTTTTTATATTCGAACTTTCACTTTTTTTATATTCGAAATAAATGAACTGAACTTGAGCTAAGCATAAAGTCGAAGTGTTCTTCCCAATTGTCGAAGTGATCTTCCCAATTGTCGACATCACTTTTTTTATATTCGACGTCACATTTTCCCAATTGTCGACATCACTTTTTTTATATTCGACGTCACCTTGTATTCTTCATTGAGCTCGTTAAATAAATGAACTGAACTTGAGCTAAGCACGTCACCTTGTATTCCTCATTGAGCTCGTTAAATAAATGAACTGAGCTCGACTCGTTTGGTTCTAGCTCGTTTGGTTCCAAGTCGAAGTGTTCTTCCCAATTGTCGACTCGTTTGGTTCTAGCTCGTTTGGTTCCAAGTCGAAGTGTTCTTCCCAAATGTCGACATCACTTTTTTTATATTCGAAATAAATGAACTGAACTTGAGCTAAGCATAAAGTCGAAGTGTTCTTCCCAATTGTCGAAGTGATCTTCTCACTTTTTTTATATTCGACGTCACCTTGTATTCCTCATTGTGCTCGTTGAATAAATGAACTAAACTTGAGCTAAGCACGTCTCAAGTCGAAGTGTTCTTCCCAATTGTCGACATCACTTTTTTTATATTCGACGTCACCTTGTATATTCGAAATAAATGAACGGAGCTCGACTCATTGTATTCGACGTCACCTTGTATTCCTCATTGTGCTCGTTGAATAAATGAACTAAACTTGAGCTAAGCACGTCACCTTGTATTCCTCATTGAGCTCGTTAAATAAATGAACTGAGCTCGACTCGTTTGGTTCTAGCTCGTTTGGTTCCAAGTCGAAGTGTTCTTCCCAATTGTCGACATCACTTTTTTTATATTCGAAATAAATGAACTTAACTTGAGCTAAGCATAAAGTCGAAGTGTTCTTCCCAATTGTCGAAGTGATCTTCTCACTTTTTTTATATTCGACGTCACCTTGTATTCCTCATTGTGCTCGTTGAATAAATGAACTAAACTTGAGCTAAGCACGTCTCAAGTCGAAGTGTTCTTCCCAATTGTCGACATCATTTTTTTATATTCGACGTCACCTTGTATATTCCTCATTGAGCTCGTTAAATAAATGAACTGAGCTCGACTGCTTGGTTCATGAGCATAGCTCGACTCGTTTGGTTCATGAGCTAGCTCGTTTGGTTCCAAGTCGAAGTGTTCTTCCCAATTGTCGACGTCAAGTCTCGTTTGGTTCATGAGCTAGCTCGTTTGGTTCCAAGTCGAAGTGTTCTTCCCAATTGTCGACGTCACTTTTTTTATATTCGACGTCATCACTTTTTTTATATTCGACGTCACCTTCATTGAGCTCGTTAAATAAATGAACTAAACTTGAGCTAAGCACATCACCTTTTATTCCTCATTGAGCTCGTTAAATAAATGAACTGAGCTCGACTCGTTTGGTTCTAGCTCGTTTGGTTCCAAGGCGAATTGTTCTTCTCTATCTGACATTGATGCGATTTCGAGTTTCCGTCTCGCTCTTTCTACTTTGAAATCGATTCAATCGAGAGCGTCAAACTCTAGGGTATAAGCGACATGCCACGCTCTTTCTGGTGAATGATTAGATAAAATGATAAAACATAGGAGGAAAAAAATCCAAAAGAAAAGGAAATAGAAGAGAGAAGAGAGAAGAAAACCGTAACTTGACACCTCCATGAGTTTGATCAAGAAGACACCATCTTCGTTTTGAGCCTAGAGCAACACGCAACTCTAATCATTAACGCTATAAAGCGAAGAAGAGGAAAAGAGACAATCGAACGAAAGCGAGGAGAGACCGAGAGAGAAGTTTGTGAGATTCCAAACTTTTCAAATTTGAAATTTGAAATGAGATGAGAGAAGAGTGTGGGAGAGGAAACAAAGCAGGTCAATCCTTTTAGGCATTGTCCTGTGTTCACGCAATGACTTGATTTTGTCGTTCTTCCATCCGAGGGAAAATGGCGAGAGAAGAAAAATTTTCAGCTTTATTTGAGACACCAATTGATGCAAAAGAAGGAATACATTTGGGTAATCCCGAAAACCTCCGTTTTGGAGAGAGAATCGTGTATGAGAGTTTCACTGATAAGGAAATTGTGGAGAAGCACGCACAAAAGAGGAAGCCTAAAATGAGGATAAGAGGAAAATGAAACAGGCTGGATCGAAAAATGTTGGACCGTGTGTGCATTTTTTTTTTTTCGTGGGAGACAGTGGTGTAAGTTTGAATTGAATTTTCCATTTGTGGCATGTAAAAAATATTTAAAAAATGGTGATGTGGCAAAACATGTTTCAATGATTGATACCTGTTAAAATGTTACTCAAACAATGACTTGTATATGTATTGTTTATAGATAATTCATTGAATATTTAAATGTTCAATTTATTTTTATGCTCCAGTACTATTATTTTTTATTCAATTTTCATAATTTTTTAATTTATAAACATTTTATATACAATATATAAAGTTGATGGCAAAACACTAGTACAAGATAATTTATTAGTAATTTACATAATCAATCAAACTCTTAGCTAATTGAATGTATATACTCAAAATCGAGTGTCCACATCCACTAAGGAAGGAGGATTAAGAGCTAGTACATCAAGTGGCCCGACTGTTAGGAATGTTAATAAGGTAACATGTATTTATTCACTAATCTATATCTATATCTATATCTATTTATATAATATATCATGCAAAATAATCTAAATATGTCAACTTACAAAGGGCATGTTAATAGAAATGTTTATTACAGATCAGCATCGACATGTCATATAAAACCCAAATGCAGATCGAAATACAACATACCTGGCGTCACACAATCGCAAAAATAATTCAGGCGCTAATCCATGTAGGCAAATTCAACATACGATTCAAAGGTCAACATCAATTGTTGTTGCAATTATAACAATAATAACATACCAATTCCTTACCATATTGATACACAATTATTACACTTGATCTTTAAACGGTAAAAATATATAACATACCTCTATATTTTTCCTGGGCCACGTAATGTTTTACAACGGACTGTAACCAAAAAAAAAAGTTCTACAACAGATTGAATGTCAAATCAATTAGATATATAAAAATTCCTTTAACGATTTATAGCTCTCCCTAATAGATTTAGATTGAGTCCAAGGGCAGAGAGAGAATAACTAAAATAATAAAATAGTATTATTTAATAAATAATATTATTTTATTATTAGCCACTGTCTCTCCTCCACTGGACCTCTAGTGATTGGAGAGAAACCACTCCCCTCCCTAATTGGGCTGATGTTAATATATTTTGTGTCAACAATTAATTGTAGAAGAATTTGACACAATTAATCTCCTTGATTGACTGATATTTTACGCTTAAAATAATCAAATATTTTTATACATGATTTGTTATTATTTTAACAGTAGTGGAAATAAGCTGACCAAAATATCATAAGCTTAGAGTTAACATATAATAAAAAAAATCCAGAATGCTAAAAGGTTTAAATAATCAAACATTTTTATACCTGATTTGTTATTATTTAATAGTAGTGGAAACATTCTGACCAAAATACCATAAGCTTAGCATTAACAGATAATAAAAAAAATCCAGAATTCTAAGCTAATACTCCCTCCGTTGTTTTTTACATGTCGTTTAAGGTTTTTTTACACAAATCAAGATAATTAATAAATTTTATTGTTTTTATTGACTTTATTAGTCTTTTTCCATGTGTACTCTTGACCATTCATTATTTTATAGAACATATTTCTCTCTCTATAATGAATAATTAAGGGTATAATTGACAAACAAATAATTAATGCAAACTACAAGAACGCCTGACATTTCCTAGGGTACCAAAAAATGAAACAGATCCAAAGGATTAAAAAAGAAAAATCAATCTTGCTTGAACCAAAAAATGAAACAGATCCAAAGGACTAAAAAAAAAAGAAATCAATCTACCTACTCAAACAAACACATCCGAAATCAATCTTGCTGGATCAAATATTATCTATAAAAATCAACTAGCTAGATAATGGAAGACAAATTACATAGTGCCACAACAAATTTCAACCATTTACAGATCAACAAATTTACAGATCAACCATTTACACTCAGTAGCTTCAATCAATATTATTCCAGAGAAACAAGCTTACAAAGAAAGTTACATAGTCCCACAACAAATTTCAAGTATTCTTCAAAAATAAAATTTCTTCAAAAATAAAATTACACAAAAACACGAAGCTTACAAAGAAGAAGAAGAAGAAGAAAATTTCTGCTCGCAATGCTTCGCCTTCCCTGTCTCTGAAGCTTCCACATATGGTGACACCACCGTCGCGCTATTTCTATTCTGACACCACCGCCACCACCACATCGTCTTCTTCTTCCTCCTCTCCACCTTCCTCAGTCCTCCTTCTTTATTACCTGATGAGCGCCGCAGCTAGCTCTGCCATCACCGAGACCCAAAGCAGAACCAGAAAAATTCAAATCTGGAGAGGGGCAAGATCTTGAGATGCGAGGGGAGAGAGATAGCAATAGTGAGGTGTGAGAGAGAGAGAGAGAGAAAGAGAGAGAGGCGTGATCGAGGTGACAAGGAGGGAGAGAAGAAGGTGGGAGAAAAGGAAGGGAGCTGAGCACCGCGGCTAGCTCTGCCATCGCCGAGACCCAAAGCAGAACCAGAAAATTTCAGATCTAGAGAGGGGCGAGATCTTGAGACGCGAGGGAAGAGAGCAAGTGACGGTGAGCTGGGAGAGAGAGATCGAGGCGTGATCGAGTTGAGAGGGAGGGACAGAAGAAGGTGGGAGACGAGGGAGGGAGCATCGCAGAGAGATGAGAGGGATTCAGACTTGGAGCATCGCAGAGAGACTTGGAGGGATTCAGGCGTTATGTTCTCAGTGTCCTTTTTAATTAAAAGTGACTGTTGTGGTATCTGAGGACTCCTCCCTCGATTTTTGGCATGGATGGGTTTTTTCCATATAGGTCAAACCGTAGGAACTGCCAAATTTAAAATAAAAAAAAATTAAAATAACTAACTGTATTTTTGCGGGAAAAAAACTGAGGGTTTTTTTAAGAGCCTTAGGAAATTATTTTATGGGTGCTTTCTTATAACTTTTAGATGAAATTCCTAGGGCCATTGACCCTAGGAAATTTTTGTAGGTAATAACAAAATTTCTTGTAGTGGCAACCTTAAACTTTGTGAATGACAAGTAATTAAAAACAAAATTTCTCTAAAAAACCGACATGTAAAAAGGAATGGAGGGAGTACTTGCATCCTAAAAAACACACCTAATCAATGCACCCAAAAATTATGTAATCAACAAAAATGAAATATGAGCCCAAAAATTGCATATTCCTTATTAAAATTACAAATTTCAAATCCACATTTAAATTGATTACACATGTGGTCAACATATTCAAAAACATTCAATTATTTTAGGAATAATACGTTTTTTATTGTGTATCAATAAGTGCTATAGAATCAATTTTTTATTTAACCTGATTGTGTTCATTCGTACCAGTTAACCCCATATAAATGCACCCCTTTGTTGTACAACTTCACACCTCCTACAACTTCATACAACTAAATATTGTCACTACTCCTTTGCTATTCTATGGCTGCTCCAGTCCTCAATGGTAACCATGCTCCATAGGTTGAGTCAATTTCTACTGTCACTGATGACAATGGAGATTGGAGCCTTCTTGTACATGTTGTCCGAATGTGGTGTGTTCCTAACATAAATCAGAATAAGCTACCATTGTCACTAGAGTTAGTTCTTATGGACTCTAAGGTATGATTTCTACCATTTATTTTCTTCACGCTACTAACTACCAGGCTAATAACTCGAATTTTGTTCATTTCCGGGAACCAGGATTCATGCTTCTTTGAAGAAACAACTCCTTTACAAGTCTGAAAAGGAAATAACTGAGGGTCATATTTACTACATGGCCAAGTATGTTGTCGACCCCAATATAGCAGATTATCGTCCTACAAGTCACCCCTTCAAGCTAAATTTTCCTTTTCATACAAAGATTTGAACTGCCAATAATACCTTGGTTCGTCTTGTTCTTTACACTTTCACTCCTCCTTCAGTTTGTTTACAACCTGACTTTGATAGTGATTTTTTAGTTGGTAATGTTTTCTTCATTTTAAATTTTTTATGTGTTTCAATTAAGTTAAGTTTTACAATAACTCATTTACTTTTTTTCTTTATTACTAACTTCCCCATTTAACAAACATCATAGGTGTTCTCACTAGCATTGTACAACAACATGAATATGTTAGGAATGGCTTCAAGTAGCTAATCACTATAGAGATTGACAACATGGGTTACCAATTTGGGCCAACGACATCCAAATTCTTTTTACGTTAATCATCTCTAAATATATGTATTATTATACTAACACAATATCTATTAGGTATCGCTTCAAACTCACATTATTTGGGAGATTTGTTGATGAACTCATTTCATTCATGTCTACCGGTGAAACAGTGAACGCTGTTGTTGCAATACTATTCTGTAAAGTCAAAATCTGGCAAGGTATAACTATCCTTAATCCTATAAATTTATAACTTTTTATTGAGATTCAGTGATTACACTTGATTATTCTTACATATTCTTACTACACATGTATACTTTTTAAAACTATTGCTCACTTATTTAAAATACTAATAGGACGTTCAACGATCCAAAGCACTATGCACTCTTCTAAACTACTGATCAATTCGAAATTGCCTCAAGTCCTTGAATTGAGAAACAAGTAATGCATTTAAATATTCAATTAGATAGACAGTTTATACTATTTATGATATCTTTTTTATTTTATCGCTCGATTATCTATATTCTACCAACATCAATTACCCTTAATTATAAACATTTTTATAGAAATTATAAATTAATATAAATTTTATAAGATAAAGATTCTAATTTTTTTGACTATATACCATGCGGAACTAGTGTCATCACAATATAAATATAAATTTTACTATTAGTGAATACTTCTATTGGTTATTATTTTTATCCCACAGAGTATTAAACACATTACATGAAATAACATTGTTATTTTACTTACCATGAAAGAACAATCTACTAGAAATAATATATTAATATAAATTTTAGTATAAAATTTATAATATTTTTAAATGTATACTTTACATAGAACGATCCATCGTACTATAGATATACTGTCAAAAATAGGGATGAAAATTTTACAAGAAACCATGACTTTTTATTTATATTTTGCAACAAAAATTTTTAATCCAAAAACATGAAATCAACAATTACATTTTCTAATGAAATCCTAAATATGAATATATTCCTTATGAAAATTTTATTATAAATTTTTATTATAAATTACAAATTAATATAAATTTTATAAGATAAAGTTGTTATTTTGTTAATTATATATCGCGGGGAGCATAGACCATCATAATATAAATAAAAAATTGCTATTAGCTAATATTCCTATTGGTTATTATTTATATCTGTTAGTGTGATGAATATTTTACATTAAAACACATTAATATTTAAATTATATGATAAAAGTATATCATAAGGAGATTGAATATTTTACATGGAAAAAGAATTAATATGTAAATTATAGTCGATGAATATTTTAATAGAAATCACACATCAATATAACTTTTAACTTAAATCACTTCAAAAGCTTGGCTTTCCAAATTAATGGAGTAAATTTCAACTATTAGTTAAGAGTTATATTGGTGAATATTTATATCTCATGAAGATAAAAATTTTATGAAAAATGTTATTATTTATCTTCATTAGTTACAAGAAAGCACTTTGCTTTCAGCTCATTTTCAGTACATTCTATAATATTCGGATTGTCATTCTTATCAAAATTTTCCCTTTACAAAATTGAAATATATATTTTTTATATTTTTTTAATAAAAATATTTTTTATAGTTTTGAAAACAAATTCCTTTTGAACTTTTTATATGCACCTTAGAGCTAAGTCTCGCACAAAATTCATCAACGAGTGCCCATAAACGAGCTCCTTAGAGCGGGGCCTCTTTAACAATCATAATACATGACCTTTATCGACAACAAGGTACTTCTCGCCCATATTGCGAAGAGTTCTTTGTCGTATTGCGACAAAGCTTTCCCAAATGTGGACAAGTCCACTTAACAATTCGTAACTAGCATTAACACTAATTACTAACAGCTAACTATATCTTAACCATTCTAATTACAACAACTCATCCTTACTAAGTCATAAATAGTTACTCCTAATTCAATCACAATGCCCTTAGTTATTTATTAGCAAGTCATGCATCTTCTATTCTTTAACATAATGCACTTAGGAATCTAATCAAAAGAATTGGTCTTAAGGCCAACTACTAATCCATACTCTTAATAAATATTAAAAACTCCAATTATTGTTAAACCATCGAGTACGTATTAGGTCGAGACCTTACCGAGAGTCGAAACAGCAAAAAAAAAAAATCAAAACATGTTGCCAGCATGCGCCTAGCACCTGCCAGTGGGTACCCAGCGCCTCATGACCACGTACAATGGTCACTAGAGGGGTTGAGGCTAATCACCCTTGTGTTTTCCCTTGTTTGAGACATTAGAAAGTTGGTCAACCCATGAGGTGATACTAAGTTCGTTCACATTTTTAGTGAAGCTAAGGGTCTGTTTGTATAAGATTGTGCCACCCAAAATACCGGTGGCCGTACGGATTTTGGTAGAAGCTGCCATTGGCTCGCTTTAGAAAAAAGCCAATTTAGGTGCATTGGAAATCGGGATTTGAGATTGTCCGGCGAGACAAATCTCAAACAAACACACACTAAGTAGGTGGCCCACTGCCTTGCCACTTCAACAATCCGAAACTAGACGTGTTGGAACCGAATCATCTATAGTGACTGCTGAGGATTTGATTGCAATTGTCTTCTTTTTTCCCCTTTGGCGAGTATGCAACGTCTTTAATAATGGGAAGGGAAAAAAATTCACCAACATTAGTTTTGCTAATTGATTTTGCCACTCTTCTAATTTTCGGGCCGAACTTCAAAGCCGGTCTTAAAATCTATAAATATATATAAATATATTATGAGAAATGCTTAATAACGCGAAAAATAACCATCACAAACCTCCCGAATGAGGTGGCATTCTTAATTTCGGCTTTTTTTTTCCTGTGATTTTCGAATCAGTTCTAAAATGCCACAACCGTGGATTTGGCCTCCCTTACCTCTTCCTTCTACATCCACCACCATTCCATGGCAGCAAGTTTCAATGCTCAATCATTTTCAACGCTGCAACAACAAACTCAACCCACTACTAGTAGGTTTCAATACTCACTCAAATCAAAGAGATTATCGGGCAATAATAACCCCCACCCCCTTTTAAAAAATCAGAATTTGCAGAAATTAGGGTTGGGGAATTGATGATTAAAGTTTACATTTTTTGTGTCATCTTGTTGGATTTAGGAACTTGTTGATTGAGTTGAAACAAAGGGATAATGAAATGGTTAGTGATTTTTCCCTCTCTAATTATTGGTACATGAATTTTGTAGATAACCCAATAGAACTTTCGAGAACCATGGAGGTTAATCAAATTGGGATAAAACGTTGTCAATTCTACCAAGCATATGATAAGTTGTTGTCACTTGGAAACGAGACCAGCGATTTGAGCTTCAGTGATCCCAGTGGAATTAGCAACGGATTGTCTCGAACGAGATCTTCTCTCCTTTCATGCCTTCCCTTATCCCTATGGCATTAGCGATAGTTACACGACAATACGGGAGCAATTAGCGGCAGCTTAATCTTATCTCTTGCTAGTATTTTTCTTTTCTTTTTTTAATATCCACATCATTCGTGTAATTCGCGAGCAACATTCTTCGCGACATATAGCAGTTCTCATATATTATTTGAAGGCTACACCTAAGGAAACTTTTGACAAGTGACACATTTTCATGGATCCCTTCTTCAAGACTCTTCTTCACAGGTTACTATATTAGCAAAAAAAAAAAATTTGAACATTTTTGAAAAATATTTAATCATAAAATATTCAGAAATTATCTAATTGATAGTTAATGCCCATTTCAATGTTTCTCCCCAACTTCTCCAATTAATATTTTATCATATTCTATGCAAACTTCTCATCCCGTTTCTCTCCATCATAACTCCTCCGTAGTATTTGCTCATCTTCTTCCAAAAATTGTCTCTTCGGTTTCTCCCCAACATTAATCCGCCATATTTGCTCATCAATTATCATTCATTTTTCTTATCTGTCTATAAATACCTATACGTGCAGTTTTCCTCAGAAAATTGCTCATACGAATTGTTCTTTTCGTCTCTCTTTGTATGTAATATATATGTGTATATAGCTTTTGATTATAGACCGGATAAAACTTAGACAAAGTTCCTTAGGAGTGGTTGGTGTTTTTCATCTCATAAAATAACATAAAAATTGTTTTGATTGTGGTAGTTATGAGGGGTTAGAAATATTAGGAATTGATATTAGGAATTGATTGTGGTAGTTTTGAGCACCTCAAAATCCTAGAGAAATCGTCAGGAAGATAGCAGTCAAATATACTTCGCACAACTATGAAATAACTTAAAAATATTAATCTACACATCAGAATGCAGATATGCAGGGGCGGAGCTTTTAAGGAGCGGAGAGATGCAACGGCATCCCTCAATAAAACTAATTTTTTTTATATACTACTTATACCCCAAAAGGAAATGGTTGAGGTGCTTTATTTCAAATTGGTTCCAAAAAAAATTACGGAGACTAATTTAGTCCATAAAAAATATCAATTCGGCCTTTAAAAATCTCAAGCGAGGGTCAAATTAATAGGGACTAAAATATCCCTAAAAAATATCTAAAAATGACTTATTTGACTCGCACTTGAGATTTTAAGGAGCAAATGAGTATTTTTTATTTCTCACGGACTAAATTGGTCTCCATAATTTTTGTCGGTGACCAATTTTGGTGTTTACTCAAAATAATATAGAGTAAAGCTCCTTTTTGGTCCCTCCAAAAATCCAGCAAACCCTTTTGGTCTCTCACAAAAATAAATTACCGAATTAGTCCCTCACGTTTTCAAAAAGGTGCCACGTTAGTCCCTCCGTCAACGGGCTTCCAAATCCGTCAGTTAACTGGCTGATGTGACACGTTAAATGCTGTCGTTGCAGTTAACCCTCTCTCCACGTATTAGCTGATGTGGCATTTTTTGCGAGGGACCAAATATGTCCCATTTTAGTCCCTCACATTTTCTGGACCCGTTTCAGTCCCTCAAAAGCGTGCCTAGGTTCTCCCTAAAGTGAGTGTTTGGTTTATTGGTAACGACAGCGTTAGAAAGGGAAGTGTCAATGGGGATGTCGTTAAGCAAAGCTTTCTTCCTCAAAGTGAAAACAATGTGTGTGTGGAATTCTAAATTCTAATTAAATTTAGGTCCTCTGGAATCTTAGAATTTGGTGAGATTAAATTAAACTCTCAAATTCTAATGCAGGAAGGATTACAGAAAAACCCCATTTTAGTAAACTACAACACTCTTACCTCTGTATGTGTGTGTGGGTTAGGGTTGAGAGATAAAAAGCGAAAGTAAAACGTCTGCAAGTAATGCGAACGCCTTATTGCGATTTGGGGGTTGCGATTTGAGGGGCATTGAAATAGAAACAGAAACAGAATGTGATTCGACTGCGATTTGGGGGTTGCGATTTTGGGGGTTGCGATTTGGGGGGAATCAGAAACACTAACTCAGCTTGATGCGTTTCAATGGAGTTGCGCCGTCGCGTTTCACCTTAATGTGTCTCACATCGCCGTCATTGTCGCCATTGATGACCTTTCTCAGGCGCGTCGTCGCGTTTCAACAGGAACAGGGTTTTTTCCTTTTCTTCTTTTAAAATGAACAGGGTTTCTATTTTGACCGTAAAGGACTGAACAGGGCGTGAGGGACTGAAATGGGTCCAAAAAATGTGAGGGACAAAATGGGACATATTTGGCCCCACACAAAAAATGCCATGTCAGCTAATACGTAGAGAGAGGGTAACTGCAACGTCAGCATTTAACGTGCCACATTGGCCAATTAACTGACGGATTTGGAAGCCCGTTGACGGAGGGACTAACGTGGCACTTTTTTGAAAACATGAGGGACTAATTCGGTAATTTATTTTTGTGAGAGACCAAAAGGGTTTGCTGGATTTTTGTGAGGGACCAAAAAGGAGCTTTACTCTATATTATTTTGAGTAAACACCAAAATTGGTCACCGACAAAAATTATGGAGACCAATTTAGTCCGTGAGAAATAAAAAATACTCATTTGCTCCTTAAAATTTCAAGTGCGAGTCAAATAAGTCATTTTTAGATATTTTTTAGGGATATTTTAGTCCCTATTAGGGATTAATTTGACCCTCGCTTGAGATTTTTAAAGGCCGAATTGATATTATTTATGGACTAAATTAGTCTCCGTAATTTTTTTTGGAACCAATTTGAAATAAAACACCTCAACCATTTCCTTTTGGGGTATAAGTAGTATATAAAAAAAAATTAGTTTTTATTGAGGGATGCCGTTGCTTCCCTCCGCTCCTTAAAAGCTCCGCCCCTGCATATCTGCATTATGATGTGTAGATTAATATTTTCAAGTTATTTCATAGTTGTGCAAAGTATATTTGACTGCTATCTTCCTGACGAATTCTCTAGGATTTTGAGGTGCTCATCAAGGAACATTTTTGGAGGCGTGGTCATAACATCCTTAAGGCTTGTGATGCATATATGAAAGGTCACTTGATTGGCTCGTTGACTAGAGATGCATCTGTTGATAACAATAGCAGTCCAAATTCAACCTCTATGGGTTTCAAGTTGATGTTAGCCAAGACAGTGCCAAAGCTTTTCTTGTCACTTAGTGAGGTTGGAGCTGATTGCGAGGAATTTAAGCATCTGAAAGATTTGGAGCAAAGTAAATAAGTAGGGACCGAGGTCTTTCTTTTCAAATTCCTTAGACATCTATCTTTGATGGGCTTTTCTTTCTTCACCACCGTTAGGAATAGATCATGGTTTTAAATTGCGGACCGCATCACGTTTTGCGGCCGCAATATTGCGGATGCGGACGGCGCGGCAACAAAACCGCATTTCATCTGCAACGGGCCACAACAAAACCGCGTTTTTTCCCGCAACGGGCCGCAACACCGTTCCATTCAACTTCAACAGTGCTTTAAAAGAAAAAAAAATTTAGAGAAATCAGATACAACACCCAAACAGAAGGCAGAAGCAAAGAAAAGTGACCCAAAGCAGCAGCTCACGCAAAGGAATAGATACGCAACTCGTAAGTGACCCAACGAAGAAGAAGAAGCAAGGGTTTGCGAAAACGGAAGGATGACAGAGCGGCGCGATGGCTATGACCGAATAGAGGAGAGAAGAAAACGGAAGAATAGGATAACAAAGGCGGCGCGGTGGCTATACGAAATAGAGGACAACAGAAAACGGAACAGAGGTTGGCATGGTGGCAATGGCAATCGCCGCTGTCGGTGATGGTTGCAAACCCAGGCCTCTCCATTTGGCAGAACGAGACACGAAAGGAAGGAAGGAAGGATCGAGAAACCTAATAAATGGATGAGAGAGGGAGATGAGATGCTCTTCGTAGAAGGATCTAGAAATTGAGAGTGGAAGCTGAGAAATGGAGGGTTATTTGGACTGTGATTATCAATGTTATTATTGGATTGGATCGTGAGAATGTGCCCTTTTTTTCCCTTCAAAAAATGCACTTTGTTTTTTGACTGGAACAAAAATTGCACTTTTAATATTTAATATTTTCAATTTTAATATTTTCAAAAATTGCACTTTTAAAATTGCAGTGTTATCTAAACATGGTATGATAAATTGTGTATACATCTTTAGTGAAAAATTATTAATTTAATATATAATTATAATAAAAGTCGGGTCATGCGGGCCAATTAGTGACCCACCGGTTCGACCACTGACTCGATACCCTGACCGGGTCGATCACCGGGCCGAGTTTAATAACACTGGGTAAAACACACATTTTCTTATTTTTAAAAGAAACTAAAATGTAACCGTATCAACAAACGTATCGCCGCCCTCCCAGCTGTATCTGAACATGATCGGCCGTATCCAAGCCGTATCTAAAACGTATCTATCATTTTTTTCAAAAAAAAAATAAAAAAATAAATAAAAAATATTGGATACTTGTAGGATATGCATCTATCATCCATGCCATTCCACCATGTAGTAGCAAATGGTGACAGCGTAAATGTGACATTGCTTTTTATTTGTGGTTTATTTATATTTGTACACTTTTAAGATTCTTACTTATTTGTTAATTTCGTACTTATATGTGCTTAAATAGTGTATTTTAAAAGGTTATTTATAGTAATACTATTTTCACTGTAATTAAGTTGAAATTATTCATAAAGATGATGCAATGTATTTAAAATGAATGAAAATTTATACAATATTATTCATAAAAAAGATATATAGTGAATTAGAATAATTATAGAATTTTTTTACATTTTGTGCGAATATAAAATTATTTCAGCATGTGGCCGCATAATCTTGTACTGCAACGGCCACAATATCTCAGAATCATGACTAATCACATGCAACCGCAATTTAAAACCTTGGAATAGATACAGTAAATAATTGATTTGCAAATGACTGATTTAGATATAGTAGATGGTTCAAACGTTAAATGAGGAGCATCCTCAGCCAATGATTGGTTTAATACGACAATTTCTTGGGGATGCTATGTCTTCCTCAAAGGACTGGGAACCCATTAATTCCATTTCTTGATTTTCTTCTGCTGTTAAGGTTTTCTCAGAGGATAGTGGACCCGTTATTCCTTTTTTTTTTTTTTTGTGGTTATCATCGCTACTAGTACTACTATCTCCCTCTTCTTTAGATGGTTTTATTCCCTCATGTACATGGATATCATGATCTAGAGTCAAAACTTCCTTTGGTTGCTCTCCCTGAAGGTTTGACTCAGGGAAATGATACATGGAGTCTTCGTGGAAAACAACATTTAATGTAATAAACATTTGCTGAGTTGGAAGATGATAGCAACAACGTATCCCATTTGGCATTTGATGGGAAACATATCCTAGAAAGACACATCGCAATGCGTGAAGAGCTAGCTTGCTATGCCGATGGTTATGAAGGCGCACTTATGCTACTCAACCAAATACACTAGAAGTTAAGTTTGGAACAATTTGTGCAATAGCTGCTTCAACAAGGACCCGCAAAAATCAACAGTGCTAGAACGAACTTTATTAATCAAATATACTGTGGAGGTAAGTGCTTCTCCCCAATAAGACAACGACATAAGGGCTTCTATCATTAAGCCACAATCAACTTCCAACAAATGACAGTTTTTTCTTTCATCCATTCTGTTGGGGTGTGTCAGGACTAGTAGTTTGGTGAACAATTCCTTGTGCATCCAAGAATTTCCTAAATTCAAAACCTACATATAATAACAACTAGCTTATTAGAAACTAGAGAAAATGCAGTCGGTGCATAAAGAGGGGAGGGAAAATTTAAAATAATCTCTCCAGTTCAGGCAGTCGGTGCATAAAGAGGGAAAATACTTGTAGACCCATGCCTTTCAATATAATAACAGCACATTAGTTAAGCAATTAATTATAGTTAACAAAAAATAAAAACAATATCAAAATATGATACCTGTAGAAGAGTAAGATAGACGGCCATCGTCCTAGTGTGATGCAGACTGGACTCGCGGAGGTTGTCACACAAGTGTAAAAGGGCAGCAGCACCCCATGCATATGTTCCACAGCTCTGGAGTCTGTGAAGCATTCCAGTTAAGAAACACTAACTGCAAATGCACTCTTGTCGCTAAAGAGTGTGCAACCAACCAAGAAGAGCAAAAGGCTCCTCGCAGCCTCGTCCTAGCGCTCCTGCTCACAACGCTCTTCGTATGTCTCAAGGAGCCACGAGTAGCAAACCGTGGAAGATTGTGTAACATTGTCCATCTCCGCCTTAGCGCCAACCCTAGTGACTCCCAACAGCTCAGATAACAGCCCAACAGCCCGATCCTTGTCATACACGGTGATGGTCAGGAATGTCCCCGTGATTGGTATATGTAGCAAGGACCACACATCAAAACTAGGTGCTTACTTTGGTGATGGTAGAGCAGAAAGACGTGTTGTCTAGGCGATGGTAGAGCAGTTCTATTCACGAGTGCAAAAAATGGTGCAAGGGGTGCAAATGGGAGAGAGGAAGATGGAGAGCAGAGAGGGAGAAAGTCACATGGGATGGGAGTGAGAAGGGTTTGGTTGATTTGGAAAATTTGAAATGAATAAAAGGGTATTTTGGTCAATTTTCTTTTTTTAAAAATCTGACAAGGGTGTAACTAGGATTAAGGGGTCGTTAGTAGCGCAAGCCTGGATTAAATAACATTAGAGCTCATTAAACTTCTACAGAGTAGACTCTTCCACTTTTCACAACCTAAAGCAGCCCCCAACAAAGAACCTCCAACCAATTCCCTTACAATTAACCGAAAGGGATAAGCACCAGCAAACCACTCAGGCATAATTAGATGATCAAACTAAATATGGTTTACTTACAAAGCATATAATCAGACATATGATCTGTTACAAGCAAGAATGGGATTGTTACTCCAAATTTTTAACCTTGATTTTTTCCTTCAATAATTAATGAATTTCATTTTACTAAGCCCCTGCTAACAGGTCCTCGACAAGCAACACTCACCCAACTTCACCTTGGAAGTTTTATTTTATTGCACGGAGTCCATAGCAAATGTGAGATCAAAATATAACAGGGATGCCTTCAGTTCTGTACACGCCCCATGCAGATGCAGCATCTTCTTTTCTCTGTTCCATGTCTCAAATAACTTGTAAAATTTCTCCCAATACTGTCATTTTTTATCCTCCCTTCAAGAATTATTAATTTCCAGCTTGGATTAAAGAGCACATATTTTCTCGAATAGAAGTGAATAACTTGTTTCTAGGGAATTTTGGACATGGAAATCATATATGCATGAACACGTATGATTAAACAAAATATGATTTACTAGCAAAACAGAACTAACAAAAGCATACAGACTAAAACACCAAATCAGTCATCAAGATACAAAAATTCATGGCATCAGACGCTCCTATGGCTTTCTTCCTCCATATTACTTTCTTTGAACGATTGATTTGCCCAGTTTCTTACATCCACAACTGACAACTCTCACTCTCATTCTCCTTGGCCCTCCCTCAGAACAGGCAAATTGTATCAATTACATGTCTCTTCACTGAATATGCAACTTCAGATGATATCAATCGATCAATCAATTATATTCAATCACAACAATTTCAAATACTAGGCAATTGCAGGTTTGGTATAAACAAAGAGTAGCAAATTATGCAACTCTAATGTCCATCCAAAATTATATTAAGGACCTGGAAAGAAGGTAAACTTAATATTAAATACTTCCTTCTTGTAAATTGTTCCTTTACAAGAAGTAAAAAAAAATATTAAATACATCCATGATCCAGGCAAAAGAACATATGTTTAAATAAGAAATGTAGTTCCATTACTTCTTGTAGTTCTCGTATCTTTGGGAGATGCAAGATTCAGATAAGGTGTCCCATACCTATAAAATAATTAGTTACAATGGTCAATTTTTTGGAGAGACTATTAAGAATACAAAAATAAAAGTTCATTGGGCCCTCTTCACTTACTTTCAATTGTTCCATTAAGCCTCCTATAGCCAACACAAAGGGGTTGTCCTCTGAGAAAGAAACAAAAAAGACAGCCCCCTAACAAACACCATAAAAAAACAAAAGTCATCGGTGTCAATTTAACAAACATCAAGATTTGTAATACTTTCCCATCAGACATACATGACTCCATGAGTGGGAAAAAAAAACTTACTACTTTCGGAGTATGAGATGCTACACAAGAAGGTTGGTTGTTCGACAAATCCCAAAGCTTTACCTGTGACAAATATTAGCAGTCAAAGGAGATTAATTTCAATCAGCGGCATCATTACGCACGAAAACAGCAAAACTGAGTTGAATTAACTGTTACCGTTTGGTCCAAGGATCCAGTAGCAAGAAGCTGCACAAGGTCATGTCAACAGGGAGGGTTAAACTAAAGTACATAATAAATAGATATTCTCATCAAAATGTTGAATATACATACATTAGGTGCTGACAGATTGTAGGATACTGATGTAACAGCTTTGTCGTGTGCATGAAGGGTAAAAGTAGAACCGAGCTCAGAGGTGGAATTAGACGTGGCAGTCCGAATATCAAAACAATTAACAATACCATTTTCAAGACTCACCTAACAGGACAATTAAATCACTATCAGTGAAATAATATATGTGCCGTCAAGAAATCAAAATTAATTAAGAATTGATCTGGCAGAATAAGATCCTGATAATAATAAATAAAAACAAATGTAACAGGAAGTTAGTAGCTCAAAGAATGATAGTAATTCTTTTATCAAAACAGCATATAAAAAACTGCAGGGATGCTTTATCAGAAAAATGAAAAAAATTAACGTTAGTATTTAGGCCTTAGAAATAACCATAACACACCACAAAAGAGTGCTCAGTGTGTGGATCCCATGCCAAGCTCTCTACATCAGCTGTGACTGACCACTTATAGCCAGAATGTGATGGCATCCTCACATCCTTCTGCAAAGTGTAATAAATTAATAATCAATATTAATTAATAATAGCATTAAAAGCCAAGACTTTCAAAGTTCAAATATATTCATTTTTAAATGGAATGTCTCTTTTAGCACATGAATAGACAAACACAGAGTACCATATAATAAGCGATCAATGCCAGAGCAAAATACAGAAAAGCAGAGCAACCGAGGAACATTACCATGACAACAGTATGATCAAACGAACCACTAAGAAGAACCCGTGGTGCATGATGATTCCAAGCAACTGCTTGAACCTGTGAGAGGATAGATGGACAGGAGATAAATATGGAAGACATCAGGAAACGTATTGACTCAAATATTTAAAATAACTGAAGGTGGAAAAGAAATACTGCATTTAATGATTTCATTAAGGAAGAAAATGCAACATCTTTCCCGTTATCAACATTGTGTAGCTTTGCTTAAAATATCTCCATGAAAGACTGATAAGTTTGTTTATCACATCTACATATTAGTATCTAATAAAGCATTTGAATTCAAAGGTGATGATTAAACACCACAACTGTTACATCTTGGTTCATAATTGTGTAACATAGATCACCTAAATCTATCAAATGTAGACATCGTGTTTCTGAAGTTCCGAATTTAATTATATCAGAGTTCCAAAAAAACATGTCAACATGAAGAGAATTTTTTTTTTTTACTTTTATCAATAAATAAATGGCCTCAAAATAAAAACTACTTGCTTTCTAGCTGAATTCTCGCCTTGTCCGAGTGATGCTCCAACGTAATATCACACGTCCCAGCGACAACATCCCAAATCTTTACTCGCTTGTCAGCACTGGCACTTACAAGTATATTCCTGTATATTTTAAGAATGAACATCAAGAGAAGAGTCAAGGAAGATGGTTAAAAAAATCAATAAATAAAAGCTTTAAGTTCCAAAAAACATCCAGCAGAGGAAAATTTAATAAACCTGTACTCCTTGTTCCATGCAAGACCTTGTACTGAGTCAGTGTGAGCATCATCCACGTCCTCATCAGTGCCACCCAACACCACACATGGCTTTACCTCCTCGATCTGAGAACAAAGGGAAGTTAGAAGGTATTCACCTCTCCATTGAAAGTTCCACAGTGTAGTGAGATTTATACACTAAATCCACTTACAACATCAAGGTCCCAAATTTCTATGGAAGGTAACATCGAACCAACAGCTAAGAAGTTCCCTGTGATCATAATGAATTATATTAAAATAATAAGATAATGCAAAGGCATCAAGCAGGTATCAAGTCAAATTTTAAGCATAAATTGCAAGATGCGGGTAATGGTGGTGATTTGAGCCCGTCTGTCTGAGCTTATTTTATATAAAAAAAAATACTGCTTTTAGGAAACTTTAAGGTGTTTGTTTAAAATATTAAAAATAATATAATCAGAATCGAATTTGAGTTACTTCTCAGGAAAAGAAAAAAAAAAACCATCAAATGCAATGGTAGAGAGAGTAAAAACACTTGTAATTGTAATAACATACAAATTAGCTTCTGAAAAAAAACACAATTATACATGTATGTCAGAGACATCGAGCAAAGAAAGCAAAGTTTTGACCTCTTTCTCCTTCTTTAAGGGGGCAATCAAGCCAAGCCGTGCATAGTGGAAGTGTTTCAATATCGATCTGATGGCGAACATAAAGGTTCTTATCTCTGTCTTCATATATCCAAACCTGCCAGAGCATAAACAAATCAAATGACTCATAAGTCTGTCTACTAATGGGGATAGAGAAGAGAAGAAGCCAATTCACTTCACAACAAACGATTTAGTTACTTCAAGAAGACCGACAGCATCATCCTCATCCCCACCCTGTTCAAAACGCGCAGAAACAATGACAGAATCGGTTGGATAAATGATCATGTCTTCGAGTTCATCATCATCATCATCCTGACAAACAATTGCAGTGTTGTAGCATCAAAAGGGAAAGTGCAAGAATGGAAGTATTGGAGCAACTTACATTTGTATCCATGAGATATGGATCCATTTTGTTGCTTGGATAGTAAACATCACCCGAACGGAATAAATCAATTCCTACTTATTCATAAAAAAAGGAATGAATATAAGAAGAGGATCATACTGAACAGAACAGAACAGAACAGAACACATAATGAATGAGTTGGAAGATGGATAGACAGATAGATACCTTCATCCTCATCATCATAACGTTCCATGTGGAGGTCCGTGAAGGCAAGGGTTATGTTGTCACATACCGTTGATACCTGGGCATTGGCGATTACATCATTGCCGTCAATGGCATCCACCACTTCTCCGTCTTCGTTCTCATTCTCACTCTCCCTTGAGGGGAGAGGGATAAATTCTTGAATATCCTTTTCCTTTTTGGAAGGAGAATCGGCTACAGCTACAACGGGTTCTG
The DNA here is from genome assembly GCA_037113605.1 of Calophaca sinica. Lineage (NCBI taxonomy): Eukaryota > Viridiplantae > Streptophyta > Magnoliopsida > Fabales > Fabaceae > Calophaca > Calophaca sinica. The sequence goes on along the minus strand of CM073734.1, from coordinate 54,877,328 downwards.
ATTTTGATACCCCTTTTGGTATCCATGAAATTGCACAAGTCATTGTGTTCTCTACGGAAATTTCGTTTAAGCGGATTTTCGGTTGTGTGAAGCGGTTTCGTGTGAGTTACTACGGCAGCGACAGATCCGACAGAGGTGCAGAGCTCTGCGAGCTTGACGAGGAAGGCGAAGACGCGGTGGAGAAAGGAGGTGACTCACTCGGGTAGGGTAGAAGAGGAATGTAGAGCCAGATGAAAAACCAGTGCTTAAGGAAGGGAGCAATCAAGGTTTTCTATTGACCCCGAACCTGGGCCAGGCCGAGCAGTTTTGGATTTCTAACGTCCGACCTCTTGTTTTCATACGACAACATGTTTCCGGACTGGCCTTTTATTTCCTCACCTCCCCTACTTAGGCCCGTTTGTTACGGCTTAAAAAAAAGTGATTATGTTTTAAAATAATTTAGAAATTATTTTTTATAGATTTTAAAAAAATCTGAAGCTAATTTGTGTTTGTTTAGGATTATAAAAATTATTTTTTCAACTCTTATGAATGAGAAGCTACTTTTTTCAGCTTTTCATTTTTAACCTAAAAATCATTTTTTTAAAAAAATTATTTTCTAAAAAATCTGAAACAAACACAATTAAAATTAAAAAAATGATTTTTAACATAAAAAAAGTGATTTTATTCTAAAAAAAGCTGTAACAAACGCCCCCTTAATTTCCCCACCTCTCCAACCTAATGAAAAGACTGAAATACCCCTCAACTTAACCCTAATTTCCTCCTCATTTCATCACCTCCCCCCATTCCACAGTTTCTCACCTTCCCTCTCCTCTCCCTCTCCCGATCCTCGCCTCACCTCCCCTCACTTCCACAGTTCATCACCTCCCTCTCCTCTCCCTCTCACTCGCCTCACACTCCCCCACATTTCCACCGCCTCCCATCGCCTCTCTCCTCTCACTTTCTGCAAGGTACGAGCATCGCCTGCTATTTTTTTTCTGGTTTCTCTGTAATTAGGACTCTAGAATCAGGAACACTTCTTCAAGAGTGGGACATAGGAATTGAAGTTTGTCGTCATTACGAGCGTCAGGACTCTAGAATCCGAACACTCCGACGAGAGTCGGACGTAGGAATTGAGTGGTTATTCGAGCGTCCGGGACTCTAGATCCGAACACTCCGGATTCTAGAGTCGGACGTTGAATGACGAAACTTCAATTCCTACGTCGGACTCTTGAAGCGAGTGTTCCTGATTCTAGAGTCCTGACGCTCGTAATGACAGCAGAGTTATTTAGTTTGATTTTTATTTATATTTTATTTATGAATTTATTTTACGGGATTATGGCACGCATTTAGGGGTCATGCACCCGCTAAGTGGTCGGATACCAAGTGGTGGATATCGATCCTCGCTGATGACAGACGAGACCTACTATGTCGGCGCATGGCGTCGGGATGAGCTACGTCGACATCATGGCGGTAGTGGAGTCAGATTTCCGGCTAACGTCGCCAAAGACAAGAGCCTGGCCGTGGAGGCGATGCGTCAGCCGACGGCGGCGGTAGTGGAGGTCTGACAAAGATCCGGTGGTGGAATCGGTAGTAGAGCCGTAGTGGAGCGGTAGTAGAGCGGTGGTGGAGCCAAAGACGGCCGAGTCATTCCTGGGGCCCATACGACATATCGATTCTTGTCGATTATGGACAAGAACATGTGGCCGCACGGTTGTGGCTTCGAGCCCGACGTAAGTAAACACTATTTTTGTTTTTACATTAATTTCATTTATTTATATGTAATTGACTTATCTTGTCTTTGTTTGATGTCGATTCTTGAGGGAGAGATTAGGGTGATCGATCCACGGCACCCGGTGTATCTGCTTTTGCCCCTTGTCCGCAGATTCATGCTATTACGCCGAGTCGAAGCTTGATCCACTCAGCGGCTTTGTTATGGGGCGGTCGACAAGGGATCGGTGCCTTTGTAGACCGGTGGCATTGAGACACTTCCAGCTTTCACTGCCGATTGGTGAGATGGCGGTCACTACGGATGGCGTGTCACGCCTACTCCATATTCGATGATGGGGGCGTTCTACACCGCTTTGCCGCGGCCGGATAAGCGGAGCATTTCTTTGCTATCTTGTGAGTGATAGGCGTCCTAGAGCCGCAACACATGACGAGGAGATTGATAGGAACATATGTACTTGTTCGATCCGAGTGGGTCGCTGCCGAGGTATACTGACGTCTTTGCGAGGATGGAGAGTGGGACATGGCAGCCAAGGCTTACCTATTGCACCTTGTCGGCACTACTCTGTTCACCAAGAAGAGTGGCTCCTTGACGCGTATAGGATGGCTGCACATGTTTAGGGACTTGAGCCGTGTCGAGACCTACACATGGGGTGCCATGGCCCTCGCACATTTGTACGACCAGCTCAGGGATGCGAGCAGGTTTAAGACGAAGTAGATGGCGGGATTTGCGACGCTATTACAGGTACGAATTTTGTTGTATTCAATAATCTGTTATTATACTTGTAAAGCGCTAATTAAAGAGTATTTGAGTTTTTAATTTTCATGCAGGCCTGGATTCATGAGCACTTCCAGACACCTGACCTCGGATCCAGGAGTTTATATGCGAGATGCGACGCAGCGCACTCGTGCCTCTCGTTGGGATGTGGTCGAGGCGCAGGATCGGTGAGGCCATATCGGCGGGCCCTGGATCGCCGATCGTGGCGATGTTACTTGGGACCCGTATGTCGGTCCTGGCAAAGCGGGAGTTCTACGCTATATCTCACTTGGGGGCTTCATCCGTTTGGGACTCTCATCTATCCATACCGCTGGACGGTATTGTGCGGTTGGACATGTGCGGCGCATACCGTCGATCCGGGACTTGAGGCGGCGATCGGTCGATTCGAAGAGAGATGGACGAGAGGTGGCTTCATTTTGATCAGCACCTCATTGTTCTTAGTGCTCCGGTGGCGCCTGGATTACCGGACGTGGAGCCTGGATACATGGATTGGTTCCGACGTATCTCACATCCATATATATATCCTGATCATGTACCAGTTCCAGATCCAGGATCACCGCCGCCACCGCCACCACCACCACCACCACCACCATCTGCACCACCACCGCCACCAGCAGATGTTTGTTATATTTATAAGTCTTATTTATTTGTCTTAAACAGCTGTGAATACGAAAATTAAATCTTTTTTTGTTGTTGTCGTAGGCTGCTAGTTGGGCTAGGGTGTCTGAGATTGCACAGGCAGTGATGGACGGACGCCTGCACATCCAGCCCAACATCGATGGTTGGGAGCTGATGCGAGAGCTACAGAGATTAGCATGCCCCCATTTCCCGCAGATATATACACGGCGACGGGTCAGGCGTAGGCACGAGTAGCAGCACCCTCTTAGTGTTTTCATATGTATTTTGATTAGACATATATATGTATTTGTATTTTGGGATATATGCATTTTATTTGTTCATAAATTTTGCGTCTCCTGGTCGTACCATTATGTCGTTGAGAGGAAAATACAATTAAAACACAAATTAAAACACAAATTGAACCATAAATATAGAGATCCAATATATAAATATTCAATGATCTACAGCTACATGTTCTGCGGATGAAATAAAAATAGATTTCCAATGTTGCATGCGACTAAGATATAGCGCCTCCCAATCCCTAGCACAATCGCTTCTAAACCTTTTCCATTGAACATCCGGCTGAGGTATTGGAGCGTCATGCTTTAAATAGACCTGAAAACATGTCATTTTGAAACCAATTAAACAAAGTAAAAAATGATGTAAAGGTTACAAAAAAATAAAGAGTTAACACAACTATTGTACCTGTACAAAGTGTTCCATTCTATGCAGAAATCCAATGCAGAGGACGCGCTGATTTTTCCAATCGCCGATTGGTCCGTGCCTGAGAGGGAAAATTGTGGTACTTCCTCGGGTCTAAACAGATCGTAACCACCTTATATTTGTTAGCAATCACATATCCTCGCATCGGCATGGTCATCCATTTGTCTTTTTGGCAACATGATCAACCACTGTCAACATAGAGTGATCGCCTTAGTGCCTCAAGGTTGTCTTCGCCACAAAGTACACCAACATAGTCGTCTCGGTTTCTCTCAACCTCTCTAATCAAATCTCGCCGGATTAAGGGCCATGCATTCTCCCCATCCCAAGTAAAGCGGCGATGCTCACGATACCCACAGCCTCTATCGACTCTACATCAATAATGTTGTCAATGTATTGATGAATTTGATAAGGAAACCGGTGTATGAATGGTAGGCCTGAGCCGACTTCATCGATGGAGGAGCAGCGTAGGTGGTTACGATTGATGGGAGGAGGAGGAGGCTGTAGGTGGTTCGACTTGATGGGAGGAGGAGCCGAATGTCTAGACAAAGTGTGGCCGAGCTTATTGGGCGAGAGGAGGAGCCGAACGTCTAGACGAGGTTGGAGTTGATGCACTTATCGTGTTGGGAGGCAAAGAAGTCATCAACACGCTCCCATGAGGATGGATCGCGTCTTGTTGAAATATCTCGCCAACCACTTTCCTTTCTTTGGTGCTCCCCTGGGTTCACCTTACGAGGGTGGGCGGATAGAAGTGGTGTCGGAAATGCCAACTCACGTAGTTTCGCCTTGATACCATTTTGCCCGCAATATCAAGCTCCTGAAACCTACGTGCCAATGCCGCAAGCTCAACTCGTATACTTAGTTCGAACCATGGCTCTTTGTCGGTTGTCACATGGGTTCTCAAGCTCAATTTCCTCTAGTGAGTATGAACCGCTCCAACGGGATTGGGATGTAGTGCATCGTATATCTAGCAAGCTCACATGCACAAGGTAGTCCATGCGTGTATCTTAGCACACAACCACACGTAGAACTATCTATGCCAACGGTGCTAGATCGGAGAAGCTCGTCGGCAATGTACTGTAACCCATTCTTAGACGCCAGGCGATTTAAGTGCTTGTAGGCTCAAATATTAAAGCAATGTTGTTGTCTACTAATGCTATGCTCGAATGAAGCCTTCAACTCAGTGTGCTGTAACTTGATCATGTTATTCATTGCATCCCAACAGTTACACAAATCTCCTCTCGCTATCGCCTAACAACTTCTTCAACCGCCAATGTGTAGACTCAACCTCGTTTCATCGAAAACAAACACAATTGAGAACTCCACAAAAATAGTGATAAATGTCGGATGTCACCGACAATTGAGATGCATACTGTTGGTTGTTTTGTTTCCAATGTGCATATGCTTGTCTATCCATGCGAGAAACAAATTTATCCTGTGTTGATTTAGCCATGTGTTCTTGATATAGTCAATGAAGTTATTGAGCGGTCTTTGAAACATCCTCGAAATGTTGCGATCGGCCGGTAGTCATCCATCGTTGGTGAATCAACAATTGAATCAAACGCTGATCATCACCAATTCAATTTTTTCTTGTGGATACACATAAGTCTTGTACTTCGCCCTCACATTCTTACGGATATGGAATTGGCACAACATGTTACACGACAGGGAAAACGTTAGCATTGCATTCATCAAAGAAAGTTCTGGCCTGGCCACTATCACTGTGGTAATGAATCTGTCTCACAAACATACCCTTCAACTTCTCAAGCACCCATGTGTAGTTATCCGCTTTCTCCGACTCCACAAATGCAAATGCAACAAATAATGTCATCTCGATTGAGGTCACACCAACAATCTCAACTAGTGGCATCCTGTACCTATTAGTCTTGTATGTCGAATCAATAAGCAAAACAATGTTGAACGAATTTACAAGCTTGATAGCTTCAGGATGTGCCCAAACTATATCAGTGATAACATCAGAGTTATCGGCTTTTCTATGCCAGTGGACATAACGATCACGGTGCATCAAGTTCATCAAATGTTGTAACTCAGTTCTGCCATGCCTTAGACTAGACCGGATATTTTGTCGTGCGTTGTAGATCTGCCTAATTGTGGTGTGACTGTTTGGATTTTTATGTTGTAATGAGAGTAAGGCGTTTCTCGGCTTAATCATGTTCAATGTCATGTTGCTCAGATTAGACAACTCTTCAGAAGTTAGACGACCGACATATGGATGACCCTCAAAGTTTTCGACTAACCCGTGGTTGTGCATACCGCACATTACCTTCAAAATCCACCCTCCAGCACCTTTCACCAGCCTTCCTTTCAATCTGAATGGGCATTGACATTTTCTAGTGCCAGTAGCCTTCACTCCCATAGTCTTGTAAGGCTTATACTTGCCACTTTTCTCGCAACCCAACATCACAAAAGTTTTTTTGCTTGATTGCCCATAGTCTGATCTTAAAATAATAACCACACACCCAACAGATTTGCCAACGTCTCGTGCCCATGCCAATAGGTCATCCCGCGTAGAAAACACCTGAAACGACAACATGCATCATTCACCAACTCATCTAACAAATCTTAACAAAATTGATCAATAAAATAAGTACCCGAGCAGTAGTGAATGCACTGGTACAATCCATGGAAACGACCCCTGGAACATCAGGAACAATGGGCACTATGGTGTCGGGAAAGTTGTCTTCGGAAAATTTGTCTTCCATTGAAGCGCCTTTGGAAAAGACAAGTCAAAACTTTAACAGAACAAAGAGTCGGATTCTAATTCAGAATATTCCGGATTCTTAAATCCGGACTATTTTATACCTCCGGACTTTAGAATACGGAGTACTCCGGATAATAGAATCCGGACTTGGGAAATAGAGTAATCAAAAAATATACGTCCGGGTTCTTATATCCGGAGTGATCCGGTAATAAGAATCCGGACGATCTGCGATTCGAAAAAAAAAAAAAAAAAAGAGGCCGGCGAACTGTGGAGGAGATGGCGACGAATACGATCACGAGGGGACCCAACGGCGGTGGTCTTTGCTTTGCTACTACGACAGCTGCGGGTGGATTACTAACAAATGGTGAGGGAGGTGGGGAAATGGCGAGGGAGTATGTGAGGGAGGTGGAGGGAGTATGTGAGGGATGTGAAGAAAAAAAATGTAACAGTTGGATATTATGTATGCAAGGGTAAAGTTGGATTTTTAAAAATATGGGAGGTGGGGAAATTAAGTGGGGGAGGTGGGGAAATAAAAGCCCTTCCGGACTTGAAAATTCGAATTTCAGAAAAATGCACTCCGGAAACAAGTAGCTGGATCCATCCGGCAACAAGTTTCTAGTAGTTTAAAATGTTTTCAAAAACTTGTTTTTGGAGTGACTGTGAATTCAGTTTTTTGAGATTTTTGGCTTGGCTGACTTGGTTGTTTAAAATTTCACAGATATGGTGTTACGGACCGGTCCCCGAGGTAAGTTCTAGTTTACCCACCAAACCGAGCCGGTCCGACTCGGTTCCGACCTTCTCCGAACCCGACGAACTACGTCCGACCTGAGACGCGCCAAACCCGTCCTCCGGTACACTTGCCCCAGGGATAACACCGAGCAGGTCAGGGGCGAGTCGACTCATGACTCTCGAACCTTCTAGAAAGGGATGCGCCTTGAGGTAATGCTTGGAGCCGTTGTCACTCCGAAGATTGAGGATCATGCAGCCAATATGTGATGGACTTAGCAGGTGCGAGATATTAGGAAGAGATAAGCTGATCCCGGGACCGTGAGGGAGGAGTTATCGTGCGCGAAATCCGGATCGGTGGTTATCCTCCTTAGACGAGACTCCACTATATAAAGGGGGCTTGACCCCCCAGGTTTGAATACTCTCTACTCACTCTAAACCCTAATTCACTCTGTTCTCCTTCTCCTCCAAAGCCCCATCTAACTTAGGCATCGGAGTGTCTTTGCAGGTACCACCCCCCTTTTTGACTCTAGAAGAAGGAGTACTCAATTCCAAGGAGGAGGAGAGCTCAGCCATTCCCGACATTAACATTGGCGCCCACCGTGGGGCCCGGTAAAACTAGCCTAGGCCTCAAGAACACCCCGAGCTAGATGGTGCGCACCAGGAGCACAACGAATCACAGATCGCCACAGCCGAGTCATCCTCGGCCAGTCAGGATAAGCGCCCACTGCCGGACCCTGTCTTGGAGCTTCTCAGGGCAGAAAACGAAGAGTTAAGGCGCAGGATCGCGGAGGCCCGTGATCGCGAGGAAAGACAGGGCCACGAGACGCCCTCGAGGACCAGAGGAGACAACCGGGACTCGTCCAAATCGGACGGATCCAGCGCTACGGAGAGCCCCAGGCGAGAGGGCCACACCCGGCACACACCGCGGCGTGAGAACCGACCCTTCGAAATCGGACTAACCTTGCTCCCCTTCGTCGAGAGGGTTATGGCCGATCCAGTCCCGAAGCGATTCCAAATCCCCAACATGGACGCTTACGAAGGTAAGACCGACCCCGAAGAACACCTTACCTCCTTCAACGCGCGGATGCTACTGATCGACGCATCCGAGGGCCTGAAATGTAGGACCTTTCCCTGCACCCTGAAAGGGCCGGCCATGATGTGGTTCTCTAACCTCCCACAGTGCTCGATCCACTCATTCAGGCAACTCGCCAAGCAATTCGTGGCTAGGTTTACCACGAGCCGAGCCTTTCGGAAAAACTCCACTTGCCTGGTTGGGCTCAAACAGAGGTCGGACGAGACCCTGAAGTCCTTCATAGAGCGTTTCAACAACGAAACGGCCCAAGTCAGAAATCTCAGCACCGATGTGGCGCTCCACGCCATAGTGTCAAAGATCGAAACCTGGTCCCTTCTCGGACTCCTCGCTCACGACTGGCAGGATCTCTGACGAGCGGTGGCGCGGCGGCGATGGGGTATATCAACATGGAGGAGGTCGCCACCAAAGGGAAACCCGAGAATCGGCGGGGCGATGGTAGAGACCTGCCCCGAGAGAGGACAGAGAGAAGGAACGAGCGCCGAGGGCGGCAAGACTACGGAGGGCGGTTCACTCCCCTGACAGTGGGAAGGGACCGGGTCTTGAAGGAAGCCCACCGGACGCGGATCGCCAGAGATACTGCGAATACCATCGAATCTACGGGCACACCACAAACGAATGTCAGGCACTAAAGATAAAGATTGAAAAACTCATACAGGCAGGACATTTGGAAAAATACGTGGACAAAGGGAATGGGGCGGTCCCCAGGGGAAACGAAGCAAATCGTAGAAGATCTCGTTCACCCGGCAGGCAAGAATCGATCGCCGGCTCGGAGAGGGCGAGAAAGGCGTTCACCCGCCCGTCAACGCAGGAAGGGTCGAGACGAAGGTACCCCCTCACTCAATTTGATTGCAGGTGGTTTTACAGGCGGAGGCGAATCTAGCAACGGTCGGAGAAGGCACTTGAGGTCCGTCAATAGCTCAACGTCGCTAGCGGCCCCACCCGCGGCCTTACCGACCATATCTTTCTCGGAGAGGGATTACCAGGGAATAGATCGCCACCAAGACGACCCCATGGTGATCACAGTACACCTCGCTGGATTTAACGTCAGGAGAGTGCTCATTGATCAAGGAAGCTTGGCGGACGTAATCTACAAAGAAGCTTTCGATCGGCTCAAGTTACCGAGCTCGATCATCAGACCCTACCGAGGTACCTTAGTTGGTTTTTCTGGTGCTAAAGCTCGGGTGACAGGATACTTCGACGTCTTGCTCACCTTCAAGGTGGACGTCGAAGCCAAGACAATCGAAGCCCATCTTCTGGTGGTGGAAGCCGAGTCGGCCGCGGACACCGCCTACAATATGATAATCGGCAGAACTGTCATCAATGGGATCGGGGCCATAGTCTCTACCCCCCATTTGGCGATGAAGTTTCCCCTATCCGATGGGCAGATTGCTACGATACACGCCGACCAGAAGGAGGCGAGGCAGTGTTATGTCAACAGTCTCAGAGATGACAGGAGAAGAGATCGCCCCAGGTCGAGCTGCATGATTGAGCTCGACCCAAGGGGCGAGAGTGATTTCCGGCCAGTGCCGGTCGATGACATCAAGGAGGTCGAAGTAAGAGGAGCGGGCAAGAGCATACGAATCGGGACACAACTGCCCCAGCTGAGCGAACAGTCCCTAACAAAAGTCTTGCTCGCCAACGCGGATCTGTTCGCGTGGGGCCCGGAAGACATGCCCGGAATAGACCTCAAAGTGGCCTGTCACAAGCTGGCCATAGAGCACGGCGCTCGCCCCGTTGCTCAGCGCAAAAGAAGAATTGCAGGGGAAAAAAAGCAGGCAGCCCGAGAAGAGACCTCAAAGCTCTTGAAAGCCGGATTTATCAAAGAGATCAAGTACCCAACTTGGCTTTCCAACGTGGTATTGGTCAAGAAGAGCAACGGTAAGTGGAGGATGTGCACTGACTTCACCGACCTGAACAAAGTCTGCCCTAAAGACCCATACCCCCTTCCGAGCATCGATGCTCTGGTAGATGGCACGTCGGGGTACCAGGTGCTCAGTTTCATGGATGCATACTCCGGATACAATCAGATCAGGATGCACCCACTCGACGCACCAAAGACGGCTTTCATGACGGAAACCTCCAACTTCTACAACGTCACTATGCCCTTTGGTTTGAAGAATGCAGGGTCGACTTGCCAGAGGATGATGGATGAGGTCTTTGTCAAGCAGATCGGAAAGACGATCGAAGTCTATATGGACGACATGGTGGTCAAGACCTCCAGCTTCGAAGCACACTACCGAGACCTCCAGGAGATATTTGACATTATGAGAAAATATAACATCAGGCTTAACCCCGAGAAGTGCTCGTTCGGGGTGCTCGGAGGCAAGTTCTTGGGGTTCATGATCACCCACAGAGGCATTGAGGCCAACCCCGACAAGTGCCGAGCAGTGATGGAAATGCGAAGCCCGAGCTCTATCAAAGAAGTGCAAAGACTCGCCGGTCGCATCGCAGCCCTTTCCAGGTTCGTGATTCGTTCCGCTGACAAATCATTTCCCTTCTACCAGGTACTCCGGAAACCAGCTCGGTTCGAATGGACCGAGGAGTGTGAAACGGCTTTTCAGAGGCTCAAGGATTTTTTGGCGTCACCACCGGTCCTTACGCGACCCACCAAAGGATCCCCCCTCCTCCTCTACCTGGCGGTCACTGTAACACCTGAGGACGAGATCGACCTCGTATTAGGACGTCGTGTCGAGACCTCGTACCAAGACCTCGTGTCGAGATCCTGTGCCTAGATCGCTTGCCGAGGTCACATGTCGAGCTGATGAGGTCGCGCACCGAATTGAGGAGGCCGCGTGCACGAACTCGTGTTAGAGCCTTGTGCGTTTACACAAGTATTCTGGTCGACATCGCGTCGAGATGATAAACACTCATACTTTTTACGTATATTATGTAGCGTTATGTAGTATATCTTGTTGTGATTATGAGAGAGAACAGATTAGATGGGTTAGACTGGTTGTTTGGATTAATATCTTACTTTAAAATCCAGGTGTCGCTTAAATTGTGGTTTTATGAAAGATAAATTCTTTTAAAATGGTTTTCTTGTAATTAACTTTTGTTTAAGGGAGATAAGACCAAACTGTTTCCACCAGCTGTACATAAATATCAAGATTAGTCTTCTCCACCTACTTAAATATCACGATCAGCCGCCTCAAATCCTCACTTTCTATTTCCTTCTTTTTCTTTCTTCTTCTCACAGTTTTCTCCTCTTCTCCAAACCTCCATTGAAGAACCTTGAGTTCATCGAGCTTCTGCATAAACCTTCATCATCAACTTTGTTCCTTGTCATCTTCTCGACCTATATCACCATCTCGACCATCTGTGGAGGTATGAAAAACATGATTTTATTTCCTTTCATGTTACTGTTAGCGCCACTTCTTCTCTTCAATTTAGCTAGTTTTTATACTTTCAACTCATGTCATATTGATAGGTTTTCTTCTTCATGAAATTACCTACCTTTTTAACCATTTATTTAAGCTTGAAAAACAAATTGTTTTCTCTGTTTTCTGCAAGTAAATAGCGCCCAAAACCCTCCCTATTTGGTTTGTTTGATTTCTTGTTTTAGTTGGTCTTAGAATAGTTTTTGTGCAAAAATGGATTTTTGAGGGATTATGAAATCGGTTTCTTTTTGAGTTTTAAATTTTAACAAAATTGGTTATGGTCTTATTTTAATTTCTGGACCATGACGAAAATATTTTTAAGAAATACAAACTTAGATTTTGATTAAATTGTGCTTAGGGTATTACTTGATTTTAAGCTTGAATTAGTATTTAGGAAAAATGGCTTTGTCTGATGATGTATGAAAGAGATTTTAATAAAATTTTAGAGAAAAGAAGTTATTTTGTAATGTTTGAATTCTGGTTGTTTTTGTTTAAGCTCGTAAGTTTTAATGTTTACTTGGGTTGTGGTTAAGATTGGGATGAGAGCTAAGTGTTATTAGAACCCATAGATCGAACTAAGTTGTACTCGTATTAGGCAGTGTGATTTCCGAGATCGTGCTGCAAGGAGATCAGGGTGTACGAGAACACGAAACCGAGGTCGACTAAGAGCCGTACGTGTCGAGATCGAGTGAGAGAAGTCGTTGTCGAGCTCGTTTGAAGAACAGCCGTGTTGAAGTCGTTGTCGAGCAGCGTTAGCTTGGAGTTCGGTAAGGGCAACTCTTAGACATTATTAAGGCTTTATTTTATATGTTGTGAAGTGTGTATTGCCTGTTGAATTGCGTTCTCTTCGTGCAAATTGTTTCATTGCTTAAATGATTGAATTACGGTTTCTTCATGTTAAGCATGCTCTCTTTATTTGATATATGATCAAGTAATTTTATGTGCCACTCCTTGACTGCGGCGAGCTAATCATCGAGTGAGAGAGCTAGGCGAGTCGTATGACGTTTTTGAGCCGTGACCCGGATAACTAGGGTGCTAGGTCCCCTTTTGTTTACGGAGATTGACTAGGCGTCGCATTATCGATTGGGGTTGGACTCGCTGATTAATGCATGGTATCGGTTTGGGGTTGGACTGCCGCCACCTATTTCGTCAGTTTGGGGATGGACCTGCTGGCGATATTCCGGAATAAGAGTCGAGTCTAGAGTGAGATGGTCGAGTTACGTTTGATGAATGTTATACTTTGTTATTTACTTATTTCTTTATGTCTGGATTATCTTGATTTGTTGAGAAGTTGACCCTTTCCCGTGGTACCTTCAATCCATGACGGTTACCCAGGCGATGTCGAGGGTGCAGGGAACTCGACTGCAGATGATGGCGAGGAGGACGTCGACGAGGATCAGGGCGACGACCTCTACTTGTCGTGATTGGCTTTGTTTATGTTATGTTGTTGGGGTAGCTGTTATATGACTTTTGTGTACAGTGGCTGTGACCAGTTTGGGACGGGTGATGTTTTGTTATTTTGAGCACAGGGTAGACTGGTGGTTTCACTTTTGGAGCAGCCCCCTGCGTGGGTGTCTGCCGGAAGTACCCCCAGGGTATGATTGCTCTCTTGAAGTCGTCATACCTTAGGTGTATTTTCTTTGGACATCATTGCTGTCTTTTTGTATGCACTTTTTATATCTTGTATATATATATGAGTATGTACTTGTTACCTGCGTGTTGTTATTTAGGACTTAAATCTTGTGTCTTAGTTGCACCATGTTTCGAAAAGCTGTGATTACTCTGATGTGCACGAGATAGTTTTATAAAAATAAATATATAGACCGTACTTTTCTAAAAGGCACAAGAGTATCATTTTAAAACACATCGCATACAGGGTATCTTGAGCTCGGCGTGTTGAGCTCGGTAACTCGAGCTCGGTATGTTGAGCTCGGTAGCGGTCCGGAAACGGGTCGTTACAGCCACCGACACCTTGATCAGCTCGGCCATGATAGAAGAGAAAGAGACCGAGCAGCGCCCAGTTTACTTCGTGAGCAAAGTCCTCCACGGGGCGGAGCTGAGATACCAGAAGGTAGAGAAACTGGTAATCTTGATAGTAACCTCCGCAAGGAGATTGAGACCTTACTTTCAAGCTCACCCGGTGGTAGTCAAAACGGACTACCCGATCAAAAGGATCCTGCAGAAGCCCGAACTCTCAGGGCGAATGGTGGCGTGGTCGGTAGAACTCTCCGAATTCCAGATCAGGTATGAGCCTAGAGGACCCATTAAATCACAAGTTTTGGCTGACTTTATTGCAGAACTAACACCGACCCCTGAGGTCGAGTACTGGACGCTCTACGTGGACGGCTCCTCCAATTCGAAAGGCAGCGGAGTAGGAATCATCGTTGAAAGCCCTTCAGGAATCAGCGTCGAACAGGCACTCAGGTTCCTATTCAAAGCTAGCAACAACCAAGCCGAGTACGAGGCTTTACTGCTCGGTCTCAAACTCGCATGGGAGCTGGGCGCCCAAACACTCCGAGTCAGGAGCGACTCCCAGCTGATGATCAACCAAGTCAAGGGCGAATACCAGTGTCAAGACGACGTACTCGCCCAGTATGCTCAAAAAGTCAACGCCATGATTCAGAACTTCCAAGAAGTCCAACTCGAGCACATCCCTCGAGAACAAAATAACAAGGCAGATCTGCTAGCAAAGTTAGCTAGTATTAAGACCGAGGGACAGCTCCATGATCAATGCATTTTAATGCATCTTTTATAGCAGTGCACTTAGTGTTCTTAAATATTTATTTTACCCAACAACTACTTTTTAGCATGGTTTTATATCTTTGGGTCATGATTGGGCTTTAGTGGAATTATTTGCTAATTTTCGGATTTTGTTATATCCTGCCCCATGTTGCTTCTGCAGGCCATAACTTGGGCTATACTTGTCCGATTTCAGTGTTCTTTGTGGCGTTGGAAATCTAAGAAGCAGAGCTACAATTCTTATGTTGGGACCGAAGCCTAGTTCTGCCGTTTTGAAGGCCGAAATTCCACTTTACTGAAGCTGACGAGCTGCACTATACGAGTTTTGGGCATATTTTTAGTTTGTTATCGGGCTTTTATCTTATAACCCGTTTAGGGAATTAGGTTTTCGTTAAGCTGAGACTATTAGATAGAGGATCAGCCGTTTTCTTTCATTATCTTACGTTTTATTATTCACTTGCATTACCCTAGCCTCCATGGAAGCCTAAGTTCCTAAGTTGATTCATCGGTGAAAGGTTGTCGTTCTGATTTTGAGGTTGATTGCTTAATGTTTAATACAATTTCGTTTTAATTTCTTCAATTCCATCTCTATCAATTTGAATTTGGTTTAAATGTTTGCAATCTATCGATTCGTTTCGCTTAGTTAATTGTTCTGTCTTCATTGCAAAAATGCGATTGATTGTGTATGAACGCTTGATTGTATGCATCTGCTTTAAATAGCATTAATATTTCAATTGCTTGATCGCTAAGATTAATTGATTCGAGTAGAAATTGATAGAGGGTTGATTAGAATTCTGTTATGATATTGGTTGCGTTTTAATGGTGCTTGTCCGCTCCCGTGACCGATTGAACCCGCTGTTTCGGCGCTTGCTCGGAACGGTGTGAATTCGTATAAACTGATTAACGCTTGTTTAGTTAGTTTATGTCAATCGTGAATTTAATTAATTGAATTGTTGTTATTTAGAACCTGTGATAAATCCAAGACGTGCACCCAAAAACCGGTGAATCAATTGTCTCTATAATCTGATAATTCTCTCAACAGAAACTGCTTTCACAAACCCCTTTTTCGTTATTGTCAATTTTCTTATTTCACGAATTTGGTAATTTTGGTGTTGAGGTCTTCGTGAGACGACCAAGGTCTCTTGCCTTGTTACTATATTTCTTGTTTAATTATTTTGACCCGCGTGACGATCACGATCAAATTGGCGCCGCTGTGGGGATCTCTAATTAGAGATTACCAACTTCAGGACCCACTAATTCATCGACGTTTCTTGCTCTGTTCTTGACGTGTTTCCGGGCCTTGTTACAGGTTGTAGGCGCTGAGACTGGTGATTCTAGGATTGCTACGTCAGATTCTGTAGGCGAAAATAATAAAAAATCGGTTTCGAGCAATCTCGTCAGATTGTTCAAAACCACAAATGAAAAATCCGAAAAAAATCCAGGATCAAGAGTCCCATAGCAGGGACTGCTTACGGGACAACAGGCTTAAAATCCCAAATTCCTTTGTTTTCTATTTTTAATTAATTTGTTTAATTTTTCATATCTCCAAAAAAATTTGCATATCTTTCTTTTGATTTAATTAGATTTTTCGTGGTATTTTTATAATTTTTAGGTTAGATTTTAGTCGTTTTCCAATTTTTGCATTCATTTTAGCGTAGGGACATAGTTGGTATTTCTAGAATTGTTGCATTTTCCTATTCCTTGCTATATACAGTGCATGACTAGGTCCAATACTATTAACTTGCATCCTTTTGACCCTGAAATTGAGAGAACATTGCATCATAGACTTAGGGATCATATAGAAGTTAGTGATAGTGATAGTGATAGTGACAGCACTTTTAGCCATAATCTATTTGATTCTGATCCTGATTCTAATCTTGATTCTGATTTTGATTTTGATTACATTAATATGGTCGATAGAACACTTAGGGAACTTGTCGCACTGATGTTACTTACAATGCTCGTGTATTAATTATCCCAAGTGGTCAGCCCTTTTGAATTAAAAATCTGGTTTAATACACTTGTTGCCAAAGTTTAGTGGTCTTGCAGTGATGATCCACACAAACATCTTAAGGAGTTCCACATTGTGTGCTCGACCATGAAGCCCCAAGGAATTCCAGAGGAGCACATTAAACTGAGGGCCTTCCCCTTCTCACTCCAAGATGCAGCCAAGGATTGGTTGTATTACCTTCAACCAGGTTCTGTTGAAAATTGGAATGCTTTGAAAAAATTGTTCCTAGAGAAGTTCTTTCCTGCGTCCAGGGCTGCCTCAATCAGAAAAGAGATATGTGGCATCGTGCGTAACCCCACCGAAGTCTTTACATGAATACTGGGAGAGATTTAAGAAGTTGTGTGCAAGCTGCCCTCATCATCAAATCTCTGAGCAGCTACTCATCCAGTACTTCTACGAGGGTTTATTGCCCATGGACAGAAATATTATGGATGCTGCTAGTGGAGGGGCACTTGTAGACAAAACCCCAACAGATGCAAGAGCTTTAATAGAAAATATGTCCATCAACTCCCAACAATTCACAACCAGAAGCAATTCTGCAGTTCTAACAAGGGGAGTGAATGAGATACAGGCTAAGGCTACTAGTGAGAAGAACTTGGAACACAGGTTGGAAGAACTCACAGCTTTGGTAAAAAAATTGGCAACAGGTCAGACAACAAGGGTTTGTGGTATTTGTACCTCTGCAGAGCACCCCACAGATGCATGTCCTACACTGCAAGAGGACCCTAACGCCGATACCCCTCAAGCATATGCGCTAACATCTTTAACCCTCAAGCCAATGTCGATTTGTCCTCTAACAGTACCACCCAAACCGGAAGAACCATCCTAACCTTAGATGGGAAATCAAGTCGCCCAACAACTGTTCAGCAAAGAAAATAATCCACCGCAAGTCATTGTCAGTTCGAACCTTCACTAGAGGATCTAGTTAAGCAGATGGCTGCCCAAAACCTCCGCCCAACAGAGAACAGATGCCTCAATTCAGAATTTGCACACACAGATGGGACAGATGGCTACCACAATTAATCGGATGCAAGCCTTGGGCAAACCAACCGCCACCAAGCGTTGGTCAATCCGAATGCACCAAACCCCAATGTTGGTCCCATTACATTGAGATCTGGGAAAGCTGTTGATAGCCCCAAGGTGCCCGAAACCGTTGTTACGAAAAATAATAAGGCACTGAGCATATTTACGATGAACAAAAGTGCCCCTCCCTTTTCCTCATAGAGCAGTGAGTACAAAAAACAAGATGAGGGAGAGAGGGATAAGGAGATCTTGGATACTTTTAGGAAGGTGGAAGTGAACATTCCCCTTCTTGAGGCAATCAAGCTGCATTCCAAGATATGCCAAGTTTACGAAAGAGTTGTGTACACATAAGAGGAGGCTGAAAGGGAATGAAAAGATAAACATGGGGCATAATGTTTCAGCCCTCTTCCAATCCATGCCCCAAAAGTGCAAGGATCCAGGGACTTTTGCCATTCCATGCACCATAGGCAACAATCAGTTTGATGATGCCATGTTAGATCTAGGAGCTTCAATCAATGTAATGCCTACATCTATTTTTAACTTTCTTGCTCTTGGACCTTTGCAGAAACAGTGTGTTACCATTCACTTGCAAATAGAAGCGGTTCTCGACTCTTTGGGTAGTTGAGGATGTCCTTGTTAAAGTTGATAACCTTATTTTCCTCGCAGATTTTTATATTCTGGATATGGAAGCAGAGACTAAGTCCAGCAGGTCACCCATCATTTTAGGCAGGCCATTCTTGAAAACTGCTAAGGCAAAAATTGATGTTGGTACCGGGACTCTTTCCATGGAATTTGGTGATAGCGTTGTAAAGTTTAATATCTTTGATGCTATGAAACACCCCATGGAAGAGCATTCCCTTTTTTATATTGAATTGCTCGCTGATTTAGTTGATTATGTTTATTCTGATGTTGTTATCGCAGATTTTCCTTCATTGGTGATTTCTTGTCGATGTTACTTGTGATTGTTGCACTAACACTCATACTTGTGCTGAAGTTGAGCCTGTTTTGCAGGTTGACACTTTGCCTAATGTCCCCAATGACATAGGCTTTGTTGCAGATGTAGCTTCTGCTACTAAGATTCTGCCCTCTATTGAAAAACCACCGGTTCTAGAGCTTAAGCCACTCCCCAAAGAGTTAAAATATGCATATTTAGAGGGGAGTGGTGATTTACCTGTTATTATTGAAGCTAACCTTGATTCTGAGCAGGAAGAGAAGCTGTTGCAGATGTTGAAAAAATACAAAAAGGCCATCGGATGGACCTTAGCTGATATTCCTGGTATTAGCCCATCCATGTGTATGCACAGGATTTTACTTGAGGATGGGGCGAATTGCTAGGCAGCCCAGCAGGCGCTTTAACCCATTAATCTTAGATGTTGTGAAAAGGAGGTGACCAAACTCCTACAGTGGCATCATATACCCAATTTACGATAGTCAATGGGTAAGCCCACCAAGTGGTTCCGAAAAGAGTGGTCTCACGGTGGTGAGGAATGAAAATAATGAACTCATCCCCACAAGGGTTCGAATAGTTGGAGAGTGTGTATTGATTACGGGAGGCTTAACCAGGCAACCGTAAAAGATCACTTTCCTTTGCCGCTCATTGATCGGATGCTTGAGCGGTTATCGGTAAGTCACATTCGCTTTTCTTGATGGTTTTGTGTTACTTTGATCCATATTGCACCAGAGGACCAAGAAAAGACCACATTCACTTGCCCTTTGGCACTTTTGCCTATAGGAGGATGCCTTTTGGCCTATGCAATGCACTGGGACTTTCGGTATTTGCATGATTAGTATTTTTGCTGATTTGATAGAAACTTGCATAGAAGTGTTTATGGATGATTTTACTGTTTATGGTTCTTCATTTGATTCATGTTTGAGTAGTTTGGATGGAGTTTTGCAGAGATGCATTGAAACTAAACTTGTTCTGAATTATGAAAAATGCCACTTTATGGTAGGACAGGGTATTGTTTTAGGGCATGTGATCTCCGAAAAGGAATGCAAGTAGATCCCGCCAAGATTGAAGTGATTTCTAGTTTACCTTACCCATCTTGCATTCGCGAGATTCGCTCATTTCTTGGTCATGCAGGTTTTTACAGCGCTTTATCAAGGATTTCAAGAAGATCGCTCTTCCATCGACAAACTCTGCAAAAAGGATGTTAGCTTTACATTTGATGATAAATGCAAGCGTGCCTTTGATTGTATCAAGAAGTCCTTGACTTCTACTCCCATCATCCACCCACCGATTGGACCCTCCCTTTGAAATCATGTGTGATGCATCTAATTATGCATTAGAGGCGGTTCTAGCACAAAGAGTTGACAAGGCTGCCCATGTTATTTATTATGCTTCTAGGACTTTAGATGTCGCACAAATTAACTACACCACTTCTGAAAAGGAGCTTTTGGCAATTGTATTTGCTCTTGATAAGTTCCGATCATATTTGCTTAGTTCCAAGGTGGTTGTTTTTCTGACCATGCGACTTTGAAATTTCTTTTAAAGAAACCAGAGGCAAAGCCAAGATTGATAAGGTGGATGTTGCTCCTCCAAGAATTTGATTTGGAGATTAAAGATAAGAGTGGAGCAGAAAACTTAGTGGTGACCATTTAGCGAGGATAGAGAGGTGAGGATTCCCTCCCACTCCATGATGACTTTCTGATGAGCGGCTCATGCGGCTACGTGAGGTAACTCCTTGGTATCTTTGATATAGTTAATTATCTTGTGGGTGGAGCCTTACCCCACATGCATCTAAGGCAGTGTACATAAACTCAAAAGTGATGCAAAATATTTTGTGTGGGATGATCCCTATTTATGGAAGTTTGGTAGTGACCAGGTGATTAGGCGATGTGTACCTTACCATGAGGTTCCATCCATTCTTCAATCTGTCATGCTTCTCGGGTAGGTGGACACTTTGGTCCTCAGCGGGCAGGGAGAAAAGTCTTAGACTCGGGTTTCTATTGGCCCACCATTTTTAAAGATGCATTTGAAACTTTCCGCACATGTGAACACTGTCAAAGTGGGGACGGCAATCACTGCAGAGTGAAATGCCTCAATGACCTATGCTTTTTGTGAGCTATTTGATGTTTGGGGGATTGATTTCATGGGCCCCTTTCCTGTTTCTTTTGGTTTTACTTATATCCTGCTTGTTGTTGATTATGTTTCCAAATGGGTGGAGGCAAAAGCCACCCGTACTAATGATTCTAAAGTTGTTGTGGACTTTGTCAGTCCCAAATTTTTGCGAGGTTTGGTATTCCAAGAGCCATCATAAGTGACCAAGGTTCTCATTTCATGTCGCACCATGGAAGCTTTGCTCCGAAAGTATGGGGTGGTGCATAGGGTTTCTACACCTTACCACCCCCAAACTAATGGGCAAGCTGAGATTTCAAACAGAGAAATTAAACAAATTCTAGAAAAGATGGTGCAACCAAGCAGGAAGGACTGGAACCTTGAGGCTAGAAGAGGCTCTTTGGCGCAAAGAACGACTTACAAAACACCAATAGGGATGTCTCCCTTTAGACTTGTGTTTGGTAAGGCATGCCACCTCCGGTGGAGATAGAGCACCGTGCTTATTAGGCGGTAAAGGTTGTAATCTTGAACTGGAAAAAGCGGTAAAGAGAAAGCTTCAATTGCAACAACTGAGGAGCTTAGGCTAGAAGCCTATGAGAATTCCAGAAAATATAAGGAGAAAACTAAGCACGTCCATGACAAAATGAATTCTAGGAAGGAGTTCTCCATTGGGCAAAAGTCTTGTTGTTCAACTCCTTTGAAAATTATGGCGGGGAAACTTAGATCCAAGTGGATTGGCCCGTTTGTTATTACTAATGTTTTTGCTCATGGTGCAGTTGAAGTTAAAAGTGAGGCGACAAACAAAATTTTCAAAGTCAATGGACAATGCCTCAAAGTATTCCATGAGAGTTCTGCATTTGAAGATGCACCCATAGAAGAACTCTCATTGGAACATCCCACCTACACTATGATTTGACCAGGAGTCCTCCTCCTTACTCTTGTTTTATGTTTGATGTTTTCATTGAGGACAATGTATGATCTAAGTGTGGGGGGGTGTCTTTTAGTAGCTTAATAGTTTTGTTTTTGTTTTTGTTTTGAGTAATTTGTTAAAAAAAAAATTGCATGCATTTTCATTGGGTTTCTTGGTTTGTATGAGTGGGGAGTGATTTCACTATTCTAGGACTATAGGTCTTGTGGCATGATATGGATGACTTCCTTGCATTCCTAGTGTGATAAGTTGGTTTGGAATATTAAATTGTGCATCTTTTGTGATAGATATTTTCCTTGGTGAGTTTTGGGCCTTATAATGGATGGAATACATTTTGCCATTCTCTTTCTTTCTTGAGCGATTTCACTCATGATTGTTGGTTACTCTAGGACTTGACTTGACTCTTGTTGAAACTCTTGTTCACATGCATGTATTGAAATGATCTAGGCAATTTTTGTTCTTTTTAGCCACTAGCCAAATAAGCCTACCTTGCAATTATCCCTTTGTTTAGCCCTTTTGAGCCTATTTATCCCATTCTTTGTTATATAGCTCATTACAAGCCTAAAAGTGAAAAACAATGTTATGACCCAATCTTAGGGGATTAAGGAGCTTTAAAAAAAAAATGAGAATAAATTTGCAAAGTGTGGGGGGCTCAGAATTGTGGTTGTAAAAAAATATGTATTGTTGTGCTTCATTGCTTCATTGGGATTTTGGCAAAAGAAAATAAAAAAAAAACAAAAAAAAAAAAAAAAAAAAACAAAACAAAAAGAGTAGTGGAGCATATCAATTTCAAAAAAAAAATAATGGATTGAATTGTGGTTGAATTGCCTTCCCCCATGATTATTTGGTAATTGTTTTCCATTGCTCCTCTATCCTCTTTGATTTTATAGCCTAGTTCCCCTTTCAATTATTCCACCTTGACCTTGGCCCCATTATAACCTTAACAAAGACCTTTTGATCTTTGTGTGCATGTGTTTCAAGTGTGGATGTTAGAGTCTTGTCAAGCCTATGGTAGTGCTAGCTTTCATGATGTGCTTTGAGTGTAAACACTAGCCTAGACACTTGAGAGTTTGAGAGAAATGCTTTCTTGTGAGGATTCTATCACTTTTGATGCACTCTTTGGTTATTCTATCCTCTTGGTTGCTTTGAAGGTAATTAGATGTTGTTCATGATTGCCATGAGTCCTTGAAACCTTGAATGAGCATTTTTCTTGCCACTTTGTATCCTTGGAATTCATTGGAAATGCATCTTTGCTTTGTTTTGAGTGTTTTGCCCGGAGTGCAAAAGCTTAAGTGTGGGGGAATTTGATCAATGCATTTTAATGCATCTTTTATAGCAGTGCACTTAGTGTTCTTAAATATTTATTTTACCCAACAACTACTTTTTAGCATGGTTTTATATCTTTGGGTCATGATTGGGCTTTAGTGGAATTATTTGCTAATTTTCGGATTTTGTTATATCCTGACCCATGTTGCTTCTGCAGGCCATAACTTGGGCTATACTTGTCCGATTTCAGTGTTCTTTGTGGCCTTGGAAATCTAAGAAGCAGAGCTACAATTCTTATGTTGGGACCGAAGTCTAGTTCTGCCGTTTTGAAGGCCGAAATTCCACTTTACTGAAGCTGACGAGCTGCACTACGAGTTTTGGGCATATTTTTAGTTTGTTATCGGGCTTTTATCTTATAACCCGTTTAGGGAATTAGGTTTTCGTTAAGCTGAGACTATTAGATAGAGGATCAGCCGTTTTCTTTCATTATCTTACGTTTTATTATTCACTTGCGTACCCTAGCCTCCATGGAAGCCTAAGTTCCTAAGTTGATTCATCGGTGAAAGGTTGTCGTTACAGATTTTGAGGTTCGGTGCTTAATGTTTAATACAATTTCGTTTTAATTTCTTCAATTCCATCTCTATCAATTTCGAATTTGGTTTAAATGTTTGCAATCTATCCAGTTCGTTTTCTGCTTAGTTAATTGTTCTGTCTTCATTGCAAAAACGCGATTCAGTTGTGTATGAACGCTTGATTGTATGCATCTGTTTCGTAACTGTTAATATTTCGAATTGCTTGACTGCTTAAGATTAATTGATTCGAGTAGAAATTGATAGAGGGTTGATTAGAATTCTGTTATGATATTGGTTGCGTTTTAACGGCGCTTGTCCGCTCCCGTGACCGATTGAACCCGCTGTTTCGGCGCTTGCTCGGAACGGTGTGAATTCGTATAAACTGATTAACGCTTGTTTAGTTAGTTTATGTCAACCGTGAATTCGGAATTAACTGAATTGTTGTTATTTAGAACCTGTGATAAATCCAAGACGTGCACCCGGAAACCGGTGAATCAATTGTCTCTATAATCTGATAATTCTCTCAACAGAAACTGTTTTCACAAAACCCCCCTTTTTCGTTATTGTCAATTTTCTTATTTCCTGAATTTGGTAATTTTGGTGTTAGAGGTCTTCGTGAGACGACCAAGGTCTCTTGCCTTGTTACTATATTTACTGTTTAATTATTTTGACCCGCGTACGACCGCTGATCACTCCACACAGTGGTCGTCCAAACTTGAAAGTCACCAAGCATCGCGACAACCAGAAACTACGCAGTAATCAGCTCGGATTCTTGGATGAAGGACATCATTGAGTACTTGAAGCAGGGAAGACTGCCTGAGGACCCGTCGGAGTCACGCAGGGTCCAAAGGCAATCCGCACATTACACTCTAATCGGAGACAGACTCTACAGAAGAGGCTTCTCACAGCCGCTACTCACCTGCATAGAGAAGTCGGATTCCGAGTATGTTATGAGGGAACCGCATGAGGGCATCTGCGGAAACCATTGTGGAACTCGGACCCTAGCAGCCAAAGTCCTACGAGCGGGCTACTACTGGCCAACGCTCAGGTCGGTTGCCTGGAATACGTAAGGAAGTGCGACAAGTGCCAAAGGTTCGCCAAACGAGACCACCTTCCACCAGAAGTCCTACACGAAGTCATCGCCTCTTGGCCTTTCAATACCTGGGGGCTTGACATACTTGGCCCCTTTCCCCTTGCACCGGGCCAACTCAAGTTCATCGTAGTCGCCATAGACTACTTCTCCAAGTGGATAGAGGCATGCCCGCTGGCAACCATCACTTCTGAGAGGATCAAAAAATTTGTCTGGAAAAGTCTGGTTTGCCGCCACGGCCTACCCCACACCATCATCACAGATAACGACACACAGTTCGCCAGCTCGGTGTTCAAGGACTTCTGCAAAGGTCTAGGAATCCGACTCATCTACGCCTCCGTCGAGCATCCACAGACCAATGGCCAGGTCGAAGCCGCGAACAGAATTATCCTGAATGGCCTCATGCAAGCTACCGGAGAGGCGAGGCGTGGCGGAAGAACTCTGCGGGGTGCTTTGGGCATACCATACCACCCCCCAGTCGGCAACAAATGAAACACCTTTTCGGCTAACATATGGAATGAAGGCCATGGTGCCAGTAGAGCTCGGTTCCACCTCAGCAAGAAGAGAGCACGTTCAGGCATTGGCGCAAGAGGAGGCAAGAGTTGAGCTCGATCTCCTGGAAGAAACTCAGGAACTTGCCCGAGTACAAAACTTCGCAACTAAACAGCGTGTCGCCAAGCACTACAACTCCAGAGTCCGACCAAGGACGTTCAAAGAAGGGGACCTAGTCCTCCGAAAAGTTGAATTGGCTCGAAAAGAGGTAAGGCAAGGCAAGCTCGGTGACCGACGATGAATTGAAATCCACCTCTTTTATGGGGCGAGGATTTGGACTCCAATAAAAGGGAAACAAAGGCTCGTTTTGAGCAGAAAAGAAAAAGGGATCCCCCCTCTGTACCCGAATTTTGAAGAAATCGGATTTCCAGTTCTTATAAGACTGGTCGAAAAGCTCGAGGATATAAAATCCAGGTATTTTATTGAGCGAACACCACTTAAGTTGCTTGTCGAGCCTAAGTTGGAAGAAACTGAAAAAGAGAGCAGCAGAGGGGATAACCCTAAAGTACTCGGACACGAGCTTGAAAGCTCGGATAAAAGGCCAGCTATTGGGGTGTAGTTGCGAAGGGGCCACATCCAACCATTGGAGGACCTCGCACTCAAACCCGCCGAGGGGAAACCGGAGGCCGACTCGGGTGAAGAAGGTTTTGTAGAAGAAACAGAAGTCTGGTGAACTAGATTCACCCTTGTCAAAGAACACTCGGTCCTCGGGAGAGCAAGGAAGGCACGTTACCTCCTCGTCTCGATCCCGGTTCAGAGTGAAAGATACACTAGACCGAAGAGCGGCCACGCCAGTGTCCAAAAAGACGTTGGAGGGCACCCTGAGTACATCGGGGTGCACCCAGGAGTAAGGAGACCTATCATCTCCCACTCGGCGCTCGCCCCCTTGTGAAGAGAGTACGAGGAGCGAAGCGGCGGGGAGAGGTGGAACCCAGGCGGGGAAACTACGGAGGGCACCGATCGCAACCACCGAGGCCACCGACGGAGGGGAACTCCTTATGGCCAGAGCCTCCAGCGTATGGCGGCGTGGAAAGGTCAAAGGACGTACTCGTCGTTTCAGACGACGAGCCGCCCCCAGAACTCAAAGGTATGGGGGAGGGGGGCCGACAGGAAGAAGATAAAGAAGCCATTAATGAAGAATAGTAACGGGACTTACCAGGAAATGCGAAGGAAGGGAATGAAATGGCTGCTCGGAACACAAACGCAGAGAAGGATGGCAGGAGAAACGTCGCAGAGATAACAGAACGAAGAAGAAGGGAGAAGGAAGGAGTAGGGGTGGCTTTATAACCCCCGCGGAAGGGAAACGAAAGGGCGAACTAATCCGAGCCCTCCATCTTCAAAACCAGATGTAGATCCAACGGTCCCGGCCGTATCATATGATCGACGGTGGGAAGAGGAACAGTTGAGTAGACGTCCCATCCGAGTCCCGTCGTGTGGCAGAGCACCGAGTAAAGAGGCGACACGTAGGGCGTGACGCCCCAGGCAAATAAGCTTCCGGGATACGCCTCCGACCTCAATAACTCAGCTCGGGTACCGACCCAAGAGCAATAGGTAGACCCTCTGCCCTTTCGTGCAAAGAGTCTAGGGGGCTTGTGTTACGGACCGGTCCCCGAGGTAAGTTCTAGTTTACCCACCAAACCGAGCCGGTCCGGCTCGGTTCCGACCTTCTCCGAGCCCGACGAACTACGTCCGACCCGAGACGCGCCAAACCCGTCCTCCGGTACACTTGCCCCAGGGATAACACCGAGCAGGTCAGGGGCGAGCCGACTCATGACTCTCGAACCTTCTAGAAAGGGATGCGCCTTGAGGTAACGCTTGGAGCCGTTGTCACTCCGAAGATTGAGGATCACGCAGCCAATATGTGACGGACTTAGCAGGTGCGAGATATTAGGAAGAGATGAGCTGATCCCGGGAGCGTGAGGGAGGAGTTACCGCGCGCGGAATCCGGATCGGTGGTTATCCTCCTTAGACGAGACTCCACTATATAAAGGGGGCTTGACCCCCCAGGTTTGCATACTCTCTACTCACTCTAAACCCTAATTCACTCTGTTCTCCTTCTCCTCCAAAGCCCCATCTAACTTAGGCATCGGAGTGTCTTTGCAGGTACCACCCCCCTTTTTGACTCTAGAAGAAGGAGTACTCAATTCCAAGGAGGAGGAGAGCTCAGCCATTCCCGGCATTAACATATGGCACGCACCAGGGGTGGATCTAAGGCAGTCATTTCTAAGGCAGCTGTTGCTGCTACATCTAGTAGTGCATCTATTAGTGACTCATCTCGTCCAAGGCCCACTGCATCGGTACGCAAAGAACGAACGGATCAATGTCAACAGCTGTAGAGTGTGCTCGAGGAGCCTCTACACGTAGATGAGGCTGCCCGTGAGGAGTCACTGCACATGGAAGTTGCCCAGGATGAGGCAGCCGTTGATGAGGCTGCACCTGTAGATGAGGCAGCACGCGTCGATGAGGCTGCACCTGTAGATGAGGCAGCACGCGTCGATGAGGAACACGTAGACGAGGCTGTACGTGTAGATGAGGTAGCCGTTGATGGGGCTGCACATGATGATGCTCTGTTCCCTGGCAGCCTGGAGGACGGATCAGTCCTTGTTATCTACACTGACCACGTTGCCACACGGTTATGGCACGACGTTGTAAGTAATACTTAATTTTTTATTATTATATTGTTTTCATTTTATATTTTAATTTAATGCAATTAACGTATATTTTTTTATTGGTAACAAGATCGTGATGAGCTGAAGGTTACTACTCACGGGAAAAGCGTCGTCGCTTTATTGCCCCATGCGGAGATTGGGGCACTCTTGGAGGAATCTGAGCTGGAGGAACTTTGCAAAGTCAACTGCAAGGTAGTTGACAAGGGGCTGTTGTGTGCATTTGTGGAGCATTAGGAGCCAGATACCTGCAGCTTCCACCTACCTGTTGGGGAGATGACGGTCACCCTGGATGATGTCTCCCAGATCCTCCATATTCTAGTCACGGGGGCGTTCTTCACCATACCTGCACTGGATAGGGAGACAGCTGTTGTTTGGCTGCATGACCTATTAGGCATCCCCATGGCTGATGCACGGTTTGAGGTTAACAAGAACAGGGGACCCACAGTTCGTCTCGACTGGCTGCGTAGAGTGTACAAGTCGCGTTGCGATGACGGCCAGTGGGAGAGGGCAGCTAGGGCGTTCCTATTGCACCTAGTCGGCGGCACTATCTTCGCCGGCAAGATCCAGACGTTGACACGGGTGGCATACCTAGGGATGTTTAGGGAGCTGAGCAGTGTTCGCACCTATGCATGGGGGGCGATGGCATTAGCGTTCATGTACGACCAGCTCAGGGAGGCCAGTAGATATCAGACAAAGCAGGTGGCCTCATACATGGTGCTATTACAGGTACGAATGTCATTGTTTTGAAATTATTTTCATGCATGTTAACATACAAATGAAAAGAATTTGACTTGTCATTTATCACACAGGCATGGATATACGAGCACTTCCAGGGTGTTGCATTCGGCACCAGGGAGCTGGAGCCCGACTACCAGGAGCCGCGACCCCGAGCCTGTCGTTGGAAGCTGATTAGGGGTGCAGGATTGGTGGAGCCATACAAGCATGTGTTGGGCAGGCTGACTGCTGAGGAGGTTACCTGGGAACCGTACGCAGAGCATAGAGCGACGTGCACGTTCCAACCTATATGCTTATTCAGAGGATTCATCCGGTTTGGACCTTTGATGTATCCCTACCTACCAGACAGGGTGCTGCCCCATTTTGGATATGTGCAGCACATTCATGAGGATCCTCGCAGCATCTGATCGCAGTCGATCACCCAGCAGCAGATGGATGACATGTGGCTTCATTTTGACGACCATGTGATCGAGGGTGGTTAGCGTGGCATGCAGGCAACGGACGTGGAGCCAAGTTATATGGAGTGGTTCCGTAGGATCTCTCACCTGTACATTTATCCACAAAACGTACCGCCGCCTCCAGCACCAGAGCCAGTTCCAGTACCACAGCCAACGGGGCCATGAGAGGTATACTAATTAAGATAAAAAATTTATATAAAATAATATAGTATTTTTAACATACTTTGTGCATTATATAAATTAATAACATTATTGACTAACATATTGTAGGATAATATTTTAATAGTAATTATGTCTTTAATATAAAATTTGTATTTTTATTATAAATTGTGCATAGCACTAGGTTTTGTATTATACAGTTTAATTTGTTTTTTTTCCCTTATTTCTTAATAGAATTTGAAAATAACATTACTATCTAACTTACTATGAGAAAATATTTCAATTTAAATTTCAACATTACTTTAATATTTTAATATAAAAATTATTCTTTTTAATATATATACTATGCGTAACACGAGCCTACATGTATATTTTATATATTGATATTTTAATCATGCTACCTCTTATTTCTTAATAGAGCTACTCTTCTATATAAAAAACCTATTTAATAGCCTTTTGATATTAAAAAGTCTGTTAAATATTTGGATGGGGCCATGGGGTTCTTCTTATATATAAAACATTTGTTTAAAAATTTAGTGAGATTATAAGAATTATCCCGTCAAAAAAATATTATGTATTAATGGGGTCTTTAGGATTATTCTTATTGTTCAAAACTTATTTAAAAATCCAGTGAGATTATAAGAATATCTTATATTTTTAAATGGGATAATCATAATTTTTTTAAAAAATTGCATTTTTTTTCTTAAAGTGATTGAATAAACCTCAAACATATGTGAGTTATGTTTAGATTTGATTTCAATTCATAATTAATATAATATCTATAACAAAAATCCATTTCTAATATCTATTCATTTAATTTTTGAACTACGTTAATTGTTTAACCTTTTCTATATAACATACATAAGTCGATAACCCACTCATATGATCATAAGATGCACGAATGAGATTCAAATGAGTCTAAAACATAAATTTTATATATTTAAAATTCATTACATATATATATATATATATATATATATATATTCCAAATATGTGTTTCCATATTTTTGATTGATCTTCTCATATATAGCTAATGAAATGAGATGAACATTCTTTTGTCATATATATATATGCCACAAAAATTATTTAGAATATTCTTTTAACTCAATTGTAATTTGTATTTAACTTTACTCCCTATTCTTTCGAAACATGATAACTAATTACATATTTAGCAACTTTGTAATCTAAGATTGATGCAAAACAGATCTTTTAAAATTTTTCATATATAATTTCTCAGACAAATGTTTAGAAAAATGTTTTAGACAGAAACATCTATTATTTTATAAAAAATTCAAAAACTAATATATACCCGTGTATGACATGAGTTATTATACTAGTTGATAACATGATTAATTGATTTCTTTTTACTGAATGATTAATTGATTTGTTAATATGAATAGTAATGGAATTAAAAGTTATTATTACTGCTCTTTGAATTAACTAGTGAAATTATCCGTGCATTGCATGAATACTAATTAATTAAATTAAGAAATAATACACACAAAAATCGTTGTCATACAATATGTAATAATTCTTAACTTTGTAATGCATGTTAATAATTGCTTCATCATTATTTCTAAAAATAATAAATGATGACTGATAAAGATGAATGATATATAATTTAAAATAAGTAAGTCATTTAAGAAAATATATTTCTAACTGTTAATGACAATTATTTGAGGTAACATAATAGTGGCTATTTTAAAATAATAATAATTAAAAATTAATTTTTGTTTAGAAGAAAAAAATGATCCTTGAGTCGAGACCATTATTTTATTGGTGCAAATGGACAGGTATTGACGTACTGTTGTTGTTGCCTTATTTCTTTATTTTTCTGTTTGTACTTTCCTTTAAACTTATTTTATTTGTTTGTGTTTCAGCTTTTTTAAATGTAAATTTTGGCTCTGTGGCTTTGGACCCTGTTTTCACCAGAAAAATAAAAGGTTTGTCCAATTTGAAACTTTTTTTTTCCCCTTATAAAAGTTTGGCATGTCTTATGGAGAGGCACAATGTTCATTCTGGAATGAATTCTTTAGGGGTTTATGAGTTCTATAGGGCACTCTGTAAAATAATCACACGGCAAAGCCTGAGGCTGGAAAGATGGTGATTGCTACGGTGGCTCTGTTTATTGCAGCCACATCGAGTATCTTAGTTGTATGCACCATTTACTATCTCCCTCTTTCTCTCTCTCTCTCTCTCTCACACACACATACACACTAAAAGTTATGTCAACATGTATCTATTATCATTTGATGCCAACGTGGCTTATATAAAGACTAAAGTTAAAGATGCTTTCTCATGATCATGGAAATGTTCCTGCTGCAGCAAAAATTTGGTGGGAAGATAATTGACATTGTCTTAGGGGATACGAAAACTCCCGATGAGAAAGATGCAGCATTAAATGCTGTCAAGAACGCCATGCTTGATATCCTTCTGATTGTTATCATTGGGTATGATCCTTGCTTGAGAAGCTTAATTCCAACTGATCGTGTAGTTTTTATTTTATGATTTCTGTTATATCATGTGAGTATTGCTGAAATCAAAGTCAACAGCCAGAGGAAATAATAATGAAAATGGGAAGTCCCTAATCTAAGATGAATTTTTCACATTTATCATTAAACCCCTTACTGAATTGTATATGCTGATAGAGTTACTCGGGGGGTTTATATTTTAGAGAATAATTCCTTATTTATGTTTTGTATGTACATTCATTGTGATGATTTATCTTTTAAAGCATAATTTGTTATTTGTGTTTAGTCCATTCATTTTGCTATTTTATTTTCTGTTAGGACTTCTTACCAGTATTCTACTAGGCCAATTAATAACCATGTGGGGATAAAAATCCAATCCAGGTTGCTTTCACAATAGTGAATAAGATATACTCCTTTGTTGTAATGTGCATGTCACACTCTTTTATATACTCTTTTATATTGCATATGATTACCTGAAACATCTTTGTCTTTTATCTGGGATAACAAAATTAGAAACAACATATGATACTAGTAACTTCTTTGGTATTTCTTTTGTCTATGAGTTGTTTTATAATTCAGCTTTTGCTCTTATTTTTTCACACATTTTCTCATTGAATAATTTTCTCTTATATCTTTGTTGGCTTGGCTTCTCTATTATATTTAAAATACTTGCTAAAGGCTGAACCAAGAATTTCAAATTGTACAAATAATTTATGTTTGAGGGACCTGCGGATGATATTTCTACAAGTAAAGTTTTCTGCTTCACATATTAGGTAATCTCTTCTTCTTCCATCATTTGTTGTTTCTGACTTGGGTTTTTATTTTTAATTGCAATGACTCATTTGGTTTCACATGATAGGTTCAAGCGAAGTTGTTGTTGTTGGGTGGATCCATTTCAGTGGCCACCAAGGGATCCAATGACAGCTGGTCTTGGAGTAAAACAGATTTCTCCGCTTCCGTGTTTTTTTCTAACACCTTTATCATGGTAATCCTCTTCAGGGACCCTATTGTTGCTTTGTTTTGTACCATTTTTTAAACTCTAATCCAGTTTTTACTGTGGAAAGAAATAATCAACCATGGAAATTGACGGAAGAAGAAAATTCATTCTTCCTTTCAACAGTGGTGGCCTTGAGGGTGTGCCGGATGTGCGACCGTACAGGGGCACCAAATTTTATTTTTTATTTAGTATG
Organism: Calophaca sinica; assembly: GCA_037113605.1. Classification (NCBI taxonomy): domain Eukaryota; kingdom Viridiplantae; phylum Streptophyta; class Magnoliopsida; order Fabales; family Fabaceae; genus Calophaca; species Calophaca sinica. Next base: position 54,844,666 of record CM073734.1, on the reverse strand, counting down.
TGTGTGTCTATATATATATATATATATATTAGTTGAGGGTCCAACTTATTTTTAAATTCTAAATCCCAAATTTGGTAAACTCTCACTTTAGGCCTTTTAAAATCAACTTTTTACTAGTAGTTTTTAGGGTCAAACTCTTATTTCCATTCTTTTTTTTAAGGTATACCTTTTTTTTATTGACATATAACTTATTAAAAAACACCCAATAACACTGTAAAAAACAAAACACCAAAGCCAAACTCAACCCATTGCACCTGTTTCTGTCAAGAGTACTGAGAGCTCGCATTTTGTAAGTTGCAACCGTAGCCACTGCAAGATCGAGAGAGAGCAGAGAGTAGATCGCACTTGCCTCTGCTTAGCGCCATCATATTCCGGCAACAGCAGAATACGTTCGTGGTCAATTCATTCCGCCACTGTGCATTTTCCATCACGTTCGTTTCCGTTTGGTCCAGACTGCGTTTTCCATCTGTTTGTCGTTGTCGTCACGTTCTCCGTTCAGGTAACTCGTCACGTTCTCCGTTCAGGTAATGCGTTATGTAACCAATTTCTTAGTTCGCACAGGGCACCCAAAATGTCAGGGACGACTCTGCCTTTCAATGCAAATTAATTGCAAAGAGTGATAGATAAATCCACCATGGGTAAGTTGAAGCAGAGTTACTACAATTGATGTTTTATTTCATGTTCCTGCCAAGGGTTATTTCATGTACAATTTTATGTCTATCATTATTTCGAAATTTGTTTATCCAAATTGATGTACTTATTTTGGACCTTTCTTTTTCTATGTGTTTTATATGATGTATGATTTAGATCTTAATATTGAGACATTATTATTGTCCAATGGTGTGATGCTCGTGTTCTTTTCACAATAATATCCATTTGAGATACAAAATATAATCTATTGTTCTAAATATATTTTACTTAGGATCCATATTTAGTATTGGAGACATTAATTGCAAGCGACGGAAATCCCGTGGGTATGCACGGGTATCTGTAAGTGCCATATGGAAAATAATGTTTTCCCCTCTACTCCCTCCGTTCCTTTTTATATGTCGTTTAAAGTTGTTTTACCCAAAACAAGATAATCAACGAATTTTATTATTTTTTATAAAATTATTAGTCTTTTTCATGTGATACCCTTAACTTTTTATTACTCCATTATACATATTTCTCTCTCTATAATAAATAGGTAAGGGTATATTTGACAAATAAATAGTTAATGTGACCTTGAGCTTTGAAAACGACAAGTAATTAGAAAAAAAAATTCTCCAAAAAACCGACATGTAAAAAGAAACGGAGGGAGTACAATATAAGACAACCTCCCAAAGCAGGTAAAACTCATCACTGGTTTAACTCATAAACTATATTCTTAAACCTTTCATTACTTTAGATAATTTCTTATATTTTTATTTGGTTGAATTTGTGCATGAGGTATAGTTATGATCTTATGAATTTGTGCATAGATTTTTAAAGGAGATGTTCATATGGTTGTAATCTGGTGCTCAAAACATCATAAAGAGGAACCTTGATCCCAATACTAAAACCTGAATAACAATGTGCATGGTTCAAGCAGGGTTATACTCCTGAAAATCCAGAAGATGTGGAAGAGGATGTATACATTGCAGATGAAACCTTTTCCATCCAAGAAGTGGTATGCTTTTGAACTTTTAGCTTTCTGTCATCTATAATTGGAACCAAATTTTATTTTCGTTTATCTTTATATGTTTCTTTTTTTTTTGTTATAGCCAAAAACACTTAACTTGGTTACAGCACCTTGAAGTAGCCCAGGGTAGTCCAAGATCACCACCACTAGTTATCAACGCATTCCAGTTGATAGGGATGTCTTCATGTCTACGTCTCTCTGGCTTATTTGAGAAAGAGTTGAGAGTATGGAACGTTATTGTCAACGTGTTCCAATTGATAGGAATGTCTTCATGTCTGTATTGATGAGACTATAGAACTTTATTGTCATTTGGCAAGACAGATATTTGATTTTATTCTGAGTATAATCTGTATTAGATATTTTTTTTTCTATCCAAAACATATGGTGTAACACGTGCTTGCTACGATAACCAATCATTTGAAATTGTCTGAGATTATTCATCAAATTATTGACGAATCAATGGATTTTTCTGTTTTCAAAACTGATTCTGAGGTCTTCCAACAATATAACTATTGTTGTTGTCCAAGTTGGATGAAATCTAATGCAATCCACTGTGAATACACATATGCCAGTAATATATTAAGTAATGCTTTTTAGAGCACCATATTTATAAACATGTGTATTTCGAAAACGCGTTAAAACGAGAGTGATCTATGCGAATGCACGAGTATCTTACTAGTACACTTAAGAGACACTTTACCCGTGTATGACGCGAATACACATATGTTGAGTTATTGTGTTTGGGCTACCTTAATTAGAATAATTATGTATGTGTTATCTTAATATTGATTTATCAATAGTTTTTTATAATATTAGAATTTTTAATATACAATTTTTTAAAATAAAATATAAGAATTATTATCACTGTTTTGGGCTTGTGAAAAAAAAATACTGTTTTTGGTAAAAAAATCCAGTATAAGTCAAAAATCCAGTATAAGAAAAAAAGGAAAAGGAAAACTTTTCACGTTAAATTATAATTTTTGTCTTACCTGTAAATGTCCGCTGTAAATCTCTTGCGTAGAAATGAAGAAAGTTTGCTGCAATTGCCCCTTCTCTTTTGGCATAGGAAAGGAAACAGTTACCAAATGAATGCCAAAGGTGAAAAAGCCTGAGAGAGAAAAACAGCTTCTTGAATAGGAACGACTATGGCCTATGGGTACTCTATAGATAGGGTGCTATATTGTGTGTTTGGTTACATAGTGGATAAAAATTGATTTTTAGTACAGTAAAAAAATTGATTTTTAGTGAATTGATTTTATAAAATTGATTTTGGTGAAAAGTAAGTTGCAAGTGAAGTGATTTATATTTGGATATATTTATGATAAAAGTGGCTTTGTAAAGAAATTTTATTTAGATACTTTTGATCAAAATTGTTTTTGAATGTGTAATTACCAAAATGAGTTTGAATATTCACACACACACATATATATATATATATACTTATTTACATACATTTTTTGTTTTGTTTATTTATTTTTGATTATTTTGTTTTTATCTTTTTTTAAATAAGAGGTAAAAACTATATATATATATATATATATATTCATTAACAAATTTTATATAATTTTGGATATATATAAATTATAATATAAGCTTTTTGCTTTATATATTCATTAACAAATTTTATATAATTTTGGTTATATATAAGTTATAAGCTTTTTACTTTATATATAGATAACAATTTCAGTTCATAGGTACCTGTAAAAAACGAAAATGTGTATTGTTGTCAAAGAAAAGAAAATATCAATACACTTAGCCTATGTTTGGATTCGCGGTGCGGTTGGCGAAATCGCAACGACGACATGCAATTGAGCAGAAGCTACACTTTGGAGCTTCTAAAAATCACTGCTAGATGTGCATTGGGATGCTAGAATGGGATGGCTACCGTGGATCCAAACTAATGCTTAAGATGCATGATCCCTTGCATCGACTGTAGCTCTACTATAGCTCTACAGTACAGGGACTTGTGGCTGCTTCTTAAGTTTTTGACTTATTTTATTTGTTTTATTACAATTTATTTTTATTTTGGTAACACATTACTTCTTTCACACACTTTCCTCCCTGCATTCCCGACTTCTCGCTCTTCCTGTCTGTTTCATCAAATCACCGAATCTTCTGGTGTGTTTGGAACAAAGGAAAGAAAGGAGAGAGGATGAAAAGATTTTTGGAAAATGTGAAATGTCTGCATATGGATAAGTGTGACAAGCCAATCATAGTGTGACACATTATACATTTTACACTTTAACCAATAAACTTTTTTCCCCCACTTTCTTGGATACCGAACATAGTGTTCGCGATCTTCAACTCTTTGTCTTCCATTTATTTCCTTTCCTCTATCCACTGCCATGCCCATCTTTTCTACTATGGCTCTCTACCTCGATCCTGCCATCTCATCTGCCTCCCCACACGGCTCCAGGCCCTCCAGCTTGCTGACAGTGCAAGGGGGCAGTGTCCAAGCAAGGCCGATTCTCTAGTGATGGTCAGATAAGGCCGCATTCCTCTCCCTCTCTTTCACCCCTATACCCTCCTCTATTTTTTGAGATAACCCTCAATTTGGTCCCTAAAGTATCACCCTATCTCCTACTTGGTCCCTAATGTAAGTAAAAATATTAAAAGGTCCCTAACGTTTTTCTCCATCCATCAATTTAGTCCCTCAATTAACTTAACTCCATTTTTCAAATGTTAAGTCTCTCAGTTAACTTAAGCCCGACCGTTTAAGAATTTTTTTTAGGTTTATGAATTTGTTTGAGTGTAATTTCTTTTCTGTATCAATTTGTGCAATGTAAATTTGACTGGTATTACATTTTGTTTCATGAGGGACTTATATTATGTATTTTAGAGACTTAACGAACTATTTAATAGGTATTTTAGGGACCTTAAGGACCAAATAGATGTATTTATTTGGCCCCTCTATCTTCAAACATTGTAGGGGCTGATAAGATGTGTTTTAGAGACTTAATGAACTATTTAATATTTATTTTAGGGACTTTGAGGATTAAATAGATGTATATAGTTGATCAGGGACTGGTATGATGTCTTTTGGAGACATTAGGGACTATTTTGGATACACGTAGGAGAGAGAAAATTTCCAACTTGACACTTAATATTTGAAAAATGAGGTTGAGTTAACTGAGAGACTAAATTGATGGATGGAGGAAAACGTTAGGGACTTTTTAATATAGGTCAACACTCCCACACCCACGAGATTTGTTGGGTAGCATACCTAAGTGAGGTGTATCTACACGTGTGTCCTATTTGACATGTCATTAAAAATATAGAAACAATTTTTATCATGATTTTTTACTTTTTTGTGTTATATACTTCACTTTTTGAATTGCAGATTGATCCTGAGCTCTATTAATTAATGTTTTGATTTCTCTATGTGGTTTGGTTTCCACCGTGAAGGAAACCTTTCTTGCTCATCAGTGAAGACTAGAGACGTCGCACCCACAATTTTGTGCTTTCGTTTTGGTTTCTATATTATCGTAAAGACGGCGCACCCCAAACCCTGTTCATCAATGTTTTGTGTTCCCTTCCTTCTTCCTAGTCTTCTACCCTAGCGTTTTTCATTCTCCATTAATGTCCTGCTTGCCACCATGAAGGAACTGCACACCCTCCTCCACCATAAAGACGGCGCATCGTATACACATAGCCAAGAAAGAAAGAGAGGTTGTGAACGAGAGATGAAAAGAACTCATGTGAGAGAATAGAAGAAGAAGCAGCAGCAGTAGAAGCCATGTTAATGGTAGAAGGATGACACAGTTTTGGATGTTCAGGGAGTTGCCTCCAAGAATAATCCATGCTCAGAGCAGGAAACTGAATGGGTGAATGAGCACCGGTGCAGGGAACAATCACGATAGTTTTTAGAGAGAGAGAATTGAGAGATAATTTTCTAAATTTGATGATATGATTCTCATTCATTGTGACACTCGCCTTATATAGGTGAGGTAGTTACAATCGTTAACCATTCAGCAAATTCTAATAGACTCAACAGCTAAGAAATTGCCAGCACAGCAAAAGCAATTATCTTAGCACAAAAGGTAAAAAGGGACCCTGACACTATTACCACACACACAACCGTTTTAACAGCCCGTATTTTCAGTATTTAGAGCTTTGTGTTTTTGTGCAAAGTTATTGTGTTTTATGTGTATTTTACATTAAAATAGTATTTTGGTCTTTTTGTAAAGTGCGTATTTGAGAAAATAGATTTCATATTTGAGTTCTAAATATTTTATTTAGTTATGTGGTAAAATTTTCATGTTTTAATTTTGACAGAAATCGGACGACGTTTTGGCCACCCGGGTGACGTTTTTACCGCCGAAAAAGTTTGTTTAGACCCTCGGGCAGATTTTTTATAAAAATTTCCTTTTAATTAATTCTAATTTCTTAGACAAAAATAAAATTTATATCAAATATATTTCCTGCCGACGTTAGGTTTAATCGTGTAATGATTTAATCGCTCGATTAGAACCGAAGCCGGTTAATATTAAGGGATATGAATTGTGGCAAGATTTTGGATAAGCTTAAATCTTTTAATTAATTAGATTGGATTTTATTTTGAAATCCATAAGTTAATTTGATAATTTTTGGATTACAAAACTATATTCTATAACTTTTGAGTTACATAATATATTTTTTTCTTTATCATTTCTTCTTGAACAAGAAAGATCTCCTATAAATAGGAGACACTCTCTTCATAAATTTCCATCCCACCTTGAAGCATTTCCAAGGTATTTTTTTTTATGAAGTTTTTAGTTGTTTTTATATATAGTTTCTAATAGTTTTTATACTATTATTTTGTGTAGTAATTAGTTTAAATAGTTTTATATTCTAGTCTTAGTTTAATTAATGAATTTCACATATGCAAATGATATAGCTTAATTAAATAAGTACTTTTGGCTTCGATAGTGTTTGTTTAATAGACAACTCATTAATTATTACATGTTTAATTATTAGGTTTTTTACTTAGATAAATCATAACTAATTTGTTTTAATTGTATGCTTTTGAAAATTAATATAAAGGCTTGTATAATCATTCTTAACATGTACAAAAATTTGTTTTTAAAATCAATTGGCTTTAGGAGTTTGATAAATAATGCATGTCTTGGAAAGTTCTGACTAAGGTAAGACTTGGTATTTAAGAGATAAGTTACACCTCTCTTACCTGGGAACAATCCGGTGTATTATATATTAAAACTCGTAGAAAAGATAATAAACGACCACTAGTTATAAATATTAGATGATTGATCCAGTTGGCTCTTCTTCTCTTCAATCTCAAATATTAATTAAAGTTATCATATCCCTTTTTATCCTTAAAAATCGTAATGATTAAATAGGAAATAAAAGAGGTTTATTTTGTTAAGTGATTTTATAATTTAGTTATTAGTAAAAGAGTTTATGTTTTATGAGTTTTAGGTCTAAACTTATCTTGAAAGAATCACTTCAAAAGCCTGGGAGGAAAATCTTTTGAGGTAAGGGGAAGATTCTCTAGTGAGTTTTGATAAATCCATGAGTTGTGTGATTATGTGCAATTGTTGTGGATTAAACTCTTGGATGAGAGTTTGATCAATTTGTTCTTGAGATTAATTGTATATTAATATATATTACATATGAAATGATTTGATGTATTATGATTATGATCATGATTTGGATTGTGACAGTGATATGTTGGGTTTACATATACTGTTGCATTCATGCATGACATAGACCTGACAAATTACTGTCAGCTGGTTTTCAACGTAATCTGGACTTATATTAGTCATTTAACTTGCTAGTCATGGGCATTTTTATGCCGTAAGACTAGGTAAGTATGGACATGGCAATTTATTGTCAGCTGGGCTGAAAAATGCTCTGTGGGCTTTTAGCCTTTTGGCATGATAAATTATTGTCACTCGACTTCTTTGAGGTCTAACATTTGCATTGATAGAAATGTCTTTGGCTCTTATTCAGCCATATTCATACATTGCATGAGAAATCATCATTGTGGACTTCTTTAAGTCATGGGAACAATTATTGTTTTATTACTAAAATTATTATTTGTCTATGAATAAATTATCTATTTTATTTTACTTGTACGATTGTCGCGATAAAACTCGTGAAAATAAGGTTTCCACCCTTTCTATGTATTTGCTTGTATTTTCTTGTATTTCAATGGATCTATAGATGATAGAGAGATTACTCTGGGAGATTTCAATTTTGCAAAAGGACCCAAGACTCGTGGATGGGGAAAGTGGTCTGCCAAAGAAGTTGATGATACTAAGTAGATGGCTTAGGAGTTATCAGGAGATAGTCTGAAATCTCCATATATGTTTTTAGTACCACGACCAGTGGAATGTCTTTATGTTTTTGAGGTGTCCTTATTACACTTGTATTTTCTTCCGCGTTACTCTGATGAATAAATGTCAAGTGTTCGTATGTTTAATACAATGTGCTTTTGAAGTTATTAATTTTCTCACTAAAATCACTATTAAGTCATCATAATCACCAGTGGCCCGAGAGGGTGTCACAACCGTGTGGAAAATTCACAGCAACAGACTCTAGAATTGAAATAAACTCAAACAAAATTAATTATTCCTTGCTTAAATCCTAATTAGGTACTAGTTAATTACAATAAGTCAATACTGTAACAATACCCGGGGCTTCAAAAATATCTTTGTCCACAAGGGTGAAAATTTGGAAACTTTTGGAGGAGATCATAGTAGAATTCCTTGGTTGCTTGATCTGCAGGGTATCCTTCCACTTGATCAACACTTTGGTAGCAGCACATCTCCCTCTCTTGACCATTTTGCGATCCAAAATTGCCTTAGGTTTAGTAGCTGCAGCAAAGTGAAACTGATGCTTAGGAAGAGCCTGAAATGTACTAGCAGCAGGGTCATGGCACAATTTCAGTTGGCAAACATGGAAGACATTGTGAATTTTTGAAGAATCTGGTAATTCCAATTGATAGGCAGTAGCACCAATCCTATCTAGTACCTTAAAAGGGCCAAAGTACTTGGGGAGTAACTTATGATGATGGTGAGAGCGCATAGAGTTTTGTTTATAAGGTTGGGGCTTAAGAAAAACCTAGTCTCCAATCTGAAAAACTCGGTCAGATCTGTGTTTGTCAGCATGTTGTGCCATGCAGTTTTGTGCTCTTAGCAGATGGAATTTCAAAATCTGAATCACAGCTTCTCTTGCACTCAAAGTGCATTCCACAGCAGCATTTGAAGCCTCACCAAGAAGATAAGGCAAGTGAATTAGAGGGGTTTGACTATATAGCACCTCATAAGGAGTAGAGTGAATGGATGAGTGGAAATTGGTGTTGTACCACCACTCTGCTAGAGACAGCCACTTAGACCAGTCTTGTGGCTTGTGAGAACACATGCATCTTAAGTAAGTCTCCAAACACTTATTCACCACTTCCGTTTGGCCATCTGATTGAGGGTGATAAGCAGTAGATTTATTGAGAGAGACCCCTTGCAGCTGAAACAACTCTGACCATAATTTACTAAGGAAGATTGGGTCTTGGTCACTTGTAATGGTGCTAGGAAGGCCATGCAATTTAAAGACATGATCCAGAAATAACTGAGCAACATCAGAAGCTGTATAAGGGTGGCAAAGGGGCAAAAAATGAGCATACTTACTCAAACGATCAACTACCACCAAGATAACCTGTTTTCCCTGGGAAGAAGGCAATCCTTCAATAAAATCAAGGCTAATCCAAACTCTGTTGGGAATTAGCTGGGTTTGCAGCAATCCGAGTGAAGCAGCCAAATCAGGCATACTGCACTGATAGACATTGCAGTTTCGGACATATTGTAGTATATCTTTAGTCATTCCTCTCCAAAAGAACAACGATTTGACTCTAGCTGCTGTTACATCCCTGCCCGAGTGGCCACCAGTTGGGGAATCATGTAGCCACTGTAGAATCACAGTCTTAAGAGCAATGTCAGCCCCAACAACTAGTTTCCCCTTCCTTCTTAGCTCACCACGATGCCAAGAGAATTTTGGATGCTTATGAGGCTCTTGTTGCAACTCTTGGACCAACTGCACCAAGCTAGTATTAGAATTCCAAGAATTTTTAATCATAACAAGCAAATCTTCTTGAGCATTGTTGAGGAGTAATGGTAATAATTCAGCACCAGTTTTTCTTGAAAGGGCATCTACAGTAATATTTTCCACACCTTCTTTGTATTGAATTTCAAAATCGAACCCCATCAATTTTGCCATCCAAACTTGTTGAAAAGGTCTATTCAACCTTTGCTCCAACATGTATTTGATGCTCTTTTGATCTGTTTTAATAATGAAATGGCCATGAGACAAATAAGCCCCCCATTTCTGCACAGTATACACAATGGCCAGCAGCTCTCTCTCGTAAATGGACAAGGCTTGCTGTTTGGGACTACGGGCTTTGCTCAAGTATGCTATAGGGTGTTTGTCCTGCATCAAAACAGCCCCTATGCCTGAACCAGAGGCATCAGAATCCACCACAAATGGCTTAGAGAAGTTAGGGAGAGCTAGAACTGGTGAAGATGTGAGGGCATCCTTGAGAGCAAAGAAAGCTTCAGTGGAAACAGTTGACCACTTGAAACTGTCTTTTTTAAGCATATCAGTGAGAGGTTTAGCAATTTTACCAAAATCCTTGACAAACCTACTATAATAACCAGCTAGGCCTAGGAAGCCTCGAAGTTGTTTGATGTTGGAGGGTTGAGACCAAGAAGCCACGGCCTGCACCTTCGCAGGCTGTAGAGACACCCTCCCTAGAAATGAAATGTCCCAAATATTCCACCCTTGAAGTAGCAAAGTTACATTTGCCTCAGCTCAAAAACATTTGGTGCTCTCTAATGGTTTGGAAAACAGTTTGAAGGTCTGTCACATGTTCCTCCAATCTAGGACTAGGGATCAATATATCATCAAAAAAGATAATCACAAATCTTCTAAGGAATTGATGAAATATATGGTTCATTAAAGCTTGAAAAGAAGCTGGAGCATTAGTCAATCCAAATAGCATGACTAGATACTCATAATGCCCCGAATGTGTCTTACATGCAGTTTTTTGATTCCTCCCCTTGAGCCATTCTGAGTTGGTGATAACCTGACGTGAGATCAAGCTTGGAATAAATCGAAGAACCCCCTAACTCATCCATCAAGTCTTTAATGAGGGGTATAGGGAACCTGTCCATGATGGTTTGCTGATTTAACCTTTTGTAATCAACACATAGGCACCACTTACCATAACATCAACAGTAAACTTAGTTTGTTGTAAGTGCCAATAAAAACCTTTACACACAAATGGTGCTTTCAATTCAGTGCCTCCACCTACAGTAATTGTCATGGGAGAGATTGCCTCTAATCTGCAACCCAATTTTTTTGCAGCTTCTAAGTCTAGGAAATTATGAGTACTACCACTATCCATCAAAATTTGAATCATTTTTTTCTTATGTAAACCAGAAACTCTCATAGTATGGTAATTAGACAAACCTAATAAGGCATTACAGAGACAGTTGTGGGCATTCAAGTTGAGAGCATTCAATAGTCTCTGATTCTTGCTCCTCAGAAACAATTTCCTCTGTTGGAGAGTCTTCTTCATCATCTTCCAACTCCATAACCATTATCCTCATGTGCTTTGCTTGGTTCCTCGGGGTGAAAAACCTCATCACAAAACATGCAGAGGCCTTTGGACCTCCTCTTAGCCATTTCATCAGGTGAGTAGGTTCACGGTACCTTGGTCAGTATGGGTTTATATTCAAAGGGCACACAATTGTAATTACAACTCTGTTGAGACTTGTCCTGAAATGGTCCAGGTTTGTTGAATGGAACAAAGGGTTTAGAGTTTGTCTTCTGGTAGCTCGAATTTGAAATAGAAGCCTCATGTAACTTGGCCAAGTTTGTTGTGTGTGCTATGGATGTGGGATTGAACATTCTAACATGCATTTGACTGGATTGTTCTAACCCATCAAGAAAAATGCTCAATGAATGTTCAGCAGGTAGGTGAACCTGGGTCAGGGCTAACTCGAAGGCTTCCACATAATCGTGAACCTTTCCCTTCTGCTTAACTTGAATCAGGCTCGCAAGTGGATCCTCTTAAAGCTCATCAAATCGCTTAGTAACTTCAGTGATGTAATTCGGCCAACTAGGATACACATCAAAACGAGCTCGCATGTAGTTGAGGTGCCATTGAAGGGCAACCCCATCTAAGTGAATGGATGCTAATGATGCAGCGTACGAGATGGGACGAAAAAAGATTCAACAACTCATTTAGTCAAAGATTACCCAAGAGGTTGACGATAACACCATGTTGATTCAAATGAATACCCGAGAAATTGACACGGAGGGTTTGAGAAAAACTTCTCAATTTTCATTAATAATTCAAACTGACCAACAACGTATTTGGGAAACAAATATATAAAGGAAATAAAAGGATAAAACCTAATGCAAAAACAAATCCTAACAAGATAAATCCTAATGCAAAGCAAATTCTAACAAACTGATAGTTCCTAAAAAAAGGAAAGGATAATAATAAAATAGGAACAAATCAAACGATAAGATTTATCTAAAAATAAAAACAAGAAAACATATTATCGGTTGGCTAGGTTTAGCCACTTTGCACTGCATCATTCTCCCCGGGAAGGAGAAGATTCGTCCCCGAATCTGAGGCCTTGCTTCATCCATGCTCTTTTGTACTCATCAAATAATATGACTTGTGTAGGATGATAATTTTAGGAAATAAATCCTTAACATGTTGGATCTCTAGAATTGGTGATTCGAACAACAAAACAAAAATCACAACGTGGGCTTCGTCGGATGTCACCATTAACTTTTTGTTTGCAACTGAAAAAACTAGTGGCATAGTGTCCTTTGTAGGTTCTTCCACAAGCCATGATTTTCTTTCAATATTTCGTATATTTTCTTCCTCAAATCGATGCTCTTCCAATATCTCTAACTATTTGAGCTCAACATTTTGGTCTGCATCATACTCTAGTTCTTGGTCAAAAATGAATCCTTAATCAAAATTGGATTTTTTGTCAAACATCAACCATTCATCTTCTTCATGCTCTTCAGCAAATAGTGGTTTTCCCTCATAGATGAGTTCTTTAGCAAACATTGGTTCATCTTCATCACCGTATTTTGACACTTGATCATACGTTGGCTCTTCATCATGTCTCCATGGCGACATTATGCAGGAACGTACTAACTTCTGATACCAATCTGATGCAGCGTGCGAGATGGGATAAAAAAAGATTCAACAACTCGTTTAGTCAAAGAATACCCGAGAGGTTGATGATAACACCTTGTTGATTCAAACAAATACCCGAGGAATTGACACTGAAGGTTTGAGAAAAACTTCTCGATTTTTATTAATAATTCAAACTGACCAACAACATATTTGGGAAACAAATATATAAAGGAAATAAAAGGATAAAACCTAATGCAAAACAAATCCTAACAAGATAAATCCTAATGCAAAGCAAATTCTAACAAACTGATAGTTCCTATAAAAAGGAAAGGATAATAATAAAAGAGGAACAAATCAAAACGATAAGATTTATCTAAAAATAAAAACAAAAAAATATATTATCGGTTAGCTAGGTTTAGCCACTTTACACTGCATCAGCTAACCTAGCTTTAGCTTCCGGCATAGTGTTGTCTAGGGAAAAGAATTGCTCGCACTTGTAAAGCTATTCTTTCACCTTCTTCCCATTGAATCAGGGAAAATCAATCTTCGAAATGCGAGTAGCATATGGAGCGGTGTTTTCCTGAGTTTGCCGTGGTTGTGGCTGACAAAAGGGTTGGTGGCCGAGTAAGCTTCACTCTAATGCTGGGTAGTGAGATTTTGTAGCATGTTACACATCTCTACCATATTCGCCCCCATTTGATCAAATCTCGCTTGGTTCTCAAATTGGGCCTCAGCAAGTTTCCTGGAGAGGGATTGCTCTGGCTCAGCTTGGCTACGGGTCATCATCACAGAATCACCAGGCCGAACGCTTTGAATACCAATTGACACGGTTTTGGATGTCCCGGGAGTTGCCTCCGAGAATAATCCTTGCTCAGAGCAGGGAACTCAATGGGTGAATGAGTACCGGTGCAAAGAACAATCAAGATAGTTTTTAGAGGGAGAGAATTGAGAGATAATTTTCTGAATTTGATGATATGATTCTCAATCATTGTGACACTCACCTCATATAGATGAGGTAGTTACAATCATTAGCAATTCAGCAAATTCTAACAGACTCAACCGCTAAGAAATTGCCAGCACAGCAAAAGCAATTCTCTCGGCACAAAAGGGAAAAAGGGACCCCCGACACTATTACCACACACACAACCGTGTGGAAAGTTCACAGCAACAGACTCTAGAATTGAAATAAACTCAAACAAAATTAATTGTTCCTTGGTTAAATCCTAATTAGGTACTAGTTAATTACAGTAAGTCAATACTGTAACAAAGGAGGGCGCCTAGAGAGGATTAACGAATTTTGAAGAACAGAATTGGAAAATCTTTAGGAACGACAAGGAAGGAAAAGAGAACTGTGAATTTTCTAAGGCAACTTCTACTATATAGGGCATCTCTTGATCAAGGTGTGTGTTCTTCTCTCTGTTCATTATATATTTTGCTTCTCTCATTCTTTGTAAAATTATAGAGGTGTGTGTGTAGTCTTTTCGATTATTATAAGTGATGCAATTCTCCAAAGTGGCAATGTGATTAAACAAAATATGGAGTGTATCTTCTCATTTTTTGCTTCAACTATAGCATACCCCCTTTTCATTCTTTTGTCTTATATCATTTGAATGAATTTTTAGACGAACTAGCAAGTGTCAGTTAGACCAGAGTTACCGCTTTATATATCTTGAATTTAACAGTTACCTAAAAGATTGGCCAACTTCGATGTTGTTCCTACTTGCCCCAATCAAATGAATTTTCTTTGTTCTCTTAAGTTACTTCGAACATATATAAAGCTATATTGTAAGGTGACACAAATTTGTCAACAGGGGATTACTTATCTTAATTAGTCACATTTGAATATGTTCCATTCTAATTAATAACTGTTTATAGAGAAAGAGAAATAGCAAAAAATAAAGGGAAGTTCTAAATTATGATTGAATATACAGGGGGAAGGTTAGTATTACAGTGATGGAGATTTTTGGCCGTTTTTCCCTTCATCCAAAAGTTATTTTCCTGCAAAACTTTCTTTCCATTTTGTTGTTCGATTTGACTATGGTTACAATTCCTTTTTAATTTGTTGTTTGATTTGATTCGGGTTAGGATTTATGTTCCTGTTAAATTGTGGTTCTAATTAATTGGTTATGAAAAGAAATACAGACTTTGAATGTATTAATTTGTGAGTAATATAGTTGTATTATATTTGTGTATTGATCTTTTCATTGAGAATTTGTTCAATGCTAGATCTGACTTTTTCAGCTAAAAGAAGGGAACAAAGACGAAGGTTTCTGCCTGCGCATGGACCACAGTCTCAGCCTCTCAGGAATCACAATCAATGGGACACAGATCCAAATTAGGACAAATGATGCTATTTTTGTGGCTTTTGATACTGGTTTTGAATTGTAGTTGTGTACACCTACTGTTTTCAATTTTGTTTTGGCGTTTGAAAGGACCATTGTCAACTTACTGGTTTGGACTATGACAATTTACCAGTTTGCAAATTTTAAGTTACTCGTTTATGCCAATTTAATTTTATTTTTGGTCCTCCCTCTCTCTCCTTCCTTCAATCAATTTAAGTTCCTTCTAGAATTCTCTGACTTGCTGTGTTAATCATCGGTTGTTTCTGCCCACATGTTTGCTGAATTGTTTGATCCAAAGTGTGACTAAGATGAAGAAGTAATTTTGATGGTTATATCAATTATTTCTGTGGGATTTTGAAGTAATTTTGAGTCTTCAATTCATTAGTGTGTGTTCTGTGTAACCTAGATGGTCTTGTATAAAGTAGCAAAGTGACATTGTAATGAATGGTTGTATCAAATGGCAAGTGGCAATTATGCAATTTTTTTTTAACATATAATTTGGACATTTTGTAATATATCCATTCCACATCAGAACTTTATCTGATATTGAAATTCTAATTATAATATCTCAGTTCTTCATATCTCAATCATAATTAGAAATTATAATCATTGTCTTTGAAATGTCTTTGAAAAACTAAGGGCCTATTTACTTTGTGAAAACATTTTATGTTTTCATTTTTTAAAACTTGCATTCAATTTAACTTGCTAACAAGAAGATGAGATGCTCTTGAAGTGAGTCATTATGATGGAGAGAAGATGAAAGGGAGGATATGGAGGATGCATTTCCGGAAATAATGAAAATAGTTTTTTTTTGACATTTTCATTATTTTCGGAAATGTAGACAATTGCTCACTCATGGAGTCTCCCATCTTCTAATTAACGAATTAAAATTAACACTGATTTTAGAAAATAAAAACAGAAAATATCTTCACAAAGTAAACAGACCCTAATTTTTTTAGCTTAATGGAGCTGTTGCTGTTTTGAATATATTAGAGGCATGTGGAAGGTTCTTTACACCAAGAACTAGATTGGTTCGTGTGGCTCTGTAGGTTTTGGCTAATGTGGTTTGGCTGGGAAAGAATATCAGCATTATGTTTGGAATGAAATAAAACTCCCCAATTAGCTTGTGTCTCTTGTAAGTTACTACAGTTAGGGGGCTTTTTAACCATTTTACACGAGCAAGTGGATACCAGCAATTGAGAAAGAAATCAAACATTGAGAAACAAATTATTGACCAGAATAACTAGATACCAGCAAGCATTTAAGCAACTAAACCAGAAAATGAACCTTTATGTTCATTTGTTTATGTTCTTTTACATAATGCAGTTCATTTTATTTAAGCACCTCTTGGACTATTTGATCAATTTCACAAAAGGTTAGTTTCCAATTCAGTACAAGAGACCTTTGCAGTTCATTTTATTTAAGCACCTCTTGGACTGTTTGATCAATTTCACAGAAGGTTAGTTTCCAATTCAGTACAAGAGACCTTTGAATCTCATAACTATTTCATAACAATTCAATACAATAATACAAGTGCTCCTTTGATTACAATTTAGTACAAGACCAATTCAGTACAACTTGCTGCACTTCTAATTAGTAAACTGAAATTCCTTCTACTATTACTATTTCAATACAATTAAATGCAAGATGTACAGAAGCTCTTTTGATTACAATTTAATACAAGACCAACTTCATCTTCCTAGATGTGCAAACTGTATTTTTCTTAGAATTTCTGCATGTGACAAGCAATTTAGTTTATGGCTTGGTTGGAAAGTCATCCTTGATGCAAGGCAACGCGTGTTCGAATTCGTGAAGAAAATTCTTTTAGGTGCAGAAAAGATATTTAAATCAGACAAACTACTTGCAAAAATATCAACCAAGGGAATCGAACTCACAACACAGAGTCTCTAAATAAATGGCTTAACCAGTACGCCAAATTTGACTTTGCGACTCATAACCCAAACATTGGAATATATATATATATATATATATATATATATATATATATATATATATATATATATATATATATATATATATATATATTGGGTTTTGTGGGTCCCTTTCCTATATTTTGTCGTGTCCTCTCAAACCTTTTTCAAATCAAACACGGATCAAATATTGTTGTGTTGTCCAGTCCTTTATTCTTTTGCAAATCAAACATATCTAACTGTAGGGTCAGACCTATACAGTTGAAAGAACGAGTTTGTTAGCCCAAATAGGATGATACTTGGGTACTGTTGGGCTTCACATGGTTCTATTAGGCTTGACATTGTTAAGTCCAATCCACTTAGGCCAGACTTATACAATTGAAGGACCTAGTGGATTGGCTCAAATGGGACGAGACTTGGGTCATGTTGGGCTTCACTTGGGTCCTGTTGAGCTTCAATTAGTTAACTATGATCCAATAAGGTCAAACCCATGTAGTTGAATGGTCAAGTGGATTGTGCCCAACACGATGGGACTAAGGTCCTATTGGGCTTTAAATGGGTTTTGTTGGGCTTCCCATGGTTAACTCTGATCCAATTGGGTTAGGGCTACACAATTGAAAGACCAAGTGGGTTGGGCCCAATGAGATAGTAGTTGGGTTCTAATGGCTACACATGGTTAATCTGATCCAGTTGGGACATGCCCATACAATTGACTAGGACCAAGTGGGTTGGGCCCAATCAGACATAACTTGGATTCTGTTGGGGTTCACTTAGTTAACTCAATCTACTTGGTTCAAGCCTATTAAGTTGAAGGGCCCAATGGATTGGGCCCAACGAGACGACACTTGCGTTTTGTTGGGCATCGAATCGTTACCACTGATCTAGTTGGGCCAGACATATACAGTTGACAGGCCATATGGGTTAGGCACAAAAAGATGTGACTTTGGTCAGAACCAAATAGTTGAAAGACCAAGTTGGTTGGACCCAAATGGGACGGGACTTGGGTCCAGTTGGGCCTAACATAGTTAACTCTGATCCAATTGTGTTAGACCTATATATTGAAGGACCAATTGGGTTAGGCCAAAATGGGATGAACTTGGGTTCTATTGGCCTTCACATGGTTAAGTATGATGTAAGTGCATCAGACCCATATGGTTGAAAAACCAAGTAAGTTAGGCCCAAGAGGGTTGAGACTTGGGTCATGTTGGGCTTCGAATGTTTAACTCTAATCTAGTTTAGGTCAGGCTCATGCAGTTGAAAGGCCAAGTCTATTGGGCCCAACGTGACAAGACTTAAGTTTTATTGGGCTTGACACTGTGAACTCTAATTCACTTGGGTCAAGCCCATACAGTTGAAAGACCTAGTGGATTGCCTCAAATTGGATGAGACTTGGGTCATGTTGGGCTTCGTTTGGGTCCTGATAAGCTTTAATTGGTTAACTATTATCCAGTTAGATCAGACCCATGTAGTTGAATGGCCAGTGAATGTGACAAAAACACAAGAAATGAGGGTTTAAAGGGCTAGCAGGGTTGGGGCCAATGACACATGATTTTGGTTTTTCCCTTTATATATATATAAACACACACACACATATACACACACACACATATACATACACACACATTATATTAACTATTTCCATAATTTTAGTAAATTAGTTATATCCTAAGCAATTTGATTTGCTGTTTTTTCAGTTCATACATTGCTAATAATAATATTTCAATATATATTGTTAAGCTTAATAAGTAACTATTCATAAAATTTTGGATTTAAGTGGTCTTTTTTAACTTATAAAATTTTATAAGTACTTATGTAATAATGCATATAAACATCCAATTTTGTGTAAGCTCTCATGATATAAGTGCTTATGTCATAAGCTCTCATGCTTTAAGGTCTTATGCCAGAAGCACTTAAATAACCTACAAGGCCATATTGTAGCATTATTATTTAGTAATATATATTAACAGTTGTGCTAACTATCCGCATCGGTGTAGCGGTCAACCTATCTTTTAGAAAGTGAGGGAAGTAGGGAACTTATGCTCGAATCCTGGTATTGCTTTTTTTTGCATCGTTACTGTCTTTTTTGGGTGCAAAATTAATGTTAAAAAACCTAAATCCAAGATTCGTGCCGCATTCCATGCGGTTTTGGTAAAATAAATATTAATATAACTTAACAAACGATTGTAAAATAAGTCATCTTCTTCGCCCGACGCTGGAAAATGGGTCGCCATCGACCCTAAAACAGACCCGACACGATCTGGCTATTCAGTCGATGAAATACAGCCATTTTTAGTCATTATTTTTGTGAATCATCGATTAAGAGAACCCCTTTAGAAATTTTAAAATCGTTTAACTAGTTGAGAGCTTTTTTAGATCAAAGTTGAGAGCTTTTTCAGATCGAAATGATAGAACTTTTGAAAGAGATTTTTGATTAAGGATACACGTGAAATATTTTAAGGATACTCGAAAAATACGCTGGAAAAGACAATAACGAAGACACATAAAATCGTTCTACCAAATACGACGTAAACTTTTGTTCATCTGCAATTAAAATCCTTAAATAGTTCTTGTTCATGTTTCTCCCATTCATGTGGTGTCTGCGGATGATAACGATGATGATAGATTCTTCATTTTCGTTATTGTTCATGTTTATCCCATTTCGAAAGTTCTACCAATCCATTCAAATAAGCCGAATTTAAAATTAAGGATTCATCTGTAATTAAAAAGTCTAGAGTGTAAAATATAAAAAAGTAAAAAAAAATTACCATTAGTTTAAAGGCGTGCCAAGTAAGATACACATAAAATACACGTAGGATACACGTGTTCATCCACGTCACTTAGGTATCCTACCCATGGAAACACAAGGGTATATAAGAATTTACGTTCATTATATTTACAAGTAGGAGAGAGGGTGATACTTTAGAGACCAAATTGATGGTTATCTCCTTTTTTTTGTTGACTTACACTTGTTTCTGATTAGCACTTCGTTGGTTTAGGCGAAGTTTGCGGTGGCTGAATGGGTGGTGCCAATGGGTTTCATGGGACGAAGGGGGTAAAAGTCTCGCGGGTATGGCAGCGAGTATCAGTTTCGTGGTTGGTAGAGGTTACGGTGAGAAATAGAAATGAGAGTTTGTTTAAAGGATTTTTAACGGTGGTGTTGCATGTACTATGTGGTGACTGGTGATGGTCGAGGATGATTTGCGATTGGAATAGCATAAGGCAAGGTGCTTGGTGGGTGTAGGTCAATGGAGTGGTGTGAGGGCATAGAGAAGCTCGGCAAAGGCCGTTCGTGGTGGTGGTGGTGCTATTTCTGAACGTGGCTCACCCTTACATTCTACCGGCTTATGTGGTTAAAAGGTCATTTCATATCCACACATTTTTGCCTTTTTAAATTTTTTTTTTTGGGTCAATAAACTGTTTGCTTAGTGCAGTGCACTGAGAAATGGGAAATTTGGTAAGGCAACCTCACAGTGATGTGCACAGAAAATGTGGTGAGGTCCCCCCCATGTTACTAGCAGGGTTTTAAAAAACAGAACGATTCGCGTGTCACGGCCGGGACAAAACGGTATTGGCTGCAGTCGAAACCGTTTTTGAACGAAATCACGGTGTGATCCAAAATCACACGAAAGCTGACGAAAGCGGTGTTCTTGGCCCGTGACAACCGCCGGCGAGACAGAGCTTTTTTTTGGCCCAGAAACCCATTTCAGAAGACTTCCTCAAAAGAACCAAAAACGAAGGAAAAACAAACGAAGAAATGGGAAGGATACAGATACTCCGTGAGGGAGAATGGAAGAGAGAAGACTGAAGAGCAGAGCTTAGCAGCAAGCCACGGTGGTGCCATGGTGAGCCGCGGTGGTCTCCCCCTCTCCCTCTCGGTCTCATCCTCTCGCGCCTTTCCCCTTCTTCTCCTCATGGCCGCCACCACCGCTTTCCTCTCATGCAGACGGCCAAGGCTGGACCTGGCCGTTCTTCCCTCCCTCCCCGCGCGCTTTCTTCTTTTTTATTCCTTCCTGCTTCTTGCGGCTGCAAGGGAGCAGTAACAACATTAGGGTTTCTAAAATGAAACCAGTTTAATACCCCTGCCTTTTCTTTTTTTCTTTTTTTTTTTGCACTAATACCCCTCTTTTGGGCTTCAGCCCATCCCTTATCCTCTCCTTTTTTTTTAACTATTAAGCCCAATCTTTTACTAATGCTTACTTTCTTAATTAACCACACAATTTTGGTTTTTTTAAATTTTTCAATCCTTTTAATAAACAAATCCTTTTTTGTTTTACTGTACTGATAATTAGTCACTTATTTCATTTTCTTTCTTTTCAATTTTGAGTTTATTACATGTAGACTAGATTCATGATTGTGTTTGTTTTAAGAGTAAATATCCAAATTGGTTCCTAACAAAAATTATGGAGACCAATTTAGATACTGAGAAATAAAAAAATATCAACTTAGTCATTAAAAATCTCAAATGTAGGTTAAATTAGTCTCTAATAGAGACTAAAATGTCTCTAAAAACATTAGTTTAAGTTATTGTATATTATGTGATAATACAAATAATTTTAATATAATTTGTGAAATATTGTGATTAATTCACACCGCGACGACAACAATTTGCAACGCAGCATCCGCAACAGCCGAAATCGCGAAATCCTTAACGCGACCGCGACCGCTATTTAGAACCTTGGTTACTAGTGTTTAGTACCCACGTTATGAATTTTATTTGCTATTTCCCCTAAGAAAAATCATAAAGATGGATCATTAGAAACAATGGGGTTACTTTGGCATAATCTTTAGCAACTTTTTGTCCAAACTGGTTAGGATTTAATATCGGCACATTCCTTACAGGAACATGACCTTTGTTTAACCGGGATGTCACAAAAAGTCTGGACCACCCTCGGCAACAAGAAGTGAAATAATTAGCAGGAGGATTACACACACATAAACACACAAGAAGGATTAAACCCACAGGTATTATATCCCTTTGTTATAGATTTCACTGTAATTTGATCTGACTGAATGCAATGCTTTATAGATTCCACTTCATATCATCCACCTTATGCTAAGATTGCAACTGTTAGCAACATATTTTCTATTTTATCATTTCCAGTGCCAGACTTGCATCTTGATTCAAATTGTATGCTCTTTTGGAAACTTGCATGTTTACGATTTTTGGTGTAGCAACCACATATCATCCACCACATGCTTAGTATGCAGTTATTATACAGGCAGCGGTAACATAGCAAGCAATGTTTAATTGCTTAATAAACTGAATTGTATACTGCTAAACCAATCCTTTCTTCCCTGAAATAACAGATTTTTCTGCAAACTCTTTTTGGTTTTTGTATTTTGAGAATATTTTATTGCTTGAGGCCTTTTTCCCTTACTTCTTTAATAAAAAGCGGTTTGGTAAAATCAAATGTTGACAGCTTTTTTGAATATGTTTTGGTGACGTTACTCCTACAAAGGAGTCGAGAAGTGTTGTTGTTAAGGAGCTCGAGGATGAAAAGATATGATGATCACTTGCTCTGATTATTCTTTTCCCCTGATTTTTCTCATGTTGACTGTGTGGCATTTTATTTAAATTTCGCAGTGAATCTCTCTGGATGTGCAGATAAAGCGATGGGCTACACGGTAAATTTTTTACAGGGGCAACCAATCTTCCTTAGAAAGCTTGATGAAGCGGCAGGAATGAGACTTGCTAAAAGGATTTATATCCCCTAATCTCCTTAGGTACTTGCTAAAAGCAGTAGTGTTTTTCATCGTAAGCATTTGGTTTTGCATTTATTTTAGATTTTTTGTGCCTTTTGCCTGTAGCTCTCTAACCTGTTCTCCTGATTTGTTTTATCAGTAATGAAAGAAGCGGGGTGCAGGAAGCAGCAAGGAAGCAAGGAGTGCCTGGAGGTGTGTAAGGGAAAAGAGGGGTGTGTGTAGAAGACTGGACGTTGGACTGGGCTGCGTGCATTATTGGCTTGGGCCATCTTTTGGCTAAATGCTTTTGGCACCTCCCACATTTTAATTGGCACCCTCCCTTCTTAAAAAAAATAATTTTTCCTTTTTCTTTTCTTTTCTTTTTTTCTCTTTTTTTTTACTCTTTATTCTTTATTATGAAACCAAAGTATTATTTTTATTTATTATTACTACTACTAAATAAAATAAATAATAAAATAAAATTTAAAAAGCCGGACAAAATTAGGGTACTACAGCTGCCCCTCCTTAATTACATTTTACTCGAAGGTCTTCGTGCATTCGTTGTAAAAGATAATTAAGGATAAAGGACTCTAATTTTGTCTAGAACGAAGTTGTTTGAGGCTGCGAGATCGGCTCCCGACTTTGCTTTAAGACCCTAGGTCTGGTTCTTAGTGAATTCTCGATAAGGCATAGGTTTGGTTCCTAGCTCTTATAAAATTAGCGAGTGATTCTAGGTTTGATTCCTAGTGAACTCCTGATAAGGCGTAGGTCCGATTCCTAACCCTCATATCATCGGTATTGATTATTCCCCTACTTAGGAAAAGTTTAGGGTGTCCGCTCTTCTGTCGCTCGACACAGGTTTGGGTCAGATTCCCAACAAGGGTGAGTCAGGTTCTCAACTCTTGCTAAAAGGTACGGATTGACTACCTTACTTTAAGGAATGTCCGTGATATGAGTTTCTTTGTCACTCAATATGGGTTCGGGTCAGGTTCCAGGTTAAAAGCTTGGGTCAGATCCCCAAGGAGATGGATCAGATTCCCAGCAAGGTATAGGACAGGTTTTTAACTCTTGCTAATAAATTGAATAGGCTGAGTACTAGTTCTTACTGAGTAACAACAAGCCAATTTTACGTGATATTTGAGAGAGCGGATTAATGGACCCAAAAACTTTGATAGCCATGCGGTATGTAATGAATGGTATGCCATGAATGAAATGAAATTTTTATTTTTAGAGAAATATTTTTTGAAGACGGGTTGTGTATCAAAAAGTATTGGTGATTATGCAAGATGCAGTGAATAGCACGTCATGCATGAGTATTATTTCTTCATCAGGGATAAGCGGTATCCTCTTGACTACATCTGAAACTTTTCTTGGTAGGTTAGTTCCAGATCTCTTTAGTTGGCGAGTTCTGAACAGACTAATTGACCTTTTCGAAGCGTATTCAGCATTGACGATTTTGCATTTAGGTGAGGTGTCTTACTACCTCTTTTCCTTAATGTGAAAACGTCGAATTCCTTAGATCCTTTTAGAATTTTCGGTAATTACACAATGCTCTTATGTTTTGATTGGCACATGTTTGTCTTTTAGCACAGATTTCTCTAGAAAGAAAATGCAAATTGATAAAATCCCGAATTGAGTTTGGAGAGGCTGAGATAAGCATTCTATTGTACTGATTAATAAACGGCAACATGGGTAGGAATGGATTTCCACTATGGTGGGGGAGATAAAATATTACAAACAGAATAAATTTGTGTTTGCTAAATTGGAAACTGGTGAGAAATATCAGCTATACATATAATCCCTTTGAAAACAAATCGTGCTGCCCTTTCGTGATTCAGACCCCGATCGCCTTTTTTGACCAACTTCAAAAACTTGTGTCTGTGGTTAGTTTCGACCATCTCTGCCCCAGTTGGTCAGGGTTCAATTCTATCTACTTCTGACGTCTTCTGGTTGATTTTTGCTCAGGCCGCTCTTTGCGAGTTTTCGACCTAGCGGATTGCTCTAAATCGCCCTTGCGGGTTTTCAACTTAGTGCTTTTATTTGACCTTAATTTTTGCCTAAGCTGCCCTTTTGGGTTTTCAACCTACCATGTCGCTCTAACTTTTGCCTAGACCGCCCTTTCAGGTTTTCGGCCTAGCGAGCTTTCCTTTTTTTTTCTTTATGTTGTGCCATTCTAGACGTAGTATTTCTTGACTGCATCTGAGTTTATTGGCAGCGGTAGGTCATGCCCCTCCATATCTGTAAGAATGAGGCCTCCCCCAGAGAATGCCTTTTTCACTATATATGGACCTTCATAATTTGGAGTCCATTTTCTGCGTTGGTCTTTCTGAATAGGTAGAATCTTCTTTAATACCAATTCCCCTTCTGAGAACTCTCGATGACGTACCTTTTTCTCGTACGCTCTCTTGAGTCTCTTTTGGTATAATTGGCCATGGCAAATTGCCTCTAATCTTTTCTCTTCTATAAGATTCAACTGGTCATATCGTGCTTGGACCCATTCGGCTTCTTCAAGTTTAGTTTCCATAATTACCCTCAAAGATGGGATTTCTACCTCTATGGGGAGTACTGCTTCCATTCCGTATACTAGAGAAAAAGGGGTTGCCCCCGTTGAAGTGCGTACGGAAGTTCGGTACCCGTGTAAAGCAAAAGGGAGCATCTCGTGCCAATCCTTGTAAGTTACCACCATTTTCTGAATAATTTTCTTGATATTTTTGTTAGCCGCTTCTACTGCCCCATTCATCTTTGGACGATATGGAGAAGAATTGTGATGTTGAATTTTGAAATCATCGCACAACTCTTTCATCATCGTATTGTTTAAATTAGTCTCATTGTCCGTGATGATTTTTCTTGGTAAACCGTACCGACAAATTATTTCTTTTTTGATGAACTTGACCACAACACTGCACGTCACATTGGTATAGGAGACTGCTTCGTCCCACTTTGTGAAGTAATCAATGGCCACAAGGATGAATCGGTGTCTGTTGGAGGCTTTTGGCTCAATCATTCCAATGACATCCAAACCCCACATGGAGAACGGCCAGGGTGCACTGAGGACGTTTAGGGAAGTTAGAGGTACATGAATATTATCAGCATAAGTCTGACACTTATGACATTTCCTCACATGCTTGATGCAGTCACTTTCCATTGTAAGCCAATAATACCCAGCTCTGAGAATCTTCCGGGCCATTGCATAACCGTTGGCATGGGTCCCGAAGGTACCTTCGTGGATGTCGTCAAGAATTTGTCTTGCTTCCGCAGAGTCCACACATCGGAGGAGTACCATGTCGTGATTTCTTTTGTAGAGTACGTCGCCGTTCAAAAAGAAGCCCATAGCAAGCCTCCTCAAAGTTCGCTTGTCGTTCTCTGAGGCGCCCGAAGGGTATTCCTTGTTTTTGAGGTAGCACTTGATGTCATGGTATCACGGTTTTCCGTCAGACTCTTCTTCTATCGCCTGGCAATAAGCGGGATTAGCACGACTTTCCATCAGGATGAGAGGCATTTCCTTGCCGCTGTTTATTCGGAACATAGATGACAGCGTGGCTAATGCATCAGCCAACTGATTATCTTCTTGTGGGACATGTTGAAATGTGATCCTATCAAAGGATTCAACGAGTTCTTGGATATACTCGTGGTAAGGTATTAACTTAGGATCTCGAGTCTCCCATTCTCCGTTCAACTGGTTGATGACTAGGGCAGAATCCCCATATACTTTTAGGACTCTGACCTTAGTTTCCATGGCAACCCTGATTCCCATGACACATGCCTCATATTCTGCCACGTTATTGGTGCAACTGAAACACAAGCGAGCCGTGACAGGAGTGTATTGATTTTCTGGGGAAATTAGTATTGCCCCGATTCCGTGCCCCAATGCATTAGAAGCCCCATCGAACATCATGGTCCACTCTTTGTTTCTTAATTCTTCTTTTTCGGCGGACATTACATCCTCATCAGGAAATTCATAGCGGACAGGTGAATGGTCATCTATTGGTTGATTGGCTAAGTGCTCAGCTAGGGCACTACCTTTGACGGCTTTCTGAGAGACGTATTGAATATCATACTCGGATAACAACATTTGCCACCGGGCAATCCTTCCAGTGAGAGCGGGTTTCTCGAATACATATTTGATCGGGTCCATTTTTGACACCAACCAAGTTGTGTGAGAAAGCATATACTGTCTTAGACGGTGAGCGGCCCATGCTAGGGCGCAACAAGTACGCTCCAATATCGAGTAATTAGCTTCATATCTGGTAAACTTCTTACTCAAGTAGTAAATGGCACATTCCTTTTTACCCGTTTCGTCATGCTGTCCAAGTACACATCCTATAGATCCGTCTAGCACTGTCAAATAGAGGATTAATGGCCTGCCTGGTACTTGAGGTATTAGCACAGGTGGTTTTTGTAGGTATTGCTTGATTTTGTCGAAAGCCTCTTGGCATTTCTCATTCCATTCAATAGTTTGGTCCTTACGCAGTAATTTGAACATTGGCTCACAAGTGTCAGTAAGTTGCGATATAAACCGGGAAATATAGTTTAACCTCCCTAGAAAACCACGAACTTCTTTTTCTGTGCGAGGAGCTGGCATTTCTAAGATGACTTTGACTTTTTCCGAATCGACTTCTATTCCTTTCTGACTCACAATGAATCCCAGCACCCTACCGGACCGAACACCAAAGTTACATTTGGCCGGATTAAGTCTGAGGCGAAACTTTCTCAATCGCTCAAAAAGCTTCCGTAAATCAATTATATGACTTTCTTCAATTTGCGACTTAGCGATCATATCGTCCACGTAGACCTCTATCTCCTTATGGATCATGTCATGAAATAGAGTCACCATTGCTCTTTGATATGTTGCCCCGGCGTTTTTCAATCCGAAAGGCATCACCTTGTAGCAGAAAGTCCCCCAAGCGGTAATAAATGTTGTTTTCTCCATGTCTTCTCTGGCCATTTTAATTTGATTATACCCGGAGAAACCATCCATAAAAGAGAAGACAGCGTGATGAGCGGTATTATCCACCAGAACATCAATGTGAGGTAGAAGGAAATCGTCTTTGGGACTTGCTTTATTAAGGTCCCGGTAATCAACGCACATTCGGACCTTTCCACCCTTTTTGGGAACAGGGACAATATTAGCAACTCATTGGGGGTATTTAGCCACGGCCAAAAATCCAGCATCAAATTGTTTCTTAACTTCTTCCCTAATTTTTAAGGACATATCAGGTCTCATGCGTCTCAATTTCTGTTTGACAGGAGGGCAATCGGGTTTAAGAGGTAGTTTGTGTTCGACAATATCGGTATCCAACCCTGGCATATCTTGGTAAGACCAGGCAAATACATCTTTATAATCTCAGAGGAGTTGAATTAATTTAGCTTTTACTCCTTGTGACATGGTAACACCAACCTTGACTTCTTTTTTGTCTTCTTCGGTTCCCAAATTAATCAACTCAGTTGGTTCTTCGTGAGGTTCAATCTTTCTGGATTCCCCCTCTATAAGTCTCATTAATTCAGGGGGAAGATCTTCATCGGGATGATCCTCTTCACAACCTTCATCAGTATGATTAATTAGGCAATCAAAATCTGGTAATGAAACTTCAGCACAATCGTTTTCAAAAGTATTATCCCTGAGCCTACATTATCAAGGTTAGCAATAAGGAGAGAGTAAGGAAATGAAGTAGGAAGGAAAAGAAAAAGAGACGCTTGGGATGAAATCAAAATGCATTTTATTAATATTCGAAATAGGCTTTTGAAAAACATGCGGGGCCCTTTAACATTTCCTCTACCGCCTTGGGCTGAGCGGAGAGGTGAGCATTAAATGGATTACATTGAAAAGGCATTAAGGATCCTAGGATTTTCCACGATCTCCCAATTGCAAGGCATTGAGGAACATGGGCGAACCCATTCCTCTTCAAGAGCGGCAAGACCCTCTTCTACAGCAGTTACTTGATTTGCATAGATCCATCCAGCGCTACGAAAAGTCTGACGGAGATCGCAGATGTGCATTTTCCCAAACTCGGGTTCCCGATTTTCAAGCCGAGCCTTCCTCTTTTCTTTCCTTGCCTCGATTGCTCTTTCCCTGTCCTCTCGAGTGGGGACAAATCCTAAGCCGTATCGGTCTTTGTTTTCAGGAATCCTTAGGATTGAGGTAATACCTTCCTGACTTTTCCCTAGTCCTTTTCCTGGCTGATATCCTCCTTTTAGCATGACTCCGCCCACCATTAGGGTATTGTTGGATAGGTAGGGTTCTTTAGTTGTGAACCCTACATAAGCGCTATCGACAATTTCCAGCGCTTGAAATGATGTCCCAAGGGCTTCTTCAGCAGCTTCAATATAACTCGTAGATGTTGGCTTGCTTACCAGTAGGTCCTCTTCTCCGGATACGATGACCAACTTATCATCCACCACAAACTTCAATTTTTGATGCAGAGTTGATGGTACTACCCCGGCAGAATGAATCCAAGGTCTTCCTAACAAGCAACTATAGCTGGGCCTGATGTCCATCACTTGGAAATTAACGGCAAAAGTGAAAGGACCAATCTGAATCGGCAGCTCAATCTCACCCATTACTTCTCTTCTTGAACCATTAAAGGCTCTCACGAGCACCGAGCTGGGCTTCATATGAGTTTTGTCAATGGATAACTTATCTAAGGTAGATTTAGGCATCACATTCAGGGAGGATCCATTGTCCACAAGGACTTTAGCTATAAGATTCTCTTTACACTGAACTGAGATATGTAGTGCCTTATTGTGTCCTCTACCTTCTACAGGCATTTCTTCATCATTAAAATAGAGGTAGTTGCATGCGGCGATATTGACAACTAGGTCGCCGAACTGATTCAAGGTGATATTTTGAGACACATGGGCTTCATTCAGGATTTTCATCAATACCTTCCTGTGACTCTCAGAGTGCATTAATAGGGCAAGTAGAGAAACTCTCGCTGGTGTGCGGTTTAGTTGATCTATCACCTTATATTCACTCTGCTGAATGAATTTGAGGAATTCAGCCACTTCCTCACGGGAGGCTTCTTTCTTGTCTTCCTTCCCTATGTCTCCTTCATCTATCGCAACTCCTTTCCCTTTGTTGTGGTCTTTTACCTGTCCCTTTGCGGCTATTTTTATTGGTTCTTTCTCAGGGGCATAAATCCGCCCACTCCGAGTCATCCCGCCTATCCCCACGATGTTGGTAACAGTCGGAACGCTTGGTTGTGTATTACTCCCTTCGACTTGGACTTTTGCATCGTATATCCAAGGAACTGCTTTATCGTCCTTGTACGGAAAAGGAGATGGTACTTGGACAGTAATAGCTTTGGGAGCATTAGGCACTATGGGTGATGTATTCTTAGAGAATTGAACCACCAAGGGCTTTGGGACCGTGGTTCCCGAACTCTGCGCAGATTGGACCATAGATACTTCTTCTTCTCTCTGAGAGATAACTTGAACTATGTTTGTATCAAGCAGTTTTTGGAGGATACTTTTAAATTCCTCACATTCTTCATCAGACAAAAGATCTTCATCACAGTCCCGCCGATATCCGTTTCTTTCTATCAAACCAGCCTTGCAAAGTTCGATGAACACTTCTCTGATAGGGGTTTGTATTTCAGCGACATCCTTTATTATCCTTCCTTCGTGCTCATTGTCTATCATATTTACTGATGTATTCCCGTGGTTAGGTAACGGGTTGTTCCCCACATTGGGATTACTTTCTTGGAAACTCAACCATTTGGCATTTATCAGATCTTGAACTTTGAACTTCATAGCCCGACATTCTTCTATAGAGTGGCCAGCTGCCCCAGCATGGTATTCACAAGTGGCATCCGGTTTATACCATTTTGGGTAAGGTGGTTCCATAGGCTTTTGCGGGCAAGGGACCACCAATGAGTTTTTGAGTAAATGCTGATAGAGATCTTTGTAAGTCATGGGGATCGGATCAAACTGGATCGGTTTTCTTCCCTGAGGGTTGTGAGCTCTCGGTTGATTGGGGTTCTGACCTCCTTGACTATCAGAAGCAAAGGGTGTCCTTTGAACAGGAGGCTTAGGCGTGATAGTTACCGCAACGTATAGAGGGGCACTACTCACCGCGTTAGTCTCTCCTTCTTTCTTTCTCTTGACGAAGGGCTTTTGCGCGTGGGATGATGAAGTATTATTATGGATCTTCCCATTTTGCATCCCCATTTCCACACGCTCTCCTATGACAATCAGGTCAGAGAAGCTTGAGAACATACTTCCAATCATCATGTCATAAAAGGGTGATTGGAGCGTGTCTATGAACGTGTCGATCATTTCTTTGTCTGACAAGGGTGGCTCCACCTGAGCAGCCATGCTTCTCCATCTCTGAGCATATTCCTTATAGCTCTCACTGTCTTTCTTCTTCATGCTTTGCAACCGACACGATCGGGAGCCATGTCCATATTGTATTTGTATTGTCTGACGAAAGCATTAGCTAAATCCTTCCACGAGCCGATTTTAGACCGCTCTAACTGCATATACCATCGTAGCGGTGCCCCAGTTAAGCTTTCTTGGAAGAAATAGATTAAGAGTCTGTCATCATTAGAACAGAAAGCCATCTTTCGGTAATACATGACCATGTGGCTTTTTGGGCATGTTTCTCCTTTATACTTGTCAAACTCTGGTACTTTGAACTTTGCAGGAATAACTACATCGGGGACCAAGCACATGTCTGAAGCTTCAAAACCTATGTGGTTTGCCCCTTCAATTGCCTTTAGCCTGTCTTCAAGTATTTGAAACTTTTCTTTGGCTTGAGCATCCTCTTGGGGGGTGATGATAGGTACAAAATTTTGTGTATTTGTGTTCTGTGAGGTCCCATTATTCAGAGGCGCATGCCCTTGTGTGGTATGGGCGTGCGTCTCATTTTCTCCTAGCTGACTTTCGTCTTGATCCTCTTCGGACCGTTCTGTTTCCGACGTCCTTTTTGCATGCAGGGCTTCCAACAAAATGCATAGCCGATCTATCCGCGTACTCATTCGGTCAAGTTCCCCTCTGATGGCCTGTTGGTTTTGTTCTAAAGCGTCCATGAGTCTGGCTTGGGATCTCGTTCTGTAAGGGTGCAATTTCTTCGTGTTTATTTTTCTGGATTATGAAAGATATGGTGAGTATGGATGAATGATTTATGCCATGGTTATGCATGCCATGTAAGATGCTCATTTTTTTTTATTTTATTCGTTTTACTTTTGTCGGCTTATTGGAGAATCACAAAACTTTGCAAATGCCTTATCGGTTCGCTGCATATTGCGAAAACATACTTTTGTATTAAAACGGGAATATCATAATTCAAATTGCCCTAAGGGCTTACAGACTTGAGAAAGAAATGGAAATTGCGAAAACACATAAAAACACAAGAAACATGGTCTTCAACGATCTCGTCGGATCTGCTTCTCCAACTCCTCCACCAAAACCTTGCAGTACTCTAGGAAACTCATCACTTTCCTTGGTAAAGGTCGGAATCCTATTGCTGATTCCGCTTCTTCCAAGAGTTCTGGCATATCTTGGATACCCCTATTTGCAAGCCAGACCAGTTTGGAGCAACGATCCATCCAGTATCTAGTTTCCTTATCAAACCAAGTAATGACTTCTCGCTGGTTGTCAATCTTCTCTTGCATGTCGAGGATTTTCTCACGTTCTTCCTCAAGATCTATGTGGTAGCCTATGAACTTTTCTTCAGCAAGTCTCCTTTCTTCCTCAAGTTGGGCTTCGTGCGATTGCATGGTATTTTTCAATTGTTGTATTGAGTCTTCAATCCGTCTTTGCAAAGCCATGCTAGCCTTTTGAGAATCAGCTCACATTTTCCTCAAGTTGCCCTTTTCGCAAAGAACCAGGTCTAACTCCTTTTTCATCAAGTCCAACTGTTGATTTGCAGCCTTCAGGCAACCCTGAGTTTGGAGTCGACTTGCTTTCTCAGCCTTGGCCTTCTTCTGGGATCCTTCCAAAGATTCAGTTTTTCTATCACATTCACCTTGTAGGACCCCTATATCTAGATATGCCCTTTTCAAATTCTCCCGGAGAACTTTCTTTTCCTCTTCCACCCTTTCTAAGGCTAGCTTTAGCTCTTCCAATTCTTCATTTTCAGCAGGAGGTGGAGGTGGCACTTCGGGAACCAAAAATGTGTTCTGAAAAGGTAATTTGACATGCTGAACTCTTGCTATAACCCATTGGCGGTATTTTTCATCTGCATGAGTACTCTTGCGCCCTAGTATTCTTTTGGTCGTCTTCTTCCAAGCTCGACACACCCTTGTGAACAATGCCAAATCCGAGGAGCCCCGATCATGTATAATGAAAGCGGCTAGCTCTTCTTCAGCAGGTTCACCCAGCATCGGGGCACCGAGTTGTCTTAAAGCCAGAGTAGGATTGTAATTAATGCAGCCTATAGTCCCAATCAAAATCTCCACACCGACAGATTACCTCCTTGATCTCCTGTTCTCTGGAATACCATATTACAGACTCCTCGCTGAGACTCAATAAATAAGTAGCCCACCCTGCATTGCTCATAGGTCCAAAAGGATGCCCTCTTTTTACTAAGTGATTTTTTAGCCATAAATACAAGACAGGAACACAACAACGGATTCGTCCTCCCTTTTTCTCATGGCGCATATGAAGCTCATAGTATAAATCTGCGAGGATGGCAGTGGTGGGGTCCATACCTTGAGTTTTAAATGCTATGAAGGCGTCAATAGTTGTTTCATCCACAAAATGATCAACATGAGGAAATAAGACCACACCAAAGATAATAAGGGCTACCACATCCATGCATTCCTTTAATTTCCCTGCATCATGAAGATCCTTAACCTTTCCTTCCAGGAAGCTCCTGGGGAAGCCTTTGAAATCTTCTTCCACCTTCACCGCGAGTGTCAAGTCTTCTTTTGGGATGCCTAAAACATCAGCAATGGTACTCATAGCTGGCGGATGCTTTGCATGGCGATACGGACCATTTTTCTTTTCTGGAAAGCCCAAAATTTTCCGATATTCCTCCAAGGTTGGCGCCATTTGGAAATTCTTGAACGTGAAGCATCTTAGGGGAGGATCATAAAATTGAGCCAATGTTGTTAAGGCTCCTACTTGCACGTCCACATTCAGCAATTCCAAAATGTTTCCAAATTTCCCCACGAAACTAATTCGATCCACTTGTATCCAATTCTCGGCTATGAAGTCAACCAATGTTCTCAGGTGCATCAAACGGGGGGGTTTGATTTTGAATTTCAAAGTATTTCTCCTCTCTAAACCCACAACTGCGCTTTCCGAAGACATTTGCAAAAATTTTCAAAATTTTCCAACAAGCCTGACAAAACAGGGTAGTTAGTGTTAATGCATGTATATGAATGGGTATGATCGTATTTATTTTTGTCATTTCATGATTGGAAAGAAAAAGAAAAGGAAAAATAAAGAAAGAAAGCACCGTATTTATTTTATTTATGAAGATATAAAGAAATATACTCTTATACTTTTTATACAAAGTTCACATTCTACGTGGAGTAAAACTTAGCATCTATTTTTTGGTATAATAGATTAGGTTTCTAAATAACGGTATGTACTTTGAAAAACTATTTTTTGGAAATATTATTTTCGAAATAAGTTTGCAAAAATAAATAAACAACTAAAGTGGTAGGGTAAGCTCCTTTTGTGACCGAGGCCGGTAATTCCTAAAAGGGGTCTAAGGATTACGTCAAGTGCCTATCCATTTGGTGGATTCAAAGTACTAATCTAAAAGGTCCCCAGAGCCAAGGGTCCCGTCTGAAAATGTTACCACCAATAATAAGTATATTATTAAAGGATGGTTTTTTTTCAAACGGAACCAAACTCTGGGTGAGGCTTTCATAGGAACCCACTGGCCGTACGTCCAGCAGAGCACCCATTACACAGCCTCTCCTAACTTAAGGTTCACTCGGGCCCGGGTATAGGGCACCCACTCATAGTGTGTGTAAACAAAGTGTATAAAGTGTAGTGTGTGAAGGAGCAAACTTAAAACTACCCGCTGCAAAATAAAAAGTACAATATATATATATGTCTTCTACCCTAAGGTTTCACATGTATAAACACACATAATATACATAAGAAAAAAAAACAAATGAAAGAGAATAAATCATAAACAAAAATAAAATAAATAAATAAATATATATTTTTTAACGCATGTTTTACATCCTAGGATTCACGTATGCAAACATATATACAAATGAACGAATAAAAACAAAAAAGACAGAAAGGGAATAATTTATTTAATAAAGCAACAAATTGTATAAACAATCAAAGGGCCTAACTCTCTAACATCCCCAGTGGAGTCGCCAGCTGTGACAACCACCTTAAAAATTAATATGGAGCCGCCACCTAAAGTTTATTAAGGAAAAACAATAGGAAAAACCTTTTTATGACGATAATTTAAAAATAGAAGAAGTCTTTGAACCAGATTTCGAGTCCGGGAGTTATTTACGCTCAAGGAAGGTATTAGCACCCTTAAGACGCCCATAAAATAGTACCCTTTTAATTGGTCAAAAAGAAAAATTTGCTTATCATTAAATAAATTATTCCCAAATGAAATTTTTTTTTAAAAAGAAATCTATGTTTATCAACTACCACGTTACAAAAATATTAAAGGAAACTTTGAGGAAAAAAAAACTCAAATATTTCACAAAAATCATTATTTACTCCTTTTAATGTAACAAAATAATAAATAAATAAAACCTAAAAGAATACAAACTAATTATGTCAATAAAATATTGATAAGAAGAGAAATTCTTTATTTGCTTGCATGCCCTTTTATCATTTTTTTATTTCAATTCTGACTATTTATAAAATAAAAGATAAATTACAAATAAGTCCCTATTTAGGATTTGGCCCCATTGGAAGACCAAATCTTAAAACGTGTACGAACAGGAAATAAAAAGGGAAGACTTTTTAATTTTTAGCTTTTAGGCTCCCTTTACCATATATTTATAATTCAGTCCTTCTTTATCATATGTTTGCAGTTTGGTCCCTATTTATCATATATTTGCAGTTTAGTCCCTATTTAGGGTTTGGCCCCATTGGAAGGCCAAACCCTAAGCCTAATTGCAACCCAAACCGTGGATACCAACAACAACAACAACAACAACAACAATCGCAGCAACCAATAACAACAACAACTGCAGCAGAAATAATACTGATAACAAGAATTATAGCAACAATAATATTACAACGACAACAAGATGAACAGTACAAACATACATGTCTCGGTCCAATGTTCAAGCCATGGTAAAAGAAAGAAAGAAAAAAAATGAGAAAACGAAGAAGGGAATAGGAACCTGGATTCTCAGCTTTCCAGAAAATTACAAATAGAAAATGGAGGAGAGGAAAAAAACTTAAGCTAAGAAGTGTTTAAAGCTTGTATTTGGGTGGTCTCACGGGTTCTCTCCTTCTTCCTTACTTCTACTTCTCCTCCTTGCTCTCAGTCTCTTGGTCTTTTTCTTGTTCTCTCAGAGTTTTTCCTCCCTTTTTTCTTCTGCGTCTTTTCCTCCTTTTTATAGCCTTCTGGTTCCCCTTCAAGACCTGCGAATCAAAAGGGAAAGAAATTAACGGTGATTTTAAAACATAAATAATAAAAGAGAAAAAAAAACAGAAACTTCCCTTTTGGAGGTATGGATCTCTGATTGAGAGAGATTTGAGGATAGATTGAGGCCGCGGTTGGGTGAAGAGAAATTAGGGTTGGATTTAGGGTTATGGTGGAGTGGTTGGCCAGGGAAAGGTTTTGGTGAGAGAGATGAAGGGGTGAGGCTGTGATTTAGGGGAATGGAGAAGGAGAGGACTGCCGCGGCTAGGTCAAGATTGGGAGAGAAGAATGAGGAGAGGGATGCGGAAATGGCGGAGGGGACAAAGTGGGACGCCGCGGCTAGGGTTAGGGTGAGGAATAGATGAGAGGATGGTGGAAGAGAGAGCGTGAATGGTGGAGGAGAATTAGGGAAAGAAGAGATGAGGTTGAGAGGGAGGAGAGGAGTGTTGCGTGGGAGTTAGGGTTAGAAGATGGAGGTGGGAGAAAGGAACGGGTGGAGATGGGTGCTGCGGCGCCGCGGAGAGAAGAAGCTTCGAGAGAGAAGGGAGAAGCAGAATGAAGGTGAAAGTTTTTTAGGTTTAGGGTTAACGTGATTTTTGGGTTGAGAAACGGGTTGGGCCGCGTGTGTTGCTGTTGGCTCGTGAGGCTGGGCTAGGGTGTGCAAGTGAAAGAAGCGGGGTGCAGGAAGCAGCAAGGAAGCAAGGAGTGCCTGGAGGTGTGTAAGGGAAAAGAGGGGTGTGTGTAGAAGACTGGACGTTGGACTGGGCTGCGTGCATTATTGGCTTGGGCCATCCTTTGGCTAAATGCTTTTGGCACCTCCCACATTTCAATTGGCACCCTCCCTTCTTAAAAAAAATAATTTTTCCTTTTTCTTTTCTTTTCTTTTTTTCTCTTTTTTTTTTTACTCTTTATTCTTTATTATGAAACCAAAGTATTATTTTTATTTATTATTACTACTACTAAATAAAATAAATAATAAAATAAAATTAAAATAAAATTTAAAAGGCCGGACAAAATTAGGGTACTACAGGTACTTATCAGGTCGGGACCTAATGAATCAAAACGGCGAAAAAACGACGAATGAAAAGATATTGCAGGATGTCTGGCGCCTGCAGTCTGGTAGGCGCCTCGGTTCTGACTCTGAAATCCAAATTTCAGCTCGGTGGGCCCCGATCCTTGACGTACACGTCGAGACATCCCTAAATTAATATAAAACAAAGTTCTAAAGTCCTTTCATCAAAATCTATCACCTGAATTATTTAATTCGTTTATTTGAACCCAAGTTATAGTACACTTAACCAATGAACTCCAAACTTACCTATGAATTATTTAATTTGTTTAATTGAAAAAAATTTCCATAGCGCAATAAAATTATTCCAACTCCAATCACGCAATCCTTTAATTGGTAAGCCTTTTAATTTTGACGTGTTACATGTGTATGTTCACCACAACCTGTAAAGGACACCAATAGTCCAATATTAATATACAACTCATATAAAAGGCAAGACAGAAGAGTAAGAGGGTTGAATAAAAATTCTGCCAAATTGGTATATAAAGATAATAGTGATAACTTCCATCTCTTACCCATGGCCTGCAATCATCCAAGTAACAAATTGTGGAAGAGTGAACTTTAAAAGGACTCGTGCTACATGAATGCCAGGGTGCTTTATCTCCATATATAGATTCTGCTGAACAATAAACATTTGAAGTGTTACAATTATTATTATTATTATTATTATTATTATTATTATTTTGGGTAAAATATGTTTTTTTCTTTATAAAATTGACAGATTTTGATCTCGATAAAAGTTTTATTCATTTCTAGTCCTTAAATAGTCATGTGCTTTTCAGTACCTCGAGAAAGACTAAAACACAAAGTTTTTGTATTTTACAAAGACTAAATAAATAAAAATTTTATAGGGACTTAAATTGAACTGTCGTGATTTTAGGTGGAGTAAAGGACATACCGAAAGAGGCCAAAGTTTAAATTCAATATATGGTCTGTAGTTGACTAGCATTTTTGATGCCATCCTGCTAGCTGTATGTAACACACTAACTCGTGGGATTCTTTTCTTCTCGTATCTAACAAGAGATGAAACAAGAAAAATTCAAGCAGTTTGTGTTAAAATAGTTTCTTCTTAACAGAAGATCACATGGTTCAGACACAAGCAAAGATTTCAAAAAACGTCTGCAACCGTGATCTAGACTACGACATCAAGGTTTTTGATATCCCTGCGATCGCGATTGAAGTCACATCAACCGTATTTAATCGCGATTCTTTGTAATATCAAGGATCACTATGTGATAGCGGCTGCAATTTTAAAACTTTGGACACAAGTTTTTGTGTTGAAGTATTTCCAAGAGATGCATGTATAAGGGTCATCTTATCCCAAGTTTTTTATTATACTGTTTTGTCTTTGTTGAGTAAAAATTCAGGAAAAGATAAGAATATTCAAATTTGGAAGGGTAATTTTAGCTTACACACACACAAAAAAGACAAAACAAAAAAGATACCTTCTAAGGGCTGAGATAACTTCAGACTCCTCATAACCATGCTTAGCAACCTTGTCAAGTTCAAGTATCAATTGGTAACAATCCTGCAAATGTGATTGCAACAAAAGAAGGGGACTTTAGAAAACAACCTATATACATCACACACACGCAAAAGTTTCATTTCATCCTCTCTAGTTGTTTAAAATAGCTCTATGCTGCACATTTGATTCCTTTGCTTGTTTTATTTCTAAAGACATTATACCAGGATTTTAAAAGAAGGTCTGCAATCTGGCCCATGACATCAAGGTTTTTTATGTATCCGTGACTGCGGTTGAGGTTACATCTGACAGCGATTCTCCACAATATTAAGGACCGCGACCGTGACCGCGACTTATTCATTTTTTGATAAGTTGTGATCGCGATTTAAAGCCTTGCTTTAAAATACCTAAGATGGGTAAAGATTGATAAAGGATGGAAGTGATATCAAGGTAGATTAATAAATAAAATAAAAAATATTACATAAGGATTTTATGTGTATCTTCAAGCTTATCCATAAAGTGCACTATATATTAATACTAGTAAAGACATTCAAGGAACCACATTTAGTTTTATAGTTGAAAATTATAAACAACAGACCTCAATTGCCATACATCCCCCAAGACCAAGATTTGGTTGCATTGGATGTGCTGCATCACCTAATAAAGTCACTCTCCCAATTCCCCAAGTGTGGATAATGTCTCTATCATATATATCCCTCTGCAGAATCATATGTTCTGGCGTTTCTGATATGAGTGTGATCACTTCATTGCACCAGTTACTAAATAGACCCATAAGTTTCTTCTTCTTACCTGCATTAACATAGGTAAATCATTATTTCAATTATCTTCCAATATATCAGCAATTGTTACACACAATGTAAAGAGACCTTCTCTTAAAGGAGCACTTGAAGGGGGCTCCCCATGGAAAGCATACCACTGCATTTTTCCATTGCCAACATCTGAAGCAACGAAGTACTGGTTCAAGCCCAAGAACACCCTATACCTTCAAGTTTAAACACCAAATAAGAAAAAGATAACGTGTTGATAAATCTTTTTCTTGAGGTAAAAATCGTTCTTGGTTTTCAAGCTTACTAGGAAAACCCGAGTCTCATGTTGGCTAGAAATAGTGCTTAATAAAAGTTTATAAAATCTAGACATTCCTCACTTTACACGTCGGTTTTGTGAGGTTGAGTTAGGTCCAGGACATCCTATAAAAGTTGTTGGATCACCTACCATGTTATCCACACACTAGGCCCAATAGCAATAGGTGTGCAGGATTGTATAGAAAAAAACTCAAGTAGTACGTTGATTAGAGATAGTGCCTAATAACAGCTTGTAAAATTTGAGCACTCCTCACCTTACATACAAGCTGGAATTGAGTTAGGCCTAAAATCAAAGAAAATCAAAATTTTTGGGATTGTTGATTTCTTGACATAGTAGTATAACCTTGTTGACTAAATGATCTGCTTTCCGTCTCTAACTCTTCCATGCTTCAATAATTCAATGTCAATGGACATTCTTTATTTAACAATAGAGAGCCTTTGACTATCCTAAAATGTTATAGGGAATGAAGTACCTACCCAATAGTATTGACATATGGGGGCACATAGTTTGTTAATCCACTGTAACATGTGACACCTGAGTAATTAGCTTCTTGCCAGCCAAAGAGTTTTGAACGCACCTAACAAAAATAAACAAAAGAGATTGAATGCCGAAGAGAAAAATGAACTCATTTGTAAATAAAACTAGAAGGAAAGGATGGTAAATTTTACTTCTGACCATATTCCATCTGCCCCTATTAAAATATCACCATCATAGTGCTGTCCATTTTCAAGGACTACTCTGACCTAATAGTGAATGAGAAATGAATCAAAATTTGAATACAGCTCTCTTAAAGAATGTGAAATAAGTTGTTTAGAGAAACTTAAACCTTGCTAGGTTCCTGAATAAAATCCACAACTTTTGATTTGTTTCTAAGTATGTTGGAACCAACTGCATTGACTAATATATCTTGCAGTGCCATTCTACATATGACTAGAGTAACAGGAAGCCCTTTCCTTGAAGCAGGAGTCAAAAGATCAAGCTCAGTGAACCTGTAAAGAAGAGAGTGACAATCAATTTTATTTTATTTTTCATTTTTTAATCTTCACATGAAATATCTACCAAGCCCCTATACACCTTCCAAGATTGTCTGTCATGAGCAATATTATAAAGAAAAAAATTGAAAGAATCAAAGATCTCAAAAGATTTCTTCAACTACTAGTGTTTAAGGAAGGCTGATTTAACATAGTAAGTCCCAAGAACTCATGTCAAGTATATGAGTACAATTGTTTCTTTCAGTCATTATATATAGGCAAAATTACTCTCTTGCTCTTTATTTTAATTTCTAGTTTCATGTTAGTCCTCTATCTTTTTTTAGTTTCAATTTAGTCCAACATGTTTTAAAATGTTAATTTCGAGACAAACTGTTTGACCATCTATAATGAGACATGTATGTAACGTTAATTTTGAGACAAATTGTTGGAATATCTACAACGAGGAATACATGTGCCCCACATATACAATCTATTGCATTAGAAAACCAAAAATAGGTCAATTAGGTCAATATTGTTAATATTTCAGAACATACAGAACTAAATTGAAGCTTAAAAAAAAAAAAGATCAAACACTAACTTAAAATTGGAAATTAATATAAATGACCAACATAATAATTTTGCCAACACACTGAATACCATCTTGTGTATTTTGAAGTTTTATTCTCTGCCTAAAAGGCTAAAACAAAGAATGCTAAAGGCTTATTATAATTTATGGTAAGACATATTTGAGACAAAGAAGTAGTAGTAGGAAACATACCACTCCCCAGAAACACCATCAGCAAGACCATTAATCCTATTACCAGTGACACAACCTGCTTCCATTATCTGCTTAGCAACACTCTGATCAATAGCTTCCAAAACAGCAAGAGCACTACTCAAGAGTTGAATTGGACCACGATGTCTACCTTCCCCTCTAACTACACTTAAATCCTTTTCAAAGACCTTCACTTCATACCCTTTGTGCTTTGCAGTCAGAGCCAAAACAAGTCCACCAATGCCCCCACCAGCTATTAGCACTCTCAACTTCCTTTTTCCTTGGTCTAAATTTGGAA
Source organism: Calophaca sinica (assembly GCA_037113605.1). Taxonomy (NCBI): domain Eukaryota; kingdom Viridiplantae; phylum Streptophyta; class Magnoliopsida; order Fabales; family Fabaceae; genus Calophaca; species Calophaca sinica. Next base: position 54,802,692 of record CM073734.1, on the reverse strand, counting down.
CCACCCCACTTTCAAATGATCTAACCACCATATAGCTTTTTCTATTGATCCTGCAGTTTGATTTAACACAACCATGATGATGCTTAACCTGATTACTTGGCCACAGGATCTGCATAGAAGCCATTGATCAACGATGGATGGTGAAGAAGCCAATAACATATGATTGGTATTTTTTTTAGGTACAGTGGAATTTGTAATTTCTTGCACTATTAATAGTGCGCTGCAAAGTGGTCTTTTTGACTTTCTTCCTCTTTCATTCTCACATGTGATGCCATGTGTAAACAAACTCCACAGTGCGCTCTCTCTCTACATTTCACAGTGTATATGAAATTTTGTAGATTTATTAAATCGACACTTCACATAAAAAAAAAAAAAAACTTATAGGTGTAATTAAACGGATATAGGTGTAATGAGTTCATTGAATTATCTATGAATTAGTTATTAAATTGTTAAGAATAAGAACTGAATTACAGTGAATTCACATATTTCCTCAAAATTGAAGATATTTAATGACTTTTTTATTCTTATATATTAATCCCTCCGTCCCTTAATATAAGACACTTAGGTAAAATTTGGTTCATTGAATAACTAATGTATCTGGTCTAATAACTAATGTATTTGGTCTATATAAACCAAATACATTAGTTATTCAATGAACCAAATTTTACTAAAGTGTCTTATATTAAGGGACAGAAGGAGTATCATCTTAAATAATAATAATAATCCCCCTCCCCCCCCCATTCCTCTTTTATGGATGATTATCTCAGTAAAAATTTTCAAATGATATAAACATATGAAAAATAAAACACAAATTTCCCAAATAATATTAGTTAGCCCTGGTCAAACTTGGGTTGACTTCCAGCACTGTACAACAGAGAGGATCCCACTTGTGGGGAGGGGAGGCTGCTATGAAGACTGTTTATTTTTTTTTTAGGTTTAATTATTCTGTAGGTCCCTAAACTATTTTAGAATTTTAAAATAGGTTCCTGAACTAAAAAAAATTGTAATTGAATCCCTGAACTTTTCAACATTTTGTAATTGAGTCACTGCCTGTTAAAACATTTTAAATAACTTGTAATTAGGTCCCTGAACTTTTAGATAATTTGTAATTAGGTCTCTGCATTCAGGGACTCGATTACAAATTATTTAAAAGTTCAGAGACCTAATTACAAATTATTTAAAAATTCAGGGACTCGATTAAAATACAAGGACCTTATTATAATTTATTAAAAAGTTTAGCGACCCAATTACAATTTTTTTTGTTTCAATGACTTATTTAGAAATTCTCAAATAGTTCAGGTACCTACGGAGTAATTAAACTTTTTTTTATTTATGTTTACATGACCTTAATGGGTTAAAAATGAGTATTAACAGAGTGACTTCCAAAACCCCCAAATCATTTTTTCAGTAACCCTACCCCTTTCTCTTTCCCCTACCCTCGATTCAATTGCCTAAAGATGAAAAAATTTAAATTTGTTTGGCTTTCTCTCTCCTCCCTTTCTCTCTCCCTTACCCCCATCCCACCAATTTGAGTTCGCGGAAGGTTAAAAAAAATGAAAAATAAATTATCTTTCTCTATCCTCCATTTCTCTCTTTCCTATCCTCACCCCTCAATTTACCTTCCGACAATTTGATTCTAACAATTGAGTTGTTTGAAGATAAAATATTTCCTAACAAAATTTACCTTCCAGCAACTGAACAATTTTTTTTTACCTTCTAACCACTGAGTTATCACAAGCAAAATTTGAAGGGGTAAAAAAAAATTTACCTTCCGATAATTCAATTGTTGAAAGCAATTTTTTCAATTTTTTTACCTTCAATTGCCGGAAGGTAAATGAAAGGGTTGAGATTGAGGCATTTTGGGGATTATGGGGTGTTGTTGGCAAACGTGGAGGGTGCTGGAAGTCCCTCTTTTGTATTAAAAGGTCTGTTTCCTTTGGTGTCACTAGCATTAGCGGAAAGTTGGAAAGCAAAGAGAAGAAAGAATTTGACTACAACAGAAACGACTCTTTCGGCCATGATGCCGGGCTAAACAACGAATTTAAAATTGACTTGACAGGTAGAAGTAGGGTACAATAATTGAGCACAACAACAACAACGGTACATGTAATTTTGATCCAACTTAGACTTCATAGATTTTTCTGTCACACATAAATTTTCTCTCTTTCGTGGCATGTGTTTTGGTTCAGGATTAATGACACTACAATAAGAACAAGGCCAAATTCATTCGGTCAGCCATCTTATTCCTCCGCCAAACACATCTTCTGATATCAGGAAAACTTGCTATGATCCAAAAACGAAACAATAATAGTATTTTTTTTCTTTTCTTTTTTTTTTGTGGAATAACTGAATCCAAACGTTCAATAAACCAGCCACTTTCAATGCAATCCTGTCAGTGAACTTCACTTGTCACATTAGAATCCACGGGATGTAACTTTCAAAGTAGAAAATAAGGTTCTTGAAAGGAAAATTTGACACATGAAATACAAGAATTTATACACTACAACACATTAACCAACCACTAATGGGATAGTATTATACAAATATCAGTTGGTCCTAGGTCAACAACACTTTAAACTCGATAAATAATTATTCCCAAACTACAATCATTGCCATCCTACATCATAAGGCCTAGTCCACCACAAGAACCATTCCTAGAGCTATGAACTTGTTAAGAGGGAAATTATCTAGTCATAATACAAGAGGAATTAATACACGCTTCTTCCAGAATTATGCTACCACAATGCCTGCCTGCCTCCGCTCATTATTCTCGATCCATTGATTGAGCGTGTGAGAAATGGTGGCCAGCCCCATCTGTATATATCAACAATAAAAACATCAAATTAGATAAAAACAACTTTGTTCAGTGATTATCACTGTTGTATTGAAAAGCAAGCACAGAATGTGATTAATTACATTTCATGTTATATTGACATTACTACTACGATTTTTTTTTCCCAAGGTAGCAACTGTCCTAAGAACATGGACATTTCAAAAAGGTGGATGATGCCTATGTATAACATCCGTGTATCCAATACCAAAAATTACATTATTTGTGTAGGTGAGTTCTACAGTGCACCACTTTGACAAATGGTCTACGTGAACCAGTACTTAAAAAATTGTCTGAAACTCTAACAACCACCGACGCCGCCCCCTAGGAACAAAAGCTCACTGTTATAACTGGTTTTCACGATTCTTGAGCAGTTTACTTGTTCGTGGCCATTTCAGCAGTAGGGCAATTCTCAATATAAACCGAACTGGTCATAGATCCGGTTCTTGGTTCAACTGGTCGGTTTTTAGAACATTGGTAATTGCCCTTTGTTTTAATTGAGTACTGAACTATTTATTTGTCATTTGTTTATGGTTAAAAATTTAAAAACTAATTATTAATTATGTGTATTGCACAATTTTCCAAGTATTTTCATTCTAGCGACTCTCTTTGGTGGAGCAACCACTCCGCTATGCCACTGTAGCATTTTTGGGGCTGGCTACTCCACACTGCTACCACAATTAATTAATGCAATTTAGAAAACTAAATAGTAACAGACAGCTCATTGAGTACTGCTATAAGGAATGAAAACCGAGAGGTACCACTTTCACCATCAGAAAGATCAGCAAGTCTTGCAATTGCATCAACAAGAGCCTGCTCATGATCCTGCATTGAATTATATATAGATCAGGCATATATACACCATTTGCAAGAAAATCAAATAGGTTGGTAGCTTTTAGTACAACAAATGGAAGAGGAAATACAATTATCCCCTTACCTTCAATACTTTCTTGGCTTTCTCAATTTCAAGGGGATCGGGATGATTTGCACTGAATACCCTCTCCACCTGTCAAATCCAACAAAAACTTAAATATAAGGAATAAAAGATCATAACAATCTCAATCAAAGAATATTTTGATTGAACTGCCTTTTCAGCTACCTCCTTTATTAGTGTGTCTGTGTGAAGTATTTGTATATCATCAGGAGCCTTCTTTCCTATGCCATTCTGTGATGACAAAAAGTCTTTTCTGGATTGCCCCTTTGTAACCCCTCTACCTCTTCCAACTCCCGGAACACTATCACGCCCTACAGACCTATTCATCCCATGACCAGGGCCCCCAAAACCCCCACGATGATTAATTCCAGGATCCTCTCCTACCCACTGAATATCTTCCGTAGATATCTGCAGTTAAAATACTGCATCTGAATTAGCAGAAACATATTATCAACATGTGCTAAACATATCAACGGCAAGAGAATCATTTATACTGCATCTGAATTAGCAGAAACATATTATCAACATGTGCTAAACATATCAACGGCAAGAGAATCATTTCTAAAATCATCTTCCAGATATTATTAAACATTCAAGTTACAGGGAAGTGCAATTCTTCCATCTTACCAAATCTGAATTAGCAGAAACGTATTATCAACATGTGCTAAACATATCAACGGCAAGAGAATCATTTCTAAAATCATCTTCTAGATATTATTAAACATTCAAGTTACAGGGAACTGCAATTCTTCCATCTTACCAAAATCAAAGAACGACAATTCAGGAAATAAATTTAAACAAATCAAAGTATTGTTTATTTCACACTTTGTGATTCATTTCAAACAATATCAGTGGCCACTCTTATTAAGTCGAATACAAATCATAGATTAATGCAGTGGAAAAAAAAGCACGCTACAAGCCTATTTGCATACTTAATTCAGCACTGAATATGAAAAGGGGTAGACTGAAATTAAATTAGCAGTCCTTGTTTAATACATGTAAACTCAAGTAATGGCTCAAAATATTCAGCACTAGGGGTTAATGTCAGAGTCAGTACTCAGCATAAACTATATCCTTATCTAAGTCATTAAATGAAAATCTCCTTTAGTACATTCCCAGTTCCTATTCATTAAATTAACTGCCTTAGTTTCCTTCAATACAATTTCAGCTTTTAAAAAGAAAATCCTTTTAAATATTACAAATTCAGCACTTAATATTGTCTTCACTATAAATTGAGCACTCAATAGGCGCTGGAATTTTCTGTTTTGTTAAAACACACCGTAAGTGCCAATTTAAAGATGGAAGAAAAGCTACACAAAAAAATTACCATAAAAAAGGCAAAATTATCAGAAGTGACTACTATAGCTCTAGAGTAAGGCAGAGTAGGACTCCTCCACACCTAAATGGCTGTCATGTGCAATTTCAATGTGGTGGCCATCACAGAAAAGGATAACGTGTATAGCAGCCACATTGGTGGGTGAAAACCCTAATTTTTGTTTTTGGACGTAAGGAATTCCTTACATCCAAAAGGTTAGTTTATGGAACTTCATAGCACCAGCCTTCCCTTTTCATGTAAGGAATTCCCTAAATTAACCTCACTAGAGGCTAAAATGCATGACGGAATGTATATTATTCTATTCCATCCAAGACCTCTACTTTTCTTCCCCCAATTTGGGGGGTATTGCCGTATCGGATGGAATCACTCGATAAAGCAATGATAAAGTTACAACTACCATTCCCTCCACTTCCCAATCAATGAAATGAAAACTTCACTATGTTCATTCATAAAATATTCAAACAATTGTCCGGTAATTATTTCAATCCATTACACCTATCATTAGATATCCAAACATTCGTAGGGTTTTCTCAAGTCTTCTCCAATCCACTGCAGCCAATCTCTAATTTTACCCTGTTCAGATTTTCATCAAGTCTTCAACTTCAACCTAGCACGGTAACCACCCTTTCTGCACGTCCGTTTTGATTATTAATCTATGTTTCATGTCCAACCAGCCTCCTCCTTGATCCAAACACCAGTTTTGCACCAGCCAGCCTCTCTTTCAGACATAATAATAAAAGGCGGAATGCAACATGAAGCGGCCCCAAAAATGATATCATAGCGTTATAGTGGATTGTATAGTAGCCACATTAGCAACAATACATAAAAGTACTTAAAAAATATTTAAGACACATTAAAATTTTATGCATAATAAATAAATAATAAACAATTTTAATACTCAATTTAAGAAGCACTCACCATCCATCTTAGCCCAAGTGTTATAAAAACTTAAAAGTACCAATATAACAGGGATTAAAAGAATTTAAAATAAAATAGGCAGACAAAAAAGTTATTACAAAAATGAGTGAAGTCAAGTCAATAACAAAAAGACAAATGAGCAGTGATGTGAATAATCATCAAAAAGACAGTGATGTCTTTTCATTTTGGGGCAGGAATAATTTTCATTTTTGAATCAGTTTTCTTCTTAGAACAGAAGAGGAAGAAGCTTCTGCAAAAGAGAGCTGTCCAGCCACGGTGGTGCATGGAATGAATTCTTGAGATGAGACTTCGGATTTCCGAAATATGGACAGTGAATTCTTCGATCTAGGAGGCTAAGGAGAGCAGAATATGCCCCATAGGAGGCTAAGGAGAGCAGAATATGCCCCATAGGTGGAATTGGATCAAGATTCATCTAACCCTCTTCCTACAGATGCATAACTAAGCATCACAGCCGCAATTACACCCACGAAAAGCCGTGATCAGTGCTACTCAAAGACACAACACAATAGCTTTCGGAAGCAGCTACCATTGCCACACACTGAAGTGACTGCAACACAATCAGTCACTACTGACTACTATGGTTTCGAACTGGTATGACGGCCCATGTTTGGCAAGGTCCAGCCTTTGTTTCACAACCTACAGCCACTGTTTCCCTTAGTTATTTAAGTCTTGATAACAAAGATGAGCCACGTTTTATATACCCACTATCATTGGTAATGCGATCACATTTTTTTGGGGGGGGGGGGTGTCAATAACAACTTAGTAAAAAAGGATACTTCCAGATCACACATTTATCTGTTGGATATGGCATGTAGAAATAAATGCTAATAAATTTAATAGACTCTCGTATTTTAAGTTTTTAACAATGGCCAAATTAAGAAATTTGGCAAAATAAATAAATAAAACTAAACCACGCCCCCCCTTTTTTTTCCCAAAGTAATAATACATAGTTCATACCCAAAGGCGATAAAACTTCTTTGATGCTCAATTTGAACATATTAAGTACCAAACTGTACTCACATTTTAAATATTTACTATGGGTTTGTTTGGGTAAACAATTAAGCGCTTCTAAGATAAGCACTTATCATATAAGCGCTTCAGTATAAATTATTTCTAAAATCAAAGAGAAAATATAGTAAAATTGTTCTCATATAAGCAATAAGCTGTTTTTATAAACTCAACTGGAAAGCTTATCAAAATAAGCCGCAAACAGCTTATGGACATTCCATAATAAGCTATTTTCATAAACTCTCCCAGTAGATAAGACCAAATAAGTTGTTCATAAACAATCCAAACAAGCCCTAAATCTAAATAACCTTACACATGCTTTTGTTGTTTTTTAATTTCCATGTTCCCAACTATTATTATAGACTATTTTAGCATCGTTGGATACCATTTTATACCAAATATCAATGTTGAAATAGTTATGATTGCAAGCTTGGTGCTTTAAAAGAAAAATATGCAAGGATTTCACATAGGAAACAGGATAAAGCATCAGACATACCTCTGACAGATTAACCCATTCCCAGGTTTCATTTAGACTCCCCATGTCATAGACCAGACTATGTCGTCCCTGAAAAGTTAGGAATATAAGTAAACATTTCAGCTACATATTAATGGAAAACAATTTCCCAAATATTCCAGGGCTGTGAATAAATACATCAGTTGGATTGTAGTCAGAGATAACAGCTTCATAGAAGTTATTGTCGTCAGGCCATCTAGTTCGTACTCTCCTACCAATCAATGTGTCAAACGATGCTCCCTCAGCATGCTCACCCATTACAGCTCTATTAGGTACTTGATTCCTTCCACCCGGTCCTGAGGATGGATACTGCTTCACTGAAGATACACCGGGTACTATTTGACCCTACAAATGGAAGAACATGGAAAAACATAAAAAAAAATTTAAAAAAAAATTAAAAAATTTAAAAATTTAAAAAATAATAATAATAACGTTGCCGAACCCAAGTTCAGTGAATGTATGTATATAAATAAAATGGGCAGCCTAAAGTAACTACATTCGCTACTTACAGGTTTTTGCTTCTTTCCCTTTGATCCAGGAACAGATCCTCGTTTTGCTGTAGAAGAAGATGGCTGGTGGGGTGCGGTCACTGTTTGGGGGTGAAATGGGGGAGAAGGCCCACTAAAAGAACGTGGCGGTACAGATGGTGTAATCTTCTGCTTTTTGCGAGATGCAGAGACCGTTGGACTGGGAATTGAATCATGAAGAGCTTGACCAGTACTCAGTGTGCCAGGCTGATGGCCACCTGCCTGTCTCCATTCCCTAATGGCATTATCCAACAAAGCATTGATTCACAAAATATTAGCACACAAGTGGAAATTCATGGCAATATCACTTCTAAATCATAGATAGACCAACAAGAAACCTTGTTTCATAACTTTATCAGACCTTATCCTCCGTATCATGTCATCCGCATTAACCCGGCCTAGGAGTTCTCTGTGTTCCTCATTGGATAATCTCAGCTCTTTTCTCAGCTCTGTAATCAAACTTTCTTTCTCCTGAAGAAAATACATGTCATGTAGCAGTCATTTAAACCTGATCAAGAAGATTCAAAAAACATTAGATTTGAAGAAATAAAATAATAAAATATACCCAAGTAATGGCATCAGCTTGAGCTTTAAAGGCTCTTAGAACTGAACTGTATGCTTCCTGCTCAAGTTGGTGAATTTGGGTTTCCATGTCAATTTCCCCATACACCCTGGGGTATGGAATTGAACCAACAGCAGATCTTCCATTCCCAGCAAGACGTCCTCCCCTGGGAATTCTATTTTGATGGGTTGGCGGAAGATCATCATCGGTTCCTGCAATCATTACAATCGAGCCAAGGGATATAACAAGTGAGTATCAACCACATTTTTTTCAGTGCTTGTGAAAAATTAATCTCATGAATTAGAAATATACTGAAAAACTATTACTTCTGTGCATTAGGAGAAGCATTATTAATTATGCAACGTGACAGCACAACCAATACACAGCAAAACAATCAACTAGATGATGTTGTTTGGGGGAGTGGGATGATACTCCGCCAACTTCTCACCATATATGAATTGTTACAATGCAAGCAATCAAGCATTTGGCCAATGAAAACACTGTACTCGTATAGTGTATCATTCTGAACTAAAATTTAAAGCTAGTTAGTACTACAGTGCGTAACGATTAAGAACCAGTTTGAATAAACTTTCCAAGAAGTACTTATGAAAAAAGAAATATAAAAAAAAAAAAATCTTACAATAACGAGTTTAAAAAAAAAAATAGCTTCTAATATAAATTGAAATTAGCTCCTGCGTTGCATCTCAATTTTTTTCAAAAGCTTTCTCATTTAACTTTTCCATAAACATCTATAAGCTTATAAAGATTTTTCATATGTGAACAAACATAAAATTAGCGTAATTGAGTCACTCCCATAAATTAGAAGCTAGTTCATATTAGACAAAGGTTAGTTTGGCAAATACCCTTAAAAATAAGGGTAAAAAATCAAGGATGTGAGTTTGAAAACTCTTTGCTGAGCCCCACAATAGCAACAACAAGAAGTAAGATTTAGGGCATTTATCAAAAACAAAATAAAACCAAATATACAGAAAAATAAATAAATCCTTGCAGAAGAAAGAATTGATGCCAAGCCCAAATTATGTGTGATTAATATCAACTCTATTATGCTTTCTTAGCTCCAACCTAGTGTTGGTGATTTTGGTCTCATTCTTTCCTCCTCCTAAGAACTGAATCTAACAAATAGAGTGAATGGATGGACTCCTCTCCCTACATGTTTCCGCTATTGAAGCTTCAAACTTAAATAAGAGATACAACAACAAAAAATTCAATAAATGCCCATAAAATTGAAACCTAAAAGACTGAAGATAATAGCGAAAAAAGAAAGAAAGAAAGATAGAGAAACCCTAACCCTAACTAAAGGGGAAGTTGGAAAAGAATAATAAAGGAAGGAACTTTAGTGTAGAAGAAGGAAGCAGAGCTGACCGCTACTGTCGTAGGGCTCGTAATCCATAGCCAGTTTGGGAGCCCCCAGATCCACACAATCAGAATCAGGTGCGGATGGGTGCACCGAGAACAATTACAACCCCAAATAGAACAAGAAGAAGAAGAATCACCAAATCAACAAGGTTTGGGTTGATTTGTGACACTGTTTGTGCCGTCGGAGAGAACGGATGAGTCAACTCGGACTCGGACACCGTGAGAAGAGAGTTGGGGAAAGAGCTTCGACGGCAATTCAAAGTTTCAATTCATAATTCGCGTTCAGTTCCGCTCTCGCTAAGGCCAAATTATATTATTATTATTATTTTAAAAAAATAAATTTACATCTTTTTTTGTAAAGTATAATGTTTCTTTTTACAGGAGTATAATGTTATTTTTTTTTTTGACGAGAGGAGTATAATGTTATTGAAAATTAGTTTATATTTGAATATTATTCTGTTTAATTTTTGTATTTTGTGAAAAATCGTACATTTATAATCTTAAATTTACATGGGCAAGAATTAAAAATAAACTATTTTTGTTGAATATAGAAATTAAAAATAAATAAACAAAAAATAAAAAATAATTTCAAATATATTATATTTTTATAGACTTAAAATATATTTAAATTAAAAAATATTTGCAGACAAGAAACATAATTTTTTATCAGGATTTATCATGTAATTAATAAATATAAGATTTCTTATGTATTTTAATTAAGCTAGAACGATATTTTCATTTTAAAGGATTTATTAATTTAATCTTTGTGTATTAATTTAACACACCAAAGGCTGGTAAGAAACTAGATTTAACTTACTCAGGTCCAAGAGGTGGACTGGGGATATTTAAGGAGGAAACTAACAAGGAGACTAGGGTTCGAACCCCACTTACCCCACTAACAAGTGTTCGTGGATTGGATTGGATCGGTTTTAAGGGGAAAAAATATCTAATCCAATCCTTTCGATTTTTACTCTAATCATCTAATCGGATTGGTTTTAAAATCAAATCAAATCCAATCCGATCCGATTTACTTCGGTTTGGATTGGATTGGATTTCGGTTTCTCATTTATAATCTAATCTCCTGGTTTATATTTTTCCAAATGGTGAAATTACCATAATAACGATAACTTACATTTCATAACATTAAATTAATAGTATTGCAGCAACCAACAGTAGGGCAGTAACGACCCAGCTTTTTTTGTTTTTTAGACGAAACTATGAAATAATCAAAATGAATCGTTGGCCCTAAGAATGCTTGTTATATTGATATCTCACGTATTATTGTATTAATGTGAAAGAGAATTATAAAATGGGAAAGAGAGGAGTAGATCCACAAATTAAGAACAATATGTTTAAAATTATAAAAATAAGAATAAATAATTTTTTTGCAAGCTTAAAAATGTACCCAAAAAAATGTATATTAAAAAAGTAAAATATTATATATTATATAAAAATATATATGATTAATTTAAAAAGTTATATTTTAAAATGAGTGAGACAATATATTAAGAATAAGATAATTATAAGTATAATATTATGTTATGTAATAATACTTTGGATCGGTTTGCATTGGATTGATTCTATTAGAAGGATCCGAAAACCGATTCAATCCAATCCAAAATTTCGGTTTTTTACGGTTTTCGATTTTTTCAGTTTGCGGTTAATTCGGTTTGCGATTTTTCGGTTCGGTGGCTGCGGTTTGAATTGGATTGGATCAGTTTGTGAACACCCTTAAGAAGTACTAACACACTAACATTTGTCATTCAAAAAAAAAGATTTAACTTACTCAGATTGGTGTATGAACCCAATTTGGTGTCTTGAGTCTCTTAAAAAAAAATTCAGAAACTTTTTTGTAACTGGTTGGGGTACTCCTTGTACTCCCTTTTTAATGCAATTTTTTATTATCAAAAATAAAAATTGAGACCATCAAGCATCTGTTCTGTTCTTGTTCATTTTCATATTCTGTCTGGTGTTTTGTTTATGCGTGGACTGGTATAAATGGTGTTTGGCATAGCAACTGTGTGGACAATTTCTGACAACATGGCTCTTTGGTAAAAGGAAGGAGGGGGAAACAGGTTAAGTATCTTATTTAGTGTGCGGTTGTGTGGTGTTTATGGCTGCTACATAACCGAATTGTTTTCAAGGGAGGGGTTGCAGAACAAACAGCTATAGTGTCACAAATTAAGATAGTTTCATGGAGTTGGTTTATTTCAAAGACAGTATGAAACTGTATTTAACTTACTCAAATTGGTGTATGAACCCAATTAGGTGTCTTGAGTCTCTTAAATAAATTTTACAAATATTTTTTGTAACGGATTGGAGTACCCCTGTACTCCCTTTTTAATACAATTTTTTTATTATAAAAAAAATTTAACACTCCAAAGTTTGAGGTTTAATTTTTTATAATTTTTGTATTTTCACCAAAAGTATCGATTAAAATTATGTTTTAATACACTTAAATTCTTCTAAGCTAGATTATGTGTGATTTTAATCCCTAATTTTTTTAATCAATAAGATTTCTCTTTTTTTAAAATTAAACAAATCTAATACCTACCGATTATGTGTGATTATGTGTGATTTTAATCTCTTTTGGCAACTTAAACCTAGCGCCTCTCTCCCTCTAAATCATCTCTCTTACTTCTTCCTCATCCACCGGAGGGGTAGTTTTTGGCCATTTTTTGGCCTGGAACCATCTTCTACATCGTTTTTTATCTTCTTTTATCTAAATAAGTGGTTTTTCTACATTGATCTAGTTTTTTTGTGTTTTTTTCCGTGATTTCGTCATCTGAGTGCGGCATTGTTTGATTTTTCGGTCTTGTTGCAGTGTTTCGTTTGATTCATATTGGCAGATCAACTTCAATCCATCCTAGTTTCAATCAAGACGTGGACGTCAACGTTACAGATCCAGAGTGCTAATGGTGGTCACCGCTAATCTCAGCATCATTTCCTCCCTACAAATGGCTCCTGAACATGTGGTTCGATTGGTCATATCCGAGACCACTTATAGTCGATTTGAGTCTACACAAAGTATAGTAATAACCTGTAACTGGATGAGTTTAAAGACTGTGGCTTCTCATTTCTCTTTGGCCATCGATCGTACTTGGAAGCTTTTATTTTGGCTGTTAGGATTAAGATGACTTGGTAATGTCATATTGGCTTCTGTTCTGATTAAGTATTTCAATACCATGTACTTGGATGACTTAGATGTTCGTGTTGATTTTCAATTGTGAATGGGGAATACCCCAACACATTCTATTCAATCGGTGTGTATTGATCTTTTTTCTAATTTTTTAATGAAGTTCGATTTCTGCCAAAAAAAAAAGTTTTTTTTTTGTACAAGTCAATAGAATTCTTTAATGTGTGGTTATAACCCAACAAAATCATTAATTCATGTGGTTTCATTCAATGCATCAGACATGTATAAGTGCATCTTAAGGAGCTCCCTTTCTAAAAATAAAATCAGTAAGTTTTTATAGTACAAGAGAGATATTTGATATCTCCAAAGCGATAGGTTATTTATTTTTCCATTTTCTTTCCTTGCTTTAAAAAATTAGAATAATTTTGGTAATATTGTTATATGTGAATTATATGTATGTGTGTGTCTCCCTCTTTGGATGGGATAAGAATGTTTGAATCATGCATTTAGTCTTCGTTGGGTAATGGTCTTTAATTTATGAGGGAAGGCCTAATGCAAAAGCCCAATAGAACTTAGGACAAGGAAGGGATTAGAATTGAACACTAGGGAGAGAATGAGAATTTTCCATGCACCTTACCCCTCTCTTTCACTCAACACATACACATACATGCACATGCTCGAAGAAGAGAAGAAGAATGACTAGGGATTTCAGATTCTACATCTTCTTCTTTTCTTCGAGTAATGTGAGTACTCTCACTTGGTAGTTTCTTGCCTTTATGTTTAGGGATTTTGGGGAAGGATTCTGATTTTGGGGGAAAAAGGGGTTTCTTCTTGAGTTGAACGTTGACAGTGGATGATTATTTGTTTGTTATATAGTTTGTAGGTTTATTTTCTTACTCCTCTGGACGGTTGGGTGAAAATGGTGTGTTTTGCGGTATGAATTGGTTTATTCATGATAAATTGACCTATGATATATGTTACATGCATACTCATTGAGATTTTGTTGAAACTGGTTTTTCTTACTTTGTATAGCCTAAAAATTAGGAAAAGAATAGTGTATATTGACTTCCAAGGGGTTGCATGTTGATTGAGGGAGAAATTTTCTAGCTTTGATTGTTGTTCTATGATGCATGTGCGATATTGAATGAAATGGTGGTGCCTTTTTGCTGAAAACGGGTGTTCATGAGCTTAGAAATAAGGTAAGAACAATTTTTTTTGCACAAATTTTGTGCGTTGCTAACAATCCATGGCCATGGTGGATTTAATAGGCTGGTCGTGGATTCTTCTGCCTTAAAATTTTCTTCTCTACACAACAGGACATGAAACTCTATGGCCATGGTAGGTTTCATAGGCCGGCTGTAGACCCTTCTGCCTTAAAAGTTTCTTCTCTGTATAATAGGTCATGAAACTCCATGGCCATGGTGGGTTCCATAGGATGACCATGGAACATTTCTCAGTGTTAGTTTTATAATTCTCTTGTGCCTTCCTTGCCTGATATACTCAAATTACTTGATTGAATCTATGGTATATTAGTTTTATGTTCCTCTTTTATGATCATTAGAAAGTATCTGGTAATTTCTTCATGCATCTTTCCAATGCGAATGAATAAATACAATGTTGTATTAAGAAAAGAACAACAAAGATTTGATGTTATAGTCTTTGAAAAATGGAAGAATGATTATTTCATCCTTCGGTGAGGGAAGAGTGTGATATACAAGATGAGACGCCTCTTGTGGCTTGTAAAGCTCTAATCCAGCCATATCGTAGACCTACATTGGCCAATGAGATCAAAATGACATGTATGACGGTGTAGTAAAAGGCTAGAATAACAAACACAATAATATCTTTAGTAATAATATTACTTAAGTATGAATGAGTTATATTTACCTGTTACTCTATTCTATGCGTTGTTATGTGAGGTATTGAGAGAGCTCGCTAAGATTTTTACCTCTCACTCTTTAATTTTTATTGTTTTTGGACAAATAAGTTTGAGGCAATTCTTAGAGAGGCTTATCAGGAGTTTAAATCCCGCTCGTTTATTTGATATAATATATGTAGTGTGTAGAAGGAATAAAACTGATGTTTTTGTTTTATTTTGTAACTTTATATTTGGAGACATCTTTTAATGTGTAATACATAACTAAGTATATTGCCAATGGCGGAGCTTCTCGGGAGCTCACAGATGTAACGACACCCCTCACTTATATATATATTTTTTTACATACTGTTATTTTTTTTTATATGCAATGTCGTTTTGGGGTTTTGGGATTTTTTTTTATTTCAAAGTCAAGCCCTATGGCTATACACCAATCTGGGACTAAGATTCACACCCTGACCATCTCACTTCCTCTGCACCACACGTCTCAATAGCTCACCCATTGGCATCACATGACTCACCCATCGGCATCGCAGTGATCGCACCACACAGCTCTGCCACACCACACAGTTCTGCACCACCCATCCCCTTTGCTCGCAATAGTCTTCTCTTCTACAGGTATGGATTGGATTTGACTCCTTTTCAAATCTTTTTTTTGTTGCTCTGCACCACCCAATACCCATCCCCTATCTGTGTTCATTTATAGTTAGTGAGGTGAAGAAAATTTATCACTTGTTAGTTAAGTTTTTATAGAAGCGTGTTTTAGTTTATTGTTGTTTGTTAATGCCATTAAAAGAAACTAATTGATTCTAAACTGATTTTGATTGATTTATGCATTTTTTAGGAGTGATACAATGGTTAAGCATAAAAAAATTGATGCATTTTTCAAGAGGAAAACTTCCAACAAAGATGAAAATTGTATAGCTTCAACATCGACACTTGAAAAGCATCCTTCCAATGATCAAACGGTTTAACTGGATGAGCAGCCTTGCAAGATTCAAAAAGTCACTATGGATGAATTTGATGTCAATTGTTTAGAACGTGACCCCGGAAAGCGTCCCCAAATTTAGGAATATCCAATGAATCAAAGAGATGAAGTTCGAAGAGCTTATCTCAATTAGGGTCCCTATCAATGTCAAATTGAAAAGTATCCCCTCAATGGAGATAAGCATCCAAGGCGATTTCAAGCATCTTGGTTCAAAAATTTCCCTTCATGGCTAGAGTACTCTCCGACCAATGATGTTGCTTATTGTTTGTTTTCTTACTTGTTCAGTAAAAATCCAAGTGGGTATCTTGGAGCTGATGTCTTTACTAGAAAAGGATTTAGAGCATGGAGAAAGGTCAATGCTGGGAAGAGTTGTGCTTTTCTTAATCATATTGGAGAGAGTCATTGTTCATCTCACAATAATGCATTGAAAGCTTCTCAAGACTTGTTCGATCAATCTATGCACATCAGAAATGTCATTAATGTGTAGAGTTTCGATCAAGTTAGAAAAAATAGACTACGTCTCAAGAGCTCTATTGATTCAATTCGTTGGCTCACGTTTCAAGCTTGTACCTTTAAAGGCCATGACGAATCACTAGAATAAAAAAGTAGAGGTAGTTTTCTTCAATTGATCAAACTCTTAGCATCATACAATGATGAACTTGCAAAAGTAGTGCTAGAGAATGCTCCATATAATTCAAAGTTTACTTCTCATCAAATTCAGAAGGAAATCTTGCATATCATATCTAGTAAAGTGAAAAGCTATATTCGAGAAGAGATTGGGGATTCTAAATTTTGCATAATTGTTGATGAATCACATGATTCTAAGGGAGAAAACGGCTATTATTTTGAGGTTTGTGGATAAAAATGGTTTTATACAAGAACAATATTTTGATCTTGTGCTTGTTAAGGACACTATGGTTAACACTCTTAAAAAAAGCAGTTTGTGATGTTCTTTCTCGGTATGATCTTGATGTTTTAAATATTCGTGGGCGAGTGTATGATGGTGCTAGTAATATGAGAGGGGAGTGGAATGGATTGCAAGCATTATTTCTCAAAGATTGTCCTTATGCTTATTACATACATTGCTTTGCATATAGATTACAACTTGCTTTGGTTGTTGCTTCCAGAGAAGTTGTCCTCATTCATGAGTTCTTTTCAAAGCTAACTTTTGTTGTCAATATTGTATGTTCCTCTAGTAAGCATCGTGATGAGTTACAAGCTGTCAAATTAGAGGAGATATCACTTTTGGTAGAGATTGGTGAGCTTGATAGTGGTAAAGGACAAAATCAGCTAGGCACATTGAAACGAGCCGGAGATACTCGTTGGAGCTCACATTTTCTTCTGTTTGTAGTATGATAAATATGCATGATGCAACTTGTGTGGTTCTTCAAAAAATTAGGAAAAGTGGATCAACTTATTCTCAACATGGGGATGCTAATGTTGCTTATAAGATTATGAATTCATTTGAGTTCATATTGATTTTGTAGTTGATGAAAGAGATTATGGGAATTACAGATTGTCTTTGTCAAGCTTTACAACAGAAATCCCAAGATATACTTAATGCTATACATTTAGTCCGCACTACAAAAATATTGATTCAGAAGTTGAGAGATGGTGGTTGGGAGGATTTATTGAAAAATGCAACATTATTTTGTGAACAACATGATATTGATTCTCCTAATTGTGATGTTGTTTATATAGAGCGTGAAGGGCGCGCTCGTCATCAAATGGATCACATCACAATTGGTCAACATTTTAGAGTGAATCTCTTTTGTTTTACAATTGATCAACAATTGCAGGAATTGAATCACAGGTTTACTGAGTAAACAATGGAGCTTTTAAGTCTAAGAAATAGTTTGGTTCCTAAGGATATTTACAAAGATTTTGACATGGATAATATATGTGCTCTTGTAAACAAATTCTATCCTATGGATTTTAGTTACCAAGAGAAGACAAATTTAAGATTTCAACTTCAACATTTTATTCTTGAGGCTGTTAGTCATCCAGATTTGAATAACTTGTCAATTGTGTCTGAATTGTGTGAAGCTTTGGCAAAAACAGGGAAGGTGAATACACATTACTTGATTGATTGGATAATGTCCTTGGGTTGGTATCCGAGTCGAGTCACTGAGGTCGGGGGCGTGTCCCAGAAGCTTGTTTGTCTGGGGGGTCACGCTCTACGTGTCGCGCTTTTACTCGGCACTCTGCCACGTGATGGGACTCAGATGAGACGTTTACTCAACCGTTCCTCTTCTTACCGTCGATCATCTAATGCAACCCGGACCGCTAGATCTTCACTTGGTTTCGCAAATGGAGGGCTCGGATATGGTTGGGCTCAGCTCGGTGATCCAGTTAGGAGCCCAGCTCGGAGGCCGGCCCATAACACAAGCCCCCTAGACCCTTTGCCTGAAAAGGTACAGGGTCTAATTGTTTTTTCGTTAGGTCGGGTCGGTGGGTGGAAGGCCAAGAAAGAGAAAGTCGCCCAAGTTCTCGGTCGACCCCTTCCAATGTGTTGATCGTCTCCTCTCCTACAAAGGTCGCCAAAAAGTGATCACAAGGTCCTTCTCGTCCTATCCCTGTCCACCCCGTAGACTTGCTTGCCGATCAGCTGAGCATGTTTAGAGTGCAAGTATTTGGTTTTCTCCAAATTTCCTGTAAGAGTTGATCCCATCATAGAACTGCTCTTGCTGAGCTTGAAATAGTATAATTACTTCTTGAGAGTAGTAGGTCGAATGATCTGATATGCGAGGTATGATATCAAAAACCTGAGATGACCTATAAGGTATGAGCTGGTATCTGATGCGTGACTTGAGGTCATCCAATTATCTGCATAGTTTGAGATCATCCAGATCGCTGCAGTCTTCTAATTATCTATCCAGTGATCTCTTGAACACAGGGAGCTTAAATGCAGATCGAGCTTTGAACTGGTTGAGTCGAGCTCAGATGAGGATGAGCTCCGAGCAGGTCGAGCTCCAGTCAGGATGAGCTCCGAGCAGGTCGGGCTCTAATAAGTACTTGTGTTGAAGTACAAGGAGAGTTTGTAAATAGGTTTGAACTATGGGTAGAGCTTCGACCCCAAACTTGACCTTTGACTTGAGGATTAAGATAGGTAGAACTCCAAACAGGTTTGGAC
Organism: Calophaca sinica; assembly: GCA_037113605.1. Classification (NCBI taxonomy): domain Eukaryota; kingdom Viridiplantae; phylum Streptophyta; class Magnoliopsida; order Fabales; family Fabaceae; genus Calophaca; species Calophaca sinica. Next base: position 54,783,532 of record CM073734.1, on the reverse strand, counting down.
TGTAGGTCTATGCATTGGTCGAGCTCTGACCTATGGTGGTCTACTCGCACCTAAAATTTGTACTTGAATTTGAAGAATTGAAGTGCATGTTGAGATATAGGCCTCTACATTTGAAGTGCTGATGGGGAGCTGGTCTTTGTTGGTGAGCTCACGGAGAGCTGCTTCTTGTTCGAGCTCGTTTAGAGCTGGTCTTTGTTGGTGAGCTCACGGAGAGCTCCACCTTTTCCGAGCTCGTGGAGAGCTGGACTTCATCTCGAGGGGTAAAAAGGCTTGGTGCTCCCGATTTTAAGGAGGGTTTTGATGGTGCCTGGCCCAAGTGAAGGTGATCGCTCCCGATCCCGTTATTGAAAACCAAGGGAATGCCCTAGTGTAACTTGTGCTTTTTTGCTTTTTGTTTTTCTTTAGTTCCGATCTTGTAATTGCTCATCCGAGAACCACCTCTTGCAATTCCTTTTCCTATGAATGAAATTTGACTAAGTGATAATGACTTACTTTACTTTCTTTTCACGCTTTCCTGTAGTCCTTGGGTAGTATAAGGTAGTGTAGTCCTCGGGTGGCTTCCGAGCTGTTTTTGAGCTTGCCAGGCCTCTATGCTGACCTGGTGTCTTGGAAACCACAGGGGTTGTTTAAGTCGACTGGCAACCTTTCGAGCTGCTTTTGAGCTTGCCAGGCCTCTATGCTGACCTGGTGTCTTGGAAACCACAGGGGTCGGGTTGCGAGCGAGCTTACCAAGCCTTTATGCTGGCTTGGGTTTAGGACCACAGGGGTCGAGTTGCGAATAAGCTCACCAAGCCTTTATGCTGACTTGGGTTTAGGACCACAGGGGTTGAGCTGCGAATAAGCTCACCAAGCCTTTATGCTGACTTGGGTTTAGGACCACAGGGGTCGTGTTGAGGCCGAGCTTTTTCCGACACTGGGTGCCGAGCTCCGTGGCGGGTTCGACCTTTGGTTTTGGGCTGTCCAAGCGGCATGGTTGAGGTCATCAAATAATCAAGGTCAGCAACGTAGCCGAGTTTAAAGCCGTCTGAATATTGAAATTATTGAGGTGGGCCTGGTAGGTCGCCCGAGTACTGGATTGGGTATCCACCTTGCTCGAAAGTTTGGGTAAACATAGAATGTCACGCGAGAAGACCTTATACAATGCTCCAGGTAATAAAGAATAAAGTGACACGAAACGTTGTCGGTTCATAGTTAAGGATGAGATGCTGAAAGAAACATGGAAAAATAGCACCTGGTTTTGAGGGACGTATTTGTGGTCGTCCGAGTCGTTAAGGTCAGTAATGTGGTTGACTTGAGCTCCTCCAAATAACTGAGGTCATGCGACTATACCTGAATATATTCTCATCGTTACCCAAACCGGCCTGTTCCGAGTTGGAGTAGAAGAGGTAGAATGTCGCCGTTTTGAGTCTCTAGTTTTGCCATCAACAACTAGCAATGTTTATTCTACTTCTCGTTTGAGGTCTCCCGCATGATGATTCGTTCGTCAAGGCGAGATCTTTGTGTTTGTTGTACTCCTTGTTTGCTCAAGAGTTGCAATGAAATTTGATCTTTCTATGTGTAGATTACTTCTCGGTGATTGGTCAGCCATGGTTGATCTGCTTCCAAGATCGGATCTTTAGGTGGTTGTTGGCTCTGGCTGACGGTGTTCTAGCTTGATTCGTCCTGTGGCGATGGTTGGTTCACCGTGCTCCTAGTGTTCACCATCTTGCTCGGTGGTTTCCTTGAGGCCCAGGCCAATTTTACCGGGCCCCAGAGTGGGCGCCAATGTTGATACTGGGAATGGTAGAGCTCTCATCTTCCTTGGGGTTGAGTGTTCCCTCTTCCAGAGTCCGATGAAGGGGGTGGTACCTGCAAAGACACTCTGATGCCTAAGTTAGATAGGGCTTTGGAGAAGAAGGAGAACAAAGTGTATTAGGGTTGAGAGTAAGCAGAGAGTATGCAAACCTGGGGGGGTCCAGCCCCCTTTATATAGTGGAGCCACGCGGAGGGAGGATAACTACCGATCCGATTTCAGCGCGCGGTAATTCCTCCCTGACAATTCGGGGATTAGCTCATCTCTTCCTGATATTTCGCGCCTGCCAAGCCCGTTATGTGCTGGCTGCGTGATCTTCAATCTTTAGGGTGACAACGGCTCCAAGAGTTGTCTCAGGCGTGTCCCTTTCTAGAAGGTTCGTGAGTCCTGAGTTAGCTCGCCCTTTCCCCTGCTCGGTGTTATCATTGGGATAGTCGTATCGGAGGTCGGGTCTGGCGCGTCTCGGGTCGGTGGCAACTCGTCAAGCTCGGATGAGCAGGAACCGAGCTGATCTGCCCCGGTTCGGTGGGCACGCTAGAACTCGGCTCAGGACCGGTCCGTAACAACTCGTCTACATGATATTATGAGTGTACGGTGTTACATATATATTTCAACCTTTTTTCATTCTGGAAAACAGGAAAAAGATACTAACAAAATATAATTATATGGGTTCTTTTTTGTTTTGCCAACTGATTTATTTTTGTATTTTAACAAGGTCTTAGACTGATGGATGAGAGGTTAGAGCCCAAATCATCGATAAGTTTGGCCCCTTAAATTTTTTGAAGATAACAAAGTTATTATGATTGAACAATTGATCTTAAATAATTTGACAAATTTTAAGTGTGCAGTTACATAGCTTCAAGCTATACATTATATGATGAATGGTTCTCCCATGACTTACAAGCAAGGTATTAAAAACCAGACCGGATCGACCGGTTGAACCGGTTGAACCAGGAACCGGGTCATGGTCCGGTCCGATTCACCCTCTAAAACTGGTTGCAAGAGAACCGGACGGTTCTGTTAATGAACCGGTGAAGAACCGGACCGGACCGGGTAAAAACCGGGTTTTTTGGCCGACCCGACCGGTTCGCAAAATGAGTTTTTTTTATTTTTTTTTTATATTAAGGGCACAACGACGCCGTTTTATATTTTAATTGTTTTTTTTTCTGCCCCATTTTGCTTCTCAAACTCGACTACCTGCGCCATTTTTCATATTATGTGTTATTGAACGTAATAGTTATGTCATATTTGAGATGAATGAATGTGTAATTTTTTGTTATATGTCGACTTATTAAGAAAATATTAAGTGAAGTATAATTTTTATGGTATAAAGTTATGAATATCAGTTTATTTTTTGTTTATTATTTATTTATATATTGTATTAAATATTTTTTTAATAATATTTCATCGAACCCGATTTGACCCCGGTCCAACCCCGGTCCAACCTAAAAACCCTGAACCCAGGCCCTCTCCGGTTCAATGCCCAGTCCGGTTTTTAATACCTTGTGTTGATGCACGAAATGGTGCAAGGTCGTACCTCTGCTCCTCTGCTTGGTAGTTGGGTGATGAGCTCCGCGGCGAGTACTCCTCCTCCGGGCGTGACGTTCTTCCTCCTTCAGATCGGCGGGTGGGGTACCTGCAAAAGGCACTCCTATGCCTAAGTTAAATAGGGCTTTTTAGGATGAGCATAGAGCTCGCATCATAGAGATGAGTTTAGGGTTTGGAGGGAGTGTAGAGAGAGTAGAGAGTAGAGAGTAGAGAGTGTCAACCTGGGGGGTCCAGCCCCCTTTATATAGTGGAGCCACGCAGAAGGAGGATAACTACCGATCCGGAATCTGCGCGCGGTGACTCCTCCCTTACGCATCAAGGATCAGCTCATGCATTCGGATATCTCGTGACCGCCAAGCCCGTCACGTACCGGCTGCGTGATCCTCATTCTACGGAGTGACAACGGCCCCAAGCCTCGTCTCTAGGTGTATCCCTTTCGAGGGTCATGAGTCGGCTCGCCCCCGCCCTGCTCGGCGTTATCGCTGGGGCGATCGTACCGGAGGACCGGTTTGGCGCCTTGGGAATCGGATGTAGCTCGCCGAGCTCGAAGAGGTCGGAGCAAGCGGCGGCTTGGTTTGGTGGACATCTTTGGAACTTCGCCTCGGGACCGATCCGTAACACATTGGTTGGGCTCAGCTCGGTGATCCAGTTAGGAGCCCAGCTCGGAGGCCGGCCTATAACACAAGCCCCCTAGACCCTTTGCCTGAAAAGGTACAGGGTCTAATTGTTTTTTCGTTAGGTCGGAATTCGAGCTGGGTGGAAGGCCAAGAAAGAGAAAGTCGCCCCAGTTCTCGGGTCGACCCCTTCCAATGTGTTGACAGTCTCCTCTCCTATAAAGGTCGCCAAAAAGTGATCACAAGGTTCTTTTGGTCCTATCTCTGTCCAGCCCCGTAGACTTGCTTGCCGATTAGTTGAGCATATATTTAGAGTGCAAGTATTTGGTTTTCTCCAAATACCTTGTAAGAGTTGATCCCATCATAGAATTGCTCTTGCTGAGCTTGAAATAGTATAATTACTTCTTGAGAGTAGTAGGTCGAATGATCTGATATGCGACGTATGATATCAAAAACCTGAGATGACCTATTAGGTATGAGCCGGTATCTGATGCGCGACTTGAGGTCATCCAATCATCTGTATAGTTTAAGATCATCCAGATCGCTACGGTCTTCTAATTATCTATCCAGTGATCTCTTGAACACGGGGAGCTTAAATGCAGATCGAGCTTTGAACTGGTTGAGTCGAGCTCAGATGAGGATGAGCTCTGAGCGGGTCGAGCTCCAGTCAGGATGAGCTCTGAGCAGGTCGAGCTCCAGTAAGTACTCGTGTTGAAGTACAAGGAGAGCTTGTAAATAGGTTTGAACTATGGGTAGAGCCTCGACCCTAAACTTGACCTTTGACTTGGAGATTAAGGTAGGTAGAACTCCAAATAGGTTCGGACTATAGGTCTCTGAATTGGTCGAGCTCTGACCTATGGTGGTCTACTCCCACCTAAAATTTGTACTTGAATTTGAAGAATCGAGGTGCGTGTTGAGATATGGGCCTCTACATTTGAAGTGCTGATGGGGAGCTGGTCTTTGCTGGTAAGCCCACGGAGAGCTGCTTCTTGTTAGTGAGATCACGGAGAGCTTTATTTATCCGAGCTCGTGTAGAGCTGGTCTTTGTTGGTGAGCTCATGGAGAGCTCCACCCTTTCCGAGCTCGTGGAGAGCTGGACTTCATCTCGAGGGGTAAAAAGGTTTTAGTGCTCCCCACTTTTAAGGAGGGTTTCGATGGTGCCTGGCCCAAGTGAAGGTGATCGCTCCCGATCTCGTTATTGAAAACCAAGGGACTGCCCTTGTGTAACTTGTGCTTTTTTGCTTTTCTTTAGTTCCGATCTTGTAATTGCTCACCTGAAAACCACCTCTTGCAATTTCTTTTCCTATGAATGAATTTTGACTAAGTGATGATGACTTACTTTACTTTCTTTTCATGCTTTCCTGTAGTCCTTGGGTAGTATAAGGTAGTGTAGTCCTCGGGTGGCTTCCCCCCGAAAGATTTGTTTCAAATTGGAAGTTTGGAACATTAGTCCCTTGTAACTACATTAGTCGAGTGCTTGTCTAATCCGAGCATCGTTTTGAGCTGTCAGGTCTCTATGATGGTTGGAGTCGGTTAGGCTTTTCTTCAGGTCGAGTTATCATCTTAGAGTGCTTGAGCTCGCCAGGCTTCTATGCTGACCTGAAATCTTTGGAACCGCAGGGGTTAGTCTTTGTCGCGCTGCGTTTGAGCTCGGCACGTCTTTATGCTGACGTGGTGTCTTTGAAACCACAATGGTCTTGTTTAGCTCGACAGGCGACCTTAGCTGAGGTGCTTTAGAGCTCGCCAGACCTTTATGCTGACCTGGTGGCTTCGAAACCACAGGCGTTACTTAGGTCGACTGGCGACCTCCCGAGCTGCTTTAGAGCTTGCCAGGCCTCTATGCTGACCTGGAATCTTGGAAACCACAGGGGTCGAGTTGCGAGCGAGCTTACCAAGCCTTTATGCTGGCTTGGGTTTAGGACCACAGGGGTCGAGTTGCGAATGAGCACACCAAGCCTTTATGCTGACTTGGGTTTAGGACCACAGGGGTCGAGCTGCGAATGAGCCCACCAAGCCTTTATGCTGACTTGGGGTCTTCGGGACCACAGGGGTCGCTTAGGTCGACTGGCGACCTTTCGATCTGCTTTAGAGCTCGCCAGGCCTCTATGCTGACCTGGGGTCTTTGAACACACGGGGGTCGTGTCGAGGTCGAGCTTCTTCCGACATTGGGTGCCGAGCTCATGGCGGGCCTCGACCTTTGGTTTTGGGGGCCTTGTTCTGTCGGAAGTATAGACAACTTGCAACAACTTGATGTAATAAAGTTAGCATTAATTTTTATCTTTGAGTAAAGTGCTCGTAGTCGAAGTTTTATACTTCCACTGTGAGTAGTCGATTTGGTGTCCAAGCGGCAAGGTTGAGGTCATCAAATAATCAAGGTCAACAGCGTGGCAGGAGTTTAAAGCTGTCTGAATATTGAAATTGTTGAGGTGGGCCTGGTAGGTCGCCCGAGTACTGGACTGGGTATCCACCTGTTGGTTGTCTATATACTGATCTGTTGAGGTTAGTCATCAACAATGTGAAAGTACATCATCCATTTAAATGACAAATTATACCTTGCTCGAAAGTTTGGGCAAACATAAAATGTCATGCGAGAAGACCTTATACAATGCTCCAGGTAATAAAGAATAAAGTGACACGAATCGTTGATGGTTCATAGTTAAGGATGGGATCTTTGAAAGAAACATGGAAAAATAGCACCTGGTTTTGAGGACGTATCTGTGGTCGTCCAGGAGTTGTTGAGGTCGACAATGTGGTTGACTTGATTTCGTCCATATAACTGAGGTCATCTGACTATCTGAGTTGAGGTCGGTCGAATATCTGAATAGTTGAGGTCAGCGCGATAGTTGGGATAAGGTTGACCAAGTTGATTGGTCGGGCTTTGCCAAGCATATCTTGATCTCTTCCAAGATTTGCGTGGCTGACTGCATTCTGATTCTTTGGATACCAAAGATTTGATTTTTATCTTGACCTCTCCAAAAAGTAGTTAGCAAAAATATGATAGGATATTTCCAATTTGAATATTAGGAGAGGAGATGTGATTCGCAACTAGCATTAGATAAGCGGTATGATACTTAGGATAAGATTAAGCGACATCACCGCCATATCGATTAGATCGATCGTTGAATGTGCTCGTCATGGGAGGCCCCACGTTTGATGTATTCTTATTTTCCCAAGTCGCTCAATAATGACCGATCTACTTATGATCGCTTCGAGGATTTCATTGTGTTACGGCGTGCGTATGCTACACCTCGTGATGAGATGCATAATGAAACTTGAGGCGGGAAAAGTTTTATCGGGACTTAAGGTGCTTCAAGATCGGATCTTTAGGTGGCGTAGGCTCTGGTGACGAGTTACGCTTGATTCCTCCGGTGGCGATCATCAGTTCACCGTGCTCTTGGTTCTCATCGTCTTGCTCGCGTGGTATCCTTGAGGCCCATGCTAGTTTTACTGGGCCCCACGGTGGGCGCCAATGTTGATGCACGAAATGGTGCAAGGTCGTACCTTTGCTCCTCTGCTTGGTAGTTGGGTGATGAGCTCCGCGGCGAGTACTCCTCCTCCGGGCGTGACGTCCTTCCTCCTTCAGATCGGAGGGTGGGGTACCTGCAAAAGGCACTCCGATGCCTAAGTTAAATAGGGCTTTTTAGGATGAGCATAGAGCTCGCATCATAGAGATGAGTTTAGGGTTTGGAGGGAGTGTAGAGAGTAGAGAGTAGAGAGTGTCAACCTGGGGGGTCTAGCCCCCTTTATATAGTGGAGCCACACAGAAGGAGGATAACTACCGATCCGGAATCTGCGCGCGATGACTCCTCCCTTACGCATCAAGGATCAGCTCATCTGTTCCGGATATCTCGCACCTGCCAAGCCCGTCACGTACCGGCTGCGTGATCCTCATTCTACGGAGTGACAACGGCCCCAAGCCTCGTCTCTAGGTGTATCCCTTTCGAGGGTCATGAGTCGGCTCGCCCATACGCTTTCGGCGTTATCGCTGGGGCGATCGTACCGGAGGACCGGTTTGGCGCCTTGGGGATCGGATGTAGCTCGCCGAGCTCGAAGAGGTCGGAACCGAGCCGGGCCGACTTGGTTTGGTGGACATGCTGGAACTCGCCTCGGGACCGGTCCGTAACACATTGGTTGGGCTCAGCTCGATGATCCAGTTAGGAGCCCAGCTCGGAGGCCGGCCCATAACACCTTGCTTACAAGCTTGCAAAGTGTGCGCCTGAAGCATCTATGTCTCTACAAAGAAGGATATGTTTGAGAACTTAGTCTCGTGTTTTGAAAGAGTGCGCCTCATTAAGACAGTTGGATGGCACTAATGGAAGATCTTTGAAAAGTAAGACCATGTCTCAAGGATTACTTATCAAGTTCCCGAGGAACCAAAAATTCATACAGAATACAAAGATTTATTTCAAATAAAGTCAACTCTAAAGACTACAACTCTAAAGACTTATCAAGCCGGCTTTAGAAGAAAAAGAGAAATCGGGCCTACACATGCAACAAAGAAGCACGCTTTTATGAGAAGAAACTCTCAGACTAACTAAAAGCCTACACCTATAGAAAGAAGACAAGTGGCACAAATATCTCATTTAATGCCTAGTCAGAATGAACTCATCTATCTCACAAAGTGGTTATTTACTAAAGGCTATAAATACAAGAAGCTTCAAAGAATCAACAAGTTACAACTTCTAAAATCTCTAGACATTTATTGTCAAACGACCAACATTCTTTATTCTTTCATTCTTTCTGTACTCAATTTGCTTCATTCTCAGTGTTTGTGAGTTGAGAGTATTAAACACTTGAGCTGAAATTATTGTATCCTCACTTTTGTGAGGTTCTTATAACCACAATATTTATATCTTAACAATATTTATATCTTATTGTAAGTTGTCAAAGCTGAGTGAAGGCCTAGTTAAGAAGAACTCGGGTGAAGTGAAGGCTAGGATATATGTTTGTAACCAGAGTTTGGTTAGTGAAAATTTTTTTTAGACAAAAGGACTAGACGTAGCTTTTAGATTAAGAGTGAACCAAGATAAATATCTTGTGTCATCTTCTTCCCTTAAACTCTTTGCTTTCATTTTATTATTTGAGTCTGACTAAATGCATTTGAAGACTATTTTCATAAAACACAAGGTTTTCAAAAAAAATTATAAAATATAAGATGCACAACTTTTCTGTTCCTAACCATATTCATAGGATCTTTAAGCAGATAAGATTGTCAAATATCTATCTTATCCTCTTACGAATACTTTTGAAAAAAGTTTTTGAAAACACAATCCAACCTCATTTCTTGTGTTTTCATCTATTTCGATTTCAGTTGGCATCAGAGTTCGGTCTCTATGGTTGATAATATCCAAGACACGCGCATGTATATAATATAAGTAAAGGACAAAATATAACAAACCTCCTTTGTTCAATGGGCGCATATGACTACTAGAAGAAAAAAAATGGAGGCCTTCTTTGCGGCTAGTCATATTGAGTTATGGGACACCATAGAGACCGGCTATACGCTTCCTTTAGAGAATGGTATTGTCATACCTAGAGCTAATTGGACTGGGGTCTAGAAGAGGCAATATAAGCTGAAGTGCCAAAGTCAAACACTATTTGATGTGTGTTATACCAGATTTGAGCAGGACAAGTGTCACAATTGTGTCACTGCCGAAGGAGATTGGGATCCTCTAGCCCTTACACATGAGGGAACATATCAAGTCAGAGACCCCAAAGCCATTATGCTCGTGAGCTTTTCAAAATAAAAGATGGTGAGACAATTGACCAAATGTTTGGAAGATTCCAAACAATAGTCAATGACCTCAAGGTCTGTTTGATTCCTTTATGGTAAATATCACAGTTTATTGACCTTGTTAATTGTGACTTATTTACAAATCTTTTGAAGGTTGGGTGTATGATACCTCTAACCCTTTGGAATTGCACAAATATTGCGGTGTTGATGCTCGTGCGTGAGATTTTTTATACGTTAGTCATTTATCTTTATTTATTTCATTTCATGTACAAAAAGACCCGCCTATCAAAAAACAAAATGTACAAAAAGACCCAAAATATGTTTGATATTACCATAAACTAATTGCACTTATTCAATCATTTGTATAAATAATATTGTTATCATTCGCATAACACAATTATTATCACAAAAAACTTTGCTAAATGACAGGTGTTTAGGATATAATTTTTGGGCATTCATAATAGATATAATGCACAAACTTTTTTTTTCCCGAAGTTCAGACACATTTCAGAAATTAGATTTCGAAAGTCATTTGTTATTAACTACCAAAAGTTAACTTCTAATATACCTTCAAAAAATTAACTTTCAAAATGTATAAAATATGTATATATGTATACCAAAAGTTAACTTTAAACATATTTCATAGATTCCAAAAGTCAATTTCTAAAGGTATAAATAATCTAAAAGTTAACTTCTTATCGTAAAATGGGTTCGAAAATGAATATTCTTTCCAAAAGTTTACTTCTGAATAGGAATATTTTGGGAAAAGATATCAAAAACAAAATAAAGGAATATTTTGGGAAAAGAAATAATTTAACAGTCATGGAGGTGTATTAGCAAAAATTGTTGGTGCAAATAGCAACCCCTTAAAATTTTCTATACAGCTACTTTTTACGTATATCTAAAGATATAGGCCGAAATGCATTAACATAGTTACTAACCATTATTCAGTAAAGCATAATAAGCACATGACTCAACCCCCAAGAAGTATAAATAAAACTATTTATTGTATATCCATGTGTATACTTACGGCTAAAAAGCGTATATGGTTGCCGAACTTTGTTCTACAAAAGAAAAGTCACTCAAAACTTCATTCTGCCCAAACAAAATAACGATATTTGCTCAACCTCATATTATATATAACTAATAATGACATCAAAACTCTCGAGTACAATCTTTTCTGGGTAAAAGATCCACAACAGCCATGCCTAGTATTATGTGTCAAAACTTCGTAGTGATGCGTGAAAACATCATAGAACCTCACAAGCTTCGCGGTAGTGGAATGGCAGACACAGACACACGAGTGACGAGCTGGTGCTTGTTACTTTAACTTACCTATAAAGATAAATCAGGAAAAGGAGAACAAAGCACAAAAGAAATCACATTGACCATAGAATTTCCACATTCATTTAAAGGAAAAGTTCAAGACAATATGATGCCATCACTTTGGGTGTCAATTGAAAATCAAAGTTTTTTTCCATTCGTGGTAGAATTAGGGGCAGATTACTATTCTAATGACATCATACCTATCTTAGTCAATCTCATAATGCAGGCACTGAGCACATTACAGTCGGTATACATGCATAAATATTTGAATAAATTTATACTCAAGATGATATTAATACCAGTTAGAGCTTTTCACCAAGACCACACATTAAGGAAGTTTGCATTTTCTGAGCCATAACTTTTATATCCAAACTCCATTCATTTTTTCATTATCAGATTGAAACATATTTACCTCACCAGGAAGGAGAATGAAAACAGGGGTAAAACTCTAGTTACCGTTATCTAGTTACATATTTATGTCACATTAAGGATATTTATCTGCTATTTAGTTACAGGGGTAAAACTCCTTTACCTCATCTTTTCTGAATTATTGAACTCATTATTTTGTGTATTTTCGTGATTTCGGGTCTCTGATTTCGTGAAAACACTTGAACTGTGACTCTGATTTGGCAAAAGACGTGTCACCTCTTCCATTTCTGGCCACTAACCCACTGCTCTCAAATGTCATCCAGGTCTCAGTTCATGCATCTCTGCTCTTCCCTTTCTTCCTTTGGTCTCCCTTCGGATCAGGCAGATCTCTCTTTTTTTAGTCTATGTTATGGTCTTCTTTAATATTTCTAGTTCCATTCTTTTTTCACTTCTTCAGGTTACCAATACATCTTCAAATTCAAAATTGTTTCAGCATTTATATGTGTATAGTAAACGTTAATTATCTTGTATTTTTAAACTACCATGTAGTGGGCACTACAGTATTTTTGGGGTCTTCTGCTCTGGCCACTGTGCTGTTCATAGGATTGATAACATACGGATAGGATGCATTTAAGCACATTTAAATCAGAGCTTTTCACCCACATATTAGTTTCTTCCTCTAAGCAGGAAAAAAATGGCTCTTATATGGATTTACTTTCACCTATAACAGAATGCTACTTCTTATCATGTATTTAAATTTCGAAAACTTACATAAGATGAATGGATGAAGGACCAGATACGGCTGCAGCTCTCTGTGCTCGATGTGCTTCACCCCTATAAAGCTCTTTCATTTCTTTTTTAACGCGACGTGCCTCACGCCGTTCCTCCTTCACAGCAGCCTACAAAACAACACAATCATTCCTGTCAAATTAGTAGACTCATGAAATATTATTCTTATGGAAACAATGGCTGGTTAGCTCTCGAAAAGAAGTTGATAGCACACATAAATGAAGGATCATAGACCCGAGAAGTAGCATAAGCAGACCAAGTAATATAGGTACCTTTCTTTCTTTCTTCTCCTCCTTTGACTCTTGGCCATGTTGTTTTCTCTTGTATTGTTCAGTTCTTGTAGTGCTCATGCCTTTAACCTTTTCAGCAGCAGGTTTTCTACCACCAGGCAAGAAGTCTACAGGAAGTTTCTCTTTTCCTTTTAGGGATATTATTTGACTAGAGGAATTCAAGGCTGCAGATACAGTTTCAGCCAATTTCTTTTTCCTAGTTGCTCCAGGTGCTTCAATCTTTCCAGGGTGATTATCTAAGTTTGAGTAGGTTGAAACAATAGTTTCACAATCCCAAACTTCTGATTCATCACTACTTTCTTGAACAAGTACGACATCCTTATCTTCATCTTCAACTTCATACCGCTCAGCATATTCCTTGCAACGGCGAATTACATCAGCAGGAGATTCCTCTTGCTTCTCACTTTCTGGGCCCTCTTTTTTCTTCAAAAAGTCTGCCGGAACCTTATACTTGTCATCATCATCAAGTTCTAGGTTGTCCATCACATGGTTGCTAAGAGAGAGTTTGAGCTTCTCAGCAAGCAACTCATCTTCATCTCGATAATTTTCATAATAATCACAATCATAATCATCATCACCACTGTTATCATCAGTTCCATACTCTTTGCGTTCAAGCTACAACAGAAAATATAATGCGAATGAGAATCTCAAAAGTAAGAAGTGCAGAGGCAGTCAATAAAGGGTATGTTTTACTTGCAATGATAATAAAGGATAGAATTTGAAAAAGACAGTCAGATTCCATATCAGGAAGGCAGAAACAAAGAAATTCAAAATACTTTAATATTTTGAGGTAGAAACTGATGTGTAGAGAACAAGTGCAGAGAAAATAAACTCCCTGTATTAAATCTTGTTTTCTATTTTGAATAAACTCCCTAAGAATATTCTGGATACTAACAGAAACTTAACATAGCAATACAAACTAATTAATGAAAGCATAGGATGCGCAGAAACATAGTCACAGTACTCTATCAATTTGAAAAGAGAAAGCATCACAAAGTGTGCATAAAATGGATTACGAATAGCTGAACTCACCAAATCAAACTGCTCATCCAACAGACGACGAGGTCTTGGCTTCTCGCCAGCACAGTGCATTCCTGTTACACCATTTGCAACCTCATCCAAAGGTCCACAATCATCTGTAACAGTGGAATGAGCAGAAACTTGCAATACTTGCACGCTGCTTTTGCTTCTATACATCAAAGATTCCTCCGCAAAGTTATCACACGCATGCGCCTTCTCTTCCTCATCTTTGCCTTCATGGAGGTTAGCCTGAACAACAAAGTCTTCCTCCAAATCTTCAACATCAGAACCAAACCGTGACACATCACTGTCATCAAGCAATGCAGCCACTTCAGGATCAACTGCTTTCTGAACCCTTACATTGGTAGTATTGGATGCAACACTGTATATAGTGTTTTCCTCTGGCTCTCCATCCGCCTCTGTAATTTGCAATCTCGAAGCATCATATGCCTAAACTCACCAACACAACAAATCTTAGCAGTCAATTTGGATAAAATCTCTACAAATACTTATTGAAAAACAAATGTTCAAAGAACCTTCAATAACTACGAATTTTTAAAACTATATAGCTTATCCTCCAAGTTGAAATTAGCTTCTGCATTTCAAATTTTTCAAAAATTCTCTCATTTAGCTTCTCCAAAAACATCTACAAGCTTATAAAAAACTTGTTAATAAAGACTAAACAGAAAATATAAACTGAACAGAAAGTATATAAACTGATCAATACTCTAATAGAGAGAGAGAGAGAGGGAGGGAGGGAGAGAGAGAGAGGGAGAAGAACACCACCACCTTAACATCACGAGGAAGGTGCTGAAGCTTGAATTTAGGGTTGTGAAAGAAAAAAGAGCCGCCACCGGCATTCTTAATTTCCCTCAAATGATTCAAGTAGTTATAGCCATCGTCCGGAAACCCTAGCTCCAGAATCTCCTTTCGCAGGTCCTCCGGCAACGGACCGCCACCGATGCCGTCGTCGGAGTCGGCGTCGGGGTCATCGGGAGCATCGTCGAAGATGGAGTCGGCAGGAAGGGGATTGTTGTCGACGCGGACGAAGACGCGGTCGGATTCGGAGAACGCCGGGTCGGAGGAGTCGCGAGCGATGAGTTGGAAAGTCAGGGAGTTTTTCTTGTCGATGAATTTCTTCTTCCTCCCCATTAGCTATCACTTGTTTTCCGTGATTTGCTGGTTGTGGTGGCCGCCGTCCGAGTGTTACTGCTCAGTGCTCAGTGTTCTCTCTGCCTTTGTGGGCTATGAATGGGAAGTAATGCAGAACCCTACTTGTTTTAACCCAAACCCATTTTCCATGACCCGGGCATTAAACCTAAAAAGTTATTTTTTGTGTGGCAAAAAAAAGGGATGTGAATGGGGAAGTAGATGCGGTATAATGGGTCGATCGGACTAGACCAGCCCGAAAAAGCCCGAAAAATATGAAGTTCTATTTGGTAAAAAATAGCGGATAAGCTAGAGGATAGCAGATGAGCTTATAGCGGATAAGTTAGCAAATTAAATTTAAAATGTTTGATAAAATTAAAGGTTGAAGTGACCGATAAATACAAAATGACATAAAAAGACATTTTAATAAATGAGAGAGACCGTAAGGATTAATAATTTTTTACTACATTTAATAGAGGATAAATGAGAAATTTAATTAAAATCATAAGAGTAAAAACAAGAGAGAGAATGATATGCTATAAACTATAAGCTCAGACGCTACTACAAGTAGCATATGGAAAAACGCTATAAGCTAAGGGTTACCAAACACCTACTACGAATTTATCCTCTATAAGTTATCCGCTATAAGCTAGCGTTTTGGCCTTACCAAATTGGCATAAAGCTCTGTTTGGCAAAAAATAGCGGAAGACAGATAAGCTAGCTGATAGCGGATAAGTTAGCTTGTAGCGGATATGTGACAGCGGATAAGCTAGCAAATTGAATTTAAAGTGTTGGTAAAATTAACGGTTGAACTAGGTTATAAGTATAAAATGACATAAATGGACATTTTTAATTAATGTTTAAAAATGAGAGAGAATATTCATTTAATGAAGGATAAATAAGGAATTTAATTAAAATCATAAGGGTAAAAATGAGAGAAAAAATGAAACGCTATAAGCTTAAACGCTACTTCAAGTAGCATATGGAAAAACGTCATAAGCTAATGAAAAAAAGGCTATAAGCTCGTAGTTATCAAACACCTCTACTTTCTTCATATAAGCTTATCCGCTATAATCTATCTGTTATAAGCTAACAAATTTGCCTCGCCAAACAAACCCTAAGCCTTTAACAACAATATCTGAGCCCGAATTACAGTCGGGTTTTTTCGGCCTGTATGGGGCTAGCCTGTGGCAGCTCGCATCTCATTGGGCAACTTATTTTTAGTTGGTGTTAATTTTATTTGTGTGCTTGATGCAAGGCTGTTTGCAATATGATCTTTTTTTAAGTTTGGCTTTGTCCATGATTGCCATTGTGCACACAAACATTGCAGTTATATTATTGATCATGAACTCTATTAAATATAAAATGACATAAAAAAATATTTTAATAAATAAGAGAGACTGTAAAAATTAATAATTTTTTATTTTTAATAGAGGATAAACGAAGAATTTAATTAAAATAGTAAGGATAAAAACAAGAGGAAAAAATGATACGTATAAGCTATAAGCTCAAATGCTACTTAAAATAGTATCTGGAAAAACGCTATAAGCTAGTAAAAAAACACTATAAGCTAGTGGTTATCAAACACTTGTTACGAGCTTATCCGCTATAAGCTAACAGTTTGACCTTGGGCTTGTTTGGATAAACAGCTTATTTAAGAGCTTATGTCATAAGCGCTTATCCCATAAGAGCTTGTGCCATAAGCGCCTATACTCAATAAGATATTTGTGTTTGGATATATACATTGAAAGAGCTTATAAAAATTTGAAGTGTTTGGATGCATCATTGCAAAAGCACTTATAACATAATAAAATTTTTAAAAATTAAGAATAGGACCATAAATAAAAATAAACTAAAAAACTTATAAAAATAACATAACATATCACAAAATTATTTTAAAAAAATTAAAAGTTCACTAATCACTGTTCACCTTGTAGTATTCATATATATCATGAAGTGAATAAAAAAATAAAGTAAAAATTAAAAAATTAACATGCAATATTTAGTTGTTTTTAATTTGTAAAGAAAAATTAATAACCAAACCATTACTGCTGGATTTTAACATGCAATAAAATAAACGTATTTTTTTTTGGTCTTACGGGGTCATACTTAGAGCCACAGGGGGGATTTTTTGGTGCATTGGGATATCGAACCCCGCACCACTCACATCAACGTCATGGCTGCTAACTATTGGGGCAGCGCCTAGGGGACAAAATCAATGTATTTTATTTTATTATCTTTTGACCATATTGTGGATGTAACACCCCAATTTTTAAGAAAAATTGCTTTAGCGATAAAGTCTCAGATACTTGAAGGTAAGTCGTGGAGACTGATCACCTCAATGATTTATTAAGAGTACGAGAAAATATTTTGATTTATTTTAAATAAATTATTTATTATAAATAATTATTAATTATGATGTCAATTCAAATTAATCGACAACATAGACGTATGCTGTTTTTAAGGTGAATTCATCAATTAAACTTATTATAAGTTTTCTGCTTGACTCGGTAACGCGTATTTTTGTTACTGGAAAAGTGATTGAATTAAATCAAGATAAAATTAAATTTAAGAATTAATATTTTATATTAATTCATGGTTCAAAATTCGTTGAATAATTCTTATGAATATTCGTCGTATATTGAATTGCCGGGTAATTCTTATCCACAATAAAATTTTAAAACGAATCCGATTTCGATGAAAATCGAAACGTAACTTAAGTGAACGTGAACACAAGAAGGGGGGTTGAATTGTGTTGAAAACTTTTCGCAAACTTTAAGTTTAAAACACTTAGAACACAGGTTTTTCAAAACAGTTTGTTAAACGGATCTTTGGAACTAAGCGGACGCTGGAAAACAGTTAGAAAACTTGTTTTTAACACAGCAGGATAAAGATAAATAGAAAGCAGTAAAGCAAAAGACACAGAGATTTATACTAGTTCACTACCAAACTGGTAGCTACGTCTAGTCCCTTCGTTCCTGAAGGATTTTCCACTATAATCAATCTGATTACAATTTCCTCAAGAGTATTCTTCTGTCACAAACTTGACAATACTCTCAACTTCTCAAAACGACTCAGTACAGTCGAGCCTTTGAGGGAACAGCCTTAACTAGGCCAAAACAACTTTTACAAATAAGTTGAATACAAGTATAAATAACTCTCACAGAGAGGATAAAAATTAAGCTCAATATAGAAATGCTTTCTAAAAGAAAGTGTCGGACGCTGAGTTCAGTTCTTATAGTCCAGAGACTTGGCTCGAAACTTGATTGCTCACAGAAGCAGTGCTTTCAGAGTATTGACTCTTTGTAGTGTATAGCAACAGTGCTTGTTCTCAGTAAATGAAGCAATATACTCTTGTACAGTTTCAGCAGTTTCAATCGTTTCGGCAGTTTCTTCAATAGATACCTTGGGGTATTTATAGGAGTTCTAAAGGATATTACCGTTACAGTAAAAATAGCTCCTTTCCATTGAGTGAGGTGATTTCAAAAAGCTGTCTCTTTCTTCCTTTCCAGAGAATATCTCAGTAGTACATATTACCGTTTTCGTACTACCTTGCTTTTCACAATTGCTTGTACGATTTTTGTCTTTTAGCTAAATGTGTCACCTTTGATATCTCGTACAACAATTTTGGCGCATAAGATCAAATTCGAAATCCGTTCCAGAGGCTTCTGAGAAGAGGAGCAACAACGTGACCATCACGTGATATAAAATGAAGTTCAGACGCTGTGAATACATGCCTTGACAGGATGGTTTTGATGATTGACAAAAGGGAGCTTTGCAAATAGTCAACCGTGCAAAAAGTGGAAAAGAATACCAAGACGCGTATCAAGAATGATAGTTTCTCAAGTCTTTGGGTTTTGGGTATTTATTTATTTTTATTAAGACTATTTGTAAGTAGTAATAAAAAGCTCTCAATTAAAATAAAATCACACACTCACAAAATGATTTTTATTCTAAAATTGATTTTATGATAATTTTTCTTCAATTATTTTTAGGCACAAAGTATTTTGAAAAATTCTTAAGTTGTGCTCAAAATATTGTTTGGAAAATATTTCAAGTTTTCTTTGGAAAATATTCTCCACGTCGAGCAGTGATATTTTGACATGCAAGTCGTGTGCCGAGCTGAGGTCGCGTGCCGAGCTGAGGTCGCGTGCCGAGCTGTGAGGAGGTCGCGTGCCGAGCTGTGAGGAGGTCGTGGTCTGCAGGCCGAAATGTGGAAGAGGTCGAATGCCGAGCTGAGGACGTCGTATGTCGAGATGGGGAGAGGTCGTATGGAAATACGATGTAGAACTCCAAGTGTGTCCGAGAATCATTTCCGTCTCCGTGTTTTCAAATTCTTCATAATCAAAACGCAACGGCATATTTCCTTTAATGCCGCAGAACGGACAAATTATCCTTTTAATAATCAAAACGCAACGGCAAATTTTTAATGTTATACGCTCCTCCATTGCCTATAAAAGCAACAAGACCGGATGTTTTTAAACAATACACTCACTTACTCTTTGTGCCAAAACTCTACCAAATATTCTCCATCACTCACACTTATTTGAGCACAATTTTTTGAGAGTTTTTTTATTCTACATAATTTGAGTTGTATTATTTGAGCTTCATTTTGTTATATCCGCACTATTGAGTGTATCTTTCTCATCCCATTTTATTTGCGAACATCATTTCTTTTTGGGTAGGAATCCCAAGGTGTTCATAGAGAGGTGATATCTCTTGAACGTATTGCTCTGGTATAGAGTTGTAAAGGTTTCTAGCTGAACCTCGATTTAAAAGCTAGTGATTTAGTGAAAATCCCATAGTGCTTTGCTTTGGGGACGGGGCGTAGGCCACGAGGGTGTTTGGTGGCGAACTCGTATAATTTCTTGTGTGCTCTTCTTTGCTCTCTGTCTCTTTATCATTCAAGCACTTTATTTATTTTTGTTCTTTATTTATTTTTCGGTCATTTATTTTCTGTCATTTATTTATTGCAATTTAATTTACGCAATTTATTCTTCAAGTTATTTATCGTTTCGCAATTTATTTCTTTCAAGTTTTTTTAATTCAAGAATTTATCTGTAATTTTTATATAAGCACCGCTTATCACAATTCACCCTCTTGTGTTTGAAGTCACTTGGTAACAAGTGGCATCGAGCTAGACTCTTGTATAAAGGACTTAACCGTCTCAAGAGAATGACTTCAAACAATAACGAGGAACCTCCATGAATGCACCCCATTTTTCAATGGTGAGGGGTATGGTTATTGGAAGGATATAATGCAAATCTTTCTTGAGGGTGTTGATCTTGATATTTGGGATCTTTGTGGAAAATGGTCCATTTGTCCCCACTCAATCAATTAATGATGCAATGGTAGACAAACCAAGATCACTTTGGACCAAGATGATAAGAAAAAGGTCCAATACAATTTGAAAGCTAAGAACATCATCACTTCTGCTTTAAGCTACGATGAGTTCTATAGGGTCTCAAATTGCAAGACTGCTAAAGAAATGTGGGACACCCTTCTATTGACCCATGAAGGGACTACCAAGGTCAAGAGGGCTCGAATGAACACAATAACCCATGAGTATGAGTTATTTAGGATGAAACCAAGTGAAAACATACAAGATATGCAAAAAGGTTCATCCATATAATAAACCATCTCGAGCTCTTGGGAAAGTCTTCAGTAATGAAGATTTAATTAATAAAGTTCTTAGATGTTTAAATAGAAACTGGCAACCCAAGGTTACTGCTATATCTGAATCTAGAGATTTATCTACTATATCATTGGCAACCTTGTTTGGAAAATTGCAGGAACATGAACTTGAACTAAATCGACTCACTGAGAGTGAAGAAAGTGATAAGAAAAAGAAAGGAATTGCTCTCAAAGCAATCGTAAATGAAAAAGAGGAATCTGACGACAATGATATGGACTCGTCTGATGAATCAGAAAATGAGGAGGCCAACTTATGTCTCATGGCAAAACACGAGGAGGATGAGGTAAATGCTCTTGAACTCGAATCTCCTTTAACTTATGATGAACTGCTTATTGCTTGTGAAGAATTAAATAATGAAACGACTAGACTTCGAAAAATTATTTCTTCTTCTAAGAAAACCATCTCTTCTCTTGAATCTAAAATTATTTTCTTAAACCAAGAGATGGAAGTTTTTAAGGAAAAACAAGTTGTTGTGACTGAAGTTTCTACTTGCACCTTTTGTGAAAACCAAAAGATTGATACTTTCAAGTGTGATGAATGCAATGTTTTGAAAAACAAGATTGAAGATTTGGAAAACACCCTTGCCAAATTTACCATGGGAAGGGATAACTTAAACATTCTATTGGGAAAACAAAAGGGTACTTTTGGAAAAGCGGTTTGGGTTATAATCCACAAATGCATGAAAAATCCTTTAAATTTGTTAATCACAACAACACTTCAAGCGACCACTTTCATTAAATGCTTTCACTTTGTGGTAGAAATGGTCACACCGCCTCCATTTGCAATATTAGAAAGAACAAGAATGTGGTTGGCAAAAAGATATGGATTCCAAAGGGTACTTTGCCAAAAACTAACTCATCTGGACTGACTTAGTTTGGGTACCAAAGGTTAAAAATTAATCTGTTGTTGTAGGTGTGCTTAAAAGCCAAGGACTTAAATTGGTATCTTGATAGCGGCTGTTCAAAGCACATGACAGGAGACAAAAGCAAGTTCTCCTCATTGGTACCTAAGAATAGTGGTTATATCCGATATGGTGACAACAACAAAGGTAAAATTCTTGGGATTGGTTCCATTGGTAAGAGTCCTAATCCCACTATTGAAAATGTTTTGTATGTGGATGGCTTGAAGCACAATTTGCTAAGTATTAGTCAACTTTGTGATAAAGGGAACAAAGTGGTTTTTGATTCTTCAAAATGCATGGTTATGAACTCAGAATCGAAAATGTTGTTCTTATTGGACCTAGAATTGGAAATATCTACATGGTTGATTTAGATAGAATACCTTCAAATGATGCATGTTGTCTTATTAGTAAAGAGGATGAATCTTGGCTATGGCATAGGAGAATGGCTCATATTCACATGGATCATCTTAATAAGTTGGTTCAAAAGGACTTAGTAATTGGCTTACCAAAGCTTCGTTTTGAAAAAGATAAATTATGTGATGCTGTCAAAAGGAAAACAAGTAAAGGCCTCTTTCAAATCAAAAATATTCTTTCCCCACACCGCCCTTTACAACTTTTACACATGGACTTATTTGGACCATCTAGAACTAAAAGCTTTGGTGGAAATTACTATGCCCTTGTTATTGTGGATGACTATTCTCGCTATACATGGACTTTATTTCTTTCTCATAAAAATGACGCTTTTCGCCTTTCGTAAACTTGCTAAAGTTATCCAAAATGAAAAAGGAATTAACATAGTATCCATCAAAGTGATCACGGTGGGGAATTCCAAAATGAGGCATTTGAGGCCTTTTGTAATGAAAATGGAATTGAGCATAATTTTTCCGCACCTAGAACACCACACAGAATGGAGTGGTGGAAAGGAAAAATCGGTCTCTTGAAGAGCTTGCGAGGGCGATGCTCAATGAGACCAACCTTCCTAAGTATTTACGGGCAGACAGTAAGCACCGCATGTTATGTAATGAATAGAGTCCTCATAAGACCTATTCTAAAACAAACGCCCTATGAAATTTACAAGGGGAGGAAGCCCAAAGCATTTCCCACCTTCACGTATTTGGATGTAAGTGCTTTGTTCTAAATAACGGTAAAGATAACCTTGGTAAATTTGATGCTAAAGTCGATGAAGGTTTATTTCTTGGATATTCCACTTCTAGTAAAGCCTTTGAATTTTTAATAAACGTGCTTTAGCTGTTGAAGAATCATTGCATGTTTCTTTTGATGAATCTAACCCCAAATCTTGAGAAGAAAGTGTTGATGATCTTTGCGAAGTGTTAGGAGATACCTATTTAAAGGAACAAGAGAGATCAAAAGTTCAAAAGGAGGATCAAGAGTCCTTGCCTCAACCCTCTCAAGAACTCTCTCACTCAAATCTTCCAAAGGAATGGAGAGTCTCAAAGAACCATCCTCTTGACAACATAATAGGTGATAGCTCATAAGGGTAACGACTCGAAACTCTCTTAATCATGCATGTCATCATATGGCCTTTGTCTCTCAAATTGAACCAAATGACGTCAATGAAGCCATCTTTGATGAGCATTGGACCCTTGCTATGCAAGAGGAATTAAATCAATTTGAGAGAAATGATGTTTGGGAACTTGTCCCTAGGCCTAAAGATCACCTAGTCATTGGGACCAAATGGGTCTTTCGCAACAAGCTTGATGAAAACGGTATCATTGTTAGAAATAAAGCTAGACTTGTTGCAAAAGGCTATAACCAACAAGAGGGCATAGATTTCGATGAAACCTATGCACCCGTGGCTAGATTAGAAGCTATTCGCATGCTTCTCGTATTTGCATGCATCATGGATTTCAAACTTTTTCAAATGGATGTTAAAAGTGCATTTCTTAATGGCTTTATTCAAGAAGAAGTATATGTTGATCAACCTCCCAGTTTTGAAAATTTTGAATTTCCAAATCATGTTTTCAAATTGAAAAAGGCTTTATATGGTTTAAAACAAGCTCCGAGAGCTTGGTACGAGAGGTTGAGCAAATATTTACTTGAAAAAGGTTTTGAAAGAGGAAAAGTTGATACCACTCTTTTCATTAAACACAAAAATCATGACATTTTACTTGTTCAAATTTATGTTGACGATATCATCTTTGGTGCTACTAATGAGTCCTTGTGTGAAGATTTTTCCAAAATCATGCAAAGTGAGTTTGAAATGTCCATGATGGGAGAGCTCAACTACTTCCTTGGTCTTCAAATCAAACAAACAACGAAGGAATTTTTATAAATCAATCCAAATATTGCAAGGAGTTCCTTAAAAGATTTGGAATGAGCAACGCCGAAGAAATCTCAACTCCAATGAGCACATCATGCTATCTTGCCAAAGATGAAGGTGGTAAGTCGGTCGAAGTAAGTAAGTACCGAGGTATGATAGGATCTCTTCTCTATCTCACCGCAAGTCGTCAGGATATTATGTCTAGTGTTTGTATGTGTGCACGTTTTCAAGCAAATCCTAAGGAATCACATCTCTTAGCGGTAAAGCATCATGAGATATCTCACCGCACACAAACTATGGGTTTATGGTACCCCAAAGGTCTTGTTGCACACTTATTGGGTACTCGGATTCGGATTTTGCGGGTTGTAAAATGGACCGAAAAAGCACTAGTGGGACATGTCACTTACTTGGGAATGCCTTGGTTTCATGGCATAGTAAGAAACAAGCGGTGTGGCTTTGTCCCTTCTTTGAAGCGGAATACGTTCTGGCGGTAGTTGTTGTGCCTGCAGATCATTTGGATGAAACAACAGTTGAATGATTATGGAATCAATCAAAACTGCTCCAATTAAGTGCGACAATATTAGTGCCATAAACCTCACGAAAAATCCGGTTTATCACTCCCGGACCAAACACATAGAAATTAGGCACCATTTTATTAGAGATCATGTTCAAAAAGGAGATTGTGTGATTGAGTTTGTGGAAACATCTAAACAACTCGCAGATATTTTTACTAAACCTTTGCCTAAAGAAAACTTCTTTTTTATAAGAACCGAGTTAGGAATTTTAGATCAATTATGCATTGAATGACTGCGTGTGAGTGCATTTTATTATGAATAAGTTCTAACTTGGGCGTTGGAGTGTGCTAACATTTTTATGCAGGTTCCGTTACCAAGACTAAAAGTGGAGAAATGCAACCGTCTTTCCTGTAATCGTTAAAATAAAAATTTGTGCAAGTTATGTTAACTGCAAACAATTATGCGCTTAATATTAGTGAAGATGAGGAAACAATTGATGATGAGAATGAGTTGAACGAGGACTAGTAACTCTTATCCTAGTGCTTTATTTTTGCTATCTCCCTGAATAATTTTTTTACCAAGGATTTCTTATGCTTCATTGAACCCTTGATACTCTATTATTTTTCGCCATCTAGTTACACGTATATGCATACGTTTTACATGTCTTTCCCTCTAATCTTTTCCGCTTTTTGATGTTGACAAAAGGGGGAGAGTTTTATGATTCAGGCGGAGTAAATTATATTATGCATATTGTGAGGGGGAGTTTTTCTAAATATTGTGCTTAAACTCTGATATCTTTTATTGAAAAACAATGCTTATATCTCATTGCTATATCATGATTATATTTTACTAAATTCCCTCCATGAGATGTTTGTCATCATCAAAAAGGGGGAGTCTGTGAATACATGCCTTGACATGATGGTTTTGATGATTGACAAAAGGGAGCTTTGCAAATAGTCAACCGTGTAAAAAGTGGAAAAGAATACCAAGACGCGTATCAAGAATGATAGTTTCTCAAGTCTTTGGGTTTTGGGTATTTATTTATTTTTATTAAGACTATTTGTAAGTAGTAATAAAAAGCTCTCAATTAAAATAAAATCACACACTCACAAAATGATTTTTATTCTAAAATTGATTTTATGATAATTTTTCTTAAATTATTTTTAGGCACAAAGTATTTTGAAAAATTCTTAAGTTGTACTCAAAATATTGTTTGGAAAATATTTCAAGTTTTCTTTGGAAAATATTCTCCGTGTCGAGCAGTGATATTTTGACATGCAAGTCGTGTGCCGAGCTGAGGTCGCGTGCCGAGCTGAGGTCGCATGCCGAGCTGTGAGGAGGTCGCGTGCCGAGCTGTGAGGAGGTCGTGTCTGTGCCGAGCTGTGAAGAGGTCGTATGCCGAGCTGAGGAGGTCGTATGCCGAGCTGGGGAGAGGTCGTATGGAAATACGATGTCGAACTCCAAGTGTGTCCGAGAATCATTTCCGTCTCCGTGTTTTCAAATTCTTCATAATCAAAGCATAGCAGGCAGATTTCCTTTTAATCTTTTAGCGGACAAATTATCCTTTTAATAATCAAAGCATAGCGGGCAAATTTTTAATGCTACACGCTCCTCCATTGCCTATAAAAGCAACAAAGACTAGATGTTTTTAAACAATACACTCACTTACTCTTTGTGCCAAAACTCTATCAAATATTCTCCATCACTCACACTTATTTGAGCACAATTTTTTTGAGAGTTTTTTTATTCTACATAATTTGAGTTGTATTATTTGAGCTTCAATTTGTTATATCTGCACTATTGAGTGTATCTTTCTCATCTCATTTTATTTGCGAAAATCATTTCTTTTTGGGTAGGAATCCCAAGGTGTTCATAGAGAGGTGAGATCTCTTGAACGGAGTGCTCTGTATAGAGTTGTAAAGGTTTCTAGTGAACCTGATTTAAAAGCTAGTGATTTAGTGAAAATCCCATAGTGCTTTGCTTTGGGAGACGGGGCGTAGGCCACAGGGGTGTTTGGTGTAACACAGTATAATTTCTTGCGTGCTCTTCTTTGCTCTCTGTCTCTTTATCATTCAAGCACTTTATTTATTTTTGTTCTTTATTTATTTTTCGGTCATTTATTTTCTGTCATTTATTTATTGCAATTTAATTCCTGCAATTTATTCTTCAAGTTATTTATCGTTTCACAATTTATTTCTTTCAAGTTTTTTTTTTAATTCAGTAATTTATCTGTAATTTTTTTATATAAGCACCGCTATCACAATTCACCCCCCTCTTGTGTTTGAAGTCACTTGGTAACAGACGCTCGCTCAGAACGGAAGATCGGACGCTCATAGCAATTGGATAAGACAAGTGTCACAAAAGGTTAATTCCAGACGCTCACGAAGATAGAATACTAGGATGAGCCGGATGCTGACACATGGAGTGTATCCTTCTCTTGAGAGCTTCTTCCTTATTGTTCAAGTGGCTTAGAAATATATGTAATATTAGTATCTGCACACTTCAAGAATTGTTAGAACATATAAATTGTTCTCTTGTGAATATTTTGTTATCATCAAAATTAATGAGGGTCTAAACTTCTCAATCGTTTAGGTTCCAACAATCTCCCCCTTTTTGATGATGAAAAATATCTAAGGTTGATGAACAATTTAGTTTCAAAATGACATCAAGGGTCTCCCCCTGAATTTAACAGTTTTGATATATAAAATAATTCTAGTATTAAGGCGATAGTTGATGACCAAATTCAATTAAGTGATCGCAAAACAAAATACGTAGTTGTATCAGTGTAAGATCGGATGCTGATAAAAAATATTGATTTAATCAATTTGTACCAAATTTATTTATCATTAAAGAACATTAGTACCAAATTAATTTGACAATGAATATTAACGCATTAATAAATAACCACACAAATGCTATATATGAAATGTTATGCATGATACTTCAGTTCCAGCGTATTCATCGGAATGTGAACATCGGACGGTGGGTTAGTCAGATTTTCTCGTGTTCATCATACCTTTCTTTTACTCCCCCTTTTGTCATCAGACAAAAAGAGTGTAAAAACACATCATAGTCAAAATAAGACTTAGAAAAATTTGAATATAAGGCAGATAATTAGAGCAAAAATAGTGTATATATATAAGTGTATCAACAAAAATAAGAAATATCACTTAGTACCAAAAAAAATTAAAGCAAAACAAAGTTTAAGGGTTTGGTAGAGGTGGTGGAGGGATGTTAAGACGTTCATAAAGTAATTTCAGAGCAGTCTCCAGTTGAGTGACTTTCATGTTGGTGGCCTTCATCTCTTCAAATTCTGCTTTGGGAATAGTGACCATCTCAACTGCAGAAGTAGAAGATCCAACTTCTGGTACGGGTGCAGGTTTCATCTTCTGATGCTCTGCTAGCACCCAGCTAGATAGCTTAAGTCTCAAATCCTTCTTCCTTTGAGCACTTAGAAAGAATGCGTCATTTGGTATAGACCATTTGAAGAAATTTCCAAGTCTTCTGAGTTCAGATGCTGTTTGAATTTCCCATTGATACTTCACATCTTCTGGATACAGCATATTCATGAAGATGATTTCTCTGTGAAGAAC
This sequence comes from Calophaca sinica, assembly GCA_037113605.1. Lineage (NCBI taxonomy): Eukaryota > Viridiplantae > Streptophyta > Magnoliopsida > Fabales > Fabaceae > Calophaca > Calophaca sinica. Next base: position 54,755,916 of record CM073734.1, on the reverse strand, counting down.
AACATCAGCAGTGAAAGAATCAAACCTATTTCCAGCTTCTTCTCCCCATAAACTTCTGATAAAGACACTCAAGGCTTCACAAGTGAAGGAGAGTGCTTCATTTTCTGCCAGGTAAATTCTTCGCAGATTTTCCCTGTCATCTTCTTCTAGCACTAGGGGGACGAAGTATGGTAACATAGCTTTGGCTTTCCAAGACTCAGACCATTGACTCCAAGTAAATCCAATGTCGAAGTGCTTGGTCACAACAGCCCATTGGTCATATATCTTCATGCAGTCAAAAGGTCTGATTACTGAGCATCTGAACATATCATCGAAGTAAACTGTTCTAATATTGATGTCAATAATTCTGCTGATTATGCCAACTGTTGGAATAGTGGCCTTCTCAGCATTGCAGCAGTTTGAGGAGCCAGTTCTCCATTCATCTTCCTTCAGAGAAGTCAGGTAAAACCTTCTGGCATGATCCTCAGAGATCTTGGCAATAGGAAGCTTAGAGAATTCCTTAAGGTTGTACTTTTTAGGTGCCTTCTCATACTCCTTTAGCCCGATCTTCTTTGAATGGTCGCTTGCCGGGCGAGTTCTTTCCTTTTTCCCAGGGGATAGACCAAGGTAGCCACCTTTGTCTATCCGGTACTATCTTTCTTGAAGCAGGAAGAAGGATCCCTGTACTGTCTGATTACTTCCATCTTCTTCATTTCAAGACAGTGTGCCATGAAGGCAGCTTCTTCATCTATGATCCATCTTCCGCATTCTTCCAACGTGAGTGGTTCAGATTGTGGTAGGGATCTAGGAAGATCAACAGAGAAGGGAATTGCTCTGCTTCTAGAAGCTGGTCTCATTCTTCCTTTAAATGACATTTGGAAGTGGTCTTCTCCATCTTTGAAGGTAGCACTTATTGGAAAGGCAATCTCCAGTCTGGCAGCTCCAGGGGTGAAGGTTTTCAAATGCCATGTGGAGGGACGATTGTAGATGCTATTATATATCTCATACTTAACAAACTGTGGTTTGTATGAGACATTTTTCCTTCCACCAGCGTCTGTAGGTTTAAGGGTAATGGAGAGTAAGTTGGGAGTGGTTTTGGTGATTTTGTAGGTTTTAGGTGTGTAGGGTTTGAAGGGATTAATGGGAGGTATTTTGAATAACAGATTGAAGGGATGAGAGTGAAGTTTGGAAATATATGAAGTGAGTGATGTATTTGAGGAAATTTGTGGTAGGTTAAGGTTGAGTGTAGTGGATGATGGTTAGGTAGGTTTAGAGAGAGTTGAGGTTTGTTGGAGGCTCATTTTGGTTTTCCTGGTTTGTGTTTGTGGTTGTGAAACAGATAAAGGTGGTGCAGGAATAACATTATGAGCATTAAATACAGATACTGATTCATCAGCAGTAAAATCAAGTACTTTTGGGTCAACTTCTGATGACTTGACCAACCTTCTTTTGGACCCTCTGGTGACAGCAACAGCAGGAGGAGGAGGAGGGATTTTCTTCCCTTGACCGGACGCTGAAACATCCTTTTCAATTGCTGGTCTAAATTGTTTCTCCAAGACCTTTCTGATGGGAATTCTATCCTCATCTTCTGGTTCTTCAACAGTAGGTGCAGGTGCCACCTTCTGCTTTGTTCTTCTGGTCTCCCTTGAAGGGGACTCAGCATGTCTTTTCACACCAGTCATTGAGCTTCTGGTGGTTTTCTTTTCAGCTTTTCCTTCCTGTTGCTCTATTTTCACCTTCTTGATCATAGAGCCTGTAATAAGCTGCATCCTGACCAGACTGTTGACTCCAAAAACTTCTGGACGCACAACAGCACCAACACCAAAGTATTTTTCCTTTTCCTCTGTGTTGATGGAGTCAGTCAGCTTCCTTACAATGCCGTCTTTGACCATCATAATGGAGAGAAGAACTCCATATGGGATTGTCTTGACTATATTCTTCTTATCAACATTCTTCCTTGAGAAGACAAGGGCATTTATCAGATTGTTGATAATCAACCTTGGCAGATTGATTTTCTTCCCATCCATGTAGTTCCTCATAATGAACTTTTGCTCGTAGTTCACTATGTCGCTTGACCCAGCCTTTAAAATCACGCTCTTGGCGATGATTTTGTGCAGTACACGGTAGTGGCTCTTCAAGTCTTTAGCCGTGGGAGAGATGTTCTTCTTCTTCAGTTCACGGTAGTTCTCAAACAGAGCTTCATTGACTCTCTCAAGTCCTCTGTAAGCATCAGCCCAGTTTGAGTGGTAACTGATTCCTTCACACGGACACTTGATTGTCTGAGCAATAGAGTTGATGGTGAGGCGTAGTTTGAATCCTCTGATGTGACCTTCTATTATTTCCCCCGGAAGTAAGTATGCACTTCCCCAGAATTCCTTAATGGCGTAGCTCAGTACATCCACTGGTTCCCAAATGAAGTAGTTCTTCCATCCCAGTTTTTCAAGACCTTCTTCAAAGTCAAAACCATATAGCTTGAAGTTTTCAAAATCAACCCGGTTCTCATTCAGAAGTTTTGCCTCAGAGAAAACATCGAAGGCAGCAGTGTATTGTCCAACCTTTCTGTCGGCCATTGTAGCACTTGAAGAGAAGGTGATGGAGGTTTTAGGGTTCGAAAACACACACAGAGAGAGATAGAGAGAAAGAGAGAACGAGTACGGTTTTACAGAAAACGCAGAGTGGAGCGAAAAAATGTGGAGTAGTGGGAAAGTTAATAGAGAATGGTACAGTTCTTTTTCAAAATATCGCTTCGTATTTCCACATAAAAATTAAATCAAAAAGAAAAGAAAATAAAGATTCGCCTTTTCATTAAATGCAGACGCCAAAATAAAAGTAAAAGAATTTATTGAAAACGTAAATAATCATGACTCAGTAGATATGATGAGACGCTTGAGTCCTTAACACGTGTGACACGTGTGGGTGTGCTCGGACGCACGCAACTGTTTCACCGGATGATGAGTTATGATGCATATGACAAATAAGATGCTTATACACATATATGCTTATGTCATATATCAGATGCTGAGATTTTGTTTATCTTCAGACGCTGAGATTAATCATTCTTCTATAAGATGAAAGTTTAAATTTCTTCTTATAAAATTAAATCTATCTTTAGCAAGGGGTTTTGTAAATATGTCAGCCCACTGATGATCAGTGTCTACAAATTTTATTTCTAGAATACCCTTCTGAACATAGTCTCTTATAAAATGATGTTTAATCTCAATGTGCTTTGCTCTAGAATGCAATATAGGATTTTTAGTAAGACATATGGCAGATGTATTATCACAGACGATAGGAATGTTACTCTCTTTTATCAAGTGATCTTCAAGTTGATATTTCATCCACAGAAGTTGAGAACTGCAACTTGCTGCTGAGATGTATTCAGCTTCTGCTGTTGAGAGTGCAATTGTGCTTTGCCTTTTGCTTGACCAAGACACAAGATTAGCTCCAAGGAACTGACAGCCTCCACTTGTGCTCTATCTTTCAATTCGATCTCCAGCAAAGTCAGCATCACAGAAACCTACTAATTTGTAATCTTTTGATTTCTTATAAAGCAAACCAAGATTAGTAGTTCCTTGCAAATATCTGAATATTCTTTTAACAACACTTAGGTGTGATTCTCTAGGATCTGATTGAAATCTAGCACACAGGCAGACGCTGAACATAATATCAGGTCTTGAAGCCGTAAGATAAAGTAGAGATCCAATCATACCTCTGTACATTTTCTGATCTACCTTCTTACCAATTTCATCTTTACTAAGAGTGCAGGTATAGGATGCATAGGTGTACACATAGGCTTGCAATCCAGCATCTTGAATTTCTTCAATAATTCTTTGATATATTTGCTTTGATGTATATAAATACCATCACTGCATTGCTTGATTTGTATTCCAAGGAAAAACTTTAATTCACCCATCATGCTCATCTCAAATTCAGCCTGCATAAGCTTAGAAAATTCTTTGCAAAGGCTTTCATTAGTAGCTCCAAAAATGATATCATCAACATAGATTTGAACAAGTATGAAATGCTTGTTTGAGGATTTTCTGAAAAGAGTAGTGTCAACTAAACCTCTTGTAAATCCATTTTTCATTAAAAAGGAACTTAGTCAATCATACCATGCTCTGGGAGCTTGCTTAAGACCATATAGAGCCTTTTTAAGTTTAAAAACATGTTCTGGAAATTCAATATCTTCAAAACCAAGAGGTTGTTTAACATAAACTTCCTCAATTATAAAACCATTTAGAAAAGCACTTTTCACATCCATTTGATATAATGTTATCCCATGATGTGCTGCAAATGAAAGTAAAATGCGAATAGCTTCTAGTCTTGCAACAGGTGCAAAAGTTTTAGTGAAATAAATACCTTCTTCTTGTGAGTAACCTTGAGCAACTAACCTTGCTTTATTTCTCACAACTTTACCATCTTCATCAAGCTTATTTCTGAATACCCATTTAGTACCAATAGCTTACTTATCTTCTAGTAGAGTGACTAGCTTCCATACATCATTCCTTTGGAACTGATTTAGCTCATCTTGCATTGCTAGAATCCACCCTTCATCTTCCAAAGCTTGAACAATCGTCTTAGGTTCCATCTCAGAGAGAAGTGCAAAATCAGCATGATCCTTGAAAGAGGATCTGGTCCGAACTTTATCACCAGGTTCTCCTATGATTTGATCTTTTGGGTGATTGGTTTTGTACTTCCAGCTTTTTCTTGCTTCAGCTTCTGCTTGAGTAGAATTCTTCGTCTTGTCACCACCGGATGATGAAGATGCATGTTCACCGTCTGACTTGTCACCGAGGTTTAATTCTGAAAATAACTTATCTAGCTCTGACATAGCAGTGTCAGGCTTCTTATCATCAAACTTGACATGAATGGACTCTTCAACTGTCAAAGTTTCTTTGTTGTATATTCTAAAAGCTTTAGATCTTTCAAAATATCCCAAAAAGATTCCTTTGTCAGCCTTGGAATCAAACTTACCAAGCTGATCTTTAGTATTCAAAATATAACAACTACAACCAAAAGGATGAAAGTAAGAAATGTTTGGTTTTCTACCTTTCCACAATTCATAAGGAGTCTTATTCAAAATAGGTCTTATAAAAATTCTATTTTGAATATAACAGGCTGTATTTACTGCTTCTGCCCAAAAATGTTTCGCAATATCAGCTTCATTGATCATGGTCCTGGCCATTTCCTGGAGGGACCTATTTTTCCTTTCTACAACACCATTTTGTTGAGGTATTCTAGGAGAGGAGAAATTGTAGGAGATGCCATTTTCTTCACAAAATTTTTGAAAGTTCTCATTTTCAAATTCTCCCCCATGATGACTTCTAATAGAAGAAATACAGATGCCTTTTTCATTTTGAACTGATTTGCAGAAAACAGTAAATACCTTAAAAGACTCATCCTTGTGGGCGAGGAATTTAACCCATGTCCATCTAGTAAAATCATCAACAATGACTAATCCATATTTCTTTCCAGTTAAAGAAATTTGTCCTTGTGGGACCAAAAAGATCAAGATGTAAGAGTTCAAGTGGTCTCGAGGTTGAAACAACATTTTTTAAATGAAAGGAAGTTTTGACTTGTTTTCCTCTTTGACAAGCATCACACAGGGCATCAGATTGAAACTTAAGATTTGGTAAGCCTCTAACAAGATTGTGCTTGTTTAACTTTGAGATTAATCTCAAATTGGCATGACCCAAATCTTTTGTGCCAAATCCATTGCTCATCTTCAGCAGGACATAAGACACTTGACATCTTGTTTTGCAAGTTCAGAAAGATCAACTTTATAAATGTTTTGTTTCTCTTTCTTTGTAAAGAATATAGATCCATCATTTTTGCTTTCTTGAACATCCATTTTACGTAAAGACAACATTATAACCACTATCACATAATTGACTTCTGCTCAGTAGATTATGTTTAAGTCCTTCAACATATAAAATATTACCAATAGAAGGAAGAGAGCCTTTCCCTATGCGCCCCATTCCAACTATTTTACCTTTCTGGTTTCCTCCGAAACCAACGAATCCAGCTTCTCTAGGTCTTAGTTCTTGGAACATATGCTTTTCTCCCGTCATGTGTGCGAGCATCCTTGTCTAAGTACCAAGATAGGTGTGTTGACTTTGTTGCTAAGCAAGTCCGCAACATAGACTATTTTATCTTTAGGTACCCATATCTTTTGGGTCCTTTCTTGTTAGTTCTTGAAGGATACTTGTCCTTCTTAGTTGTAAACACAAGATACGCACTTTTCAAATGACCAGATTTATTGCGGTAAGTACAATGCAAGCATTTACTATGATTGTTGGATTTATCGGATCTTGAATTATTTACTAAAAGAGGTTCATCCGATATATAACCAAGACCATGAGTTGTCGTTTCTTGACTCCCAAATCATAGAAGCTTGCTTGCTTCGAGTTACACTCTCTGCAAGAAACTTTTGAAATGCATGTTCATAGTCATTTGATTTGCAGTTAGGATTGCCTGTATGTACAGAGCTTTTAACTTGAGAGCTCTCAGCTTCTGGTTGCTTGTTGGCTGCCAGGACCTTTGGTTATCCACCAGACGCTGATTTTCGATTTTAAACGGTTCTCTTCATTGAGTATAGAGTTTTCATTGTGTAAAGAATGAAAATCTTGTGATAGTTTTGAAAATTTCTTTTTCAAATTCTTATACTCAATAGAGAGAGTGGCAGAATCCTTTAACAGATCATCAAATGCAAGTTGAAGTTTAGAATAAGAATCATATATTATTACCTCTTCAACTTCTTCTTCTGAATCAAGATCAGTGTCTGCCATGAGGGCAATGTGAGCTTCTTCTTCTTTATCTTTCTCAGAGGAGGATAAGTCAAGATCTTCCCATGTTGCCATGATACCTTTCTTCTTTTTCTTGAAGGAGCTTCTTGTGGACTTTTCCTTAAGATTAGGACACTCGGACTTGAAATGTCCAGGCTTCTTACATTCATAGCAAATGACTTGGGCTTTGTCCTTGTCTTTGCTTTCCTTCTTGTCCTTTGTATCTTTCTTCTGAAACCTCCTTCTGAAGTTTCTCTTCTTCCACATTCTCTGGATCTTCTTAGATATGAATGCTAGCTCATCGTCTGATCCATCATAATCTCCTTCTGAAGCTTCATCATCTGATTCTTCTTCTTCAGCCTGAAAAGCTTTAGAAGTACTAGGTTTATGTTGATTAACTCTTAAAGCAATAGACTTACTCTTCTTGGTAGGTTCTTCTTCATTTAGCTCAAGTTCATGAGCTTTCAAAGAACTCATAAGATCTTCAAGCCGAAGGACATTTAGATCTTTTGCTTCTTGAATAGCAGTGACTTTGGGTCTCCACTGCTTAGTCAAACTTCTCAAGATCTTTCTCACATGATCAGGTGTAGTATAACTTTTTCCAAGGGCCTACAACCCATGAACAAGTGTTTGGAACCTTCCAAACATAGTTTCAATGTTTTCTCCATCTTCCATTTTGAATAGCTCATACTGGCGAACCATCATGCTGGCCTTTGTTTCTCTTACTTGGGCAGAACCCTCATAAGACAAAACAAGAGAATCCCAGATTTCTTTGGCAGTATCAAACTTACCACATTTATCATATTCTCTTTCTGTCATAGCACAGATGAGAATAAATCTAGCCTTTTGATTGGTTTGATATCTCTTTTTCTGATCATCAGTCCAGTTTTCCCTAGGTATTGCAACACCAAGGGCATTAGCGGGAGAAATGTATCCACTTTCAACTATATCCCATAAATCAAGATTTTGTGCCTCAAGGAATGCTTTCATCTTATCTTTCCAGTAATCAAAATTTTCTCCATTGAATAGAGGAGGACGGTTCATATGACCACCTTCAGCAGACATGTTCACAGTAGGATCTTTACTCTTAACACTGTTAAGTGCTCAACCAAGAGGCCGAGCTCTGGTACCAAGTGAACATGAACACAAGAAGGGGGGGTTGAATTGTGTTGAAAACTTTTCGCAAACTTTAAGTTTAAAACACTTAGAACACAAGTTTTTCAAAACAGTTTGTTAAACGGATGCTGGAAATAAACCGGACGCTGGAAAAGCAGTTTGTGAAAACTTGTTTTTAACACAGCAGGATAAAGATAAATAGAAAGCAGTAAAGCAAAAAACACAGAGATTTATACTAGTTCACTACCAAACTGGTAGCTACGTCTAGTCCATTCGTTCCTGAAGGATTTTCCACTATAATCAATCTGATTACAATTTCCTCAAGAGTATTCTTCTGTCACAAACTTGACAATACTCTCAACTTCTCAAAACGACTCAGTACAGTCGAGCCTTTGAGGGAACAGCCTTAACTAGGCCAAAACAACTTTTACAAATAAGTTGAATACAAGTATAAATAACTCTCACAGAGAAGATAAAAATTAAGCTCAATATAGAAATGCTTTCTAAAAGAAAGTGTTGGGCCGAGTTGATTCTTATAGTCCAGAGACTTGGCTCGAAACTTGATTGCTCACGAAGCGGTGCTTTGAGTATTGACTCTTTGTAGTGTATATAGCGATGCTTGTTCTCGATAAATGAAGCAATATACTCTTATGCAGTTTATTGATTTCAATCGTTTGGCAATTTCTTCAATGGATACCTTGGGGTATTTATAGGAGTTCTAAAGGATATTACCGTTCTGATAAAAATAGCTCCTTTCCATTGAGTGAGGTGATTTCAAAAAGCGTCTCTTTCTTCCTTTCCAGAGAATATCTCGATAGTACATATTGTTTTACTACCTTGCTTTTCACAATTGCTTGTACGATTTTTGTCTTTTAGCTAAAGGTGTCACCTTTGATACCTCGTACAACAATTTTGGCGCATAAGATCAAATTCGAAATCCGTTCCAGAGGCTTCTGAGAAGAGGAGCAACAACGTGACCATCACGTGATATAAAATGAAGTTCAGACGCTCGCTCAGAACGGAAGATCGGACGCTCATAACAATTGGATAAGACAAGTGTCACAAAAGGTTAATTCCAGACGCTCACAAAGATAGAATACTAGGATGAGCCGGATGCTGACACATGGAGTGTATCCTTCTCTTGAGAGATTCTTCCTTCTTGTTCAAGTGGCTTAGAAATATATGTAATATTAGTATCTGCACACTTCAAGAATTATTAGAACATATAAATTGTTCTCTTGTGAATATTTTGTTATCATCAAAATTAATGAGGGTCTAAACTTCTCAATCGTTTAGGTTCCAACAACTTATTGTGATGATACTTGAGTGTTTTCAATTGCTTTTATTATTTATGATAAATTATTATCACGCGAGAAATTAATTCTAAGTAAATCAATTTCTGCGATTTAATTGGCGAGAGAATTAATCGGTAACGCGATTACTCGACGCCATATTTTTTTTAGTACACTTAAGACCCTAGGATTAGAGAGTAATCATAAGATGAGGGATTAGATGTTTAGACTGGGTGATTATATTAGAATCTTACTTTAAGTATCTAGGTGTCGAACTTTGGTGATTAACTTGGTAGTCCCTATCCTATGATCTCTTACACTCCTTTTTTTAATCACAACCTTTAAAATCATGACTTATGGTGCACTAGCAATTAACTAGAAGCACCCAAATTCCACCTTCCTTTCATTTTTTTTTTCAGCGTGACTACACCTCCCTTTTTTCCTTAGACCATGGTGGACCATCATCCACTTAAAACCACTCAATTTATACCCAAAAGACCATTTTCCCTCTCCTTTTCTCAGCTGGCCGAGAGCACCCCCACTCCCCACACTTTCATCTTATTTTCATTTTGTTTCCATTATTGGAGAAAGAGGTGAGAACACAAGACAACTTCCATGGCCTTCTTCCTTTCCTCTCTTGCGTGACCTTCATCCCCATTCTCCATCACATTTGCTTCCATCTTCTTCCTCTAAATATCACCTCATCTTGGCCTAGTAAGTGAGTTCATGATCAAGCTTCCTTCCTTTGTTTTTTTTAAGCAAAACCGTGGCCCCAGTTTTAGGTGTAGCAGATGATTTATTTGCTTAATTCTTGTTTTATGCTTTGTTTATGGGTTGATTATGATTATGAGAAAGATGAACACTTTTCCCCAAATTTCTCAAACCCTAGGTCAATTGGTCTAAGGGAAAGGGGTTATGGGATTTCTCATGTGAATCACTCAATTAATTTGGGGTTCTTACTCCTTAATACTTGATTATGTTGTTGTTGTTGTTGTTGTTAATTTGGGATTTGATCAAAGGAAATGTCTAATTTTTGGGGAAACCCTTGATGGTTGGATTGGCCACGATAGGGTAATGTAAGTGAGTAATAGTTTTGTTTTGCAAAAATTGAATGTTTTGGGAAAAGAAATGAGGTGTTGAACGATGTGGTTTGGTTGTTTTAAAAATTTTTACAAATGGTTCCTATGATGGTGTGTGTTGGCAGAGGCCTCTAAGAGGCTTCAGGAAGGAAATTATTTTGTGTCTTTGGCTAGAATTGATTGCATTGGATTGTTATTAAGTTTTGGAAAATTTTTAGAAAGAGTGTGATTTGATTTGTTTGAAAGTTGTTTTGATAATTTAATGCAATGAAACACTTAAGGCAAAATGGATTATTGTAATCCCAAAAGGCCAGTGGAGCCTAATTAAAGATTTTATTGAGTTTGGTATGAAAAGTATTGAATCTAGTATGTTTAAGAATTGTTCTAGTATTGGAGAATTTTTAGAAAAGAATTTTGGTTGAAAGTTGAAATGAATTGGAATGTAAGGCTATGACACATTAAGGTGTAAATGGATTTGATAATCCTAAGACCTAGTAGAGCCTGGAATCAAATGTTGTTACTAATAAGATCGAATTTTAAGTCATGGTTTCATGTCTCAAGTTTTAGAAAGGAAATGAGTTAGTCTTTAAAATGTTATTTTTTCAACTTATCTATTCTTTCAAGTAAGTCTTAGTCTTTAAAATTCTTTTGGTTCTAATTACTTATTTTCCTAAGTGTGTGTGTGTGCGCCTTGTCAAAAATATTTTTGGGTTTGGAAACCTAGGGGATTAGAATTGAGTCTATGCCTGGGGAATTATTTTGAGTGGTATAGTTTTGTACCAAACCATGTTATGTTGATAGGATCATCTTTGAGTGTTGTTCGTGCTGAGTAAGTTGCAACGTGCTTGACATGTGAGCGGTTTATCCTTCGGTAAGGGATACTTCTAGAGATGATTAGGTGTTGGGCACCCATAATTCCCACTTACGTTTCTTTTTTATCAAAGAAGTCTGAGAACCTCTGGGTTCAAAGTGAGGGTTTTGTTACCCCTTTGATTTTAAAGCTTTATATATGATTAATTAGTGGGTTTGACTGCAAGAGGTTGGCAACTGCCCCCAACCCCCCACACTTGTATGTTATGTTACCTCTTTGTTAGTTCCACGGAGCTTCAAAGGGACGAATTGTTGTCTATATATGTTGATGATTATTGTTATGTGAGTTGTTGTGGATTGTGGAATTGTTGTCGAAACTGAATTGTTGTGACATTGAATGCGATAACATGATGTGGTTGCATGTATGCTTAAATTGTTTTTAGATATATGTTGTGGAATTAGTATTGGATAATTGATATTTAATTGATTTTGCCATAAGTGAAATATCAAATGTGGTGATATGTTCATTGGGGTGGTGGAAGGCATTTGTCGTGTCTTGTGGTAACTTCAACCTATCTATCCTGGGTAGTGGAATTGCCCATGGCCAAAGGAATTCAGGAACACCGTTAAAATTTACCATCGCATGGAAAAGTATCGTCTCTGGTACGTACGGAGCGGCCTGACCGTAGCGCATGGATTCCGGAATTAAAATTGCACTGACATATAGTTGCATCAATAGGAGATCAGGTGCATCCTTATTGATTGTTCTGTATGCTATTGATATGATTGTCTATATGTGTTGAAGAATGTGGCTTTATATTATATATTGTGTCTGTATAATATGATTGGTTGTCGTATCTGCTATTTTGTGTTATCTATTTTATTTTAAGAAGTTGACCCTTGCCTATAGTTCTTTCAATCAATGATTGTAACCCAGATGACGAAGACTACAGAGTGTTTGAGGCTGCTGACAAGCGTAGCTGAGGGTGGTCCTACTCGGTTATCTGTTTTGTGTATTTGTCTAAAACTTACTAGAGGTCTAGTAAGTGTTATAGCATGTAGACCAGCTCTTCCTTAAAGCACCATTAACAGAGCTCAAAGCTATTTTCATGGAGGGAAAATACTTGCACAACATCTGATTCTTGCAGTCCCAACAAGACATTGTTGGAGTAGGAGGATCTCTCAACCTAACAGAGTTGGGAGTGAACTCTAGTTACTGTTTTATCAGTTTCTCTATAACAGTTCTAACTCTAGCTTAAGTGCCATAGAATCTGTTTACAGCACCTATTTTTGTTGTCTTATTTTTAAGCTCATTATGAGCTAATTTTCTTAAGCTAGGATGAAGTGAAATTGCATGGAACCTTGCTGGTTTATGTCTATCAGTTTTTATCAAAGCACTTTTGACTCATGTGAATTTATTTACTGATTGCTTGACTTAAGTTTGATCACCTTAGGTTGAGTACTTGTATGTTAAGTGCTGAAAGGGTTTAACATGCTGAATTCACGGGTTAATGTGAGAGGTATTAATTAAAGGACACTTTGATTAATTTTGATTAAACTAGACATAGGAAATCTGTCTCATAGAGTGTTCTGGGCCACATTTATTAGACAATGGGGAACATAATGGGGGCTTAAATATAAGGTACCCTTTACTTAACCCCGGTGAAAGTGACTAAATGGCACACACATTAGTGCCCTACGCTCAGGTGCCATGGCACTGACTGATAGCACTGAATCAACTTGGTGAAAATATGATGGATCTGAAGTCCTAGCTGCTTTAACTTAAATTTCTTCTTAATCACTCGCTTATTACTGTTCTGTTTAAACAGAACTTGTACAAAATCTTGATGTTTATTTTCTGTTTTTACTATTTTCTCACTAACTTACTTGCTATTGGAAAAACTTGTGAAAGAACTTAAACAATCCTCGAGGGAACGATCTCACTTACACTTTATTACTTGTTTTGACTGTGTGTACTTGCACGACTACATTTCACGCAACAAGTTTTTAGCGCCGTCGCTTGGGATTGAATTGGTAAAAATCACATAGTTTTGAATTTAGTAGGTTTGTTAGTTGAGATATTCTAACCCTTTGGTGTTTGTGTCTGCAATAAGTGCCATTTAGCACATGCATAAGCATACTGCACCAGAGTATCGGTTGGATCCTGAAATTGACAAAACATTCAGAAGATTGTTGAGGCAGAATCAAGGCTTTGCTGCATTGGGAGCTGTTGTAGCCATGGCAGCCACATGCCCTTTTACCGGGGAATCTATTCCTGATGAAGAGGAGTTTGAGCTAAGTGTTCATAATCAGTACCAAGCCATGATGCTGCAGCATGACATCATAGGAATGGCTAACAACAGGGACAGGCCAATATGAGATAAACATGAAAGTTGCTCGGCTAACACCTATGGCCAATATGAGTATTTTGATTATGCAATGTGAACACATAGAGACAAAAATCTTGTTTGTATACTTCGAAAGGCTAGTATCGTCGCAAGTCAAACAACCATTTATAAAACATACATCATTATTTCTAACATATCGGTGGCGTATAAAGAGCCTCAACTCAGGTGTACTGGCAATCCACCGCAATTACCGAATTGAATCTTTCCCTTGACACTTTCCTTTTATTTTCTATAAGTTAACTCGAAAACAAAAAAGTCAAACCGATGCTTATCGGTTTCTACGGTTTTCGATCGGTCCATCCAGTTCGAGACAGGTTTCAGTGCCGGACGATTAGCAACATGTGTCGGACTGGACATGGGTCCAGCTCCTGGTTGGACTATCAAACTTATCGGTCCAATAAAGTTTTCAAAACGTTAGTTTGTGCTGATTCTGAATTTGGCTGATTGAATAACTCTTGCCCGTCATTATTGAACTTACAATTGCTTTTGTTTTTACCCTCGGGAATAATACACACAATTGATGTATTAAGCATGACACACCAAATACGGGAAATATTTTCCAATCCAATTCACTATCTGACAAATAAAAATAGAATAAATAAGTATATTCAGGGAAACATCATTCCTAATTTGTTAGGTTACAAATAAAAACAATATATAGAGGGAAAAAGCTTTCCCAATCCAATTTACTACATCACAAATAAAAAAAGAATCAACATAATATATATAGGAAAACAACATCCTTAATTTACTATTTCACAAATCAAAATTGAATCGTGAAATAAAACATGGACATAGGAAAATTGCATCTATAAATATCAAAACTAGTTTCGTAAATCGTAAATAAGTGTGTTAGCAATCGAAACTTGGAATCACACGTTACAAATGGCTACTCATATGAATATAGTTTTCTGGATATGTCTCTTGCTCTTCTTACCCTCAGTCATGGGGCATCAATTTTTTGTCTTTATTCAACAATGGCCAATAACCTATTGTAGGCCACTAACCATTTGCAAGACAACCCACCACTCCCAGTTCGGCTTACAATAATTGGCCTCTTGCCATCAACCAGCTATCCTCCGTATCCTACATCTTGCGAAGGAAAGCATTAAATCTATCAGTGGTAAGTTTATCATGAAAAACTCTTCTTATTATTTCTTCATTTTATTTTGAATGAATATAATTTTGTTTAAGTTATTATTTCACCATATTGCTTCAATAGAGAAGAGACTTGAGTATAGTTCGCCAAATTTCAATGATGGTGAAGACGATTTTATTTTTTGGTGGCGTGAATGGGATAAACAAGGGAGTTGCTCGGCTAGCACCTTTGGCTAATATGAGAATTTTGATTATGCAATGAGGATGCATAGAGACAAAAATCTTGTTTGCATACTTCGAAATGCTGGTATCGTTGTAAGTCAAACGGCCATCTATAAAACATACGCCATTATTTCTAACATATCGGTGGCGTATAAAGAGCCTCAACTTAGGTGTAATGGCAATCCACCGCAAATATCAGATTGAATCATGCCCATGCCAGTTTCATCATATTTTCTACAAGATAACTCGAAAACAAAAAAAGTAAAACCGATTCTTACCGGTTTCAACGGTTCTCGATCGGTCCATCCGGTTCGAGACAGGTTTCAGTGTTGGACGATTCGCAACATATGTCGGACTGGACATGGATCCAACTCCTGGTTGGACTGGTTGAACCGGCTGGTCCAAAGTCCAGTTCTGTTTTCAAAACGTTTGTTTGTGCTGATTCTGATTTTGGCCGATTGAATAATTCGTGCACGTCATTAATGGACTTATAATTGCTTTTGTCTTTACCTTTGGGAATAATACACACAATTGATGTATAACGCGTGACACACCAAATATGGGAAATATTTTCCAATCCAATTTACTACCTCACAAATAAAAATAGAATCAATAAGTATATTCAGGAAAACATCATTCCTAATTTGTTAGGTTACAAATAAAAATAATATATAGAGGGAAACATCTTTCCCAATCCAATCAAACCCAATCCAATTTACTACATCACAAATCAGAAAAGAATCTATGAAATATATATAGGAAAACAACATCCTTAATTTACTATATCGCAAATCAAAATTGAATCGGGATATATAACATGGACATGGGAAAATTTGCATCTATCAATATCAAAGCTAGTTTCACAAATCATAATAAGTGTGTTAGCAATCGAAACTTGGAATCTCCCCTACAAACGACTACTCTTATGAATATAGTTTTCTGGATATGTCACTTGCTCTTCTTTTCCTCAGTCATGCGGTATCAATTTTTTGTCTTTATTATTGCCTATTGTAGGCCACCAACCATTTGCAAGACAACCCCCCAGTCCCATTCGGTTTACAATACACGGCCTATTGCCATCAACCAGCTGTCCTCCTTATCCAACATATTGCGATGGAAAGCAGTAAATCTATCAGGGGTAAATTTGTATTGAACAATTTTCTTATTATTTCTTCATTTTATTTTGAATAAACACAATTTTTTTATGTTATTATTTCACCAGATTGCTTCAATAGAGAAGGGACTTGAGTTTGTACAAAAAAAAAAGAAAAACAGAAGGGGCCTGAGTATAGTTGGCCAAATTTTAATGATGGTGAAGACTAATTTATTTTTTGGTGGCCTGAATGGGATAAACATGGAAGTTGCGCGGCTAACACCTTTGGCCAATATGAGTATTTTGATTATGCAATGTTGACGCATAGAGACCATTTAAAAAACATACGACATTATTTGTAACATATCGCTGGCATATAAAGAGCCTCAACTCAAGTGTAATGGCAATCCACCGCAATTACCGAATTGAATCTTGTCCTTAACACTTTCATTTTATTTTCAACAAGTTAACTCAAAAGCAAAAAAGTCAAACCGATTCTTACCGATTTCTACGGTTCACGATCGGTCCATCCGTTTCGAGACAAGTTTCAGTGTCGAACGATTCGGAACATGTGTCGGACAGGACATGGGTCCATTTCCTGGTTGGACTGGTCGGACCAGCCGGTCCAAAGTCCAGTTCAGTTTTCAAAACGTTAGTTTGTTCTGATTTTGATTTTGGTCGATTGAATAATTCTTGCACGTCATTAATGGACTTATAATTGCTTTTGTCTTTACCCTTGGGAATAATACACACAATAGATGTATTAAGCGTGACACACCAAATATGGGAAATATTTTCCAATAACAATTCACTACTTCACAAATAAAAATAGTATCAATAAGTATATGCAGGGAAACATCATTCCTAATTTGTTAGGTAACAAATAAAATTAATATACAGAGGGAAACATGTTTCCCAATCCAATCAAACCCAATCCAATTTACTACATCACAAATCAAAAAAGAATCTATGAAATATATAGGAAAACAACATCCTTAATTTACTATATCATAAATCAAAATTGAATCGTGATATATCACATGGACATGAGAAAATTTGCATCTATAAATATCATAGCTAGTTTCACAAATCATAATAAGCGTGTTAGCAATCGAAACATGGAATCACCCCTTACAAACAACTACTCTTATGAATATAGTTTTCTGGATATGTCACTTGCTCTTCTTTCCCTCATTCATGGGTTATCAATTTTTTGTCTTTATTCAACAATGGGCAATAACCTATTGTAGGCCACCAACCATTTGCAAGACAATCCCCTAGTCCCAGTTCGGTTTATAATACACGACCTATTGCCATTAACCAGTTGTCGTCCTTATCCAACATAATGCGATGGAAAGCATTAAATCTATCAGGGGTAAGTTTATATTGAACAATTGTTCTTATTATTTCTTCATTTTATTTTGAATAAATATAATTTTTTTAAGTTATTTTTCACCAGATTGCTTCAATAGAGAAGGCACTTGAGTATAGTTGGCCAAATTTTAATGAAGGTGAAGATGATTTTATTTTTTGGTGGCGCGAATGAGATAAATGTGGAAGTTGCTCGGCTAACACCTTTGGCCAACATGAGCATTTTGATTATGCAATGTGGATGCATAGAGACAAAAATCTTGTTCGTATACTTCGAAAGGCTGGTATCGTCGCAAGTCAAACAACTATTTATAAAACATACGACATTATTTCTAACATATCGGTGGCGTATAAAGAGGCTCAACTCTGGTGTTTTGGCAATCCTCCGCAATTACCGAATAGAATCTTTCCCTTAACACTTTCATTTTATTTTCTACAAGTTAACTCGAAAACAAAAAAGTCAAACCGATGCTTACCGGTTTCTACGGTTGACAATCGGTCCAACCGGTTCGAGACAGGTTTCAGTGCCAGACGATTCGCAACATGTGTCGGACTGGATATGGGTCTAGTTCCTGGTTGGACTATCAAACCTATCGGTCCAATTAAGTTTTCAAAATGTTAGTTTGTGCTGATTCTAAATTTGACCGATTGAATAATTCTTACCCGTCATTAATGAACTTATAATTGCTTTTGTCTTTACCGTCAGGAATAATACACACAATTGATGTATTAAGCGTGACACACCAAATACGGGAAATATTTTCCAATCCAATTCACTATCTGACAAATAAAAATAGAATCAATAAGTATATTCAGGGAAACATCATTCCTAATTTGTTAGGTTACAAATAAAAACAATATATAGAGGGAAAAAGCTTTCCCAATCCAATTGACTACATCACAAATAAAAAAAAATCAACGTAATATATATAGAAAAACAACATCCTTAATTTACTATTTCACAAATCAAAATTGAATCGTGAAATATAACACGGACATCGGAAAATTTGCATCTATAAATATCAAAACTAGTTTCGCAAGTCGTAAATAAGTGTGTTAGCAATCGAAACTTGGAATCACACCTTACAAATGGCTACTCTTATGAATATAGTTTTTTAGATATGTCTCTTGCTCTTCTTACCCTCAGTCATGGGGCATCAATTTTTTTGTCTTTATTCAACAATGGCCAATAACCTATTGTAGGCTACCAACCATTTGTAGGACAACCCACCTCTCCCAGTTCGGCTTACAATACTTGGCCTCTTGCCATCAACCAACTATCCTCCGTATCCTACATCTTGCGAAGGAAAGCACTAAATCTATCAGTGGTAAGTTTATCATGAAAAACTCTTCTTATTATTTCTTCATTTTATTTTGAATGAATATAATTTTTTTTAAGTTATTATTTCACCATATTGCTTCAATAGAGAAGAGACTTGAGTATAGTTGGCCAAATTTCAATGATGGTGAAGACGATTTTATTTTTTGGTGGCGCGAATGGGATAAACAAGGGAGTTGCTCGGCTAACACCTTTGGCCAATATGAGTATTTTGATTATGCAATGTAGACGCATAGAGACAAAAATCTTGTTTGTGTAGTATGAAATGCTGGTATCGTTGTAAGTCAAAAGACCATCTATAAAACATACGCCATTATTTCTAACATATCGGTGGCATATAAAGAGCCTCAACTTAGGTGTAATGGCAATCCACCGCCATTACCAGATTGAATCATGCCTATGCCAGTTTCGTCATATTTTCTACAAGATAACTTGAAAACAAAAATGTAAAGCCGATTCTTACCGGTTTCTACGGTTCACGATCGGTCCATCCGGTTCGAGACAGGTTTCAGTGTCCATCCGGCTGGTCCAAAGTCCAGTTCAGTTTTCAAAACGTTTGTTTGTGCTGATTCTGATTTTGGCCGATTGAATAATTCTTGCACGTCATTAATGGACTTATAATTGCTTTTGTCTTTACCCTTGGGAATAATACACACAATTGATGTATTAAGCGTGACACACCAAATATGAGAAATATTTTCCAATCCAATTTACTACCTCATAAATAAAAGTAAAGTCAATAAATATATTCAGGGAAACATCATTCCTAATTTGTTAGGTTACAAATAAAAATAATATTTAGAGGGAAACATGTTTCCCAATCCAATCAAACCCAATCCAATTTACTACATCACAAATCAGAAAAGAATCTATGAAATATATATAGGAAAACAACATCCTTAAATTACTATATCACAAATCAAAATTGAATCGTGATATATAACATGGACATGGGAAAATTTGCATCTATAAATATCAAAGCTAGTTTCACAAATCATAATAAGTGAGTTAGCAATCGAAACTTGGAATCTCCCCTTACAAACAACTACTCTTATGAATATAGTTTGCTGGATATGTCACTTGCTCTTCTTTTCCTCAGCCATGTGGTATCAATTTTTTGTCTTTATTATTGCCTATTGTAGGCCACCAACCATTTGCAAGACAACCCCCTAGTCCCAGTTCGGTTTACAATACACGACATATTGCCATCAACCAGCTGTCCTCATTATCCAACATATTATGATGGAAAACATTAAAACTATCAGGGGTAAGTTTATACTGAACAACTGTTCTTATTATTTCTTCATTTTATTTTGAATAGATATAATATTTTTATGTTATTTTTCACCAGATTGCTTCAATAGTGAAGGGACTTGAGTATAGTTGGCCAAATTTTAATGATGGTGAAGATGATTTAATTTTTTAGTGGCGTGAATGGGATAAACATGGAAGTTGCTGGGCTAACACCTTTGGCCAATATGAGTATTTTGATTATGCAATGTGGAAGCATATAGACAAAAATCTTATTTGTATCGTCGCAAGTCAAACGACCATTTATAAAACATACGGCGTTATTTCTAACATATCGGTGGTGTATAAAGAGCCTCAACTGAAGTGTAATGGAAATCCATCGCAATTACCGAATTGAATCTTATCCTTGACACATTCATTTTATTTTCTACAAGTTAACTTGAAAACAAAAAAGTAAAACGATTCTTACCGGTTTCTACGGTTGACGGTCGGTTCATCCGGTTCCAGACAGGTCTCAGTGTCGGATGAAGCGCAACATGTGTTAGACTGGACATGGGCCCTATTTTTTGTTGGACTATATAACCGACCGGTCCAGTTCAGTTTTCAAAACGTTAGTTTGTGCTGATTCTGATTTTGGCCGATCGAATAATTCTTGCACGTCATTAATCGACTTATAATTGCTTTTGTCTCTACCCTCGGGAATAATACACACAATTGATGTATTAAGCTTGACACACAAAATACGGGAAGACGATTTTATTTTTTGAGGCGCGAATGGGATAAACATGGAAGACAATTTTATGCAATGTGGATGCATAGAGAATAAAATTTGGTTTGTATACTTTGAAATTTTGGTATGGCTGCAAGGCAAACAACCATCTATAAAACATACGCCATTATTTCTAACATATCAGTGGTGTATAAAGAGCCTCAACTTAGGTGTAATGGCAATCCTCCTCAATTACCGGATTGAATCTTGCCCATGCCACTTTCGTTTTATTTTCTACAAGTTAACTTGAAAACAAAAATGTCAAACCGATTCTTACCGATTTCTACGGTTCACGATCGGTCCATCCGGTTCGAGACAGGTTTCAGACGATTCGCAACATGTGTCGGACTGGACATGGGACCAGTTCCTAGCTGGACTGGTCGAACCGGCCACTGAAGTCCAGTTCGGTTTTCAAAACGTTAGTTTGTGCTGATTCTGATTTAGGTCGATTAAATAATTCTTGCACGTCATTAATGGACTGATAATTGCGTTTGTCCTTACCCTTCGGAATAATACACACAATTGATGTATTAAGCATGACATACCAAATATGGGAAATATTTTCCAATCCAATTTACTATCTCACTAATAAAAATAGAATCAATAAGTATATTCAGGGAAATATCATTTCTAATTTGTTTGGTTACAAATAAAAATAATATATAGAGGGAAACATCTTTCCCAATCTAATCAAACTCAATCCAATTTACTGTATCACAAATCATAAATAAGTGTGCTAGCAATCGAAACTTGAAATAACCCCTTACAAATGGCCACTCTTATGAATATAGTTTTCTAGATATGTCTCTTGCTCTTCTTACCCTCAGTCATAGGGTATCAAATTTTTGTCATTATCCAACAATGGCCAATAAGCTATTGTAGGCCCCCAACCATTTGCAAGACAACCCCCAGTCCCAGTTTTGTTTACAATACAAGGCCTTTTGCCATCAACCAACTATCCTCCTTTTCCTACATATTGCGATGGAAAGCATTAAATCTAGCAGGGGTAAGTTTATCTTGAACTACTGTTCTTATTATTTCTTCATTTTATTTTGACTAAATATAATTTTTTATGTTATTATTTCACCAGATTGCTTCAATAGAGAAGGGACTTGAGTTTGTACCAAAAAAAAAGAGAAGAGACTTGAGTATAGTTGGCAAAATTTTAATTATGGTGAAGACGATTTTATTTTTTGGTGACGTGAATGGGATAAACATGGATGTTGCTCGGCTAACACCTTTGGCCAATATGAGTATTTTGATTACGCAATGTGGACGCATAGAGACAAAAATCTTGTTCGTATACTTCGAAATGCAGGTATGGTCGCAAGTCAAATGGCCATTTATAAAACATATGACAATATTTCTAACACATTGGTGGCGTATAAAGAGCCTTAAGTCAGGTGTATTGGCAATCCACCGCAATTACTGAATTGAATCTTGTCCTTGACACTTTCATTTTATTTTCTACAAGTTAATTCGAAAACAAAAAAGTCAAACTGATTCTCACCGGTTTCTAAGGTTGACTATCGGTCCGTCCGGTTCGAGACAGGTTTCGGTGCCGGATGATCCGCAACATGTGTCGGACTGGACATAGGTCCATATTTAGATTGGACTATCAAACCGGCCGGTTCAGTTCAGTTTTTAAAACGTTAGTTAGTGCTGATTCGTATTTTGGCCGATTGAATAATTCTTTCACGTCATTAATGGACTTATAATTGCTTTTGTCTTTACCCTCGAGAATGGTACACACAATTGATGTATTAAGCACGCCACACCAAATACGGGAAATATTTTCCAATCCAATTTGCTACCTCCCAAACAAAATTAGAATCAATAAGTATATTCAGGGAAACATCATTCCTAATTTGTTAGGTTACAAATTAAAAATAATATATAGAGGAAAAAATGTTTTCCAATCCAATCAAACCAAATCCAATTTACTACATCACAAATAAAAAGGGAATCTATGAAATATATAAAGGAAAACAACATCCTGAATTTACTACAGCACAAATCAAAATCGAATCGTGAAATATAACATGGACAAGGGAAGATTTACAACTATAAATATCAAAGCTATTTTCACAAATAATAAATAAGTGTGTTAGCAATCGAAACTTGGAATCACCCCTTACAAATGGCGGTTCTTATGAATATAGTTTTTTGGATATGTCCCTTGCTCTTCTTACACTTAGTCATGGGGTATAATTTTTTTGTCTTTATTCAACAATGGCAAATAACCTATTGTTGGCCACTAACTATTTGCAACACAACCCCCCACTCCGAGTTTGGTTTACAATACATGGCCTCTTGCCATCAACCAGCTATCCTCCTTATCCTACAAATTGCGATAGAAAGCAATAAATCTATTAGTGGTAAGTTTATCTTGAACAACTCTTCTTATTATTTCTTCATTTTATCTTGAATGAATATAATTTTTTTATGTTATTATTTCACCAGATTGCTTCAATAGAGAGGAGAATTGAGTATAGTTGGCCAAATTTCAATGATGGTGAAGACGCTTTTATTTTCTGGTGGTGCGAATGGGGCAAAGATGGAAGTTGCTCGACTAGCACCTTTGGCCAATATGAGTATTTTGATTATGCAATGCGGACACATAGAGACAAAAATCTGGTTTGTATACTTCGAAATGCTGGTATCATTGCAAGTCAAACGACCATCTAAAAACATATGCCATTATTTCTAACATATCGGTGGCGTATAAAGAGCATCAACTTAGGTTTAATGGCAATCCACCGCAATTACCGGATTGAATCATGCCCATGCCAGTTTCGTTTTATTTTCTACAAGTTAACTTGAAAACAAAAAAGTCAAATCGAATCTTACCGATTTCTACGGTTCACGTTCGGTCTATCCGATTCGAAACAGGTTTTAGTGTCAGAGGATTCGCAACAAGTGTCGGACTGGACAAGGGTGCAGTTCCTGGTTAGACTGGTCGAAGAGGCCGGCCCAAAGCCCAGTTCAGTTCTCAATATGTTAATTTGTGCTGATTCTGATTTAGGACGATTGAATAATTCTTGCACGTCATTAATGGGCTTATAATTGCTTTTGTCTTTTCCCTTGGGAATAATACACACAATTAATGTATTAAGCGTGACACACCAAATATGGGAAATATTTTCCAATCCAATTTACTATCTCACAAATAAAAATAGAATCAATAAGTATATTCAGGGAAACTTCATTCCTAATTTGTTATGTTGCAAATAAAAATAATATATAAAGGGAAAAATGTTTTCCAGTCAAATCCAATCCAATTTACTACATCATAAATAAAAAGAGAATCTATGAAATATATAAAGGAAAACAACATCCTTAATTTACTATAGCACAAATCAAAATCGAATCGTGAAATATAACATGGACAAGGGAAGATTTACAACTATAAATATCAAAGCTATTTTCACAAATCATAAATAAGTGTGTTAGCAATCAAAACTTGGAATCACCCCTTACAAATGGCGGCTCTTATGAATATAGTTTTTTGGATATGTCTCTTGCTCTTCTTACCCTCAGTCATGGGGTATCATTTTTTTGTCTTTATTCAACAATGGCAAATAACCTATTGTTAGCCACCAACTATTTGCAACACAACCCCCCACTCCGAGTTCGGTTTACAATACATGGCCTCTTGCCATCAACCAGCTATCCTCCTTATCCTACAAATTGCGATGGAAAGCATTAAATCTATCAGTGGTAAGTTTATCTTGAACAACTCTTATTATTATTTCTTCATTTTATCTTGAATGAATATAATTTTAGTGATGTTATTATTTCACCAGATTGCTTCAATAGAGAAGAGACTTGAGTATAGTTAGCCAAATTTTAATGAAGGTGAAGGCGATTTTATTTTTTGGTGCCGCGAATGATATAAACAAGGAAGTTGCTCGGCTAACACCCTTGGCCACTATGAGTATTTTGATTATGCAACGTGGATGCATAGAGACAAAAATCTTGTTTGTATACTTCGAAATGCTGGTATCGTTGTAAATCAAACGGCCATTTATAAAACATACGCCATTATTTCTAACACATCAATGACGTATAAAGAGCCTCAACTTAGGTGTAATGGCAATCCTCCGCAATTACTGGATTGAATCATGCCCATGCCACTTTTGTTTTATTTTCTACAAGTTAACTTGAAAACAAAAAAGTCAAACTGATTCTTACCGGTTTCTACGGTTGATGAGCGGTCCATCCGATTCGATACTAGTTTCTGTGCCGGACGATTCACAACATGTGTCGGACTAGACAAAGGTCCATATTCTGGTTGGACTATCAAACTGGTCGGTTCAGTTCAGTTTTTAAAATGTTAGTTAGTGTTGATTCGTATTTTGGCCGATTGAATAATTCTTTCACGTCATTAATGGACTTATAAACGCTCCTGTCTTTATCCTCGAGAATAATACACACAATTAATGTATTAAGCATGACACACCAAATACGAGAAATATTTTCCAATCCAATTTACTACCTCACAAATAAAATTAGAATCAATAAGTATATTCAGGAAAACATCATTCCTAATTTGTTAGGCTACAAATAAAAATTATATATAGAGGGAAACTGTTTCCCAATCCAATCAATCCCGATCCAATTTACTACATAACAAATAAAAAAAAATCTATGAAATATATATAGGAAAACAACATTCTTAATTTACTATAGCACAAAACATAATCGAATCGTGAAATATAACATGGACATGGGAAAATTTGCATCTATAAATATCAATGCTAATTTCACAAATCATAAACAAGTGTGTTAGCAATCGGAACTAGGAATCACCCCTTTCAAATGGCTACTCTTATGAATATAGTTTTTTGGATATGTCGCTTGCTCTTCTTACCCTCAGTCATGGGGTATCCAATTTTTGTCACTATTTAACAATGACTAATAACCTATTGTAGGCCACATACCATTTGTAAGACAACCCCCTAGTCCCAGTTCGGTTTACAATACATGGCCTATTGCCATCAACCAGCTATCCGCCTTATCCTACATATTGCGATCGAAAACATTAAATCTATCGGGGGTAAGTTTATCTTGAACAACTGTTCTTATTATTTCTTCATTTTATTTTGAATAAATATAATTTTGTTACATTATTATTGCACCAGATTGCTTCAATAGAAAAGGCAATTGAGTTTGTACCCAATAAAAAGGGAAGGGACTTGAATACAGTTGGCCAAATTTTAATGATGGTGAAGGCGATTTTATTTTTTGGTGGCGTGAATGGGATAAACATGGGAGTTGCTCGGCTAACACCTTTGGCCAATATGAGTATTTTGATTATGCAATGTGGACGCAAAGAGACAAAAATCTTGTTCGTATACTTCTAAATGCTGGTATCGTCGCAAGTCAAACGGCCATTTATAAGACATACAACAATATTTCAAACACGTCGGTGACGTATAAAGCGCCTCAACTCAGGTGTAATGGCAATCCATAGCATTTACTGAATTAAATCTTCTCCTTGACAGTTTCATTTAATTTTCTACAAGTTAATTCGAAAACAAAAAAGTCATTCCGATTCTTGCCAGTTTCTACAGTTGATGATCGGTCCATCCGGTTCGAGACAGGTTTCAGTGCCGGATGATTCGCAACATGTGTCGGACTGGACATGGGTCTAGTTCCTGGTAGGACTATCAAACCAACCGGTCCAGTTCAGATTTCAAAACGTTAGTTTGTTTTGATTCTGATTTTGGCTGATTGAATAATTCTTGCACGTCATTAATGGACTTATAATTGCTTTTGTCTTTGCCCTTGGGTATAATACACAAAATTGATGTATTAAGCGTGACATACCAAATATGGGAAATATTTTCCAGTCAATTTACTATCTCACTAATAAAAATAGAATCAGTAAGTATATTCAGGGAAACATCATTCCTAATTTGTTAGGTTACAAATAAAAATAATATATAGAGGGAAACATCTTTCCCAATCCAATTTACTACGTCACAAATCAAAATAGAATCTATGAAATATATATAGGAAAATA
This sequence comes from Calophaca sinica, assembly GCA_037113605.1. Lineage (NCBI taxonomy): Eukaryota > Viridiplantae > Streptophyta > Magnoliopsida > Fabales > Fabaceae > Calophaca > Calophaca sinica. Next base: position 54,729,276 of record CM073734.1, on the reverse strand, counting down.
ACATCCTTAATTTACTATATCACAAATCAAAATTCCCATTGGTGTGGTGTATAATGTGTTCTCGTCTCCCATGTTTTGATTTGTTTCCTTTCTTTGCTATAGTCTACATGATTAGATTCTGAAGATTTTCGAGAGCTTAAAGATGTCTCATTACTTCCACCCGTCGATGCTGGAGGAGCCGAGCATCCCATTATGTGGTGACTTCGAGGTTTATTACCACAACATGGATGAGGATTGCTGGGAGATCGATTATAGCCGCTATGTCATGATCTACACTCATTTAGTTAGTGTCTTCTTTCGTTTGTTAGGGTCGCCGAGAGCCTCCTTCATAGGTGACTTTAGGATAGCGCAACGGTTACCTGTGGCGGGAGCCTAGGGCTAGACACTATTACCCTGTTGCTCCTTCTTCTTCCAGTTCTTATAGTATGGCAAGGGATAGTTTCGAAGATTGGGAAGTGTGTCGTAGGTCAGAGATGATTGTCCCTTCATCTCCTGTAGCTCCCTTGGTAGAGCCTTTGAGGGTCTACCAATCTAGGCTCCAGGGACGCCCTTCTACTGGGGACTTCCGTTTACCGCCACGACAGCGCGTTACGTTTCATAGGACGAGCCAGATGTAGGAAGTTTCTCGTTAGGTGTTTGAGGTACTTTTGATTGATGGTGATTATTTTTGTATACCCACACGGGTTTTTGTAGGTATATATATTATTCTTTTGGATGTTCCTAGGAGGGAACCCCGGTTGTACAAACTTTTTAAATAATGATATACATATATATATATATATATATATATATACATATATATATATATGTTTTTCTTCCGCTGTACTCTGATATATTATTCGATTCTTTATGCGTAATAAAATGTAATATTATAAATGGGACATGGGGTGTCTCACTGTCCTTGAATAATTGAGATATGACATAATAGTTTTCTTCTTTATTAATTTAAGTATGAGAAGGTTTATGGAAAACAAACCTTCTAGTGATTTTGAAGAGATGGTTTTCTCAAGCTTAATGATGAATGTAATAAATAAATGAGTTAAAGGCAGAAATAAACTACAACAGAGTTATAGTGGTTTACCCAGTGTAGGCTACATCCACGCCTCACTTCCAGTGAGACTTTCCACTATTTTTTCCAAATAGTTACATCACTTTTAGTCCACATCTTGGCCAAAAGCACATGGTAGTTTTTTCCATAGGTCTACAAAACTGTTACACTTCAGAAACTTACTCCAAGTTTGAAAAGTCTCTACCTAGTAGCTTCTCACCAACACTCACCCATCTAGGAAGTTTGGTAGAATGAAACAAGGTACAAGGATAGAATGTGTTTCGTTTGTGGGACTTGAATACGAGAAGGTAACTCAATACATAACAGATTTTATCAAGCTAAACACACTCAGTGATAAATCCCAGAGAATGATGCGCAGTAGCTTGAGTGTGGTTGAGAGGATGATGATTGGAGACTTAATTCTCAATAGAACAGTTCAATACACTCTCACAATGATTCCCAAGTGGTCTTGCAGTTGTTATACACAAATAGAGTCATTTTTAGACCGTTGGAAAGGTCTCTCTAGTCTAACAAAAGCAGATTTGGTAGGTGTGCAGAGAAGTACACCTACTTTTGTACTTTTCTGTAGTTGCTATCTTGTCATGTACTTTACAACAGAGATAACCTTCTCTTCATGGTTCATATGCAGGGCCTTCTCTAATTTTCTCTGGATCATCTCAGCTTAGGATTCTGGTGCAAAATCTTCATTAAAACACGGCCTTGAATGTCTTTGACTTAGCATCATTTAATATCCCTTATAAATATTGTAGGTCTTTCTGGAAGATGAAGTATATTTATGCCCGAGTCTTTTGCTCCAAACCTACTTATCTTGAGTAGGTTTCTCCTGTCTAATGCAGAGGCTGACTTGTGATGATTAAGACATATAAAACCTCTTTTTTAAGACTTTCTTCTTTTGACTTCAGAACTTGATTCATGATGCTTTGTTGATTGCTCTAAGGTTTGTCCATGCAAGTTTCTCATTTTTATAGTTGGTTCTTCTTGAATCTTTTTGTCTTTTCTTACTCGAGATACTTGAAACTTGCTCTTCTCTGTTCATGCTCAAGTAAAGTGATTAATTGACATAAGATCAGATAACTTAAGCATCATTCATAGAGTTTGCTTTCATCAAAACATTAATCTATAGATTTTTCCTTAACAAACACTTGTTCGGGCAAACGATATCTTAAAAAAACATGATGCTTTCAAATAACGTACGCTTGCTCAGGAAAACGTTATCCGAATGAGTACTTCTGGATAATGTTTGCTAAGACAAGCGCTATCTGAAATCTCCGTGTTCTTTCAGATAACACTGGTTCAGACAAACGTTATTTGAAAGCTCTGTGTTTTTTTTTCCCAGATAACACTTGTTCAGATAAGCATTATCTAAAAGCTCCATTTTTTTTTCAAATAACAATTTCGTTAAAAACATTATTAGAATGTCGTTATTCGAATAAGTTTTGGCATAGTGACAACTTTCTTCCATGATCTTCTCTTCCTCCATGATCGTAGCCCTTCTTTGAACTTAGTTTCCCCCGTCTTCAACTTCTTTTTACTCCTATCAAGAAGGTCATTCTCTTGTTCACTTTTTTTTTGGGTTGAATGACATACATATATTTTAGCAAGAGAGTATAAGAGTACTCCAACCCAAATGACGGTATGCCAAATCAGCACCAAACCCAGTCTACCCGATGACCTATCTCCTAAATGACAAAACTGGGAAAAAAAAAAGAGAAAAGATCCGAGGGGAACATGAAGTTGTAGCCCAGCCAACTAACAACAACATACCACACTGAAACAGAGAAATCACGTCTACCGAATAGATGTAGAGACGACTCATGATGGATGCCACACAAGATGCAAGTAATGGCGGGTTAGAAATAACACCTCCACTAAGCAAGTTTGTCTGAATTGAGACTCTATCTTAAAGTAATTGTCAAGAGAAAGCAATCACGTATTCACTTAAATGTGACATTGTTTCACTTTCATTTAAAATGTCTCGGGACGGTGAAAAAATCAACTCACGGTGAAGAATATTTTATACAAACAGATCATATATTATGCCTCCTAAAGAAATTTTTTCCAGCTAAAAAATGTTTATATTATGACATCGAAATTATTTAGCAGAAATAAGGTTCATAAATATTAATGCTTTTACATCCATCCGAATCCGAACAATAACTTATTTAGTGGCCTTTGTTGGATCTCTAGCGTTAACGTTGGCGTTGACGTTGGCGTTGGCATTGGCACTGGTTGTGGTTGACGGGGTTTTACTTGCTGTGGGCACGACCATCCTATAATTGTGCGTCCTAGCACGTGGAAGATACACAACAGGCTCATCATCACTCCTGTCATACAATGCACGGTTGAACACTGATCGCAAATATATTGCTAGAATCATAGCAATAACCTGAGGAAAATAAAAGAAGAAAAATAATCAAGAAAATTTAATATATATATTTCAATACAAAAATAATAACCTTCTATTTTTGTTCAATAGAATTTTGTATCTTGCGTTACCTGTAATACAAAGACCGCAAGAGCTACCCATTTGATGACTTTCCAATTGTCATTCACAAAATGATAGACTGCGTGATAATTATCACTTCTGTCTTCCGGGATAACCTACGGAGATTTTGCAATTTTTTTAGAAAATTAATAATTATTTAGGATATGATTTTTAATTATGATAAATAAATAGAAGAGAATGAAAGTGTTCTCACCTCTTTCCAGGTGTGATCAAAGAATGTGAAAACAGCAGTTCCCAACTCAACTATGCAAAGTTCTCCCAAGAACACACAATACTGAAAAATATCTTAAGGATAAAAAAATGAACACAGATGAAAAGAATAGAAAAGGGTATTGGGTGCAAATTCAAAAAGTAAATTACAAATGATAATAGTTTTTCAAAACAATTAGCTTTATCAAATTTGTAATTTGTATACCCATATAAATACTTTAATTGTGGTTATCAATTATTCACTGCATACACTTTGGAGCATCTCGTAAAAGGATACAAAAATTAAACAACATGGGCTCCTTCTTGCTGTTCCGACATATCCAAAACAAGAGATAATTAAGAGGATTGCACCAATTCCGATTATAAAGTAGATAAACCTACAAAATTAATCACACTGTGAATAAGTATATACATTATCATGCACTTAAACAAAATATAATATTCCATTTGTTTAACATATTTGTTTGATTCATGTGATACATGGATTAATTAAAAAATATGATTAGCTATTATATAAATTTAATTTACAATATTCATAATAGCGAGGTAAGATGGATGTAAGATTAAAACGTGCCTAACTTATCAAATATTGTTGCTAAACTAACTGATATCCAATGCATCATAAAGTATTTTAAATTTTAATTGAAAATGTAAGTTAAGAAAAATATTTAGGAGATATAATATTTAAAATTATAAAAGAGAATTAAATTTAAAATAAATATTATATAGTTATAAAAAGTCTTGATATTTATAATAAAAAATCTATGATTGATTAAAGTTAAGGAATAATATCAAAGAGGTTTAAAAACAAGCAAAAAAATATTTAACTCTTTATGTAGAAGAAGTCATGTGGCATATTTTAGATGATTTATAAATTATTTAGATGATTGATTAAATTATTTACTGAAATTATTTTAGATGATTTAAAAATATATGTGAATATTGTGCATCCAAAAAATTAGATCTTAGTGAGCTGAGTTTGTAATTAATAACTTAATTGACACATGTTTGATCTTCAAGATTGAGGTTTGATAATGATTTTGAGATTATATATTTCTCCTAATATTTTAAAATGAATTCTCTCATTATATAAACATTCAAATTTGTAAACTTTGAATCAAATAGTCCAAAATAAAATTCTTTTACACTGTCCTAAAACATAACATAAGGCGAAAAAAATAACTATCACTGGCCTTGAAATTTTTAAAAAAAGGAGAGCACACATACCAAGCCTTAGGAAGTGCGTCATAAGAGGCTTTAGGTGGGTCAATAGCAAGCAAGAGGCGATGAACAATCATGTATTTTGTGTTACCTTCATGAATCCCCTTTAGAATTCCTTGTTTCCAATTGAAGAAGCAATCTAATCCATAACACAGGATGCCTAAACCGCACACTGTGATGACTAGGTTTATCATCAGCAAAATAAACTCCACCAATGGTCTCTTAGCCATTTTTTATTTTGGCTACAATCACTGGAAAAAAGGAGATCCAAATTATCAGTTTTCTGCTGTAAGGTGTTTTGCGTATGTTTCTGTCACTTGGATTCTAACACAGAGGTTAAGGGAAAAGAGAAACTCTTGCTTAACTGTTAAGAGCATGATTAATGATTGAATGAAAAGGAAAATTTTATAATGGTAAGAAACATGAGCTGTTTTGTTGTGAATTGTGTGTATTGTAAAATATATCCTCTAAGGTAATACGTTAATTGCTGTGTCTAATGATGGATTTGTTTGGCAGTGCTCAAGGCTGGGTTTGGTGCCCAGGATTAGAGCATTTCTCTCCTTGATCTGGAGGGTAAACATTCATCATATTTACCGTGAGACAAATATGATCGCCGATGGTTTAGCTAACATAGGTCGTTAGCTGGAGAGTGGTTCTATGGTTTATTAGCAATAGTCTCCTCAACAGATTAAGCATTTAGCGACTACTAATTTGTTAGGAGTTTATATTACTCAGTTGATTTCCGTGTAATCGTTTTGTGCTTTTTGGCCCTGATTAATCTAAAAAAATGTAATACAACTCTATTTTTTTTATTTGTATGTTATTTGCACCATTTTTATAAATTATTTATTAAAATGAATTTTTTAACTCGTAATCCTTAACATAAATAAAAAAATAAATAAAAATAATCTACTATATTATATAAAATGGAGTTTTGTCACGTGGGATGATGCCACAGGTCAGCTCCATATTCTTTTATTTTTCCGCCTAAAACAAAAATTAATTTTTAATTATTATTATTTTAAGATAGTCATTATTACATTATCTCAATTAATTGTCATTAACAATAAAAAATATATTTTCTTAAATGACTTACTTATTTTAAATTATATATCATTCATTTTTATCAATCATCATTTATTATATTTAGAACTAATGATGAAATAATTATTAACTTGTCTTATAAAGTTAATAATTATTATATATTGTATGACAAGGATTATTTTTTGTTCATTATTATTTAATTTAATTAGTTAGTATCCATGCAAGGCACGAGTAATTTCGCTAGTTACATATAATATATAACGTAAAGTAATGTTATCTGATAAAAAAATAACGTAAAGTAATGTTATTTTTATATCTTTGGTTAATTATTTAATGTAATGTCTTATGGTATCTATAAATAGTATTAATATAAATATGTATTGATTCTTAATAAGTATGTCTTATGGTATCTATAAATAGTATTAATATAAATATGTATTGATTCTTAATAAGTATGTATTAAGCGTATATAGTAATTCTGTCCAAAAAAAAAAGCGTATATAGTTTCCTTAGTCCTATTTCCCATTGAAAATATACCAGAAATTGTCATCGACTGCTTTCCACCTTGATTTTCCATCTCTTCTCAACTTTTTTTTAAGGGCAAACATAAGTGTGTCTATATATATATATATATATATATATATATATATATATATATATATATATATATATATATATATATATATATATATATATATATATATATATATATATATATATAAGAGGAGCATTAGTGGTGCTCCAACCCGTTTACAAAAGAATCTAGGATAGAGTAAAAACTCCACAATCACCCCCCAAGAAATACACAATCTCCAAACGAGGTAGGAAAGTCGGTCTATTGCCTCAGCATACAGCTAAGTGGGTCAACATACCACTCATAATACAAGCACGGGAGGACTTCCCCTGGATAAAAACCACCTCCAGGATAAACAAATGATCCGACCTATCGTATGTCCAAGGTCCCGCACTCTTCCTGAGAAAATACAACCATTCCTAAGGTCCCATAAGACCCAAAGAACTGTATGCCAAACTAAAGCCAGCCCCCGTCGAACTCGTGCGGTCCCCCCAAAACAACAAAACAGTGAAAAGAGTGTATACAAATCTGATGGCATGACAAAATTGCAACCCAACCATCCCACAATCACATACCACACCCTAAAAGAGAAGGTGCATCTACTAAAAAGGTGTAAAGCGGGCTCCTGAAGCCCCCCACATAGAATATAGGTCACAACCGAGGGGTCAATGATAATCTGTCTGCTCAGTAGATTTGTCCGAGTCGGCAATCTATCCAAGAGCAATTGCCAAGAAAAGGCAATAACCTTGGATGGAGCGATACTCTTCCAAATTCTACTAAGCACCAGGATCTCCTAGTCCGATAGCCTAGACACTCGAGATGAAGACACTGAGAGGTAGTTATAAGCAGAGGAAACAGAAAACATACCACTAGGATGCCTAGTCTACAACCAGCAATCTGGCTCTGATGACAGGGATGAAGCCTCCAGTATAGTCCTAAAGTGAGCAACTTGTACCTCCTCCTGAGCGAAGAAGGCCCTCCTCCACGGGACCTCCCATACCCAAATCCCATCCACCCAACTACCACAACCACTAAGGAAGGCATCCGGATCCACCGCAATTGAGAATAGCCTAGGAAATGTACACCTGAGTGGAGCATCACCAATCCAAGAATCGTGCCAAAACGAAGTGGTTGACCTATTCCCCACCTTCCTCCGAACACTATCCACAAACCAATCCAAGCCTAGCTCCCCCGCCGAACCGATCAAACAAATGTCTTTCCACCAGACCGAAGCCGACGTAAGCCCCCTCAAATCCTTGAAGTAAGACATCTGATACACTGACAACCCGTACCTTGCCGCCAACACTTTACACCACAAGACGTCCGGCCCCCCAAGAAGTCTCCACCTCCATTTGGCTAATAAACTAGAATTAACCCTCCTAAGATCTCTGACCCCTAAACCACCGCCACTTTTGGGCTTACAAACGTCAGACCATTTTACCAGCACGACACCTTCTTCCCCCCATTCACGCCCCCCACAAGAAATCCCTCTGGATTCTCACTACCTGCTTCCAGACCTTAACTGGTATCCTCATATAAGACAGATAGAAAATCAGAATACTACTGAGCACTGAATTTAGTAGCACAAGTCGTCCTCCAAGACTCACAGTCCTATGTTTCCACCTGTTAAGCCTACCACGAAGCACCTCCAGCATAGGATCCCAAGTGGACGCACGACGAGGATTTGCCCCAACCGGAAGACTGAGATACCTAAATGGTAGTGTCCCGATTTTACAATTGAGGAACCCCGCAACCATAGATAGAAAAGCCCCATCGACATTCACCCCGACCAAGCTACTCTTAGCAAAGTTGACCTTTAGACTAGATGCCAGCTCAAAGAAACTGAGAATCGCCTTCATTACCCACAGATTGTCCACCGAAGCATCCCTGATGAATAGTGTATCATTCGCATACTGCAAATGGGAAACAGATACCTATGGCTCCCCCACCGAAAACTCTGTGAAGAGCTGCTGAGATACCGCTTGGCACATAAGACCACACAAGCCCTCCACTACTAAGAGAAAGAGAAAAGGGGTAAGTGGGTCCCCCTATTTTAGCACCCTCTGGATGTTAACCTCCTCCGTCGGACTTCCATTTACCAGAACTGTTAGGCTACCTGAGAAGACATAAGCACGAATCCATGCTCTCTATCTAGAATGAACTCCAAACCGCTGGAACATATAATCCAAGAATCCCCAATTCACTAAGTCGTACGCCTATTCGAAGTCCACTTTGAATATCAAACACTCCTTCCCCCTCTTCTTTGCAAAGTCCACCACCTCATTGACAACTACCACCCCATCAACCAGATACCTCCCTTTAATAAAGGCTGACTGATTTGGTGAGATAAGTACATCCATAACCGTAGCCAATCGAGCCGCCAAAACTTTAGCCACCAACTTATACAAGCAACCAAGTAGTGAGATAGGCCGAAAGTCCCCCATAGAAAAAGGGCACTGAACCTTCGGGATAAGAGCCAAGAAGTACGATGAGATCCCCTTTGGTAACCTAGCATTAGAGTAGAACTCCTCAAACATAATACCCACCTCCTGATATAACAATGACCAGAATGATTTAACAAAGGTAAAGTTAAACCCATCTGGCCCAGGACTCTTGTTCCCATCACAGGAGGCCACTACCCCATCAATTTCCTCCACTGAAAATGGAGCCGATAAAGCAGCAGATTCCGCAGTGGATAAAACTGGGAAATCAATCCCATCAAGTCTTGGGCGCTCCCAAAACTGTGCAGCAAGGTGTTCCCTAAAGTACTATGTAACCTCCCTCCTAATCCCGACTACATCCTCCACCCAACCACTACCAACTCACAGCGTCGAGATTTTATTTCTAGCCCCCCTAGATTTAATGCACAAATGGAAATAGCTAGAGTTAGTGTCTCCCTCCTTTAGCCACCTCGACCTCGACCTTTGGAAGGACACACTATCCTTACTTTTTAGCAACTGCTAGAGCTGGGAGAAAAGTTGCTTCCTACACTCTACTTCTTGCGGTGAAAGGCCCACATCCTCACATTTCAAGTCCATAGCTTTGATATTATCTACCAACCCACCTATTTTTAGATCAACCTCACCGTAGGTCTCCTTATTCCACTGCTTAAGGACCCTTTTCAACCATTTCAATTTTTCTTTAAGCGTGAAACCCATCCACCTGAAGGAATAGGACTAGCCAAACTATTTTCAACCACTGCCTTAAACTCCTTATAGTTGATCCAGTGATTGTTAAATCTGAATGGCTTCGGTCCCCAACCCACAGAAGAATACCTGATAAGAAGGGGGCAATGTCTGATACATCACGCTCAAGGGCCCACAACGCCATGTCTCCCCACAAATCAGACCAGTCCTCTGAAACCAAGAATCGATCCAGCCTACTCATCGCATTCCCACTAGCTTGGAACCAGGTGAACCTTCTGCCTAGAAGAGGTAGATCCAGCAGACCCATGTCATCAATGAAACTACCGAACTCCCGAATCTCTGTTTCATCCCCCACCTATCTGAAATTGAAATCCCCCTTCTTTCTCTCAGAGAACAGACATCATTAAAATCTCCCACCACACACCAAGGTCCACCACCAAATCCCCTCCTATACATTGGCAATTCACTCCATAACCTCCTCTTATCTTGGAGGTTACATTTGGCGTAGACATTCACAACAAAAATTTTCCTAGCTTCACCCCCCACTCCAAGCACACCCCTACAAAACCAAAACTAGAGAAATGGAAAACAATATTACCTTTAGACGAATCCCATATAGACAAGATTCCACCACTAGTGCCCACTGTTGGGGTGAAATTCCAGTCGCACGCAGAGTTGCCCCACAGTTGTCGACATAGAGAATCAGTGACCACCTCCAATTTAGTTTCCTGAATAGTAATAAACTCCAGATCATGTATCCGAACAAGGTCACAAATTTTGTTTCTCTTCGTCCTTGTTCCCAACCCCCGTATATTCATAGAGCACACAATCATTGGTCCACCTTATCGCTCCCTAAAGACCCGTGTTTGGGCTTAGTCTTGCACTCAAAACCAACAACCCTCTCCAACAATGACTCATTCCTGTGAGAAACGCCCAGGGGTTGCCCCATATTGAGAATTCTTCCAGCCTCCAATTACTTCCTACCAATAGATGTAGATACACTAGATTGCTGACCAACCTCTTGTGACCCTTCTAAGCAATAGGGGTTAGAAGTGGCCCCTCCAGTCAGAAAGTTATTCAAATCAACCACTAAATTTAGGCCATCATGGGCAACAGACAATTGATTCTTCTCAATACCGCTCATCCCCAAAGCATGTGAACCACTGTAATTCTCTCTTACCCCACCAATTGTGTTACCTTTGTGCCTTGGCCCCTTGGCTTGTCCCACCAACGATTCCTTTCCTTTCACCAACTTCTCCCCTTTACCATTAGCAATCATCAAAAATCTGGAAGATGGGGAGAATATGTCCCCCAAAACATTCTGTTTTCTGCCCTTAACACCACCCTTCTGTGCCATCTTTAAGGGCTTCATCTTCTTCCCCTTAGTATTCCTAAGTCCAACGTGGGGATTCTTAGGTTGAGGTTGCCCAACCATCGAAATCGGAGAGGAGACCGAAGGCGAAGAAACACCATCCTCACCACCACACCATTGAACACACCCAGGTGGCGGAGACACAGACTTACAGGCCGGTGGTAGAGAGAGAGCCAATGGAGCATTGCACCGGCCCCCAGGACTCGTAACGAAGCCTTACTACAAGCATGGAGCGTTGTAGAAGCCCAAGTGATCACACACCCCATTGTTAATTCGGACCACCCCTTGAAGTCCCACATTAGAGGATGAGATTACCAGGTGGTCCAAACCAACTGTAGCTGTGGTTTTAGCGGCCGAGCCATCGAGTAAATGAATCTCATTGCACCCCTCAGTTTCATGTTGCGGCCCACTTGGTCCTGACTCGATTCACGAAGGCTCTGTATATCATCCCTAACCTCACGGTCCTTAGCATTGTCCACGAAAACCCTAGCCCCCTGCTCCGCCACGACTTTGGTATCTGCTATACCCAAAGGACAAAGCTCAATGTCAGGTATGGAGCCACACACCACCTCATGCTTGTCAGATACCCCTGACACCTCCAGTACCCGTTGGAGGCACATAGTGTGTTGACCTCCTTAATAGGAGTCCTCTACCCGAGAAATGGCCTCAGGATTACTATCCACAGCAGTGTCATTTTCCTTAATTTGTGATTGCTTCATTCGATTCATCTCTTTCCCACCTATCGCCTCATCCCCTCCCTCCCCTAAATAGGGTAAGTCAGAGCACTCCTTTCGCTAATAACCCTACTGATGCCCCAGTAACACACAAATTGGTTTTTGTACCTCACCGCAATCAACATCGCTTTCATCGTCGGAGAAACCTAACACCGCCGCATCGCCAATGCTCCACTCATCGGAGCATGATGAAGAAGAAGCAGAGCCTCTGACCAAGTGCTCATCCATTGGACCAGAGAGCGTGCCAATATCCATTAACCTCTCCTCAATCACCCTTACCGGAAACACAAGTCCAACAACCCTGATATTCACCACCGCATCAACAATGTCCGTAGCAGACACCGCAACCTGTATACGCGCAACAACAAGGCGCCCCACATTCCTAGTAACCTCATCTATTGCAACCAGCTTACCAAACTTCATTGCTAGTTTCTTGAAGAAAGATTCACCCCAAACATGCACCGGGACACCTATACACGTAATCCACACCCATCTTTTTTTGGGAAGAATCGTAGGGTCCCAGTTGAAGAAAGCCGCAAACGGTGTTGCCCACCATTGATGATCACTGTAGACGACTTCATGCACCAAACCTTTCTCTGCAGGACAAAGTAGAACAAGGTCTCCCCCATAGGAATTACTCTAATAGCAGAGTATCCCTGGATTAGTATATGGTTCTGAATGTTGTTGCCTGTGATTCCATCACATAACTTTCCAACCAGGCACTGAGCAAGAGATTCCAACCTCTCCTCAGGTACCTCAAAGTCCATATACACCCTCTGAGTTTGTTGATGCATTTTGTTTTGGAACTTTGATCTTCCATTGAAACGGTTGTCATGTCCCTCCACAATGCCACTTTCTTTGACTCCCTTATTGCCCAACAGTGAAGCATATGACTTAGTTTTATACATAAAGCCCCCCCTTCAACCTCTGCCTTTCTTTAATCTTTAGATTACTTGGTTGAGATCCTCTATTATACCGTGCCAGGTTAATCCTCAACCATTGCCCACCAACAGACACCTTAGTAAGTCTTGCCTCTAGCTGCTTCAGCTCTGTAACCCCCTTGAACCTCACAAAAGCAAAATGCTGGCCATGCTTATCCCGCTTAGGTGGGATATAGACATCAACCACAAAGCCAAATCCTCCAAAAATTTCCCATAAATCAGATTCTTTCACCCCAATAGCAATGTTAGTTACAAAGAATGAGGTTGTATCCCGAATAGGATTGCTGTAACACCCATATTTTCGCGACGTGTTATTTAGCGTTATTATTGTATAATTTGTCGTATTTATGCTATAATAAGCGATTTCTTGTTCGCTAAGTAAGTGAATTAATTAAATCAAGATCAAATTATGATTGAGAGTTAATATTTTATATTAATTCATGGTTCGAATATCGTCAAAAAATTCTAACGAAGTTTCGTCGCGTTTCGAATCACCGGGCAGTTTTGCCGCAGATAAAATTTTAAATGAACCCCAATTTCGATGAAAATCGAATCGCAACTTTTCGTGATTATTTTTGAATGTTTGATAGTGTTTTTATTATTTATAATAAAATAATATTACGTAGTGAATTAATTTATCGCTAAATTAATATTCGCGATTTTATCGGTGGAGAATTAATCGGTAACACGATTATTTGACACCGTGTTTCAGTAACCCTAAGACTCTAGGATTAGAGGGTAATCATGAGAGATTAGATGGGTTGGTTTAATTGATGTGATTAGCATCTTTGCTTTATGAGAGGTGTCACTTAATGTGTGATTAGTTTTAATTACTTTACTTGAACCATTTTTAGCCAAGTATTCACTTAAGTTATATTTTTTGTATTCCTCCTCTCCTCCCTTAAACAGCCCCACGCAGCCCCCTGCCACTCTCCACCCTCATTTTACTTCATCTTCAACATTTCTTGAGAGAGAAAGCTTGGAGCTTCCATGGCAACATTCCTCCATCACATTTCTTGAGTTTGTTCACTTCTCCTCCAAACTTCTTGCAATAACTTGTACTTCTCTTCACTACCATCTTCTTCATCATCCAAGCAAGTTGAGAACACAAATTTTCTCCCCCAAAACAGCCCATTGGCCGTGAGTCCCATAGGAGGAGGAGGTAGTGGTTTTTCTTGCTTTGTCTTATTTTTATGCTTCATTAAATGCTTGATCATGATCAATGATGGAAGTGAGCACCAAAATCCCCAAAATCCTTGGAACCCTAGGTGCAACCTAAGGGGAAAAAGAGGAATGGTGTGATCCTTGAGTGAATCAATTAAATTGGTTGTTGATTCTAGCTTATTTGGTGTTGTTGTTGTTTTAGCTTTTGATTTTGAACTAGAACTTTGATTGAGTTGTTTTTGGTTGAAAACCTATTCTTGAAAGAAGTTTAAATTATGATTGGTGGTGTTTAGGCTTTGGTTTTGTGAAACTGGTTGTTGATTTGTGAAAGAATTGACATAGGAAATGATGTTGTTAAATTAAATTGGAAGTTGCAAATTTTTTTTTTTTGAAGAAGGAAGGATGAGGCTGCGAGCTCCTTAGGAGTTTTGGGAGAGAAATTGTTTTGTATTCTAGTTTATAATGGTTGTGTTGATGTATGATTAAGTTTTGGAAAATTTTGGAAAAGGTTTGATTGAATTTGGACTTGCTTTGGAATTTTGAGGCTATGAAGCATATAAGGAAAATTGGGTTCCTTGAGACCCAAGAAACCAAGTGGAGCCTTGCTTAAGTGTTAGAAAAGAAGTGGTTAATTGATAATGTTCTTTGCCTTAAGTTTCAAGAAAATGATTCTTAGTTTTGAAAGGTTATTTTGTTTATTAGTAGTGAATTATTTCAAGTGTAAGTGATTCTATAAAACAAGTATTTCAAGTATGAATTTAGTATTTCAAATTAAATTCTAAGTGAAAGTACTTGGTTAGAAAAGGGTTAGGTTTTGAGAGCCTAAGTTTCTAGTTTAGCATATAGAATTGTGCTAAGTTTACTCGTGGTGATAGGAGTTGCGAATCCGGAGATCGTGCGACGTGGACGCGAGGCTTGCGGTACCACGCTAGCAACCAACTGAGGTAAGGGCAATTCTTAGACATGGATAAGTTTTATTATTTAATTTCAAGTCTTAAAGCGAAGAAGTCTGAGAACCTCAGGGTTCGAAGTGAGGGTCTCGTACCCCTTCGACTTTTTAGTTCTTAAAACTTTATTTATGATTATTTAGTAGGCTTGTCTGCAAGTGGTTGGTAGCTATCCCCAACCCCCCACACTTTTATGATTGCCTCTCTGCCAACTCCACTGAGTTGCAGAGGGATGAACTGAGTTGTTGGTGTCGATGCTTGACATGATGTGAATGCTTATACTGCTTATACGGTTGATCTGAATGCATTGTGTTAAGCTTGACATGAATATTATTTGATACGCGATTGAATAATTATTCGAGTTGCTTCTTGAATTATCGTATGCAGTGATTTATTCATTGTTGTGAGATATGTCGTGTTGTGATGTTTTTGAGCTTCGAGCCGGATAACTTAGGGTGCTAGGACCCCTTCGTTTTTGCGGTAGCCTAGCTAGACGTTGTAGCGTTAAGGAATCGGAGCTGAATGTCCTAGGGTGGTCGTGGAGCCCAAAGCTACGGCTGGTATTCAGTGGATGGATCGGCGTTACTTTCAGGAATTATCGAAAGTGTCTAGTGAGAGAGTTTGAGTCGCGTTCTGAAACCTGTGCTTTTGATTGTTCCTTGCTTTATGCTTTACTATTGCTATGTTTATTGAGAAGTTGACCCTTTCCCGTGGTGCCTTCAACCAATGATGGTTACCCAGGCGATGACGAAGAGCGTGCTGATACCAGCGATGAGGACATCATCGGAGATCATCTTTGATTTTCCAGACATAGAGATGCCCGTGGCGATGGAGTTCGACCCCGTCTCCCATTGCGTTGTTTATACTGGGGATGTTGTACAGAGCTTCCGAGATGGTGGTATAGTAGTGAGACAGGAGACTTCGCGGCGCACAGTGAGCTTCCCGATTCGGATGATGCAGGTAATGGACACCTGGCGTGCTATTCGGAGAGAGAGGACTATGCCAGCATCATCTTCTCCGCCAGAGGGACCTCTCGAGATCCCGAGGCGCACTGCTTCCTAACTTGCTTCCCGAGGACGAGGACGAGGACCGAGGGTTCGATGGACCGCTCGCAAGAGTGTGATTAGACGCGGGTCTGCAGGAGCCTCTACTTCCAGGGCAGTTGTTATTCAGAGTTCTCCAACAGGATCTGAGCCCGAGACAGAGCCAGTTTCTCCCATGTTATTCAGGACCCCTACCCCACCGGGACACCTATCACCCGTCTGCAGAGAGTGTGGTGAGGCTGGGTGTAGCGGCGCAGGATTCTTGGAGGAGGCGGTGATAGAGGAGAACGTGCCGGAGGGTGTGCCTGCGACGACATCTTTTATCGATTTGACTGGAGAGGACCCGATGGATGATGATGAGGAGGAGGAGGATCCATCTGAGGATCCGGATAGTTATCTGTAGTTGTCGTGTTGTCTGACTGTCTGCTTATGTTGTTTTGGATGACTGTAGTATTTGCTTTTGGTGTACAGTTTGTCTGGCAACCAGTCGGGCTTGGTGGATTTTTTTTTTTTGTATTACAGGGTAGGTTGGTGGTTTACTTTTGGAGCAGCCCCCTGCGTGGGTGTCTGCCGGGAGTACCCCCGGGGTATGATTGCTCTCATGAGGGTCTTTATACCGTAGGTGTATTCTCTTGGGACATCTTTATGCACTGTCTTTATTTTGTACATACTGTTTACGCTGACGTGTTATATATATATATATATATATATATATGTATGTATTTCCAGTGCATGTATCTTGCGTCTTAGATTGCACCATGTTTCTAAACGCTGTGACAACTCTGTGTGTACTATGAGTACTATGCAGATATGATTGTTTTAAAAAAAAAATAGATCGCATTTTCCAAAGGATACAAGAGTACCGTTTTAAAAACGCATCGCATATAGGTTTATTCCTAGTTTAGTAACGGTCCGAAAACGAATTGTTACAATTGCCAAGGTTACCTATGTGTCTAACATAGTCATCACGTTTTCCCCTCTCTTTTCTCTCAGTATACCTTTCTCTCTCCTCCCCTTTCTCTCTCATCTTCTATTCGATTAGTTTTTTTTCCATCTCTTCTCAACTAGTGCATTGCCTAAATTAGTTTGTAAGTATTTTACACTGAACAGGAAGAACAATACGTATGAAAAATCAACTAAGTTTTGTCCTAAAAATAAAATCAATCTAGTAAAATTAGATTCCAAAAAATATAATATGAATTAACATAAAAAAAATAGTCAAATGATTTTAATTTAATATTGTAGTTATTTAACGTTTGTTATGTATTTTTATTTGAATTATTATACATGTTATTATTATGCTTTGTGTGTGTGTATATATATATATATATAAATAAGCTTTCAATAAAAAAACTATACAAGCTAATTTATTAAGAATTTAATGACTTTTCACTGACACTTTAAAACAATTTTACACAGTCATAAAATCAATTATACCATATATATTTGTGGATATGTTTTAATATAACAAAGTGACATTTCATGAGAAAATATGATTAGATTTCTATAAAAATATTTTTACATCAGTCAGTTCATAATCACTAAACCCATTTATTAATATGATATTAAAAATATATTTATCTTATTAATATATATTTTTTATATTATTACATAAAATTTACAATTATAAAATCGTATATAAAGTATTAAAATAACAAAACGATTATAGGAGAAAATTCAAAATGTATTTAAATATAATAGTAAAAATAAAATTTATGAAAAATATACTATTATTTTATACTAGTAAATTTTTCATTATAAATATATTGTTATATATTTAATGATTTTTGTAAAATAAATTTTACAAATGCATATAAAATAATAATTTTTTATACTAGTGCAACTTTCACTGATAAGTTGAATAACTCAGGATATGCACCTGCATAAAAGTAGTGGTAAACCACTACTCTGCAATTTATTTGGTACATATTTGCAAATTTTATTTTATATAAATCATTAAATGTTAAATAATAAATTTGTAATAACCTTATTATTTAAAATAATTTTACATTTTCTCCTAAATTATATTTTTCTCTCATATATAAATAGATGCTGGATTTTCTACTATGTTTCTTTTATTAATTTCATACTTAATATAATATTTTATTAATATATTAGTAAGTTTACATATTAATAATATATGTATATAACATAATTAGATATTTTGATATATATATATATATATATATGTGTGTGTGTGTGTGTGTGTGTGTGTGTGTGTGTGTATTCATGAGTTGTTTGTAACACTCATACCTCAATATAAATTGAAAGTACGACAAATTACATTAAAGTACAGGAGTTACTAATAATTTACAAACTTGTTTACAGTAATCCAAGTCATAAATTAAGAACCTAAATCATAAAGCTAATAAATAGTTTACAACTTCAAAAACGGAAAACTATTTCTACGAGTCCCAATCCTGGAGCTTCGCCTCATCAGTCTTCGATACCTGTTTATCCGAAAAACAAATAAAAGGAATGGGGTGAGATTATAAATCTCAGTGAGCCCTTCACGGACTCCTCACCATTCTCTCGTCAAGTCATACTAGTCTGAAAAGACTAACTTAGGCATTTCAATCCTAAACATACTCTCTCTATATACCATAAGGACTTGCTTGAAAACTTAGTAGACATCCTAAGCGAAAACGCCCTAGAATATGCTAACCTGAACTTACAACTTAGTATATTACGGGGTAGGATAATCTTGAGTCCAATATACCACTTAAAGGCTTGTGAATAACTAGATACAAAATTGTATATCAAACACACATTAATACTATAAACATTCATTCTCAAACCCATACTAACACGGCTAAGCTCAATGCATTATAAATACAACCCTCTTAACTAAGGACGTATTTTTTCTTACTTACTTTGTACTTATAGTGTGGAGTTTAGAGTGCCTTAAAATCAGTTTGGAGGGTCATGGAATTGCTTGAAAGTGTTTCTTGAACACTGGGAATCGATTCCCTAGCTATGTGAATCGATTCAAGCATGTTTGGGACTCTGTGAATCGAAGTACGCCTCTGTGAATCGCATGGGAAGCTTGCATGAATCGATTCATTTCATTAATTCGTGCAGGGGAGGCTTTTTTAACTAGGTGAATCGATTCACCTATGCCTGTGAATCGATTCACAGTCGGGTTTTATAAACCTGACGCTGCAGAAACATGTTGGACGACGTGCAATCTTTCTAGGGTTGTGTGCAACCGTTCTTAAGTGTCTTTGTGAGGTTTTTGGGGCTGGAAACACATTGAAACACCTTGGGGTCTTAGGAAATCATAGAGGGAGGATTGAAGGCTTTCTCTATTGTTGTTCTTGAGAGGTTTTCATAGAGGAAAAGAGAGAGGGATTGGGAACTCTTGGGTTTGTTCTTCTTGGACATTTAGAAGGGGTTCAAAGCAATTGTAATCTCTTGTAAAGACTCTTTGATAGTGAAACTGGAGGGTCGCTTCTCTCCGCAGACGTAGGTCATCTTTTTGGGGCCGAACTGCGTAACCAAATAGCGGTGTTATTCTTCCTACTCTCTACTCCGTGTTTGATTGACTTTATTGCATTGTTTTGGTTGCTATTAAATTTAGTACTGATTGCCTTTGATATTTGTTCATTTATTCTTGTTAGTAACTCAACAAGTGGCACTGTCTGTCGGAAGGAACAAATAATTCAATTGTGCACCATGGGTACTAAATGGGACATCGAGAAGTTTTTCGGTAATAACGACTTCGGTCTATGGAAGGTGAAGATGGAAGCAATCCTTATTCAACAGAAGTGCTTTGAAGCCTTGAAGGGTGAGGCAAGAATGTCGGCCACCCTGTCTCAAAAGGAGATGATAGATAAGGCAAGAAGTGCCATTATCTTATGCCTTGGCGATAAGGCATTGAGGGAAGTTGCAAGAGAGAAGACCGCGGCGGAGATGTGGGCAAAGTTAGAATCGTTGTACATGACAAAGTCATTGGCCCACATGTTATGTCTAAAACAACATCTCTACTCATTCAAGATGGTAGAGACCAAACCTATTGTGGAGCAACTAGCAGAATTCAACAAAATTATTGATGACCTGCAGAACATTGATGTGAAGCTCGATGACGAGGATAAGGCTCTGCTCTTATTGAATTCGCTGCCTAGATCCTTTGAACACTTTAAGGATGCACTCCTGTATGGCAAGGAGTCCACTATTACTTTGGAGGAGGTCCAACAATCTATAAGGACCAAGGAGCTAACCAAGCTCCAAGACTTGAAAGTGGATGATAGTGGTGAAGGCTTAAGTGTGTCAAGGGGAAAAAGTGAGAGTAGAGGAAACAACCACAAAGGGAAGAATTCTAGGTCGAAATCCAAGTCAAAGGGGAACAATAAGAAGTATAAGTGCTTCAATTGTCACAAGACCGGTCACTTTAAGAGGGATTGTCCCGGGAGAGGGGGCAATGAAGATTCCGTGGAGGTTGCAATTGCTATGGATGATGGTTATGAGGATGCAGGGGCTCTAGTGGTTACGAGTTGGGAACCAGATAGGAGTTGGGTTATGGACTCCGGGTGCTCTTTTCACATGTGTCCAAGGAAGGAATATTTTGAAACTTTGGAGCTCAAGCAAGGTGGAGTAGTTCGCCTTGGTGACAACGAAGCGTGCAAAGTTCAAGGTATGGGTTCAATTCGTCTTAAGATGTATGACAACCGTGAATTCCTTTTACAAGATGTGAGGTATGTTCCTAAACTCAAGCGAAATTTAATTTCTATAAGCATGTTTGATGGATTAGGCTATTGCACTAGTATTGAGCATGGTATGATGAAAATTTCGCATGATACATTGATAATAGCTAAGGGGACTAAAATGTGTGGTTTGTACATATTAGAGGGTTCAACTATTATTGGGCATGCATCATTAGCTAGCCAAACCTTGCATGATAAAACCATGTTATGGCATAATAGGTTAGGGCATGTTAGTGAGAGGGGTTTAGTTGAACTAGCTAAACAAGGTTTGCTAGGTGGTGATAAGTTGGATAAGCTAGAATTTTGTGATAAGTGCATACTAGGCAAACATCATAAGGTTGAGTTTGGGGGTGGCATGCATCATTCTAGTAAACTCTTTGAGTACATTCACTCGAATCTTTGGGGTCCGGCTAGAGTGAGTACTCATGGGGGTGGTTCCTATTTCCTCACCATGGTTGATGATTTTTCTAGGAGAGTATGGGTCTACATTTTGAAAAGCAAAAGTGACACCTTTGAAAAGTTCAAGGAATGGCATACTCTCATAGGAAATCAAATAGGAACTAAACTGAAAATTTTAAGGACTAATAATGGCCTGGAGTTTCTTTCAGAGCATTTTGATAAGTTTTGCAGGAAACAAGGTATTCAGAGGCATATGACCGTGGAAGGCTCACCGCATCAAAATGGCCTAGCAACATGCATGAATAGGACCATCTTGGAGCGGGTGAGGAGTATGCTTTTGGGAGCTGGGCTACCTAAAAGCTTCTGGGGCGAGGCTGTGAGTACAGCAGCATATTTGATCAACAGATGTCCATCAACGGCGTTAGACTTCAAGACACCTATGGAGGTTTGGAGTGGGAGACCGGCAGACTACTCCAAGTTGAAGGTTTTCGGAGCTTTAGCTTTTGCGCATATCAAGCAGGACAAGCTTGATGTTAGAGTTGTGAAATGTGTCTTCATCAGATATCCGGAGGGTGTGAAGGGATACAAGTTGTGGAATTTGGAATCTGGAGGGTCAAAGGTTATCATAAGCAGGGATGTCACTTTCGAGGAGACCCGCATGGGGATGAAGTGCAAAGACCTGGAGGATAGTAGCTCAGAAGTGGAGGTGGAGAAAACTCAGTTTGAGGTGGAGTCTACCACTAGTGAGACCGGGAATGATGAAGAGGAGGATAGTCCTCCACCATCAGGTTCTAGAGGAAGACAACAAACAGTGGATCCTGGCTATCAGTTGGCAAGAGATAGGGAAAGGAGGGAGACTGTGGCACCAAAGAGATACGGGTATGCTGATCTTGTTTGTTATGCTTTGTTTGTGACTGAAGAGGTTCAAGACTCGGGACCAAAGGACTTCAGTGAAGCAATGGTAAGCATGGAGAGTCAGAAACGGTTGAAGGCAATGAATGAAGGTGTGAATTCATTGGAGAAGAACCGAACTTGGGAACTTGTGAATCTACCGGAAAAGTCAAGGGTAGTTGGATGCAAGTGGAACTTCATGAAGATGGAAGGTATTCCGGAGTTTGAAGAACCAAGGTACAAGGAGAGGCTTGTGTGTAAGGTCAATCTTGAGTTGGAAAGTGTGAATGATATTCAAAAGGCAAGTTCTAGCAAGGAGGAGATTGGTATGCTCAAGGGGAAGTTAGCTTCTGGATTTGAGATGAAGGATCTCGGCATTGTGGAAAAGACACTTGGAACGAATATTGGGAAGAACCGGAAAAGGAGGTATGGCTCTTTGAAAGGCGGTTTGAAGCATGTGAAGACAACTCAAGGTGGAGTCGCAATGAAGAATATGCTTGGTGAATTGGGGATTACGCATGGTTGTGAGAAGTTCATCAAGTATCTTCCTAGATCAAGGTTCAAGGATCACTTGGACTTGATCATTTGCGTTGAGACGTAATTCCAGTAATGGAGAGAGCAGCTAGTGGTTGATGGATAAAGTTGAGCATCACCACTGATTTGAAGTCAAGGTGGAGAATTATGGAGTTTAGAGTGCCTTAAAATCAGTTTGGTGGGTCATGGAATTGCTTGAAAGTGTTTCTTGAACACTGGGAATCGATTTCCTAGCTATGTGAGTCGATCCAAGCATGTTTGGGACTTTGTGAATTGAAGTACGCCTCTGTGAATCGCATGGGAAGCTTGCATGAATCGATTCATTTCATTAATTCGTGCAGGGGAGGCTTTTTTAACAAGGTGAATCGATTCACCTATGCCTGTGAATCGATTCACAGTCGGGTTTTATAAACCTGACGCTGCAGAAACGTGTTGGACGATGTGCAGTCTTTCTAGGGTTGTGTGCAGCCGTTCTTGAGCGTCTTTGTGAGGTTTTTGGGGCTGGAAACACATTGAAACACCTTGGGGTCTTAGGAAATCATAGAGGGAGGATTGAAGGCTTTCTCTATTGTTGTTCTTGAGAGGTTTTCATAGAGGAAAAGAGAGAGGGATTGGGAACTCTTGGGTTTGTTCTTCTTGGACATTTAGAAGGGGTTCAAAGCAATTGTAATCTCTTGTAAAGACTCTTTGATAGTGAAACGGAGGGCTGCTCTCTCCCGCAGACGTAGGTCATCTTTTTGGGGCCGAACTGCGTAACCAAATAGCGGTGTTATTCTTCCTACTCTCTACTCCGTGTTTGATTGACTTTATTGCATTGTTTTGGTTGCTATTAATTTTAGTACTGGTTGCCTTTGATATTTGTTCATTTATTCTTGTTAGTAACTCAACATAGAGCATCTTTGCTTTTCTCTTATGTAATTGGGCTTTGCCTTATGCTTTATACTACAAACCCCAATCAACCTAGCTTGCTTATCTTTTAAGTGATCTAGTCACAGCTCTCTTTACTTCTATGCATTATTACTATTGAGTAATATAGCATCTAAGGATTTACAATCCATGACTTCATTTAAATACTAAGCTAATTCCAAAGATATATACATATATACAAGGAATTCATTAACCTTCTTAGACTTGAACATCATTAAGCTTATAGTCAGCTTTTCTTTGCTACTAAGCGCGTTCTAGCTATTCCCACCGGTTGAATCGATATTCAACAGGGAATCTTCATTACCGGGTTTTGTCAAGGCTTTGGTTCCGAGACCCCGAATAACGTCTTACGATATGGTGGTTAGACGTCTTAACCGTCCAAGTGGCGTCCCACGAGGCTGACCATACCGATCTTCTCCTTTAAATAGAGGAGTCTTGCCATGGTCTTTAAGTGATTTTAATATATCACCTTGCTTATGCTTTTATGCATGTATACAAAACTGCAAACTTAGTTAACTAGGATTATTAACCCTCATCAACATTTGACTATTCAAGGAAATTTACAACCATTTCAATGAATCTAGCTTAACAATAACAACATTCATTTCTAGCTAACTACTCACTTAGAGTTTGAAACATAGCATATTCATAATATGAACTATACCAAATCATGAAAAACTACTTCAAATATTCTTCCTATCCCATAGTTTCCTTGGGCCCTTTAATCGGCATCATTGCCATGAACTTAGGGCTCGTTTACAAGCCACAAAACTGACCAATATAATTGACTTACACATACATCAAACTCATGCCCTTGAAGCTCTATGGAGCTAACAAAGGAGCTAACATCAAACATACATACATGTGTGGGGGGTTGGGGCAGCCATCCAACCTCTTTCAGACAAACACACTATTAAAACATAACAATAATAAATTCAAACTATACTTCATATGGATATTTCAAATCCTAACTTGAACCTAGGGTTCACATATTACTTAAGGAAAATAAATTCCTATATGTGGGACTTATGGTTGCCCATCACCTATGGGTTGAAGAATTCACCTTTATTCTTCAAGACCTTGAGCTAAAATGGTTAAACTTTGGCCTCGTTGCTCTTCTTCAAGTTTTCCCTCTTTGCTCAACTTAGGGCTTCTTCAAATACTTCTCAAGTCTTCATTTACAACCTTCAATCTTCTTCTTTAGTCCAAGAATTCGAGCCATCTTGGAAGGAGCTTGGTCTTCTGCCTCTTCTTCTTCTTCTTCTTCAATTCATTCTTCTTCTTCTCCTTGGTTAGGGTTTCTCTAACTTCCATAAAAACCCAGGTTTCAACTCTCAAACTCACCTTCAAACTAGAAATTAAGGAAATCTAGTAAGAATCCCTCAACTCCCACTTAGAATCATGAAACCCTTACTCTTTTCCCCTTTCTCTCTTCCCTTTTCCTTTTTTCCTTTCCCTTTTTTCCTCTTTCTCGTGTTTCTACTCGTTCTGCAGTGTTTTTAAGCATTTTACAGTGTGTGAATCGATTCACACTTAAGCTGTGAATCGATTCATTCAGTGGAAAAAACTGCGGCGCGTCTGGTGAATCGAATTGGTGAATCGATTCACAGATTCCCAATTCGATTCACAGAATCACCAGAATGGCCTGGGAGCTCTTTGTGAATCGATTCAGGCTTGAGTGAATCGATTCACTCACTGCTAAAAGTAGCAAAACTGAATTTCTAACATCAAATCTTGGAATTTCAACTTAGACCTTCTCCCATTGATTCCTTGCTCCATACTTCCAATCACTTGACAACCAAATTAAGCTCAAAATCAATAACTTACAAATTAAAGCTTTGTGTAATCATATTTACTCAATTAATCGAAATTTAAACTTGAATACAACTACACAACTTCTCACAACTTATACTCAACTTAAGCTTAGAGAATTTGGGGCGTTACATTGTTGCTCTGAACGATCGATATATATGAAAAGATACACGTGTAATAATGGTAATGGTTGGCCTATAGGTAAACGTGTGTGTCTAAATCTACAAGGCATGTGTTCAAACCACAAGTGTGGAATTGTTTTTTAAATATGATTTAATCGCACATTTGATTCCTCAAATATCACAATTGTGAAATTTTTGTCCCTCATGCCAAGTCACATCCATGTGATTTAATGCATTTTGATGACCTTTTGAGTTTATAAACTTAAATTTGCGGTAAGTAAAATCAATATTGATAAAATAAAAACTTTAAATTTTTCTTCAGGAGAATGAATTTTAGGGTATGGAACCTACGAAATTTATAAAAGCATCCTTATTTTCATATGTTAAAAGTAACTTTTATTTGTTTATTTTAGACCATTTTACAATAAAGTACATTTTGAAAAAATAATTTTTGCTTATTTTATTTCATTTTTTGGTGAGGTTTTAAAAAATTAAAAAATGATAATAAATTAACAAAAATGATTTTCTTATAAAATAATGTAAAACAACGTCCATATAAACATCGGAGTTGGTTGGAAAGAGAAACTCGACCTTTTCACTAGATCTCTAAAAACGTTATAATTGTGAACCACCATGAAGGGATAAGTGATGGTCTTCCCGAAGCTATTTGGAGAGGAGCATGACAAGCTCAATCGTAGTACCATGAAAGCAAAAGTAAAAGAGGAACCTTGAAAGGGAGTAACGGAGGAGATCCCGATGAGGAGTAACGCAGGTAGCCCCCCATTGACTGAGATGCGAAATGAGCAAGAGGAGGCTCAAAAGGAGGCCTTCCCAATGGCAACAAGCACGACAATACGCAGACCATTAATATCCTACAAAGATATATGTAGGGGTATAAATGGAAGGGACATGGAGGACATAATGGAATGGATGAAATAGAGAAACCCTTTGTGTCTAGTGAGTAAGATCACAAAGGAGGAGATAAAGAGAATTTTCCAACCATAGAGGAGGAACTCATCGTGAAGGTGTTGGGCAAGTGTTTGAGCATGAGCTACCTAAAAATTAGATTTCTGAAGATGTGGAAACCGATGGGAGGTAAGGACTTCATCGATTTAGAGAATGATTACTATTTGGTGAGGTTTACAGAAGACTCCAATGTTCAGAGGGTGCTACTTGGAGGCCCAATGATTATTCTAGATCACTACCTCATCATTCAGAGATGGCGGCCAAAATTTCACCTTCTCCGATGAATTGAAGAGGATAGCTGTTTGGATTCATATTCCAGTGCTTCCAATTGAATACTACAATAAGCATGTGTTGTGGAGGATTGTCAATGGGCTAGGAAGAGCAACAAGGATTGATTCCAACACACTCAAGAAGAAGGACGATATATAAGAGAATCAATTGCTGTCGAATATAGGAAAGTTTGCACAAATGTGTATCAAGGTCAACCTTCAAAAGAATTTAGTTCCAAGCTTTTATCTAAACAAGCAAGTCTATATGGTGGAGTATGAGGGTTTCCACTTAATTTTCTTCGATTACGGTTGCTGCGACCACCATAGAGAGCAATGTAGGTTAATATAGGAGGAGGGTACAAGGGAGAGGAAAGATTAGGATACCTCGAAAGCTGAGATTGAAAAGGGTGTGAAGCGGGGCCCTAGCTCACAGGAAGATGGGAGTCCATGGAAGAAAGTGTCATGTGATTTTGTAACATTCCTAATTTTGAAACCTTAGGATTTCTTTTAATTCGTTGAGTGTATGTGTATGACTTATACGAGGGATTAGAACCCTAAATTAAGATTTAGAATGGGCTAAAGGTTAAAAGGGACCTAAAACTAAAAATATTAGTATAAGCCAATTCGTGACGTAAAATGTAAACCTTCGTGACCCGAACGTCTCGCAAAGAGAATCCCTTTGTTCTCAATCCAATGGTACATGTTGCTCTGCATACATACGGGACGCCATGTAAAGGACTTAAAATGCGACATTCGCAAAGAGAACATATTTGTTTGCAATGCAAACCGACTTATCCTAGCCTATAAATAGGTTGCTCCATTAGCTCAATTCTCATAACACAAGCTCATTTTAGAGTTTCTTTCTCATCCCTTTTCTCTAGAAGCTTCCTTAGTCAGTCTTTTGGTCGGTTCGGTCGTTTTTGGTCTGAAATCGTAGTTTTGGTCCTATTGAAGTGATTTGTAACACCCCACCTTGACAGGGCATTACTTTATTCTCAAATAATCCACACGTATGAAGCTACAACACCTGTCATTTATTATCAGAGTACGCAAAGAATTGCACATACACACATATATACACCACACCCACAAAGGGTGACAAAAGGACACACTGGCCGTGATACAACATTCCGAGCACTACTTCTAGGCAGCTTTATCATTGCGGTCATCTCTGCTAGGTCCCGCTCCCAGGAATAAGCTCTAAGCACAAGCTGCTCCTGTCCGTCTGCTATATTATCATAATATAGAAATACAAAAGAAACGAAAGGATAAGATATCCATCAATCACCAATAAGTAGGAAAACAGTATAGCAAAGTAACTGTCATCATGCACATCACAACTAACAAAGATATAACAATCATCAACATAACAGATACCATAGATACCACAAATACCATAGATACCATAGATACCACATACGAACCTGTCACCATGCACAACACAACTAAGATAACAATCATCAACATAACTGCTAAATACTGTTACCACATACAGACTCCTGAGCACACGGTCACGGACCACATCACACACTGAAACCACATACTAACACAGACCACTGAACACACGGTCACAGACCACATCACATACAGATACCACATACCGACACAGACCACTGAACGTGCAGGCTAATCACCGGCCGTGTACACCCTTAACCGATCACCAGTCTCAGGGCATCAGAGGAATGACACATAAGTTGGTTGTCCTGGAGACAATCTTGATACGCTACCATCTCCGATTACCGAAGTAAGGTACCTTCCCTATGCACGAGGACGATATTACCCCCATGTAGGGAATGGCCAAGATTATCCCCTCGTCGGATGTGGAGTCCTGAAGCCTTCGGTCCCATTCACCTGCTCCAAACCACTCCATACTGTCGCTCTCGTTCACCTCAGGTACACCAACCTCGGGAACATCGGCCCAACTATCACCACTGACAAACAAAGTATTGATGGTAATACTCGCTATTATCGTCTAGGGATCTGTAATCCTTTAACTAGAGGGCGTCACCCTTGACTCTAAGACCGTACATCAATCATTACCCTTACAGTCATCATATTCAATCAGCACGTTATTGCTATCAGCACATTAATCAGAATATCAACAGATCACAAGTAATCAGCATATAGATGATTCCTAGCGTCGCAAAGACGACTGTCAACAAATCATGTCATCAATCAAATAGATACGTAAGTCAAACAAGCACACAAATCATACCAAGCAATACTTACGTTGGTTGATAGGTCTACGGTGACTATCCTTAGCCACTGCATACTGCAACCCCTCTCCTAAGGTGTTGTTGATATCAACCCCTAGTAGGGTTTGAGGTCCCCTACGCATGCTAACAATATTACTGTAACACCTCGTTTTCGGAGCGCTACTAAACTACATATTAATCTTGACAGTCCAAAGTACTTCCGAAAATGGAATACGCTGTTGCATGGTTTCTAAAAATGTGAGTCTATTTTTTTTTCCTGTTCAAACTCTCTTAAGTAATTCGCAACCAGAGTATTATAGCATTTTCGAAGGCGGTGGAAAGTACATTATCATGTCTAACTCTCCAAACCATGCAAAGGAATTTAATTAAGACGTACACATAAAATAATTCAAGTCTTGAAACATAAAGCATCTATTACAACATTTTGATTAAAGCATTTGACACCCTATAGCTGGTCGGAGCACTACTACACTTACTAGGCCCCTTGGTAAATTCACCATGCGACTACGCAAGGCAAATGGCCATGTAGGACTATCCTCGGCTACGCTCGGCAGTAGTCTCGAACAATCCGCAGTCTCCATCATCTGGGTTACATTCATTGATTGAAAGAACCACGGGCAAGAGTCATCTTCTTAACAAAACATATAACGCTAACAACATGTATACTAATCACATCATACCAATGAATTATACATGAACACAGTATAGCATAGCATAAGAAACATAACACTTCAACATGTAGTTCAACATCATCATAGATGCATCTAGTTAGTATGCAGATGTAGTCAGCGTGAATTATTACAGCTTAATTCCTATACCAATAGGATAAAAGGCAACCTGCCACAACAACTTTTGTATACCCATACCAATGGGAGATGTGACATCGGGCCGACCAACGCCTCCCAGTATACACTGCCCTCTACAACAGACCTTAAGTTCGTAATCGTCCTTTAGGCCAAGGCCAACGCACGAATACCCTGACACTAGGAAACAACCATCTAGTGACACTAGGAAACAACCATCTAGTTTAGGGTAAACGATATCTTATGATCGTATGCTTACACAAAATCCAACTATCCTCGGATGCACTTGCAAGAAGTGTCCGTGATTTAATGCCATAATTTATATGATCATAATTGATGTATTGACAACCACTTCCTCCCTAATCTCATTTTCTTTAAAACTCTCCGCGTGATTACTTGAAACACCCCCCTTTCTTTTTCTTTTTACTAGAAACCACCCTTGCTAAGAATCTAGTGTCATCTTTTTATTTTGTTGATTTTATTGGAACTTAGCTATTCATTCATTTAGTTATTTATTTTGAAAACCCCTTTTATTCTTTAGAAGAGCTCGAATTCCTTTTCTTTTTATCCCCTTTTTCTTTCTTGAAAATTCTTTGAGTTGAAAACATAATTTCTTTTTTTATTGAAAATCTCAACCTTGCTACGAGGCTCCGTTGGAGAGCCCTTTTTAATTACCGCATTCAAAACCTACATACTCTAGTTTCGCAAATCGTATTTGTTTCCAAGAAAATGCATCGGAGTAGCGTGTCATCTGTACATCAATTACATCGTTCAAATTGTGCATCATCACTACATGCATACATACAACTTAATCACAACAATACAATTAACCAAATCCATCCAATACAACAACATATAACTCAAAGATGCTTACACTCATTGGAGGGAATTTCCTTACTAAGGGTTATACAAATCATAAACACAAATCTCATGTACAAATCAAACAAGATATCAAGAAGAAGCACTTTCATAAGCATACAATGGCAATTATACATCACCTAAACAATATCTAGAAGATGCCCTTACCTAAAGGCTTTCCTTCCACGTCAAAGTCGCACACTCAGACTTTACGGCGAATCCGATCACGATCTCGTATCCACGATCCTAACCAAACAATTACTTAGGGCTTAGTAAACAAACTAAAACCTTAAACTCCTAGGAATAGCCACGGTTTCCACCATCCCACCCCTAATCAAAACACTTCAAGTCCTAACTTATTTTCCACACTCAAAGGGGTAGAACAAGGTTTGAAGGCACTAAACACTTTTAGAAACTTTCAATTCTTAAACACCAAATATTTTTGAAAGAAACTTCATCTATCTTTCTAAGGATTCAAGCCCTAGACTTGTTCCTTATCATTAAGATCCAAAATAAAAACAATTTGATCGAAAACCTTAGCATAGACTCAAACACATGCAAATGCCAAATCTGTCCCCCTACTTTATTGATTTTATTAATATAGCAAACGATGTCGGATTCGAGCAAATGACCCCTCCCTGGAAAGCTTGGAGTGTCTAGTTTTTGGAAATGAATTTTAATTTAACATTCCATCAGCCATTTGGTACAGTTTAATAAAAAGGATTTCGGATGTACAGAAAAGGACATATTCTGTTTCCCAAATTGCAACGCATTTTAAATTATCAATACTCAACCAAATTCAGTAAACTTTGTGTGTAAAATGTAGATAAATGAGTCTAGTTTCCATAAAATCAAGAATCAACGAAAAAGGATATGTGTGGAAAGCGTTATGACCAAAACACTAAACATATGTCAGTGCAGTTTTTTTGTTTTTCAACAAGATTAAAATCAACACCCTTTCCTTGACTCAATCTTTTCTTGGAAACACTTAGGTTTTCTCAAGTTGAAGATTCTCATTGTCAAGGGGTTTTAAACAACATTTTCTAGGGAAATTTTTTTTTCCAATCATGGCATAAATCAAGCTCATGGAGGAGAAATCATGACATGCAAATTAGTAAAACTTAAAATAACAACAAAATACCCACATGCAAGATAAGATTCACTTGGAAAACAATCCATTCTTTTTCCCTCCTTAGGTCATGGCCTAGAGCTCTTTAAGGAAGGGGAAAATTTGTCATTTTGTCTCCTTGATCATCATCAAGAACATGCATGAAGAAATAAGCAAGAAAATCAAAAGTTCAACATCAAAAACCCACATGCAAGACCGCATTTTCTTTTCTTTTCAACAAAATCACTTAGAGCTTGGCTTGTGATCTTTTCATCAAGTAGATCCACACCAACAAACAAGGCTCACATATTGTTCATAGCCTAAAATATATTTTTAAAGGAAAAGAAGAAATCTTTATGTTTCATAGAAAGAAAGAATATCACTTTTTTTTTTGAAACAACTATAACACTTAGGTGACAAAATAGGTCCTTACTTTTTGTGGTTCTTGAGTCCATCACCTCTTCAACAAGGAATAATGAAGTATGGAGGTTTTTCCCCCACCTTTTGGATGGCTCAAAACACTTACCAAAAAGGAAGATGAAGAGGAAGAACTATAGGAAGACAAGTTAAGAAAACATAGAAGATTTAACTTGTTTCAAAGGAAAACCATGTAACATGCATAACCATGACAAGAACTAAGAAGAGATAAGCATATTACCCTCACCATGGGGCTGTTCAGTGGCGAGATTAGCAAGGGGAAAGGAAAGTGCAAAGCCTTGTTCTTTAGTTTGCAAGATGTGCTAGTTTTCTCACTACTTCTCTCTCTATTTTTCTCTCAACTTTTCCACATCTCACACAATGAAAATGAAACTGAAATGAAGCTCTCCCCTCCCCCCTAATGTCACGACCAGCTCATGCAAAAGAAAGGAGGAAGAAGCTTCCTCATTCATTGGCCAACACATTCTCCAAAAGCCCTAAACTTAGCTACTAATCATTGCTATCTCTTAAGCCTATTCTTCCACACAACTTTTGAGCTAAGCTAGCCACTTCCATTGGCTGAATGGGGCGGCCATAAGCATGTGTGAGGAGGAGAAAATCTCACTTAAATCTTATGACAATTAGTCTAGTAAAATGGCTACACATTTTAGCCAAAAATGCAACCAAAATCTAATTATTGTGGAAGTAAATCCTTCCCACCTCCTTTATGCCCAATAGAATAAATCACCCCCTGACCACATCAGATTTCATCTCACGAATCAATGGGGTATTCGTTCCCGTTTCGTCGCGCGTTCGGTTTTACGCGTCTCGTGTCTTAACTGAGTAGAAAATACGGTATTATAAAATTTCGTCCAAAAATTACCAAACCACTCTCAAGAAATCTAAAATAATATAAAACACTCAAATTCCAAATATAAAAATATTTGGGTCGAATTAAAGTCTTCTGTCGGGTAAAATCTTACCCGGGTAGTCCAAAACTCGACCGAAAAACGGTGGAATTTTAAACTGAAAATTTTACTGTGACTTAATAAAATATATTGAGTCCCAAATATAATTTTATCTTGATTTAATTCAATCACTTTCTTAGTCAACAAAATTACGCGTCGCCACAAAGCGAAAACTTATATAAGTTTAAATTGATGAATTCACATTAACGCAGCATACGTCTACGCTATCCATTAATTTGAATTTACATCATGAATAATAATTATTTATAATAAATAAATTATTTCAAAATAACTCAAATAATTTTCCGTACTCTCAGTAAATCATCGAGGTGATCAATCTCTCTGACTTATTTTCAAGTAATCGGGATTTTAACGCTAAAATCTCTTTCCATAAAAATTGGGGTGTTAAAATTACACTACTACATGTTTTCCCTAGTAATTGAGATATCTTCCCCCTCACCTGGCACTCCTGGCTAAGCTCCTACCCGCGCTCCTGCCTTGAATTACTCCTCTAAGCCTTACTTTTCTCTCAGCTTAAGGGTTTCCAAATAAGAGCTTTCTGATGCACAGGATCCTCACTCGAGGCAAGTGCAGAGCGTACTTACTCTTTAGAGGAAGTTACTAGAGAGAAAAGAGGATTTGGTGCAAAGACTGAATGGAGGGTGAACTCCTATTTATAGGCGAACTTTGGGTTTATCGCGTCGCAACGGTAGTTCTAGAGATTTCCACCTTTACACGTATCATAGCTGGAGTGGAGGTGATCATCGCGTGCGCGAGGGTTCCCGCTCACAGGTTCCATCGCGTCGCGATGGTACTCTTAGGAAAATATCTCATTTTTCTTCTTCTAGAAGCTTCTAGGATTTTCTGGGGTTTTCCACACCTTTCCAGGGTCATTCTAGTCATTTTAGTGTCTTTTAAACCTTCCCTAAGGTTTATGGACCCCTCTTTAAGCCTATTTTATTGCTAATCAAGGTTTTTAATTCCCGTTTTTCACTTAATAACATTTCTAATATTGACTTAAAATTTGAGATGTTACATTACTACCCCCCTAAAAAGAAGTTTCGTCTCCGAAAATTCAACGGATGTTATTCTTCTAAGAATACCACAACCCCAGGATTTACCTTGCACAAAACTCATTCAGTATCCTAAACTTTCAATCAACTTGTCTACCATTCTTTCTTCTGTCTTTGGTTGATCCCCACCATTAGGATTTCCACCATTGTTAATTAAATTACTGAGGTGATTAGTCTCGTAATTTATTAACAATGTGAACCCATAATGATGGTATAAGTTGTCTCATTATTCTAACCCAATTCAAGAAATCCCCTTGATGAACTTTCTAATAGAGTCATGGTTAAGAATGTCCGGATTCATTCTGGTTATCATATTCTAATAGAAATTTCATTAGGGTCTTTCCATACTTCTGTGGTGTCACATCTTGAGTTAACTGAAAAAGTAACCAATCATTTCATCTTCCTAAGATTTCCTAAAATTAGTATCAGACTCTCTACCCAAACCCCGACACAGTTGTCATCCAATTAGGAGACAACTAGACTCTAGACACAACTAGTGACTCAACCCCACAGTTCGGTTAGAACAAAACTGCTCTAATACCACTAAAATGTAACAGCCCGCCTTGACAGGGCGTTACTTTATTCTCAAATAATCCACACGTATAAAGCAACAACACCTGTCATTTATTATCAGAGTATGCAAAGCATGACACATACACATATATATACACCACATCCACAAGGGGTGACAAAAGGACACACTGGCTGTGATACAACATTCCGAACACTGCTTCTAGGCAGCTTTATCATTGCGGTCACCCTTGCTAGGTCCCACTCCCCAGGAATAAGCTCTAAGCACAGGCTGCTCCTGTCCATCTACTATATTATCATAATATAGAAATATCCAAGAAACGAAAGGATAAGACATCCATCAATCACCAATAAGCAGGAAAACAGATAATGCACATCATAACTAACAAAGATAACAATCAGCAACATAACAGATACCACGATACCACAGATACCACATACAAACCTGTCACCATGCACAACATAACTAAGATAACAATCATCAACATAACCGCTAAATACTGCTACCACATACTAACTCCTGAGCACACGGTCACATACCACATCACACACTGAAACCACATACTGACACAGATCACTGAACACACGGTCACATACCACATCACATACTGATACCACATACCGACATAGACCATTGAACGTGCGGGTTGATCACCGGCCCTGTACACCCTAGACCGATCACCAGTTTCAAGGCATCAGAGGAATGACACATGGTTGTCCCAGAAACAAATCCAGATATGCTACCATCTCCGATTTTTGGAGTAAGGTACCGCCCCTATGCACGAGGACGGCGTTCCCCCATTTAGGGAATGGCCAAGATTAACCCTTCGTCGGACGTGGAGTCCTGAAGCCTTCGGTCCTATTCACCAGCTCCAAACCACTTCGTACCGTCGGTCCCATTCACCTCAGGTACACTAACCTCGGGTATACCGACCTGGCTATCACCACTGACAAACAGTGTATCGACGGTAATACTCGCTATTACCGTCTAGGGATCTGTAATCCTCTAACTAGAGGGTGTCACCCTTGACTCTAAGGCCATACATCAATCATTACCCTTACAGGCATCATATTCAATCAGCACGTTATATCTATCAGCACATTAATCATAATATCAATAGATCACAAGTAATCAGCATATAGATGATTCCTAGCATCGCAAAGGCGATTGTCAACTAATCATGTCATCAATCAAATAGACGCATAAGTGAAGCAAGCACACAAATCATACCAAGCAAAACCTACATTGGTTGATAGGTCTACAGTGACTATCCTTAGCAACTGCATACCGCAACCCCTCTCCCAAGGTATTGTTGATATCAACCCCTATTAGGGTTTGAGGTCCCCTACGCATGCTAACAGTATTACTCCACTACATGTTTTCCCTAGTAATTGAGATATCTTCCACCTCACCTGGAACTCCTAGCTAAGTTCCTAGGTAGCCTTGACCCTCGACCCCTACCCGCGCTCCTGCCTTGAACTACTCCTCTAAGCCTTACTTTTCTCTCAGCTTGAGGGTTTCAAACTAAGAACTTTCTAATGCACATGATCCTCACTCGGGGAAAGTGCAGAGCATACTTACTTCTTAGAGAAAGTTACTAGAGAGAGAAGAGGATTTGGTGCAAAGACTGAATGGAGGGTGAACTCCTATTTATAGGCGAACTTTGGGTCTATCGCGTCGCGACGCATCCTTCATAAATCCCGTCGCGTCGCGACGGTAGTTCTAGAGATTTCCACCTTTACACGTGTCATGGCTGGAGTGGAGGTGATCATCGAGGCGTGAGGGTTCCCTCTCATAGGCTCCATCGCGTCGCGATGGTACTCTTAGGAAAATATCTCGTTTTTCTTCTTCTAGAAGCTTCTAGGGTTTTCTGGGGTTTTCCACACCTTTCCAGGGTCATTCTAGTCATTATAGGGTCTTCTGAACCTTTCCTAAGGTTTATGGACCCTATTTAAGCCTATTTTATTGCTAATCAAGATTTTTAATTCCCGTTTTTCACTTAATTACATTTCTAATATTGACTTAAAATTTGGGATGTTACATGATTCAATTCGTAGGAACGAGGAGATAAGAATAGAAGGGGTCATAATTCGAGGGTCAGGGTCATCAGTGGATTCCTGATGGGGAATAAATTGTCAGCAGCTACCAGGTGAAGAGGAAGAAGCTTTCGATTATTGGAAAATTAATCGTAGGTTATAGCAGTTAATATACGTATTACTCCTCAAACCTTACTGAGGTTGATATCAGTAATACCTTAGAAGAGGGGTTGCAATCTACGGTATCTAAGGATAGGCATCGTAGACCTATCAAGCAATATAGGATTGATTGTATGATATTAATGAATGTTTGACAACATTAGGTTAGATAATTTATATTTTGTGAATGTTTGATTACTTATGGGTTTGTTTGATAACATGATAGGAGTAGTTTCCTTATGTAACATTAAGTTTGATCCACAATGTTGATCGAGGATGAGTGTTTATCTGTGATGTATATGACATGCGCTGGTATTTATGACATGATAGACTAATAGGTAGAAACCCTAGTAGTAGATTGTTGAACCCTAAGTAAAAACCCTTAGTTGTGATTAAGTGCCTCTAATGAGAGTAGTATATGAGGTAGTCTGTATGGTCAGCAGTAGCATACAGAGTTGTATAAAATATGGACAATTGTAGCACATAACATGGGCTATAGTAACATACGAGAAGGAATGGTGTGGGCCGCAGTTGCATGCAGAATAAAATCTTAGATCATTATCGTTTATAATGAATCATTAATTGTCCCTGAGAATATTCTGATGGTTAGAACAATCGTAGGCTTTGTTCAATTGATGGGGAAAATTAGGAAAATGAATGCTCTGCTTGATTGTGTGCATATTGACTCGTTATATTCTATGATATTTTTTCTTTGCATGATAATTGAAATGTAATTCTTACAAATTTTATTCTTTGTGATATTCCTATTTTTTGTTATGTTGGATCTATGAAAAGCAGAAGACATGCATATCCATGGGATCTATTTTATGGGAGTCGGATCAAGTGGCGACAGATATTGTTGAAGACGTGCATAACAATCAGTCTGATTTAGTGTTAGTACCACGACCAGTGGATTAGGTTCTTTGTAATAAATAGTGCATTGTGAACAATGCATGCAGACTCTGATGCATTTAAATATTTTTGGATAAATAAATAAATGTTTTGTTTATATATAATTATATGTTGTTTGAAATATGGCGCCCTGTTCCAGTAGGGTGTTATAGATTTTAGGAGGAAGAATCAACTGGGGAAGACGACGAGTGAAGCCACACATGCTGAAGGAAATGGCAAGAGAGTGACAAACCACGTAAAGAGCCATTATATTTTCTCTAACAAGTCACGATTTGGCACCTTTTAACATGAAGATGACATGATAGAGGAAGAAGCGCTAAGTAAGAAGGAAGTTAAACCATATCATACTAGAGAGCGAAATTTGGATACCGAGATAGAGGGTAATTACCCGTTCTAGCTAAGGAAATCCAAACAAAAGGCTAGATGAAGGTCTTCATATCTTTAGTACACTTCCAGTTGCATTCACTGGTTTTGCTTGAGGGGTAGAGAGGATGGAAAAGGTATCTGTAGAAAAGCAACCCAAAAATGGGATTCTTGGTATAGACATGGATAACACCAACGCCCATGCTACCAATGATACCCTTAAAGGGAGTTTGCACTTAGGGGGAAGAGATATGCGTCAACTTGAGGTGTCCCAAAGGGGAATAAAAGGGAATACAGAGAGCCAAGCTATGGATGGTAGCGGTGAAGATGAGGCCGTAAGACCCCAATTTTTATGAAAATTATTTTATCGATATAGTCCTGAATACTTGAAAGTAAGTCGCAGAGATTGATCACCTCGATGACTTGCTGAGAGTATGAGAAACTGTGTCGATTTATTTTCAATGATTCCTATTTCGGTGTCAATTTAGATTAACAGACAGCGTAGACGTATGCTTTTTTAATGTGAAATCACCGACAAATTTTCTGTAGGTTTTTCTGTTTGATGCGGTGACGCGTACTTTTGTCGTTAATCAAGTGAATGAAATTCATCAAGATGAAACTATATTTGGGAATTAATATTTATTATTAATTCATGGTTCAAATCTCGTTAAAAAATTATAACGAAATTTCGTCGTGTTTTGAGCGGCCGTGTAAATTTTATCCGAGAGAAAATTCCAACGAATTCTGATTTCGACAAAATTCGAATCACAGCTTGGTGTGAATATATGTGATTGTTTTAGATCGAGTTTATGATTTATCGGTGAAGAAATTATATGCGAATAATTTCTTAGTCATGCGTTGTATTAATTTCTCGTTAAATTAATTTACGTGATTAATCGTCGAGTGAGCAATCGGTAACGCGATCATCCGGCTCCGCGATATTGCGATGCCAAGACCCATTTGACAAAGAGTCAAAGAAGGAATCTAGTGGTTGGGAGAGTTAGTGGGAGGTATAGTGTTACGTATGATTAAGAGTATGGCTTATTGTACTTTAAGCATGTTGTAGGTAAGGTGATATGACTAAGAGGTATGGTTGGAAACATGGTCTTGTCATAGATTTTTTGGAGCAAATTTCTCACCTCCTTTTGCTCCAAAACCGTGGCCTTCCCACGATAGAAAAGGCCATCATCCATTCCATTTTTAGTTTACAAGTTCTCTTGGAAAACCTTGGGTGCTAAGTGTTGATTTGGAGCAAATTTCTTCTTCCTTTCTCTTCTCCAAAACCGTGACGTAGTGTTGAGTTTGGGGGTAAGATTTCGCAACTTTTTTTCTCCATTTTCCTTACCATTATGTTCGTGTGAGAGTATAGATCAAATAGTAAAAGATTTGGAAATTTTCCTCCTTCCTTTTACTTGAAAAACTGTGGCCATTAGAGGTGGAGGAGGAAGATGATTCAAATAGTTTCTAGACTTAGATCCTTGCTTATATTGTTGTTGTTGTTATGGAGAAGAGGTTGGAAATGATTTGGTCTAAATATGTTTCAAAAAGAAGTGGCTAGTTAGTTACGTTTATGTGTTAGTGTTTGGAAAAGATTTGATGAACGCTTTGATCGTTCTCTTATTTCTTTAAAAACCTTATGTGTGACTTAGAATGAATTTGAAAAGTTGGATCTTGAGGTTTTTTGAGTGTAGCTGTGAGTGTATGTGTATTTAAAGATGGTTTTCAAAGTTGTACTTCCTAAAATGTGAGTGAAAATTTAATAGCTTTAGATCTTCACAAGGATCATGATAAAAATGAGTTTGAAGCCAAAAAGCTTTGGCTTTGCTCTTGTTGTGTGTAGGCCGAATGCTATGTGTGTGGGTGTTGTCAGAAAAAAGAGTTGTGCAAGTATACATAATCGTGAACAAGTAATATAAAGTAAGAGAGATCGTTCCCACGAGGATTGATTAAGTTCTTTCACAAATTTTTCCTTTAGCAAGTAAGTTAGTAAGTAAATTATAAAAACAGAAATTAAACATCAAGTTTTTGTGATAATATTATTGAAACAGAAAAATATTTAGCAATTGATTATGTAAACTTTGGATATAAAACAGCTAGGAATCAATTCATTTATATTTTCACCAAGTTGATTTCAGTGCCATGGCACCTGGGCGCAGGGCACTAATGTGTGTACCTTTCAGTACTTTCACCAGGGTTAAGTAAATGGTACCTTATGTCTAAGCCCCCATTATGTTCCCCCTTTTCTAATAAATGTGGCCAAGAACACCTTGTGAGACAGATTTCCTATGTCTAGTTTAATCAAAATTAATTAAAAGTGTCCTTTAATTAATACCCCTCACATTAACTCATGAAATCAACATGTTACTACCTTTCAGCACCTAACATACATGTACCCAACAAAAGTTGATCAAGCTTAGGTCAAGCATATGATAACTAAATGCGCATGAGTCAAAATTACTAAGGTAAAGGCTGATAGATATTCACCAACAAGGATTCAATACAAAATCACATCATCCTAGCTTAAGAAAATTAGCTCTTCATGAGCTTAAAAACAAAGCAACAGAAACTGGTGCCAGAAACCAAATCCGTGGTACTAGAGTAAGAGTTAGAATCTATTACAGAAGTTGATAAAACAGTAACAGAAATGGCTCCCAGTTTTGTGAGCTTGAGAGATACTCCCACTTCAACAATGTCTTGCTGAAGCTACTAAATCAATGACTGTGCAAGAAGCTTCTCTCCATGAAAATGGCCTTGAGCTTTAGTTAATGGTGCTTTGGAAGAGGAAGGATAGAATGTGGCTGCTTCTCAAGTGGGGACAAATGCTGCCCTAAAAGAATATCCCAGAACCAGCCTCTTTGCCTTAATTAGGTCATTATCCTTATATATCCTCTCCTCAAATGGGCTGGCCAATGCTGATCCCAAGAAAGTTGTTATCTTTTGGCCCAAAAATAAAGGCTTTTGTCCTTTAGTTAGCTGAGAGAAAACACTGTCAGAGCAGTGGGGACCACTAAAACGCATCTGTTGCCACTTGCGATGGGCGATGAGTCCTTTCCTTCAGCTCAAATTACTTAGACACGCTGCTGCACTAAAGTCAGGGGTTGCTAACATCAGAGTGCGGTGCCACGGCACCAGACTTGGCACTGAATATTTTTCAATAAAATCCTGCACAATATCAAAACACTTCAAAATGCTCACAAAGGCACCAAAGTGCCTTAAACAGCTCCAAGTACGGGAATTCACATTATTTAAACAAATCTAATAATTAAGGACTCTAAATTACTCTTAAACTCACATGATTCATAGTCATAAAAGCATAAATAACTCTTATTTCTAGGAGTTATCAGTGGGTATAGGATGTTTTACAGTTTTTTAAGTGCTTAAAGAGATGTAGTCTTGGAACTACAAGCTTTAAGGATTAGATCCATGAGTTTAATAGAAAAAGAAAGGGTTTTATTGAAAAAAGATTCGATCTTTTTGAAGTTTACAGTGATGGATTTTTTCTAAAAGAGTTTAGTGTTTTAAAACTTGATTCTTGA
Organism: Calophaca sinica; assembly: GCA_037113605.1. Taxonomy (NCBI): domain Eukaryota; kingdom Viridiplantae; phylum Streptophyta; class Magnoliopsida; order Fabales; family Fabaceae; genus Calophaca; species Calophaca sinica. The sequence continues at coordinate 54,687,701 of CM073734.1, read as the reverse complement.
ACATTGTGTAGCGACCGAAAAATCCGGAAGGGATTTTATTCGAGGTTAATGGAGCCGCCACCAATAATTTATTTTTGGGAAAAATATTGGAAAAAACCCTTTTTTGAAGAAAATGGTCCTTGAGACCAAATTTGGGCTCGGGAGTCGAATTATGCGTAGGGAAGGTATTAGCACCCTACGGCATCCTTTCGAAAAAGGTTACCTTTAATTAATTGTGCAAAATTATATTAACTTCTAGAAATATCTATTTCCCTTTTATTAAAAAAAAGAATTAACAAAGACAAAAAAGATGACTTAATAAAAGTTGTTTATTTTTGCGCTTAACAGGAATGGGCTCCTGCTCCTACGTATCTCCGGGTGCAGTGGAGAAATCAAAGGCTACGTAGTTCTTAGGTAAAAAATGGTCGTGTGTTGATTGATTTTAATTGTATATTTTTTTATGGAAAAAGGAGTAGGTTTTTGTGGGGACCAAACAAGAAGCAATCAAGAGTGGTCCTCACTAACAACCCATTTTTGTTTAGAAAATTAACGGTGTTCGTAATGATCAAACGGGAAGCAATCTCCAGTGATCATTACTAGTAAAAATAACTTGATTTTATCTTTATAAAGAAGATAGATTTTCATGGGGACTAAACAAGAAGCAATCAAGAGTGGTCCTCATTAAACCTATTTTTGTTTAGAAAGTTAACGTTCATAATGAGCAAACGGGAAGCAATATCGAGTGATCATTACTAGTAATTAAATCTTAGTAATTTTAATGTGTGATTTTTCAAGAAAAATATGGTTTCAAAATTTGTATGATAAATTGAAATTTAGTTGAGTAAAATTTTCCTAGTTTAACTAGTAAAAATGGGGTGCCTATGTTCATTTAGCAAAGAAAATAAATGGGCAAAAGCCCAATACTTACAAACAAAGCTCAAGTGAATAAAAAATAATAATGATAAGTAAAAGAAGAAGAAAAAAAAAAACAAACAGAATCAAAAAAATGGGAAGGGCCGTTGCACGTTAAATGGGCTGAAGCCCAAAATCAAAATAAAAAGAATTGGTAATAAGAAAAGGAAAAAAAAAAGAGGGGAAGGGGGTTAAAACCTGGGTTTCATTTAGAAACCCTAAATTGAAACGCTGCAAAAGGGGGCAGCCGCATGAGGCAAGAAAAAAGAAAAGGAAAGTGTGTAGGGGAGGAGGAAAGAGGGCGACTGGCGCCGTGAGAAGGAGATGCGGTCGTTGCGCGCCGTTCCTGGCCGCGCGCGGCCGCGAGCGAGAGGTCTGGGGCAAGAGAGAGATGAGTTGACACAGGGAGGAGAAAAGGGGAAGGGTTCGAGAGGGGGAGGCCGAAGGGGAGAGGAAGGAGAAAGAAAAGGAGGAAAAGAAGGGGGTGGCGGCCGGCGCACGCCATCCTTGGCCACGCACGGCCGCGGGCATGACAGAGGGGAAAGGCGGTGAGAGAGAGCTGACACAAGGAAGAAAAGGAGGGGATGCTGTGTGGTGCGAGTTTCAGTGGACGCGAACGGTGGCTCGCGGTGGAACGGTGGGGGAATCTCGCCGGAGGTGAGTCTTCTCCCTTGCTCTCTCTTTTCCAATTATTCCTTCCTTACTTCAGTTTCTGATTCTACCTTAAATCGCTAATTTTTGCTCTCTAATTCTTCTCCTAATTTCTTTTGATTCTATGATTGTTCTTTGATTTCAGTCCCTTTGTTTTTTTATTCTCTGGTTCTTAACTTATGTTAGCTCAACAGGTTATCTCTATTGACACCCTATTTGTACAACAATCCGAACTGACTAAATCAAGTCACAAAATGTTCAGAAAGTCTTACCTGGATTCTAAGTATGAGGTAATGACACTGGTTCTTTTTTCTTTTCTCCTTTGCTACCGCGATTCCCCCTTCTAGGCTGTTGTCTCGTTCCTTTCTGAATTTTCTCTTTGTGTTTGAGTTGAATTAGGACTCCAATGTGAAGTCTTTAATTCTTTGATTGGCGGTAGAAGTCTCAGAAATTCCTCCAAAAATTCTCTCTCTGTTATTTTGTTGTTGTATTTATAGGGGCGATTGGTGGTGCAGGTGGAATGCTTGGAGTAGGGAAAAATTGTCGGATGGAGATTTCAGAGGATGCATGATGGTGCCTGCAAAGCTGCTTGGTCTTGGCAAAATTAGGAATCAGGCTAGGAACATGGAGAAAGGCACACTGACTTCACCCTCAAAATGTCTTTGTTGTTGCTGCTGTTTGGCAGGATGCCATGTGCATCCCTGCCAGGTTTTTGGTATTTTTGTTGTTATTCAATTTTTTGTAATTTTTGTTTTGGGCTTGTAATGGAAACTGGATTGTATATCAGCTTTGTGCTCTTTGGATTGTGTATCAGCTTTGTGCTCTTACTCATAATCGCTATTGGGCCCAAGTTAGACCTAAGATGACTAAAACTTAGTAAGAACAAACTAAAACTTAGCAAAAGCAAAAATGGCCTAAGCAACAATTTATCTTATCATTTCAACCCAAAAGTAAAAAAAAAATGAGTGGACAAAATGTGGGTATAACACCTTGTTTACCTAGTTTAGAGTGTGGATAGCAAGTTGGGAATTTTAGAGTGAATCACCCTAGTTTGGCCTTAGGAGCCATGGCCCTAGTAATGGTATTAGTGGCTTAAAATTGTTTCTAAATCTTAGTATTTGTTGGTTAAGGTTCTAGTGATCGTGTTGTGGACGAGATCGTGGTTTGTTCGTTGACGATACCGTTAGAGGAGCTTGTGAGCAAAGCACCTACGATAAGGGCATCTTCCGAAATAGATGTTTAGTATTATATGCAATGCTTGTTTGGGTGATTATTGTCTTGAGTAAAGTGATCGTAAAGTTGGTTATGTTCTGATGAGATGTTGTGTTGTGTGGCCTATGTCGTCATTATTCTTTATGTAGTAATGTGAATGCATAAAAGATTGAGTACATCGGTATATGGTGGGTAAGGAGTGAATTACCAATGGCGAGTGAGTTATGGCATACATTGGTATGTCCAATCATGTCGACAATTTAACAAATGTTTTCTAATGAAAATCTAATCGAACTTTTATTAAAAATCAATTAGACGCTTCACCAAGGATTTTTCTAAAACAAAACCGGTTAACGAAACTCTCGGTGATGTCTTTATTAAAAATCAATTAGATGCTTCACCAATGGTGATGTCTTGCATGCATACATCGATACTTGACCTAGGAATCCAGTGTTGGACTAATGTCAAGTAATCGTGCGTGAGCCAGAATTACATATGACTACTGTGTTGGGGTCATGAGGCTACTGTGTTGGGGCCATACGAGTACCGTGTTGGTGTCATGAGGCTACTGTGTTGGGGCCATACGGCTATTGTGTTGGGGCCAGTGCTTGACCTAACTACTGAGTTAGGGTTAATGCCATTTTTATCTTATTGGTATGGGAATATCCGGCTAGTGTGTTAGGGCCATATGGCCACTGCGTTCGGGCCAGTGTTTGTTAATCTGATTGTTGAATTGATTACTGATGAAATTTTGGGCTGATTAATTGAGTGATCACATATTGGGTGTTGATGTACCATGCTCTTTTGTGTTTAATTATGATTTGCTAGTATATTATGATTTGCGTATCTATATATTATTGCTACGATATGCCTGTGCAGAAGATGACCCTTGCTTTTGTGATCGGGCATTCTTATTGATGTCACCCCAGATGATAGTACGGGCTGGAGATGTGTAGTCACTCGAGGTCGGTGAGCAATGTTGAGGAGGACTCCATCCGATTGTTTTCTTTGAGTCATGGTTTATTAGACTTATTGTAGGACCCTGTACGCGTTGTAGGGATGACCAGCTATAGATGTCTCTAGTGTATTCCTTTGAGTTGTATTATGCATCTTGTATTTTTCAAAAACTTGGATCGCCTTCGTGCGGATGTTATTATATATTCAGTTGCATGGTTATTGTGTTGTTAGTTGTACATCATGTTTCGAAAATGCTGTGATACTCTAACTTGTGGTTTTTTTTTTTTTACAAAAGAGTTTTTTAAAGAATTTTTTTCGTGTTTTCATAAGACAAGACGAGTATTATATTTCCAAAATCATTTTTCATTTAGAGGATGAAATAAGATCCGTAGCGCTCCGAAAATCGGGGTGTTACAGAGGCCATGGGGGTGTGGGTTCTACCCAACCTAGCTCCTGAGGAGCACCATATTATATTTTTTTTCCATAGTTTCATGAAATGTGAGGGGAGCAGGGTCCTAGAGTTTCCCTGAGATGATTCGTGAATTTAAAGCTAGGTATATAGTTAAGTTGTTGGCTATTCTTAAACCAAGGATAAGTGGGAGAAGGGCATTCAAGGTTATTTAGCGCCTGCATTTTGATAGGAATGCTTGAGTAGAATCTGAGGGCTTCTCTAGGGGATTTAAGTGCTATAGGATGAAGACAAGCTCTCTTTGGAGGTTGATGTGCTACATAAACAGTACATGTTGTATGAAAAGATGTGTAAGTGTATACAACCAAAAATAATAATAAAGTGAAGTAAAGATCGTTCCCACGAGGATTGATTGGGCTATTTTCACAGGTTTTTGTTTAGTAAGTAGCTAGTGAGAAACAAAGGAAATAAAAAATAACATTTCGTATTCCAGGTGATGATTCAACTGAAAGATTCACAAATTAAGGTAATCAGACAGAAGCAGTAGAGTTTTGATGGTAAAGGTGGGTAAAATCAGTTAAGGAATTAGATCTATTGTAACTTCACCAAGTTGGTTAAGTGCTGTCAACGAGCCACGGCACCTGAATGTAGAGTAAAATTGTGTGTGCTTTTCAGCCACTCTCTATAGGGATTATTTAAGAGTCCCTTATGTCTAAGCCCTCACTAAGTTCTCCCTTGACAGTTAAATACGACTCAGATCACTCCATGGACTTGATTTGTTATGTCAAACACAATCAAACTTAGTTAATGTGTGCCTTACCCATGACTATCCATATTAATCTTTGCATTTTGCACATTACACCTCGTCAGTATTCAATGAACTTTTATCTAACCTAAGGTGATCAAACTCAGATTAAATGTTTAACCGTAAAGCACAAGGATTAAAAATGTTGCAACAAACATATTAGCACTACCAACCAGGGTTCATTACAATGTAACTTCATTCCTAGCTACAAGAAAATTAGCTCATAGTGAGCTTACAAACAGTAAAACAGAAATAGGTGTTGTGAAACAGAACCATAGCACTAAGATTACAATTAAGGATTTTACAGCAAAAATTCATGAAAAACAGCTTGGAGTAAAGATAAGATCTTATCCTCTAAGCTATGTATTGCTTAGCGCTGCTCATTCGGCAACTGACTACACTAAGATGGCTATGAATCAAACTTCACAAGCTCCATAAATGGTGGTTAATGGTCCAAAAATGGAGGAAAGAAGATGATGGAAGGGAAAGACAATGGTTGCAGCTTCTTCTTCTGGAGGGACAGTAAAACATTTCTTGACCTAAGGATCCGTGTGTGTACCCTCTGTCTCCTCTTGTAGGTCACTTTCCCTTTTATACTCTCTTTCCTCTTGGCCCAAAAAGTAAGGCACTAGGTATATGGGGTGATTTTGGCCCATCCAAAATAAGGACACACTGTCCTATATGAAAATATCTACGCAGGGAAGTGGGGACCACGCAGGTCAGGCTCTGACACAAGCGTAGAGAGGTCAGCAATGCAGCAAGCAAGTTCAACAAAGTGTAGGGTCTTCAAATTGGCTCCTTCAACTTGGCCTCCCTTGGAAAATGTTGGTGCTTCCTATATGAAAATATCTACGCAAGGGCAGTGGGGACCACGCAGGTCGGGCTCTGACACACGCGTAGAGAGGTCAGCAATGCAGCAAGCAAGTTCAACAAAGTGTAGGGTCTTCAAATTGGCTCCTACAACTTGGCTTCCCTTGGAAAATGTTGGTGCTATGGCACCAGCTTGGCACATGATCTATTTTCTTACAAATTCCTGCACAACTCATAAACAAAGTGAAATTCTCATAGGCACCAAAGGTGGCTAAAGTCGTAATGACTCACATCATTGGGTATGAATTCTATATGCACGAAAACACACTAATACATGACTCTAATTGCTCTTAGACTTGCACATTTTAAAGGTTAGGAAAGTATAATTAACTCTCACTTCTGATAAGAACAGAAAAGTAGCTTACTTCATTAATTTAAATTTTAAAATTTGTAAAAGAATATAACATAAAAAAATTGGAGCAAAAGCATGAGCTACTATATATAGGAAAAAGTATGAGGTATAAAATCAGAAAACACAAAAAATGAAACCTAATTCATAGGCAAAAATAGTGAAAGTATTCTTCAACTCATATTAGCATAAATACAAAATTCTAACATGGGCCAACTAAAACTATTTGATAGGTGTAAATAAACCAATGCACACTTAAAATTAGATACTTAGAATTCAGGCTACAGTAATATCATCAGAAATTGAATAATGACATTACTAATGACAAATTCTATGAAAATTTCAATATCACAAAAGGTACATGAAAATACTTACTTACCTGTAGTTACCTTCGTCTTCCACTTTTGTATCTATGAATTTTTTTTTTCTCCTCTTGCAATTGTTGAAAAAGGAAGAAAAAAAAATATGAATGTCATATAATTGACAAAAAAAATTTACAGTTAACATTCTAACCAATCTATTCACTACAACAACAATCAACAACAAAAATAAACAAAAGCTGATAGTTACACCTTTATGTATACCATGATGGAAGTAACATCTTAACTGATTGTTTCAGTCGAAACCAATGTGCTTTGGATCACGAGCTTGTCCTTGCACACCATAAGAAAACTATTTTTACAAAAAGAAAAAACAATTGATCTTCTAATTTCATAAATTAAAAAGAATGAAAAGGATACACTTTTTAAAAAAGAAGAAAAATAAAAAATGTTTCACTTTCATCTAAACAATGTGCACCCTTTTGACAAAACAAAAACAGAGACAATATATTAAAAATCAACAAAACTTGAGTTACCCATAAACAAAAATAGTCCATTAATAACATAAGAAAGCTTTCAAGACATACCCAAATGGTTTAAAAACGTGATTTACCAAAATCTGAAAACAAATCATCCGAGATTATAGTTAGGAGAAGAAGTTTTACGCTTTGCTGATCTAGATTTATTATCACTTCCCGTTTCGAGACACTTTGACAAACACCTTATGAGTGCATATTTCTAAACCATCATAACATGCAAACACATCAAACTATTACCCAGGAAAACTCAAGATGAACATTTGAAATGGAAACCCAATCTGAATCCCTTTTACAGGGATGAGGAGAAAAATCAGAATTAGGGATGAGGAAATAAAGAAGAAAAAAGAAAAAAAATACACACATTGGTGTTGAACATCAAGTGCAAGCTGCTTCTTCCATTGGGACAATGCTCTTGACCAACAGAGATGACCATACGTGCAAAGAACGACAATTATTTGGAAATACAAATTAAAGACAAATAAAGAAGAACGGGACATAATTTCAGCATCAAAAACATGTATAGGCAAAAAATGAGATGCATCAAAACTCTGACCACAACAAAACCCTTTTTTGTCATGAGAGGTGTAACACCCCAAATCCCTCAATTGTTAGTTTAGAATCATGTGCATAAAGCTTAGCATAGTTAATGGTGAATTTCAAGTAATTTCATGTTGATTTTCATAATTGAAAATCAAGGATATTGTGTCTTGATGCATCCAAGTGATTAGATGAGTTGAAATTAGCCTTAAAGTGATGTTATGGATGGATTTTGAGTTAGAGAAAGAAGGAATAGGAAGAAAGTTTCAAGATTTGATGTTAGAAGATGATTTTTCACATTTTTGTGCAGAGTGAATCGATTCACCTAGGCTTGAATCGATTCACACCAATGTTCTTGTCCACTAAAATGACGTTGTGAATCGAATTGAGAGTTTGTGAATCGATTCACCAATTCGATTCACAAAAGACGCAAGTGCAGTTTTAAGTGGGTGAATCAATTCGCAGTCTGCTTGAATCGATTCACACACTCTAAAAATGCTTAAAATGCTATTTTTCACCAGAACGCGAAAAAGGGAAGGAAAGAAGAGGAGAGGGGCGATTTGGGAGAAGAGAGAAGAGGGAAAAACCTTAGGTTTCTCAAATCCTATGAGAAATCCATAGATTCTTGCTAGATTCTTCCAAAACCTAGCTTGAATCAAAGTGTGAGAGTGAGATTTTGGGTGATTTTGGAGTTTTGGTTTGAAGCCTTAGCTAGACGACGAAGGAGCTCATGAAGGAGGAAGAAGAAGGAGTTGCAACTCAGTCCTTGGAGCTCGAAATTTTGCTTGAGTTGTGAGTTCTTCCTTCTCTTAGGTGATGAGCACCCATAAGTCTCACATTAGGGCTTTTCTTCAAAGACGTCTTTGAACCCCAAAGGGTTCAAAGTTAGGGTTTGTTAACCCCTTTGATTTTAAATTATTTTTATTCTAATGTTCTGAAATTATATGGGATTTGGATGAAATAGGGTTAGATTCTGTCCCCAACCCCCCTAATTATTATGTGATGTTTGGACCCTTGAATGCTCCATAGAGCTTCAAGGGGTTTGTGTCCTTGTTTTGAAATTAAGTTCTTAACTTGTGACTATATGTGAACTTTCATATGAGTGATTGCTTTCCTTGTTTGTATGATTATGTGAAATGGTATGTCATGTAGTTCAATACCCTAAGTAGTTCTTTACTTAAAGAAAAACATGCATGCAAGACATGATAGTTATGATTTAAGTTTAATTAAAAGACACCAAGATTCCTCAAAAGAGGAGAGCATGGTATGGTTTGGTCTTGTGAGACGCCACTTAGAGGTTATAGACGTCTAACCACCATACCGTTCCCGGTTGCATAGTAAGCCAACCATATGGGACTAGTTAAGACTTGTTATGCACGAAAGTATGATGAACGAAAGGTTCCTAGTAAAGATTGCATTACATAAATGTGTTTGACTATTTCTTTGAAATTGTCTTAAGTTTAAGGGTGATGGTGAGGGGTCCAGGGAAGAATTCACTGAGATTTTATCTCACCCCTTTCCCCTTTATTGTTATCACAGATTCGCAGGTACCGAAGGATGGTGAAAAGAGCTAGGATGTGGAGGATCTTTATGCTATTTTAGATTTTGGAATTATGTAATTTCTCTTTTTGGTTTTAATACAAAAAGACTAGTATTTTGCATTAAATCATGAGATGGTTATGTAATTTTGAACTATGGAATATTTCCTTTTGTGGAACTAGGATCTATGTGTAAGTCTAAACTTAATGTAATGCTTAAGTTTAAATTTTCGTTTATTTAACTCTGTATCAAATGTTAATTATCTTACTTTCAAGTCCAGTTGAATATATGATATTATAAGAGGAGAAGAAGCAAAAGAAGAAACCATAAGGAAAATTAGGGAGAAGAAGCAGGAGAAGAAACTATAAAGACAGGTTGTGATTTTGAAATTTGAAATTTGTGAGGAAAAGAGAAGAGATGAAAGGAAGAGAGAAGCGTTAATTTGAAGAGTGAAAACTGAAACATGAGATAAAGAGGGAAGGAAGAGAAAGATTTTACAGTGACTTTTTTACCCTCAAAATTGGACAGGTGTCAAGATTTTAGCAATGGATATTTTGGATTTTTCCACAGCCTAAACAATTACTAGGGTTAAAATCACTTTACCCCCATAAATTATAAGTGTAGTGGCACTTTCCACCCTGATTTTAAATTTAAGCATTTTAGCCCGTAATTAATTTTTACTGTTAAAATTAACTGAAAAAAAATTTAAAATATTATTTAAAATGACAAATTTATCCTTCAATATGAATAAAGCATTCCAATCGCTCTGTGTAGCGTTGGATGGGTGCTTCACTGGGAAACTATTGATTGCCAATGGGCTTTATTAAAACTCTTACATCCGATTTTAGCACTCGATTATTTGTATCAGCCTCATGGAATTGTTGACTAGCATCCATAAACTGCCTGTGCAGGGTTGCATTTTCTGGTTTCAGTTTTCCAACATGAGATGGCAAAATTCAAACAAAGAAAATCATTGCTTCTTAAGCATCTTACAAAAGATTTATGGTTCAATTTTTTAAAAAACAAACAGATTCCGAGAACTAGCAACGTTCGATTATCTTAATCAACAATTATTCAGATAACTTAGCACTAATAATTCTAATATTGTTGTTGTCAAGATATTATTCCCCTGCTTTTCCTGGCTGAATCACGATTGGAAACTTTCCCTTTTTTGACAGGGATTAGAAACTTTCTTGAGAGCATGATATTATTTAAAATCTAATGGAGAGTGAAAATGTAACACCCCGACTCTGATCAAAGCATTACTTAGGAAACTTAAGATTAATCAAGTAAAGATGAATAAATTTTTTTTCCATAATAACCATAGAAAATGGAATAAACTAAAAACCTTTTTAATATGATTCTTAAACTTAAAAGAATATGCATTTTCGAAAAATACATTAATTACAAAATTTCCCTTAAGGGTTTTTCCAACAAATAATTACAATAGAACTAAAAATAGACTACGACTCTATTGGTGATCCGGTACCGAGACATCAGAGAGTTTCACTTTAATACAAGGTCGAGCATCTCGAAGTTTCTAATCCTCCTCAATCTGTGAGTATGTGAAAACAACGCCCAAAACATAATGAGTTATAAAACTTAGTAACATAGACTTTAATTTAAAACATTTTACCGTTGTTTTCACTACGTATAGAAAACTCTCCCCAACAATAACATCAAAACCATAAAGCTAAGTTGCTAACTATAGAACAATAATTGGACTAGTCAAAAATACAATTAAATAAATCAATCCTTACCATAAGGAAAGATTTAGAACAATAAGGCAACACCACTAAAAGTGGCTAAGCATACACGCACCAATTATAAAGCAATTCAAGTTCATTTTTCATTGCAAATTAACGAGGGTTGAAACCCTATAAGTCAAGGACCAAAACCATAAGCCAAACCCCTCAAAACAGGGCAAGAAATGACAACAAACAGCACTGGACACGGCCGTGCCTAGGATAAATTCCTGGAATTTCAGAAGTCAGAAGGAAGCACGACCTGCCCGTGCTGCACAATATAACCGTGCCAGGTTGTGTTGTAGTCCCATTCTCTGCATAATTCAACCTCTCACTCAGTTCTTACTCTCAAACCTCACCCTTTTGGATTTCTAAACATCATTTGGACTTGATCATGAAATTAACAAAATAATCATTTCTCTGAGGAGACACCAATAATCGAGGTCAAGAAACATAGAACTTTGGTTCTACTCACACATTTTGACAAATACCCTGCATGCAGATAATTTAATCACCAAACACTCATTTTATGAAATTATCAAATGTCCCCAAAACTCAAATCAACAAGTAATGGCAACAACTATTCAATTTCCAAAGTCAAATATAAGTTTAACAACACATGCACTCAATAAAACCACAAGGGATCCCTCTTTAACACCCATCAAATCATAAACTCTATTTTTAAAACTCCAAAATAGAATCAAGGGATCCCAAAACAGAAAATGCTCATGAACACAAGAAAGGAATAAGTTCCTAGATGGGTCTTATGGTTGCCCATTGCTAAACAAAGAAGATAGAAATTTAAATATCCACTATTCTAATCTCACACTTTCAAGGCAGCAAACATTCCAATATTTTAAGCATACATAATCATAGAGATTCACAATAATAAACCCTAGCACACCCTAAATTGGGAGTTTTGACAGGGGAATCTACGTTACTTTAGGGCTTGATGAAATTGGAGATAAAATCCCCAATTTCTAGGGCTTGAGCCTCATCATCATTTTGATTTCAAGCTTCCCCTTTGAGCCTTGATCTTCTTCTTCCATTTTCCTCTTCCTTTTCCTCTTCTCTTCCTCAATCTCTCCCCTTCTCTGTTTCGCTCTCTCTGCCTCTCTCTCTCGCTCGGTGCTCCCTCTCTCTTTCTCTCACCACGGCACACCACCAGGGCCGTCGCGGCCCTCCCTTCTTCCTCTTCCTTCTCGCTGTCGCCCTCTTTTCTTCCTTCTTCCTCTTCTTTCTTTCTTCTTCTCTTTCTCTGTTTCACAATGACAACCCTTTATTTATTTATTTTTCTTTTTTCTTTTAACAACTACTTACTTCCCACACCTCCTCTTTTAAACAACACACCCGCTTCTTATTAATCCTCACAATTACAAATGCATAACGGTTGAGGCTATTTATTTGGGTTTTCTAAAATTATCCCTTTTAATACTAAAGTAATCAATATTAGTCTAGCTTAATTCTTGGGAAAAATTACCATTTTATCTCTTAGGCTTAACTTTGGGTCAATTTATTAGATTAAAGTTATTCTTCTAGGCCATTTACCCCTTAATTCCTTAGGAATTTTATTCCATCCCACTTAAAGCTTTTTAATCAATTGGACTTAAGGGAATTAGGGTGTTACAGAAAACCCAAGGCAAATCTAAGCTATTGAAATGTTTTATTTAATTTGAAGGATAAATTTGTCATTTTAAATAACATTTTAAACCTTTTCAGTTAATTTTAACATTAAAAATTAAATTAGGGAGTAAAGTGCTCTTAAGAAATATTAATTAGGGGGTAAAATGCTTAATATTAAAAATTAGGGTGGAAAGTGCCACAACACTTATAATTTAGGGGGTAAAATGCTTTTGACCCCAATTATTATGTGTCAGTTTGTTTTAGATTCTGGGCAGTCCATAATCAATTTTGGGAGCAAAAACAAGGTTAATATAATTGAAAATTACTATTCTTGTGTGTGGGCAATAAAATCTCTGTGGATAAAATTGATTCTAGGTGGGTAGAATTGATTCTGATGGAAACAAGAAGTTCTTAGTTTTTACGTTGAATAAAATCAATTCTGACTGTGAAACCCACAATTTTTTTTATATTTACACATCAAAAGTGATTCTACTTTTATCATCAAACGAAATCAATTCTTTTGAACTCGTTTTTAAAATATCATTACCAAACACAAATAAATTTTTTTATATTCAACTATTTTTTTAAAATCAATTCTTTTGAAATCAATTCTTCATAATTTAATTCTATCACGATCTAAAACAAACGGATCCCTAAATAGATAGTAGATATACTTATGGGCGTATGGATAGCCAAAACAACAAGTACCCGCAGCTGAAACTAGGGAAGGCAAAACGGGTTGAGCACAATGGGCCAGCCCGCCAACCCGCCTAAAATGGGACGGGTTGGGCTACGACATGTCAGCCCACCAATCCATCTAGCCCAACCCGCCTATCCCGTCAACCCGTCGGTTAACATGTATTTTTTATTTATTTATTTTCTTATTTTCTACTCCCCCGTCTCATTTTAGTTGTCCACTTTGGAATATTTCATCGTCTCAAATTACTTGTCTTTTTAGAAAATTAAAAAGTATTAATTACTTCTTTTCCAACAACTATATTAATGAATTTTTTCTATTTAACTACACTAATTAATAAGGGATATTTTAGTCAATAAGTGTCATTTTATCATGAAAATTTGTAAGATGTGTGCATAAACTAATAGGACAAGCAAAATGAGACGGAGGGAGTAACACATTTTTTTTTTTTTTTTTTACATATTCTGGGTAGGCCAACCTGCTAGTTTGGTCCGTTTTAAGCGGGTTGACCTGCCATTTTGGCCTCGTTTTATCTCGAATTTCAGTTTTGTATTTATTTTTTATTTTTTAACTGACTGGCCCGCCAACCCACTAGCCCATGACGAGATGGGTTGGGTTCAACATCTCAACACACCACCATTAGCGGGCCGAGTTGGGCCAACCCGGTTTTGAGCGGGCTCATGGTGGGTTGAACCGGGTTGGCCCGTTTGGTCTTCCCTAGCTGAAAATGTCTAGCCCTTTTACTTGCGTCAGTACTTAAAAGTTGATTATTTAAGCAATAATTTTTAGCTGTATTAAATAAATCGAAGAAAAAGAACAAGAACAAGAAAATGTGACCATTGTGATCTATAAAGGAAATCTTTGGACAATATATATATATATATGTGTAAAAAGTTTCTCAACCACCTTGTACCAAATTTCTTAAAAGATGATAGTTGCCCAAAACTCTAACATTGTTGGGTGCGTTTCAGAAAAGAAAAGGAGATACGTCCATCTCTTGTCAGGCTTAGAAAAAGGGTTGAAAATATTATCTCATCATAGTTATAAAATTATTGGCTAAAATATCATGATTAGCAAATTGCAAAAGCACAATAGTAGAGCATTCCAAGTCACTATTCAAGTTACTAACAAACAAGTTTACTTAAATTTTTTTTTTTCTGTTTTCATTTTTAATTATAAAATAGTTCATTGTTTTTACTATATTTCTTCTTTTCAAATATTTGTACAGAAAACGATAAAAAAAATTGTTTTTCCTGAACAAATTTTTGAAAATAAGAAATAAAGCAAAAATAAGGGACAATTTTGTAATTAAAAGTGAAAATAAAAAATAAAAACAAAAAACATTTTTGTAAAATAAACGGCCTAAGGTTTTCATTTTAAACTTGAAACTGCGTAGACTGTAGGGCATCCCTCCAAACAATATAATTCACTTAGTTACATGAAACCTTCCATGTAAATTGAATTGATCTGGTATTTTTTTTTTTATCTTGCTCATTTTATGGTCATTCTTTATGATTAATGACCAACTATGCTATTTGGCAATTTGAACAGAGGCCTTCAATAGATTGGTTTTGGTAGGAAAATGTGGCACAAAATCCCTTTTGAGATCAATGATAAAATAATATTTCGAAATATTAGTCCTTTCAAAGCATGTCCACACCTACAAATAGGAGTGAGGAAAAAGAACATGAGAAAAGGCCAAGTGAAATAGATCCGAAGTAGCTAGTTCCAATTATTTTTCCACCTACTAATATTGAACCTTTCAAGATATACAATATGGATGTTCACTTATAAAGCACTAAATCTATGTTTCATTCCATAACGTGTTCAGACCTATATAAAGGTAGACCATTTCACAATCAATTTATGTTAAGAATCAGAAAGTGAGACCATGAAAGCTGAAGGCTTTTCACTCATAGTGTTTTTCATTATGCTGGTTGAGTTAGTGGATTCTCTTAACCGTGGCAATTTTCCAAAGGATTTCTTATTTGGAACTGCTTCATCTTCTTACCAGGTTTATGTTTTCTCTAGCTATCTTGTTGCAGAACATTTTATATATGGTGGAAAACAAAAAATAAAAATGCAAGTATCTGATATTTTTTCTTATGTGACTGGATTATGTGTCAAGTATGAAGGTGCAGCACATGAAGGAGGAAGGGGATTAAGCATATGGGACACCTTCACACATAATTATCCAGGTAAATTTTTCTCTTTCACTTTCACCATGACAATTCTAGTCATCATATTCATCCATGATCTTTCTTTTCTTTTGGCTTCTTGTTCTTCCGAGTTTCTAAAAGTTATAGTCCTCTATGATTTCTGTAAAGTGTAAACTACCACTCTTCCCCATATAGCTTTTAGGTTGGCTCTAAAGTGGACCAACTTCATAGGTGGTCAACAATAGACCGGTACTTGAAAATTGTCCGAAGCTCCAATGACGACCGACACCGCTCTTGGAAGTAGAAGCGCACAACTCTTTTCTTCCTCACGGTTGAGGCGGTGACCTGATTTGTGCCGGTTCAATGAAAACACGGGAAAGAAATATGATTTAAGTTATGAGGTACTCATATTTGTTTCCCCTTATTTTTGTTAAATCGACATTGATCAGTCGTGAGAATAATGAGAATCGTGAGCTTTTGCTTCTGGAGGTGGTATCAATTATCGTTGGAGTTTTAGAGAATTTTCAAGTACTAGTCCACCGTAGACCACCTTGTTTGGTGCTTCACCGTAGAATTTGCGTGGCTTTTATTCTTTTGATGAATAAGTTCTTAGGATGTTAACTTGGTATGGCATCACCTTATCAACTATGTTACCAAATAAAATTTCATAGTGGCAATTAGGTTGTAGTTCTGAAAATTTGAAAATTACTTCCTCATGTATGAATCTTTCATCAGATAAGATAAAGGACCAAAGTAGTGGAGTCCTTGCCGTTGATTCTTACCATCGCTACAAGGTACTTCTCTGCCTCTTCATCATACATATAATGTGTGTGTATTCATTATTCATATGTACATTACTCCTTGCTTGAGCAAACAATTTGGCAGGATGATGTAGGTATAATGAAAGACATAGGATTTGATGCATACAGATTCTCTATTTCATGGTCTAGGATTCTACCTGGTGAGGAGGAATCTTCAGCTTCATTTATTCTTTTGATTCTCAATTTAATTGTTTTCTAGTTATGGTAACATGTGACTTATATATATCAATGACTACATGAACTTAGACCTTAATTGATGATTCAACATTGGTCATATATTTGGTTCAGGTGGAAACCTGAGGGGAGGTATCAATAGAGAAGGCATCACATATTACAACAACCTTATCAATGAACTCCTATCAAATGGTTTGAATCGATCTTTCTCTTACATACATATGTACCAAAGTGTAATATTTTCTCACTCATAACCACAGGTTTGCAGCCCTTTGTAACTCTATTCCATTGGGATCTCCCTCAAGCCCTTGAAGATGAATATGGTGGTTTTCTGAGTCCCAATATTGTGTGAGTAGTTTTTGTTTTTGTTTTTGTTTTTTTTTTTTTTTGAAATACCAAACCTTTTAAATAATATATACATGGTCTTCCCTTAACTCCCTTGTAAATGATGTATTGTCTTTAGGAAGGATTTTTCAGACTATGCAGAGATTTGCTACAGAGAATTTGGTGATAGAGTGAAGAACTGGATTACTTTAAATGAGCCACTCACCTTCACCATCCAGGGTTATGCAAATGGATTATTTGCACCAGGAAGATGCTCCAAGTGGTTGCCCTTAAACTGCAGTGCAGGGGATTCTAGTACTGAACCCTATTTGGTCACTCACCACCAGATTCTTGCTCGTGCAGCTGCTGTCAAAGTCTATAGAAACAAGTATCAGGTTACCATGTAAACCACTCTTGTAATTCACTACACATTGGAAATGGATTTGGTGCAATCAATAGTTACTGCAGTTAGTGATCTCAGTCGTCGATAAGAACGAACAATTGATATTTTGAATTTCCAATTTGTTGAAGTCAAGATGTAAGCCATTGGATCTTCCATTCAATGGCTTAGATCGGTTGACTGCAGTGACTACATAGACTACTGACTGCAGTAAATCCGAGTCTCTACACATTAACATAAACTGAAGAAGACTCGTCAAATTAGTCTTTGGTAAAGTAGTAGAGGTAAATTTAACTTGGGGTGGCTTATTTTATTTAGATTTCTCAAAAGGGACAAATTGGAATAACATTGAACACTCCATGGATAATACCACTTTCCCAATCAAAGGAAGACATAGATGCAGCATCTAGGGCGCTTGCTTTCCTATTTGACTGGTAATTTTTCCAACTTACTCTTCTTTTAGCTCCACATCTATCCCGGTGGCAATTTATAAAAACTTAATAACATGATTTTAATGACTATGCATTGACAGTGTAAAAAAAAATAAATTATATATGCATCCAATCACATCTCACCTTGTAAAAATTTGTGGAGATATTTATGAAGTAAAATACCATATTGACATCATGGTAAATTATGATTGAGTGGATATATAAATTTTTTTACACTGTCAATGCATAATCATTAAACTCTATAATTTTATATTTTTTTGACAATCTGCCTGATGGATAGGAATTCTTAACAAAAATTGTTTCCTGATGTGCGAGGTTTATGGAGCCACTAAACTCTGGTTCATACCCTGTTGAAATGGTTAATAACGCTGGTGAAAGATTGCCAAAATTTTCAAGGGAGCAAGCCTTGATGGTTAAAGGATCCTTTGATTTCTTAGGACTTAACTATTACACCGCAAATTATGCAGCCAATGCCCCTTTCACAAGTCAATACCAAACTATCTTCACAGATGCTTGTGTTATTCTCACAAGTAAGACACAATAGGTGAAATATTTATATTGGTTTCATTTTGATCTTTCTTATGTTTCATAATGCATTTGTTTACTTAAAGTCTTATTTGTTTCATCAGCAATGAGAGACGGAGTTCAAATTGGTCCAAAGGTAAGTGCATATTTTGGTATAATTGCTTAACACATTCAGTAAATACAAAATTTTAATTTCATTGCTCAACTAGAAAACTTGATAAAAAGGGGGTTGGCAGGAAACTGCATTTGTACCATTGAAGGCAAAATCACCTATTTACCTTCAACAAAAATAAGTAAATTTTTTAAAAAGCAATTATTTGTGAGTGTGAAATTTGCAGGCTGCCTCAGACTGGTTATACATTTATCCAAGAGGAATTCAAGATCTTCTACTCTACATTAAGGAAAAGTTCAACAATCCAGTCATCTATATAACAGAAAATGGTAAGTATCTACCAATAAGAATTTATGTACATCAACTCAGCCAAGCTATCTCTTTTTTCACCTAACAAAGTTAAACAATATAAATGTTTTGATCTCCATGTAGGGGTTGATGAACTTAATGATGGCACAAAATCACTTGAGGACAACATGAGAATAGACTATATTAGTAACCATATTTCCTATGTTCAAAGTGCCATACAGTTAGTTTCCCTTTCTCATGTAGTGTTGTGCATTCAGTTAGGCTAGGTTCGGTAAATATAAGCTATAAGCTAGCTTATAGCTGAAAAGATAGCTGATAGCTGATAGCTGAAAAGCTAGCTAATTAAAATTGAAGTGTTTGGTAAGATTAGCTGTTTAACTAACTGATAAATATAAAATGACGAAAAAGTATAAGATTTTATCGTTATTTTAAATTTGAAAAAAGGTTAAAGAATAAAATAATGAGGATAAAAATGGGACAAAGGATAAAAATCTATAAGCTATAAGTTGAGATATCTCAAAAAAAGCTACTACCTCTGGTCCTATTTATAAGAGGAAAAACACTTTTTTTGTTCATTGAATAACTCATGTATTTGATTATTGAATAACTCATGTATTTGGTCTATAACCAAATACATGAGTTATTCAATGAACCAAAAAAGTGTTTTTCCTCTTATAAATAGGACTAGAGGTAGTATAAACTAGTGTGATAAGCTTGCTTTCATTCGGTTAAAGAAGCTTATAAGCTAGTTTAATAAGCTATAAGCTAACTTCTTGGCTTTACCAAACCGAAAGCTTAGTCTATTATATTAGTTACCTTTCTTTTAGGAATTTGATATTTGATATATAAACTAAAACAAATACAATTGGCAGGAAAGGTGTCAATGTCAAAGGCTACTTTGCATGGTCATTGTTGGATAATTTTGAATGGGCAGATGGGTACACTGTCCGATTTGGAATGGTTTATGTTGATTATAAAGATGGATTGAGCAGATATCCTAAGAAATCAACTGAATGGTTCAAAAAGTTTCTCCATTGATGGAATTGATCTTGTACTACTCCTAAACTTGTTAGTCATACATATACTTGGTAAAAATAGCTCATTGTTGAATAACATTTCTTAGTTTTCACAATGCCAAAAAAATGGATAACATTTCCTTGTATAATTTGTGTGAGCATGTGAGAAACCAAGTAATTAATTGAAATCTAAGTGGAACTCATAAATTTGTGTTCGAGTAATTTTTTGTTTTAGGAGAGTTACGATATGTGGTGTGGTGAGGTGATGCAAACAGTGGCAGTTTGGGTGGGTCTAAGGACCAAGGGACTAAGTGTAGACTCAGTGGCAAATACATGCAGGACCTTGAGTCAAATAAAGAAATTTTTTTAATTATAAACAATTTGAACTGCAATAGATCAATTTTAATTGTCTCAATCAATTCGATACTCAAATATATCAGTAGGCAATTAAAATATATATGACACAATTTGAATTTTCAAATCAAATAAAGAAGCAATTTTAATTATAAACAATTCGAATTACAACACTTCAATTTTAATTTTTTTGACAAAATCAAATCTACTTCATTTCACTGGAATTCAAAACAGCAATACAATGTGGGATGTGATGATAAATATGGGGACCGGCCATGGATGGAGCCACCTTTGCCAAGCAATGAGCAACTCCATTCTCTTGTCTCTGAGTACACTTGATACTTAATTTAGGAAAAAAAAAGAAGATAAAATCCCAGAGCATTCATGAATTAAAGATCCAAACTCAGAAGCATCTACTCTAGAGACTGGACAATATCAACTACAACCATACAATCTAATTCAAAAATAACATTATGAAAACCTCAATTTAATTGGTGTCCCAATCAATTCCATACTCAAATATATTAATAGACAATTAAAACTGATATGACACAATTTTAATTTCCAAATCAAACGAAGAAACAATTTTAACTATAACCATTTCGAATTAAAACAACTATATTTTTATTATTTCCTCAATCAATTCGGTACTTAAATATAATAATAGGTAATTAAAAATGATATGATACAATTTGAATTTCAAAATCAAGTTATGAAACAATTTTTAAATCATAAATATCAACATTTATATGTTGTTATTCAAAATTTAAATTGTATGATTGCAATTTTGCAATTTCGCATGATTGTAATTTCTCATGCAATATGCTTCTAATCCTTCATTGAAGGCAAATGTTATAATTGTGTATGCACCCTTTCTCCGTTTCGATTCTCATGTAGGTTTATAGTTGGATTGAGCTTCCAAAGATATGATTCAGTGATGTGTTCCTCCTCTCTGATCTGGTTAGTCACAGTGAGGGTGTGTACCTCCAAAGGCACTCAAACGCTTAAGTCAATATGTATCTTAGCCTTTAGTTAGGAAATATCAATAATAGCATTTATTTGCATGAAGATGCAAGTCTCTTTATATAATGTCGCCCTTAGTGGGCCATGATGGTCATGTTCCATGTTTCGAGGTCATACCTCATGATTGTGCCACTTATGTGTTATGGGGTAGGTACCCTCTATTGTCGGGTTAATCCATCTCTCTTCGATACCGTTTGTGGTTTCCCAGGCTTCCTCCTTTGTCGGTCTTACTCATGAGATGGTAAGGTCTCCGCCAGTAGAGGTCACATGTTGACCTTCTCTGTCATGTTTTTTAGGGTTTCCCATATTGATGACCCTTTTTGCAATGATTTAGGCCTACTTAATGTCCCATGATGTGAAGTGACCTCTCAGTCAAATGTTAGAGTGTTGTTTTCTCTTGGACTATGAAACACGCCCAAATCAACCCTCAATTTTGCTAGTTGTCATATAGTCAAAGTCGACTCTACCTATATGTAAACCCCATCCTTCAATTAGTCTATGTTGCACATTATATGGAAGTTGATTGATGCAATTTTGGAAACATAAGAATTTTAACATCAACATGACTGCTCCATAAGGATAACCAAGATCATGCATAATATTTTACATAATTTTATCTCACTCACTCACGATCCTTTGCTTTTCCATTGTCCAAAATTTTATGCTTTTCCAAAAAAATTTAATTATTTCGTCTTGATTATCGATTATGTGATTTTCGATTGTTTGAACTATTAAACATCATGGTTTATTCTCAGTATCAATTATGATTTCATCATCTCACCAACAAAAAAAAAATTATGATTTCATCAACTATTATCAATCAAATCTGAATGGATAAATATGGATTTGTGCAACCTATTTTTATATATGTAGTCTGCAACCTACAAAATCTTGACCCCAACTTTTATTTGACTGAATAATTTCCACATTTCGTCTCCATTAGTGCCATCCGGATTACCACTCATGGATCTCAAGCATGATTTCATTGATGATGTTTTTCCCAAAAATGAGAGCTAGTGTTAGCACTGATTCCTTGAATTGTTAGGTCAAGGGAACCTCCTAAGAATGCAGAGAAGGGAAATTGGATTGTAAATTCTTCTTGTTTATTTCATTTCTCACTAACTGCATATATAGCCAATTACAACAACAATCAATTAGTGATCCAAGGGTACACCTTGATTATAGGGAATACAATGCTAGATTCTTTTCAACGGAATGACAACTAATGAAATCTGCTAGAGATCCTAACAATCCTGCATAACTAACTCGGTGGAGAAGAGAGAGGAATAGTGCTGAGCTGCCCTTCTTCTAGAACCTTGTTTGTGACTCTTTTTCCCTTCACGTAATCCTGCAAGTATGCAGGTTCCTTGATAGTTCTTTTGGTTCGGGCTTCGTTAGCAATTGGGCCTTTTTTGATAGGTTTGGTTTGGGCTGTTGAGTTATTGGTGGTAACAATACCACCGTCCTGGAAATACACCTTGTCCTCAAGGTGATAATTGGCGCATAAATCATCCCAATTCTCCCAACTTGTGTCTTCAGGAGCCAGCCCAGACCATTGGACCAAAACAAGGCGCACAGGAGGTGTAACTGAGGAGTCAAGCTTGGTATCCAGGATGGATAAAGGTTCGATCACAGGTTTGTTATCACAAGCCAATGGTGGTAAGGCAGCAACCTGAGTAGGAATCGGACCTTGATGGGCTTTCAACAGTGAGTAGTGAAATACGGGATGAATCTTGGAAGCAGCGGGTAAGTCCAGCTGATAAGCTACAGGGTCGAATTGGGCCAGAATTTTGAAAGGTCCATAGAAGCGTTTGGATAATTTGGAGTATGAAGAGCCTGTGACAGAGAGTTGGCGATAAGGACGTAACTTGACATAGACATAGTCTCCGATGTTGAAGGAAACATCTCTACGCTTGCGGTCTGCGAAGAGTTTCATCTTAGCTTGGGCCTTTGAGAGGGATTGTTGCAGCTTGGAAATGAGTTATTGGCGTATGGAAAGCAAGTGGTCTAATTCTTCAATGGAAGAAGAGCCTAAAAGGCACTGAGGGACTGAAGGGGGAGGCTTACCAAAAATGACCTGGTAAGGACAAAAGCCAGTGGCAGTGTGAGTAGGGTGTTATAACTCAATTCAGCCAAGCTTAAAAACTGGAACCACTGAGAAGGTTTGTGATGTACAAAAGAGCGAAGGTATTGCTCTAAAACGCGATTAAAAACCTCAGTTTGGCCATCCGTTTCTGGGTGATAGGCCGTACTCATGCCCAGTTTAGTGCCACACAGCTTAAACAATTCATGCCAGAAATTGCTAATGAAAATAGGGTCTCTATCCAAGACTAAACTGCGGGGAATGCCATGATGCTTACAAATGGTGTCCATAAAAAGGGAGGCAACCTTGTGGGCTGTGTAATTGGGAGGAAGAGCTCCTAAATGTTGGAACCTAAACGATTGAGAAGTTTAGACCCTCATTAATTTTGATGATAGCAAAGTATTTCACAAGAGAACAATTTATCTTCTAACATATCTTTGAGTGTACAGGTATCAAAGATTCATATATATGTACAAATCACTCAAGGAAGAAGAAGAAATTTACAAAAGAATTGAATACAATCCACTAGTGTCAACATCCAACTCACTCCAAATAGTCTTGCTAGACAAAGAAGCGCCCAACAAGTTGTTACTTCTTGACACGTGGAATACCAATTGCCGCGAAGGCGTCCGGGTCTCTATTCTCGAAGCGAAGGCCTGATCTCTTTAATGAAGCACGGATGATCACGTTTTGCTCTTAGCCTCGATCGCTCGAACCAATTCGAATTTGATTTTGTGTGCTCATTTTGATGTACGAGGAAGCTGTAAAGGTGACACCTTTAACATAAGACAAAAATCATAAGGCAATTACAAATAGCAGATAGTACTAAAACTAGAATGTGTACTATTCGATATTCTCTGAAAAGAAAAGGACTACATTTCAAATTACCTTACTCAATGGAAAGGAGATATTTTTACCGCAATCTGCAATACCTTTGAAGACTTATATAAATACCACAAGGTATTCATTGAAGAAATGTTGGAAAAACTGCGGAAGAAACTTCATTCTAAAAGCAATATTACTCAAGTGAACAATCAAGTTTCGTACAAGTTTCTCGGTCCACATAGAACTAAACTCTGGCCTTATACTTTTTAGAAAGTCATTCTGCTTTGAGCTTAATCTTTTCATCCTTCTCTGCGTGAGAGTTATTTTGATTGTAATCAAAGTATAATCTCTTTTGTAAACTGTATTTGGCCTAGTTAAGGCTCTCGCTCTCAAAGGCTCGACTATACCCGAGTCGCTGAGAAGTCGAGTAGATCACAAGTTTGCGGATGAAGAATACTTCTTGAGGAAAATTGTAATCAGCTTGATTATAGTGAAAATCCTTCAGAACGGGCGGACTAGACGTAGCTACCAGCTTGGTGGTGAACTAGTATAAATCTCTGCGCCTCATCCTCATCGCTTGACATTTATCTTTACTTTGCTCAAGAAACAAGTTTTTATAAACCGCTTAATTTTCGCATCCAGCTTTAATTCTCTCAGATCCGATATACAAACGCTTTGAAAACCTGTGTTGGAAGTTTTTACGATAGTTTATAAAGTTTTTATCTCAATTCACCCCCCTTCTTGTGTTCACGTTCAGCTGGTACCAGAGCTCGGCCTCTTGGTTGAGCACTTAACAGTGTTAAGAGAAAAGATCCTATACTCGTGGAACATGCTTCATCAAGGTGGGTCATATGAACCGCCCTCCCTCTATTCGATAGTAGAAAATTTGATTACCGGAAAGATAAGATAAAAGCTTTTTGAGACACAACAATCGAGTCGTGGGATATAGTTCAAAGTGGTTACATTCCTCCCACTAATCCTCGCGGGTGTTGCTATAAACAGCCAGAAGATTGGAACGATGAACGTAAAAGAGATATCAAATCAATCAAAAGGTTGTAGATTCATTAACTTTATCCGTATATGACGTAAAAAGAATATGATAAATGTGGCAAATTTGATAATCGCCATAGAAATTGGGACTCACTTGTTTTATCTTACGAAGGCTCGCCAAGTAAGAGAAAACCAAAGCTAGTACATGCTGGTTCGCCACACACGAGTTGTTTCTAAATGGAAGATGGTGAAAGCATTGAAACCATGTTTGGAAGATTTCAAACACTTGTTCATGGGTTACGTGCCCTTGGAAAAAGTTACACCACACCTCGACCATGTTTAGAAAGATCTTAAGAAGCTTGACTAAAGGGAGACCTAAGGTCACTGCTATTCAGGAAGCTAAAAAGATCTAAATGTCCTACGACTTGAAGATCTTATGAGTTCGTTGAAAGCTCATGAACTTGAGCTAAATGAAGAAGAATCAAAAAAGGGCAAGTCTATTGCTTTGAAAGTCGCCAACATAAAGTCAGCTTTTCCAAAGCCCTCTCATCAAGCAAGAAGAATCAAGACGGTCGTAAGGAGATGCTGACACATCGAAGATGAGCTCTGGCTTATATCCAGGAAGATACAAAGAATGTGGAAAGAGAAACTTCGTGAGGAAGTTTCGTAAGAAAGATACTAAGGACAAGAAAGAAAGCAAGGACAAGGCTCAAGTCATTTGCTATGAATGTAAAAAGCCTGGACATTTCAAGTCCTAATGTCCTAATCTTAAGGAGAAGTCCACAAGAAGTTCTTTTTCAAGAAAAAGAAGAAGAAGAGCTGTTCTGATGGCTATATGGGAAGATCTAGATTTATCCTCATCCGAGGAAGATATAATGAAGTAGAAACAAATCTCGCTTCTCATGGCGTGCATAATCGACTTGATTCAAGAAGAAATTAAAGAGGTAATAGTATATGATTCTACTCAACTTCAACTTGCATTCTGATGATCTTCTTAAGGACTTTGCCACTCTCTCTGCTGAGTATAAGAATTTGAAAAAGAAATTTTC
Source organism: Calophaca sinica (assembly GCA_037113605.1). NCBI lineage: Eukaryota > Viridiplantae > Streptophyta > Magnoliopsida > Fabales > Fabaceae > Calophaca > Calophaca sinica. The sequence goes on along the minus strand of CM073734.1, from coordinate 54,661,941 downwards.
AAAATTATCACAAGGCTTTCAAGCTTTAAACAAAGAAAATCAGACTAATAAAGAGAACCGTGTTCTAAACCGAAAATCAAGATTCGATGGATAACCAGCGTCTGACCGCTAACAAGCAACCAAAAGCTGAGAGCTCTCAAGTTGAAAGCTCTAAATTTTCAGGCAATCCTAAATGCAAATCAAAGGAATCTTTTTGGGATATTCTGAAAGATCTAAAGCTTTTAGAATATACAATAAAGAAACTATGACAGTGGAAGAATCCATTCATGTCAAATTTGATGACAAGAAGCCCTGGACACCCCATGTCGAGCTAGATGAATTATTTTCTAATTAAATATAGGTAATACTACAAATAGTGAACCTACATCTTCATCGTCCTGATGACCGTACACAAGAATCTTTAGAAGGTCAATTCGAAAGAGTCGAAGTACAAAGCCAATCATCCTAAAGATCGATCATAGAAAACCTCGAGATAGAGTAAGAACCAGATCCTCTTTTAAAGAGCATGCAAATATGGCACTACTCGTAAATGGAACCTAAAACGAGTGATCAAGCATTGAAAGATGAAGGTCGATTCGCCATGCAAGAAGAGTCAATCACCCAAAGAAACGATATATGGAAGTTCGGGTTACCTTACTGTAAGATAAGCAAGCTTATTGGTACTAAATGGGTATTTAGAAACAAGCTTGATGAAGATGGAAAGGTTGTGAGAAACAAGGAAAGATTGGTTGCTCAAGGGTACTCATGTGAAGTTAAGGTATTGATTTTATCGTAAACATTTGCACTCGCTGTAAGGTTAAGCTATAATGCGCATTTTGATTTCTCACGCACATCATGATATAATTCTTTATCAAATGGATGTGAAAAGTGCTTTTTGAATGGTTTTATAACTGAGGAAGTCTTTGTAAAACAACCTCCCTGGATTCAAGATATTGAATTTCGGTAACATGTCTTCAAGCTTAAAAAGGCCTCAGATGGTCTTAAAGCAAGCTCCCAGAGCTTGGTATGAAAGATCGAGTACATTTTTATGAAAATGGTTTTACCAGAGGTCTAGTAGACACTACTCTTTAGAAAACATCAAACAAGCACTTTATAATTGTTCAAATATATGTTGATGACATTATTTTTTGGAGCTACTAATGAAAGCCTTGCAAAGAATTTTCTAAGCTAATGCAAGCCGAATTCGAGATGAGCATGATGGGTGAACCAAGTTTTTCCTTGAATTCAAATCAAACAATGCAATGATGGTATATATATACATCAAAGCAAATATATCAAGGAATTGCTAAAGAAATTCAAAATGGTGGATTGTAAACCTATGTGTACTCCTATGCATCCCACATGCATTCTCGTAAAGATGAAACTGGGTAAAAGGTAGATCAGAAGATGTACGTAGGTATGATTGGATCTCTACTTTATCTTACGTACTTCAAGACTCCGGGATATTATGTTCGTGTCTCGTCTGCGGTGCTAGATTTCAATCGCATCCTCAGAGAATCACACTTTGTAATCAAGTTAAAAGAATCTTTAGATATTTGCAAGGATCTACTAATCTTGGTTTGCTTTATAAGAAATCAAAAGATTACAAGTTAGTAGGTTTCGCGGATGATCTGACTTTGCCGGAGACCGAACTGAAAGAAAAAGCACAAGTGGAAGCCAGCCAATTCCCTTGGAGCAAATCTTATCTTGGTCAAGCAAAAGGCAAAGCACGATTGCACTCTCAACAAAGAAGAACCGAATATATTTCAACAGCAAAGAAGTTGCGCCTCAACTGTGGATGAAATATCAACTTGAAGACTATATGATAAAAGAGAGTAACATTCTATCTTTTGTGATAATATCAAGTAACTGTCTCACTAAAAATCCATATTGCATTCACGAGCCAAGCACATTGAGATTACATCACTTCAAGAGACTATGTCTGGTGGTATACTAGAAATAAAATTTGTAGACACCGATCATCAATGGGTCCGACATATTTACAAAACCCTTGTCAAGATAGATTCAATTTATAAGTTAAGAAATTTAAATTTTCATCTTATAGAAGAATGATTAATCTCGTCGATAATATGCACAATCTCAAAGATCTGGTATGACATATAGCATGTATATGAATAAGCATCTTATTTGTCATAACTCATCGCCTGGTGAATCGGTTGTGCGCCCGAAAGCACACCCACACGTGTCACACGTGTTAAGGACTTAAGCATCTCATCACATCTACCGAAATCATAATTAATTATGTCTTTCGATAAATTTTTTACTTGATCTTACTTTTCTTTTTGGCGCCCAGATTTAATGAAAAGGCTGAATCTTTATTTTCTTTTTCTTTTGATTTAATTTTTGTGTGGAAATAAAAGCGATTTTTTGAAAAAGGATCTGTACCATTTTCTATCAACTGTCCCACTACTCCACATTTTTCGCTCCATCACTTCACTCGCATTTTCTTGCAAAAACTCTCTTTCTCCGCAGGTGTGTGTGTGTGTGTGTGTTTGAACCCTAAAACCTCCATCACCTCTCTACAATCGCTACCATGGCCGATGTAAAGGTTGACAATACATCGCTCTTCGATGTCTTCTCACGAGGCAAAACTCATGAATGAGAGCCGGGTTGATTTTTAGAACTTCAAGCTTTACGGCTTTGATTTTGAAGAAGCGTCGAAGGAGAAACTAGGGCCGAAAATTACTTCATCCGGGAACCAATGACTTACATCGAGCTATGCTATTAAGGAGTTCGGGGGAACGCTACTTACTCCGAGAAATCATAGAAGGACACATCAGAGGCTTTTAAGCCACGCGTCACCATCAACTCTATTGCTCGCATCAAGTGCTCGCGCTCAGAAGGAATCTCAAGCATACCATGTTAACTGGATCGACGACAGAGGACTGGAAAACGCCAACGGCCCCCCGCTTTGAAAACTACCGTGAATTGAAGAAGAAGAACATAACTCCCACGCCAAAGACTTGAAAAGCCACTACAGAGTATCGCAGAGACAAAATCATCGCTAAGAGCGTGATTCAAGGGTCGGCTCAAGCGGCATAGTGAACTACGAGCAAAAGTTCATTATGAGAAACTACATGGACGGGAAGAAAATCAATCGCCAAGGTTGATTATCAACAACTGATAAATGCTCTTGTCTTCTCAAGGAAGAGGCTGTCGATAAGAAGAATATCGCCAAGGTTATCCCTTATGGAGTTCTTTCTCTCCATAATGATGATTAAAGACTGTTAGAGGAAGTCAATCGACTCTTCTATCAACACGTAAGAAAAAGAAAATACTTTTGGTGTTGGCGCTACTGTTCGCCCGTAAGTTTTGAGTAAACATTTGGTCGAGAATGCATGATAACTGGCTCTATGATCAAGAATGTGAAATTAGAGTAACAGAAGGAGAAGGGTGAAAAGAAAACCACCGTAAGCGCTCAATGGTACTCTGTGAAGAGACAGCTGAATCTCCTTCATGGAGACAAGAAGAACAAAAATGTAAGGTGGCTCCCCAGACCTCATCGTTGAGGAACCAGGTAAGATGAGGATAGAATTCCCATGTAAAGGTCTTGGAGAAAAAGTTTAGGCCAACATCCGAAAAAGATGCTTCACGTCCGGTGGAAGCAAGTCCTCCCCTCATCCTCGCGGCATAAGGTTCCGAAAGAACAAAAAGAAGGTTGACCAGTTAAGTCTTCGGGAGCTTAACCCAAAGATACCCGACTTTACTTCATCGATAAGTCAAGATCTATCTTTGATGCTCATGATATTATTCCTCACACCCTATTGTCTCTGCTTTGACAACCACTAACACAACCACAAACAAAGAAAACCAGGTGAGACTCCGACAAACCTCTACCTCTCTAAAACCTACTCAATCATCATCTTATACACTCAACCTCGACCTACCACAAAATTCTTCAAATACTTCACTTACCACATACATTTCTAAACTTCACTCATCCCTTTAACCTATTATTCAAAGTACCTCCCATTAATCCCTTCAAACCCTACACACCTAAAACCTATAAAATCACCTCAAAACCACTCCCACCTTTACTCACCATTACCCATAAACCTACATGCACTTTGGTGGAAGGAAGAATGTTCCATGTATTAACAAACCACGGTTTGTTAAGTATGAGTTATATCACAAAGATCTACAATCGCCCATCTACATGACAATCAAAACCTTCACCTTCCTGAGCTGCCAGATCGAGATTGCCTCTCCTGATGAATGCTACCTTCAAGGATGGAGAAGACCACTTTCGATGTCATTCAAAGGAAGATTGAGACCAGCACTGGTAGTAAGCAATTCCCTTCTCTCGCGACCTTCCTAGATCCCTACCACAAACTGAATCGCCATCATTGAAGAATGCGTATGGATCACGATGAAGAAGGCGCCTTCACGCAATCGTCTCGAGATGAAGAAGATCAAGTAATCGCACAGCTCAGGGGATCCTTCGCTTGTATCGTTGAAGATCGTACTGCATGCACAAAGGTGGCTACCTTAGTCTATCCCCTCGGGAAAAGGAAAGTTAACCTCGCTTCTGGCAAGTAGCCATTCAAAGAAGATCGCTCACAGAGTACGAGAAGTGCTCCCAAGAAGTACAATCTTAAGGAATTCTCTAAGCTTCCGATTGCCAAGATCACCGAGATCATGCCGTAAGGTTCTACCTTAGTTCTCTCAAGGAAGACGAATGGAGAATCGCTCTCAAATCCGGCCGCACAATGCAAGAGAAAGCCACAATTCCAATAGTTGGTACTATCGCCAGGACCATCGACATCAACTGCCCGGAATAGTCTACTTTGATGATATGTTCAGATGTTCAGTAATCAGATCACTTGACTGCATGAAGACATATGTCCAATGGGCTGCTGTGACCAAGCACTTTGACATTGGATTTACTGGAGTCAATGGTCAAGTCGCGAAAAGATAAAGCTACGTTACCATGCCTCGCCTCTTGCTTACGTAAGATGAGCGGAAAATCTCGAGAAGATTATACCGCGTAAAATGAAGGACTTTCTTTGCTTCTCAAGCATTGAGTGACTTCATCAAGGATATGGGGAGAAGAAGTTTCGGGAATAAGTCGATGCTTTACCGGCCGACGTGCTTCTCAAGATAGGAAACTATCTTCATGGATTTGTGATCCGTAAGAGGTGGAGAAAAGGAGAAGAATTCAATCAAAATCTCGAAAGGTAGGAAACTTGGAAGTCTCATCAAATGGTTTATACCAAATGATGCGTCTTTCAAAAGGCTCACCGTAAGAAGGACTTGAGACTAAGTTTCAACCTGGAGGTGCGCTAGCAGAGCATCGTAAGATGAAACCCGCACTGCAAGTCGGACCTTTCTACTTCTACTCCTGCAGTTGAAATGGTCATCATTCCTAAAGCAGAGTTTGAAGAAATGAAGGCCACTAATCTGAAAGTCACTCAACTGGAGAATGCACTAAAGCTGTTCTATGAACGTCTCAACATCCCTCCACCACCACCAAACCCTTGATTATTTTTTGTGTGATATAAATTTTTTTGGTACTCTCATATTTTTATATATATATATATATATTCAGTGTTTTTATGATTATTTGACTATACACACCTATATCTGATTATCTGTTTATATAACTTCAAATTTTTCTAAGCCATTCTTTGACTATGATGTGCTTTACACTCTTTTTGTCTGATGACAAAAAGGGGAGTAAAAGAAAGGTCTGATGAACACGTGAAAGTCTGATTAACAAATTCACCGTCCGATGAATACACTAAAACCAAAGTATCATGCATATCATTTCATACATAGCATTTGTATGGTTATTCATTGCTCGAATATCTATTAATGCATTGATATTCATTGACCCAATAATCTAACAATGATCAATAAAATTGGTACTATGAAAATCTTTTTGATAAAATGTAAATCAGCATCCGATCTCACTTTGTTAAAAATATGCTCTGATACATCTACGTATTTTTGCGATCACTTAAATGAATTTGTTTATCAACAATCGCCTTAATACCAGAATTGTCTTATATATCTTAATTGTTAAATTCAGGGGGAGACCCTTGATGTTATTTTGAAATTAAATTGTTCATCAACCTTGGATATTTGTCATCATCAAAAAGGGGGAGATTGTTGGAACCTAAACTATTGAGAAGTTTAGACCCTCATTAATTTTGATGATAACAAAGTATTTCACAAGAGAACAATTTATCTTCTAACATATCTTTGAGTGTACAGGTATCAAAGATTCATATATATGTACAAATCACTCAAGGAAGAAGAAGAAATTTACAAAAGAATTGAATACAATCCACTAGTGTCAACATCCGAACCCACTCCAGCGTCTTGCTAACAGTAAGCGTCCAGCAGTGTTACTTCTTGACACATGGAATACTCAATTGCTGCGAGCGTCCGTCCTCTGTTCTGAGCGAGCGTCTGATCTCTTTAATGAAGCACATGACGATCACGTTTTTGCTCTTAGCCTCAGATTGTTCTGGAAGGGAATTCGAATTTGATTTTGTGTGCTCATTTTGATGTACGAGGAAGCAAATGTGACACCTTTAACATAAGACAAAAATCGTACAAGGCAATTGCAAATAGCAGATAGTACGAAAACGGTAATGTGTACTATTATGATATTCTCTGGAAAGGAAGAAAATGACTACATTTCAAATTACCTCACTCAATGGAAAGGAGATATTTTTACTGCAACGGTAATACCCTTGAAGACTTATATAAATACCCCAATGTATTCATTGAAGAAATGTTGGAAAAACTGTGAAGAAACTTCATTCTAAAACAATATTACTCAAGTGAACAATCAAGTTTCGTGCCAAGTTTCTGGTCTACATAGAACTGAACTTAGCGTCTTATACTTTCTTTTAGAAAGTCATTCTGTTTTGAGCTTAATCTTTTCATCCTCTCTGTGAGAGTTATTTTGATTGTAATCAAAAGTATAATCTCTTTTGTAAACTGTATTTGGCCTAGTTAAGGCTCTATTCCTCAAAGGCTCGATCATCGAGTCGTTTTGAGAAGTTGAGAGTATTGTCAAGTTTGTGACAGAAGAATACTCTTGAGGAAAATTGTAATCAGTTGATTATAGCGAAAAATCCTTCAGGAACGAAGGGACTAGACGTAGCTACCAGTTGGTGGTGAACTAGTATAAATCTCTGCGTCTCATCCTTTACTGCTTTACATTTATCTTTACCTTGCTCAGTAAAACAAGTTTTTATATACTATTTAATTTCTGCATCCGGTTTAATTCTCTGCATTCGATATACAAACAGTTTTGAAAAACCTGTGTTGAAGTTTTTACGTATAGTTTGCGAAAAGTTTTTAACACAATTCAACCCCCCTTCTTGTGTTCACGTTCACTAAGTGGATACCCTTGGAGAAATGATCTATAATAACTAATATGACTATGAAGCCATAGGAAGGAGGTAAGCCGGTGATGAAGTCGAGAGAAAGATCTTCCCAAATTGCTGAAGGAATAGGAAGCGGCTGTAAGAGTCTGGCAGGCTTTTTATTGTCATGCCGCATTTGTTGGCAGATGGTACACTGAGCCACAAAGAGCTTAACATCTTGGCACATGCGGGGCCAGTAAAAATTTGCTTGAAGACGAGACATGGTCTTGGAAATGCCCATGTGACCCCCAATAGGTGAACTATGAAACTCTTCCAACAAAATGCTGCGAAAAGAGTTGGCTGCATTAAGCCAAACTCTGTCTTTGAATAGCAAAAGACCTTGATGAATTTTGTAGTTAGGGAAGGCAGTCGGATTAGCTTGCACCTGATTAAACAGGGAAGTGTACTCTGGACTGGCCAATAAGGATTGTCTTAGCTAATCCAAGAAAATGAAGCGAGGCATTGAGAGAGTGGGGTAGGTTGCTGGAGTGGGGGCGCGAGAAAGGAGGTCTGCCACCACATTGATTTTGCCGGATTTATATTGGATAGTGTAGTCATAGCCCATAAGTTTGGAGAGATAGATTTGTTGTTCAGGTGTCTGAATTACTTGAGAAAGAAGTTCCTTCAAGCTCCGGTGATCGGTGAAAATAACAAATTTGTGCCCCAAGAGATATTGACGCCACTTCTTGACCGCAGAAGTAATGGCGTGGAGTTCGCGAACATAAGTTTAAGATCGCTGAAGACATGGACAGAAAGGCTTGCTGAAGAAAGTAATTGGGTGATTATTCTGCATCAAGAGTGCACCCATAGCTACACCAGAGGCGTCAGTCTCCAAGACAAAAGGTTGAGAGAAATCCGGTAAAGTGAGAATAGGTGCGGCAGTCATGGCACACTTGAGGGTGTCAAAGGCCTCCTGAGCCTCGGCGGACCAGACAAAGGCATTCTTGCGAAGCAACGCAATGAAAGGGGATGCAATGGCAGCATAACCGCGAATGAACTTGCGGTAAAATTCGGTCAACCCCAAGAACCCACGTAGAGCAGTGGTGGAGGTGGGAATTGGCCATTCAACCATGGCCTACAATTTGGAGAGGTCTGGCTTGACACCTTAGGAAGAGACAATACGGCCCAAGTACTCCAATTGTAGTTGAGCAAAAATACACTTAGAACGCTTCAGAAAGTAGTGCCCTGAGTACAACTTAAGAAAAACTTGCTCCAAATGGTCAAGATGAGAATCTAAGGATGGACTATAAACCAGAATATTATAAAAAAAATAGTGACGAACCTACGAATGAACGGTTGAAGCAGATCATTCATGGCAGCCTGGAACGTGGAAGGGGCGTTACAGAGGCCAAAAGGCATAACGCGGAATTCATAATGGCCCAAGTGTGTGCGAAATACCGTCTTAGGGATATCCTCAGGATGCATGCGGATCTGGTGAAATCCGTGGCGAAGATTGAGCTTGGAAAACCACGAAGCACCACCAAGCTCGTCCAGAAGTTCGTCTATGGTGGGCATGGGAAAACCATCCCGAATCGTGATAGCGTTGAGAGCTCTGTAATCAATGCAGCACCGCCAGGTACCATCCTTTTTCTTGACCAATAAGACTGGAGAAGAGAAGGGGCTCCGGCTTGGTTGGATCATGTGGGATGTTAACATCTCATTAATCCGCCGTTCGATTTCGCCTTTCTAAAAGTGGGAGTACCGGTAAGGACGGACAGAAACAGGGGAAGAATTTGGGGTGAGGTGTATACAGTGGTCAATGGCACGGGAGGGTGGGGCTAAGGAAGGGGTATTGAAAATGGTAGAGAAGCGGCGAAGTATTGCTTCAATGGCAGGGAGAGGGTGACTTTCAGTGGTATCGGGTGGAGGAGAGGAATGTTGGGGAAGCATCTGAATGTGGAGGAATTCAGAGGCGACATTAGTTTGTACACATTGTTTCAATTGAGGTGAAGATATAAACTCTGGGCTGGGTGGGGAGGTGGCCCGAAGGGTTGTTGGTTGGCCTTGATGATTAAATGAAATAGATAGGGCTTCATAGTCCAAAGTCACAGGCCCAATGGACTTGAGCCAAGGGGCCCCCAATACAACACCAGCGCCACATAATGGAAGAATGTAGAAGTCAACCGAAAAAGAGATGTCATTCAAAGTGACCTGCACCCCTGGGCAAAGTCGCGTGCAATCCATGGTGTTGCCGTTTCCCACCATAACACAGAGTCTGTTCACCGGAGTGTACGGCAAGGAGAGGAACTTGGCAACTCTCTCTTGAAGGAAGTTATGAGTACTACCTCTGTCAATGAGGACGAAAAAATGGTGAGATGCGATAACGACCCAGGAGAATTGTTGTTGTGCCGGAGCAGCCCGAAAGAGCATGGAAGCTGATCTAGGCTTCAGGGGGAGGTGATTCCGGTGAAGAAGGAGTATCCAATGTGGCCAAAGAGGGGGGTTCCTCAATAATGACTGGGTCGGGGGCTTCCTCTTACACGAGAAGGAAGAATCGGCTCTTGCACTTATGATTAGGCGTAAAGGTTTCGACGCAATTGTAGCAAAGGCCCTTCTCGTAGCGAGCGACCATTTCCTCCGGGGAGAGTTTACGAAAGTTGATTCTGGGTAGGGCGGGTAAAAGGGGTGGGTTTGAAGAAGGGGATGGAGAGTGTGGGGAAGAGGTGTTTGAAAGGAGGTGTGTAGTGGAGGGTTTGCCCTTAAATTGGCGGTGGCGCTCATCTATTTTATCCTCCTTTAGTTTAGCAAGGGCAATGGCTTGGGACAAGGTCGCCAGACGCAAGGCTTGGACCTCACGACGAATTTTCGATGAGAGGCCGAAAATAAAGCAACCCAATAAGATGGAGGGGGAAGGCCGACGATACGGTTGGCAAGTCGCTCGAATTCGTTGAGATAGGCGTTCAAGGAGCCCCGCTGGGAAAGTTTGAACAGAGCGCCAGAAGGATCATCATAGTAAGATGGGGAGAAACGGGTTTCCAAGGCTTGGAGGAGACCGAACCAAGAGGTGATGAGGCCGTTGCGGTGCATCCACTGGAACCAACTCAGTGCTAGACCATCCATGTAGAAGGATGCGATGGTGATGCGTTCCGCTTCTGGGGTGTGATGGAAATCAAAGAATTGGGAGATCTTGAAGATCCATCCCATAGCATCAGAACCATCGAATCGGGGAACCTCTAATTTCATATGGGGTTTAGGCAAAATGGTGTTAACGGGTGGTGGTGGACGAGGTGGAGAGGGGGGCGAGTGGATAGGGTGGCAAGTTGATCAAGGATGTTGTCAACTTTGGCAGAGAGCTCATTGAAGCGTTCGGCATTGGTAGGTCGATTAGCCATGGGAGGAGAAAATTTGGAAAATGAAAGCACCAAATTGTTAGCACTAATTCCTTGAATTGATAGGTCAAGGGAACCTCCTAAGAATGCAGAGAAGGGAAATTGGATTGTAAATTCTTCTTGTTTATTTCATTTCTGACTAACTGCATATATAGCCAATTACAACAACAATCAATGGCCAATACATTAGTGATCCAAGGGTTCACCTTGGTTACAGGGAATACAATGCTAAATTCTTCTCAATGAAATGACAGCTAATGAAATCTGCTAGAGATCCTAACAATCCTGCATAACTAACTCGGTGGAGAAGAGAGAGGAATAGTGCTGAGCTGCCCTTCTTCTAGAACCTTGTTTGTGACTCTTTTTCCCTTCACGTAATTCTGCAAGTATGCAGGTTTCTTGATAGTTCTTTTGGGTCGGGCTTCATTAGCAATTGGGCCTTTTTTGACAGGTTTGGTTTGGGCTGTTGAGTTATTGTTGGTAACAGCTAGTATTTGTTGGTTAGGGTGCTAAGGCTTTGGCAAATGTTTGATATTAAAAAAAGAAAAATACCCTTCTCAATGAAAATTGTCCTTGAAGACAGTAAGGTATGTTTTCTCTGATTTTTGGGCTCTTTGTTTTGGACAACAGATTTATTACAAATCCTTATTGTTTTTTAAATAGATAATATATCAGCCACTGTAAAAAAGGCCTTGATCATATACAAATTTGACAAGCAGAACTTTCAGATTGGTACCATGTAAAGATTGCCAATGATGATGGTGTATTAAAGATGGTTTTTTTCTTTCACTCCACCATCAAATGTATTTGCAAATGGTTTTGATATTGATTTCTTGGTTGGTAAGTTTTAGTAGACACCATTTTGTAGTATTGCTTAAGGTCTCAAAGCTTACATCATTTCCATTTTTTCGTAAATTTTTGTTGTGTACTATATGTCTTTGGAGTTCTAGCTGGTGTTGGAGTTAAGAGGGAATACGAGAGAGACTGAATTAAAAATTAAGATGAATGTAATCATCTTGATAATGATGGGCTAGGTTTCCTTTTGTTAATGGCATAATTTACATGAAATTGCATCAATATAAAATGTTTTAATTTTTCCTCAATTTGCCTAATTTTTACTGATATAGTTATTGATGATTTGTTGTTGTATTTTTTAATAGTTATTGATTTAAGTTCACCCTATTTTGCTCTTTTATCAATGAGTTGAACTCATTCCTTTCCTCCAGTGATGTTGAGAATGTCGTAATTGCTATTTTGTTTGTAAAAGTGAAGGTGTTCCAAGGTCAGTTTTTTAATGATATGGGTTGTGTATCATGTTATTGCTTCATCGATGTGTCATCTCGGTTGTACTTGCTAAGCCTTTTTTTAAATATACAGACCTATTCTCCAAAGTTCTATCCACTCCAGTAAGATTATACTTAATCTCGAATCTTTTGAAGTAGTAGAACTAAATTTGAAGTGATTGAACTTTGTAAAGTTACATTGGATCAGTCTTTTAGGTTCTATTCATATCATATTATATTTGGGTTGTATTTTTACTATTAGAATGATGGAAAATATGACTCTCAGCCCAATGATTAAGTCAACTACTCAAGCCTCGAAGAGTAAGCATTGCGGAGGAATTTTTATCTTTGACTCCAAGGAGTCCCACTGATGCTTTGAAACAATGTAATGAGGTAATCATTATACCATAATTGATGTCACCTTTACCACCTTCAATTATGTAACATCCCACTCTTTCTAACCTTGGTTATGGATGATTAGTTACTTAATTGTGTGCTTAGAATATGTGTTTGATGTATGGATAGGTTTAAAAGTGACTAAAATAGAATTTTAGAGTTTGTTCCACATGCTTAAGCATGGGCTAATACAATAATCCAGCATTGGCGTGGACTTGGAGAACGCCAGAGCGTGGCCTACATGGTGTGGTAGACACATGGGAGTCCGACACGAAGCAATGAGGACACTTATTGCAATTTCTTGACGGAGAACTCACCTATACCCAACTCTTTGATGCAGGTGAGGAGCATGCCAAAACATGTGCATGCTTTGGCGTTGAGTTAGTGAATGCTTCAACGTTGACATTAAAACCTATTTAAGCTAAAACTTATTTTATTTTCATCTAATTCGAAATTATATGATCTTCTTCAACCTTGAACACTTGGAAACTCTGAGAACTCCTTTTGTGGACTTTAAAGTCCATTTCCAACCCATCCAAACATTGAAACCCTAATCCAACAGCTCCTGCGATCATAGGAGCTTCTACTTCGTCTCTGGTTTTTGTTTGAGCAAAATGATCATCATACGATACACATATGTGCTTATGACAAGATTTGGGCTTACGATTTGGTGTAGATTCACAGTTGAATATGTGAGCAAGATTTTTAGTGTTTGGCGGCATCTCGTAGACTGTGGTAAGCTTACATTTTGGATGTTGAATTCTCGTTTGATATTGCTTATCGATCATAATACTGTTTCTAGACCGGTTTAGGATTTTTGGTGAAATTTTGAGTACTTTTGTGCACCTGTTACGGGAAATTAGAGGTGGGATGTCAAAATGATGATGTGGGCAGTGACAGCTTGTGTTGGTGGTGTTCTTGATCTCGAGCATGTACGGGGGACATTCAGCTTTCGACTCATAATCAAGTGGGAGGAAATCATCGGGAAAGCTAGATTAGTAATAATATTTAATGTGGCATTGGGGACCCATAACCTTATGCACGTGTTGTGAACTACAGTACCTAAACCTGTATTAGGGACTACAAGTGGGTAATACCAATTCGAGTTACACATTGTAGGTTTCACAATCAAACATTGTTTATATGACTACTTGATGCTATGCTTGTTGATTGGTTGAATCACATGTTGTGATTGGTTGAGCTTGATATGTTGTGCTAGATACCTTGTGCTTTGATTGATGAATATGCTTGTTTAATAATATGTGATAGCATGTGATCCGGTTGATTATACCGTATGACAATGAATTTAAATATGAGTTTGGCTTCTTAGATTGGTAGTATGAGTAGGGTATTTGACCTCAGTAATAGATGATGATATGATTGAATTGAGAAGTATCCCAGTTGGATATAAGTCTCTGGAGATGGTGCATGTGTGGTCAAGATAATAGGCTCATATATCATAATAATGATGGATGATTACATATCATAGTATATGCATAACCATCCTCTTCGGAGGTGGTATCTGGCCTTGGGGTGAGTTAATGTTACCTGGGTGACGTGCTCTGGGAGGAGAAAGCCAGGAACATGTTCATCAATATCTGATCAAGTCAGGCTTTAGGAGGAGGTTATCACAACAATAAAAACCCTACAGCGACCAACATGCATATAAACTTAGTAGCATAGTAGTATAGGCTTAATCTTAGACAATGAACTTGAACATGATTGAATAACGTTGACTCTAACTTGAGTGTATATTGTATTACTATTTGTTGTGAACACAATATATTACTCTTACTATCTCTTGATTCCCTATGTTTGACGAATAATATGTCTTACCTTCTGTGTTTCTTTACCATGTACTCTCTCTTTCTAGTATCGTCAGATCGTGATAGAATCTGGAGAGGATGACAATTGGATCCTAAGGATCCTACTGCAGTAGTCGATTGAGAGCACAATGGAAGTTATCTTCCACAATAAAGGAGGACAATGCTGGTACTGCACTTCTCTACTTCTAAAGTCGTGTACAAAGTCTAATTACATGTCATTTATCCTTATTACATGTCATTTCTCCTTAGGTGATGAGTCTACGAGGAATAATATAGGTAATTTTAAGGTCACTATGAGGCTACCCTTTGAGGAGATGTGGCGAGCCCTCCCTGCTCACATTAAGTCTTCTTCCTTTGCGAGAGTCGTATAAGAACAATTCTAAGGCGAGCTATTATTCATAGAGTCGACGTGCTGAGGCATCGTAGTGAGCGGTTGGGACCCAATACTATGGTGCTACAGGTGTATGAGAGGAAGGGTAGAACTGGGGAGAAGCCAAGTAGTTTCGAGGGAAATTAGTGAGTCCTTTTGGTTAGAGGTAGATTGTTTTGGGTTTGGTCGGTGGATGCTTTTCTTTCTTTGGAGTATACATGTATTTTGCGGTAGTTGGGATGTGTGACATCCCAGATTTTCCAATCTGAAAACCCTAATGTAATCTTGGTATTGAAAGCCTTAAACAAGCTTCTGAGACCTTGAATTAGGGCTTGGAATAAGCTAGGAATAATAAGGAAGAAGAAAAACGGATAAGATGGAATTAAGTCAACTCGCGACGCGATAGGAACACTTCGCAACACAAGGATGCGCCATTTCGCAATGCGATATGAAATTATCACAACGCGACCAACTAAAACGTGTGTTCAGGCATGGCTCGTGTCTTCGCCACGTGTCAGGAACCGACGATTTCGCAACGCGAAATGGTATACTTCGCAGCGCGAAAAGGTCATTTTGGAAAAGTATAAATAGGGGTCATCCGCCTCATTTTAACCTCGATTTTCTCTCTATTCCCTTTCTCTCTATCAGTTTCTCAATCTATAGGGGTATTTTGGTCATTTCAGGCCAAATACCCAACTTTTGGTGCGATAGCGAGGCTCTAGAGCTATTCCGAGGCTGCGGGAGTTATGGTAATGCCCTACTCCTTATGCTTTGGTGACAGCTTCATATGCTAATATATCCTACTCCTGTAGAGGAGGTGCTGCCCGAGCAGATCCAGAGTCCAGTTCAGGGAATTACCTACGACGTCCTTACGACTATAGGTATACTCCTGAACTATCTTTAGAGTATATTCCTTATAAGTCACTAATAATATTTTAATACGCTATTAATAGTAATGTGGTAGTAATAATAATAATAATAATAATAATAATAATAATATTCTTTCAGAAGTAATCCTAAAGTCAATGGTGTACCCAATGTGTAATTGGGCCATACCTTTGGATATTAGGATATTCCCTGTCATAATGACAGGTGGCTATATCCCAATTATCGTTGGGATGCCGCAAGGTCAACGGCGGGAACATGAGGAACTCAAGGAGTCCTATCTTGCGAATCATGAAATGCTAGGTATGTGGGAGAGAGAAGCCTAAATACTGGAATAGTCGTTTGACTACAAATATATAATAGAGTAGAGTCCCACGCTCGACTAGAGGCCGGTATCATTAGTTCTTGGTAGGACTATGGTACACGGTTACTCCATTGAGTGAATGTAATACCTATTAGCCACCCTAGGATTGTGTGCTATGTGATTATCTGCTATGTGTCTATATGTGTTTGTAGTAGTCGCCTGCGACGTCAGGCGTATTATGCTATATTTGCTATGATTGACATGAGAGCACGTGGTGAGGATTATTGGGATTCTAGGCTATTAGGATTAGAAGAGAGGGACGTTTGGGGAGTGCAATTATTAATGATTTAGAAGGACACTTGAACCTTAAGGGGGTTATGTCAAGGTCGAGGTATATTCCTAGGCTTAATCTTGGGTGTGAAGAGTCATGATGTAGTATGTTACCACCACTGTGTGTACATGGGTTGGCCATTGTGTACAAGGCCAGAAGTACATAGGATGTGCGATCCAGGGTGCAGCCTCGACACCTGTTGTTGAGTGCGGGAAGTCACTCTTAGGGAGTACGAGGAGCTGGATATGTCGGATGGACGATTGGCTCGTCCCTAGTCTCGATTGGCGAGAGAGGGAGAACATATAAAGGCTTGGGGGTCGACAAGGAGGATTTGCTAATAATAGAATGGCCAAATGCATGTAGTGATACTAGAATTTGCATGAGAGATGAGAATGATAAATAACGCTTATGGTTTAGATGGGGACTAGGACTTGGTTTGTAGAATAGGCTATGATCTTGCATTTGAATATATTGGAGATGATTGCCTTGCGTGTGTGTGCGCACGCTATTCTATATTCGTGTCTAATTTACCTATTCCATGTTTTAAGTATTGGATAACTTCTCATCTCCTCATTCTTGGTTGCGTATGTGTAATGGGTTGGATGTTAGCAACATTGAGGATACCTTGTAGGGCACGAATATTGGAAGGAACCATCCATATGAATAGGTTGGTGAGTTATGGCCAGAGAGTCGGTGTCTATATGATTTGTATTACTTGTCACTGCACCCACTAAGTTAGGTGCGTATGGTTGATGGAGGATTTGTTATTCACCGACACACTAAAAATGTATGTTCTTATAAAATATTTTCCACCAATCCGCTATAAGTGCATATTGTGACGGCATTAGAGTATTTGAGTATAATAAGTTAGAAAGATAATTTTAAATGAACTCGAGGAATATTAGGTAGCTTCACTTAATAATGCACTAGTGCAAAAAACGGTTTTAATAACTGAAGTTTACATCGGTTATTTTAGAACCGTTATTAAAAAACAGGCGGTGGCATTTTTGAAATTAAGTTGAAAACTTTTAATATCGGTTTTAAATTTACCCGTTGTAGAAAACTTTTAACATCGGGTTTTTATAAAACCGATATAAAACGAACGTTTATTTTCGAACCCTTCATCGCGTAGGAACCCTGCTTCTCTCTCGTAATCCTCCTCTTTGCCTTGATCATCGAAAATCACAAAACCCTACTCACCGCAACCTTTCCTTCGCCATGAACTTCCCTTTTCCGCAACCTCTTCTCTCATTGTCAAGCTTCAACGACGCCGCAATCAAGAGGAAGGTGGAAGGTGGAACCGAACATTCAATCAACGACGCCGCAATCAAGAGGAAGGTGTTTACGAAAGACGAACCAGCCTCCTTCCTCCTTCCTCGTGAAATCAAATCCTTCTCTCAGAACCTCACAGTTCGCGAGCATCAGCCTCCTTCCTCGGCATTTGCATTTCCGGTGAACACCAATCCCGTCGCCGCTAACAACCATCGACGAAGTCGCCGCGCTCCGCCCTTCGGCGTGCGTCCTCGCGTGTGCCTCGTGATCATCCTTTGCCGTGTTTGCGGTTGCTCTTCGGCGTTCGCATGTGCCTCTCGCTTGCATTCGCATCTTGCTCATCGCTTGCGTCGCCTGGCCGCTAGGGTTTCGTGCGTGCGTTAGCACGCTTGCGCCAATGGCGCTGACGGAAACATGATCTGTCCTGGGATTCATAGGGATTTAAAGACTTCAAACCTGCTCCTAAATAAGAGGGTGAGCTAAAAATTTGTGATTTTGGGTTGGCTCGTCGGTTTGGGAGTCCTTTGAAACCATATACACACCTTGTGGTTACTCTTTGGTACAGTGAGTGGTATTTGCTTATTGCAATTTGTTTCTAATTCTATCTATTGATGTATATATTTGTTACACATATTCAAAGTATGGACTAATTGGTTTTACATTATTAGTACAGTTTAATTGTATACTTATGAATTTGAAAGCGTGGTCATGTCGATGCATTGAATAAAGCTTAAGTTTCATTTGTAGTTATTACGCAATAATTATCAAGTAGTAATGTTGCAACCGTCGCTATTTGTCTTTTAATGATTAGGTCGATCTTTACATACTTACCCTTCCTTTTTATGTGTGGCAATGCTTTCAATGAATATACCTATCGCCTCTGTTAGTTTATCATTGCACCGTGTGCCTTGGTTTAAATAGTTGTAGTTGCTTTCAATTTAATTGTGTTTTAACACATCTTTGCGATACATTGCGTAAATAAGAGATCATTTACCCGATGGTTGTCTATCTGCTTTCTCGGGCACCCGAACTTCTTCCTGGGGCAAACAAGACTACTCATGACTATAGATATGTGGTCTTTTGGTTGTATAATGGCTGAACTCTTGTCTAAGGAACCACTGTTTAATGGAAAAACAGAATTTGATCAACTTGACAAGGTATATGTTAAGTGTCATTTTTTTGGTGGAACGTATGTTCTCACCTTTTCTCTTTCTTTCAAGTTTTGGTGTCTTGTGCTTAAGTACTCAACAGAATTTGATCAACTTGACAAGGTATCTGTTTCAAGTTTTGGTGTCATTTTGTCAAGCACCAGTAAGTACTCATGATCTCCTTTATTTACTGTTTTCCCAGGCTTCCAACTTTGGGTGGTTCTGGTCTGACTATCTGGCCTCCCTTGGTGACATGCTTATTTGATGAAATTGCGATGCTCTTCAATAATTTTTCTCTATCTTACTTTGAGCGAATGTGTCCGACTTTGTGAGTTCTTATCGAAGCCATCTGTAAGCTTATAATCAATTCTAGTTCTTATCACTGATACTTTTTTTTGGGTGATATTTTGCGTGAGTGCAATCTGTTATTCCTAAGCGGAGATGGAAGCTCAAATCAAAGCTAGCTTGATCCCAAATTGTTGACCATGTCGCGGAAAGACTCAAATAGAGATGAAAGAGTTCTTTGCTCACGAGGTTTTCTTACATTGGTCGCTTGCAATCTTTGTGAAGTGTGATCCCTATACTTAGTGATGGTGGATTTTACGCTTGTGAAACAAGTGAATCAAATGAATATGTAGAATCCATTGATTACCAAGTGAATCAAATCCAACATCTTATCTGAATGCACATTATGTTTGTCACTTTCATAAATTGCGAATTTGAAGCGCATCTTTGCTCAGATTTCTCTAACTATTGTTGTTGTTCCCTTCTTCCACTTGGTTCATGTGTAGAAATTGCATATCGACCCACAATACATGCTTTAGTCATCTTCTTTCCCATCGATAGCTAAACTCATGACTTGAGTTATTGATTATTAATCCACTAGTCATATTTGTTTACATTGGATTTACGTCGATGAGCTAACACTATAAGTTATTGATCGTAGTATACTCAATTGATATTTGGAGTATAGGTTGCATCTTTCTTTGAAGTATTAATAGGAAAACCACTTTTTCTGGAAAAAGTGTTGTTCATCATCGATTGGATCGATTACAGATTTGCTTGGGAGCCCTCACTCGATGCTATATCCAGGTAATTTACATTTCCTCTATATAGGGAAAATTAAGCGTATTCTTTGTTATGGCTTTTCGTGACAGTCTTTGTGTTGGATGCAGTGCGCAATGATAAAGCAAGGAGATACCTAACTAGTAACTAGTATGAGGAAAAAGCGACTGTACCATTTGCACAAAAATTTCCTAATGCAGATCCTTTCTCATTGCTCTCTTTGGAAAGGTTGCTCGCCTTTGATCCAAAAGACCGGCCTCTTCTTGAAGAGGTTTGTTATGTTGTGCTCTTTCCTTGCGTGTGTGCACTGAATAGTTATTTTAGTCATATCTAAAAAACTGCTTTTTGAGCTTTTGCTTTTCCTTTGGAAAATACAATGTATAATCAATCCTAAAGCAAGTATATATATATATGTGTGTGTGTGTGTGTGTGTGTGTGTGTGTGTTAATGCCTTGCTCTAGAGTTTTAAAGGATTTGGTGTTTTCAGGCATTAGCTGATCCTTACTTCAAAGGACTTGCAAAAATTGGAACAGAGAGAACAAATTTTCTTTATCCAAGGTTTTTGGTTTATTTTCAATTTGGTTGTCTTTTTCCCTAAATTTATTCATATGGTCTACCCTCTTATTCTCTCCTTACTTTTCATTGGTCATGTTCTTTATAATCTTGTTGATCAATTTGAAAAGCTTGATTTGCTCATCTTGAGGAAGCGGTGGTAAAAGTGATCGATTGTGCCACTTGAAAGAAAACATATATCACTTCCTAGATAATTCATCGATATGTTGAATATCACTTGTCATTTTGTTGCAATCATAGGTTGTTTACAAAAGGGTACTTCAATTGTATTATATTTAAGATAGGAATGGTATTCTATGACGAATGTTGAATATACTCATGCATGATGTGCATTTAAGATTATGCATATGCAAAAATAAGCCGGTACAAGCGGTGACTAGTGTGATGCAGATTAGTTCTGATAGTCTATTGAATGTTTTTACATAGCAGAATACAGTGTGAAATTAGTGTTTTTACATAAATCTATAATTGTTTCATGCTTCAATTAATTCTACATAGCAGAATAATAAATCCTCATTAAATATTTTTCCAGGAGCGGTCTATGACTAATGAAGGAGAGATCAACCTGATGGCATGGAACTAACATTGGCAAGTTGGCCTGGGCATCTAGTTTTCAAGACTTGCAAATTTTGAATTTTGAATTTTGATTTTCCATTGTAAAGAGACGTGATATGTAAATCTAATGTTAATCATCTTTTGAGAATGTTGGTGTTGTTTTGGTCCACAGAGTTTTTATGTATGACATTAGTCCAGAGTCTTTATGTATGACAAGTGATTTCTAATTCTTAGTTGTTTATGTTCTTCAGGCTGACTATTTTGGTATTGTACTTTTTTGTTATCCGGTTTGTTGAGCTGGTTAGAGGATATATATAAAAAAAAAAAATTGTATCGGTTCCTTAAAAACCGATGTAAAAGTATACAATTTTAACAACGGTACTCTAAAAACCGATATGAAACGTAAGATTTTAACATCGGTTATTAAAAAACCGATATGAAAAGTGACGTTTTAACATCGGTTATTAAAAAAACCGATATGAAAAGTGACGTTTTAACATCGGTTATTAAAAAAACCGATATGAAAAGTCACATTTTAACATCGGTTATTCTAAAAACCGATATGAAAAGTGCCTTTTTAACATCGGTTCTTTTTCCGATGTAAATAGCCCCCACTTTTAATATCGCTTGAATCCATAACGAATTGAAAACCGATATTAAAAGCTGTTTTTAACCGATGTTAAAAGACCAAACTGCAGTAGTGATGACTTAATAAATAAACTAGGTAAGGGGACGTCACAGTAGTGATATCATAGCATAAGCTAGGATGTCGCAGGATGACATAGGTTTTCCATGCCCTGGTTTGTATATATACATTATATTTGTTTCCACTTTTGATAATGCTACTATGACAATGTGTGCTTGTTTTATGACTTATTGTGTATACGATGTAAATATTTAATGTATGTATGTTGTTTTCGAAAGTTTTGAACTTACCTATATTTTCGTACTACTAGATGTATCATATTAACGCTAATCACACGAATAAGTATAGATAAATAAGATTAGGATTAATGGAATACCGAAGGGTGTTTTAAATTGCGTGTGTGATTATATTATTGTTAAAGAAATAAATGCTTTTCGTTGGATACAACATTTTTGGTTTTAGGCATAGTCAAAGTTATTCTTGATGATCATTGTAACATCCTGGACTGCTTTTAGGATTAACGATTATCCCCATAAAGCAACACAAGTCTTTCCAGTGTGCTTTTTCCTCACTCACGCACATCCTGACGTGCTTTCTAGGAGGTCACTCATCCCATAAGTGATCCAAGTCAAGCACGCTTAACTATGGAGTTCTTATGTTCCGGGCTCCCGAAAAGATAATGCATTTGTTGGTATAGGTAGTACCAATCAATTCTTTTAAGCCTTCCTTCAACTGTACAGTCTTATACCTGCACAGCCTCAGGATTCCTCTCATTCCGGCGTGTATTCGGTTCATTCACGTGCCCCTTCGCTGGAAGCCTAC
Organism: Calophaca sinica; assembly: GCA_037113605.1. Lineage (NCBI taxonomy): Eukaryota > Viridiplantae > Streptophyta > Magnoliopsida > Fabales > Fabaceae > Calophaca > Calophaca sinica. Next base: position 54,639,754 of record CM073734.1, on the reverse strand, counting down.
CAGAGCCGCTCTTTGTCAGTGCCACCTGTTGATGCACCAACGATCACTCACCGCCCTCGTCAGCCTCGGATGTCACAATCATGGATGGTGGTACACTGCTTCCAATTGCAACAAAAAGGTGTACCCTGATTGTAATATTTACTTTTGTCAAAATTGCAATTGCCATGTCGTGATGGTCACTCCAAGGTGATATAACAGAAATTTAAATTATAGTTTTGTCTATTCATTAGAATTTCTCAATGATAGTTTGATTTATGTTCATTTAATTTAATGATTGGTAGATAATGTATCAACATGCATGCAATCTGAAAATTGACTCACCATGTTCGTCAGTTTTTAACGAGAAATTGCTCTTCTGCTCCACAAATATTGTGTAGAGATGGTTTAGTGTCTTAACACAGTGGTCTCCTATTACATTATTCGGGTTTTAATATTTGCTGTAGTTTTCTCTTAGCCCTCAACAAATCATGTGGGATAGTACATAAATCAGTAACATCATGACATGGTCCTCAGTTTTACCATAAGACTTGATAAGTATTGTCTTTAGAGTTAGAAAATGAAGTTGCACAAGAATGAGAAAATCAAATAAAATAATTACTACAGACTACTTGAATGGATTTTTTTATACAAAATCCTTTTTATTAATCAACAAAAACAAATAAAATAATTATTCAAGTTTCTGAAGTATAGGGAGATTAAGGCTGATAAGCGTATCCAGACCCACCGAAACCCGATCAAACCATAGGCAAATCTAATGCAGCGGTTGGGTTGATATGGATAGACAGGTTTTTAGATTCAAAAAACAAGTTAAAAGCGGGTAGATTAGGTCAGGCTCGGTTCCGAAAAATGAAAGTCATCGATAACTGAACCCGACCAATATTGTCAAAAGAAAACAAAAGACAGAGACGCGGTGAGTGCAGGCTCCAAGACGTGACTTTACGAATTGAGATCAGTACTTTAATGTAACTTTGTAGGCTTGATGTGACTTTACAAACTGCTTTATGTTTTCAAAAAACAATTAAATAAATATGAAAACAAAATTCTATTTAATATCATAGATTGGCGTTTTACAAGCTTAATTATGTTTTAAAAATAAGTAAATAAATATCAAAAACATTATAAAATCAAAATAAAAAATGAGTAAATATATATCAAAACAAGATAAAATCAAGAAGAAATTTCCTCTGAACCCATTTTTTCCTTTTTCCCTTGGTCCTTCCGCCAACTCCATCCTCCCTCTCCTTATCTTCATGCTTAGCTATGGTGCTACTACAGTTTCATTTATCTTTGAAAAGGTGGAAATCTATTTCTTGTTGGAGATGCTTCTGGAAATGGCTATGGCTTGCGGTCGATTTTGTGAGGCAGAAACATGCGAGGGTGTTTGCGAGTTCCAAGGTAGTGGTCACAGGTTTAGTAAATGATGGCGGAGGTTCGAATTCGTGATAGAGCTGCGAATAGAGGTGGTGTGTGTGACATACCCACCATGGTCCCATAGAGCTACGAATGGAGGTTCTCTATCTACGATAATGGGAAATTGGCTCGACTCTATTTTTTTTTTCGTATCAATAGATCTCTTCCTCCCCTATATCTTATGTAGTTGTGGCCCTAATTAAAATGGACGGAAATGGGTCAGAATTTTGCCATGTCGCTTTTTCTCGAATGGGCCATTTTGGAACCAAAACTGACCAATAAGCAACCCTAAAGGAGATACCTTGTTTACAACATCACAACTATCCTCAAGTACTTCATAGAACACATCCCACAATCAGACCTGTAGAAAGAAATACACATTGCTCTATTTAAAACAAATCTACTATCCATATTGTGGTTGCCAACAAGTAATTGATTGTTATACTCCTATTGGAAAATATGCAGCTAGGTTACACATTTACTAATAACAGATTCCAATTCTCAAGCATCATAATGTACTAAAGTAAGAAAGATACAAGAATAAAAAATCAAAAAGAATTAACAAATCCCTAAACACATGACAAGTATGGATGTTTTACTACATTGTAAGTTATAGCTTTTTCATTTTAGTGTTGTGATGTCCTCCATCATTTAACACATTTATAGAAACACTATTTAATCTTATAGTTGAATTTTGGGTATGGATCCTTCCCATTGTACCAATGCATGTGTCAGGAGGAAGATTGTCATGGAAAAGAAATATGAATTGGAAAAAATAGTTGTTACAGTTCAAATACAACTCATCATTTTAACTTTAGTCTCACATTCTCCACCGATTTCTGGTCAGTAGATAGCAATACTGAATTTACATCTATTACATTGATAACTAGAATGATTTTTCAGATAAAAACTCAAGTGAAGCAACTCAGGTATCTTAAGTTTATGGTCAAACATGTGTCGGTGCTCATAAGACTTTGTTGTCTTAATTATCTAATCATGATGTGCCCTTCAATGGTTTTATTGTACAAATTATGTCAACAATTTCACGTGCACAACCTTAAGATATCGTCAAATATGCATTTTAACTAAAGCTCTCAACTGCATTTGCTTATATGTGAAAGGCAATACTTCTATGCTAAATTCTCTTAGAGAGGTGATAAACAGAAGTAACTGCAATGAAACTTTAAACTCAAATCCATATGTTGCAAAAGCGTGATTAAGAAGGAAGAATATTATTGATCAGAAATCTACTAACAAGGGAATATCTGTTGTAGGTTAGGACTTGGTCATCCATGATGGTATTTGCAAATAATAACGATGATATCTATCATTTGTAATGGGTAGTATAACATTGGCCTTATGGATATGGGTTTCATTTCCAATGTCATTTCTAGGTAAAAATTTTAGTCTTAACAGTCAGTTAAACGAACCATCTGGTCTTACTGGTCAACTAACTTCTGCTTCTTTGTAGATTCTTTTTATTCCAGCACACAGTTACCAGAGGTTTTGAATTCATCATTAAACAATGATACAACCAACATATGGTTCATTCCAGGGACGTATGAATATTTATATGGATGCTAATAGTACATTACCATTCCAATACGATGGCAGTGACGACATATTCTAGCAAAATTTATTCAAGTGACAAGATGATAAGGATGAAGGGAGTGTCAGGTATACTGAGGAATGATCATAATAGTGTACTTATTGGTCAAGATCTCACAACACAAATAATCATTTTGTAAGGACCATATTGTAAAATTATAACTTTTTTTTGTTATTATCTAATATGTAACAGGTTAAACAAATGGTGCACACATGCACCATATGCCTAGGTCGCATACATTTGACTTCGCCTTCTTAACATGACATTTGTTGGAGCTCTCGCTCTCAATAACCTCATTGTGTGTATCATCCTATCATCCTAAGCAAAATCATCTCATGCCTAATTAAATGATGTTAGATTTATGATAACTAGTAATCAAATAAGTTCAAGTTATTTGAGACAAGAACATATGATAAATTAGGTACATCCTTTGATTGCCAGAGATCATCATTGAGAGTAATATTTGTAGAATGCGAGCTCCTGAACTAGAAATTTGTGTTTGGATGTCAAAACCCTCCACATGTTGCTATAGGTTACTTCCCCTTTGGTTGTGTTATGAATGGTGGGAGAGGGAGCATCAATGCTATGAAGCTTCAACATGGTCCTCAAAGAGAACTTTTCAATCGATGCCTAGCATACACACCAATGTGATCCAATATGAGCTTGTCCAAGTTAAAAATGTAATATCCCACTTCCCAAAACCTTGATTAGTGACAAACATTTTCTTAACTAAGTGCCTAGAATACATGCTTAACATATGATTAGGGTTACAAGTGATTAGAAAAGAAAGTGGGGTTAAGCCAACACGCTTAAGTGTGGGCTAATCCCACGTCAAAGTGAGGGCATTCTAAAGCATGGCCCTATGGCACACTTGAACGTGAACACAAGAAGGGGGGTTGAATTGTGTTAAAAACTTTTCGCAAACTATACGTAAAAACTTCAACACAAGTTGTTTAAAACTGTTTGTATATCGGATGCAGAGAATTAAACTGGACCAGATGCAGAAATTTAAACCGTTTATAAATACTTGTTTTACTGAGCAAGGTAAAGATAAATAATGTAAAGCAGTAAAGAATGAGACGCAGAGATTTATACTAGTTCACCACCAACTGGTAGCTACGTCTAGTCCCTTCGTTTCTGAAGGATTTTTCACTATAATCACCTGATTACAATTTTCCACAAGAGTATTCTTCTGTCACAAACTTGACAATACTCTCAACTTCTCAAAACGACTCGATCGGTTGAGCCTTTGAGGAACAAAGCCTTTACAAGGCCAAATACAGTTTACAAAAAGATTATGCTTTTGATTACAATCAAAATAACTCTCAGAGAGGATGAAAAGATTAAGCTCAAAGCAGAATAGCTTTCTAAAAGAAAGTATAAGACATCGAGTTCGATTCTATATGGATCGAAAACTTGGTACGAAACTTGATTGTTCACTTGAGTAATATTGCTTTGAATGAAGTTTCTTCACAGTTTGTCCAACATTTCTTCAATGAATACCTTGGGGTATTTATAGGAGTCTTCAAGGGTATTACAGCTATAAAGAAAAATATCTCCTTTCCATTGAGTGAGGTAATTTGAAATGTAGTCCTTTTCTTCCTTTCAGGAGAATATCGAGAATAGTACACATTACCGTTTTAAATCTTTATCTGTAATTTGCAATTGCCTTGTACGATTTTTGTCTTATGCAAAAGGTGTCACCTTTGCTTCCTCGTACATCAAAATGAGCGCACAAAATCAAATTCGAATTCAGATTCTGAGCGATCTGAGGCTAAGAGCAAAAACGTGATCATCACGTGCTTCATTAAAGAGATCAGACGCTCGCTCAGAGGAGAGGACGGATGCTCGCAGCAATTGAGTGTTCCACGTGTCAAGAAGTCACACTACTGGACGCTTGCTATTAACAAGACGCTGAAGTGAGTTCGGATGCTGACACTAGCGGATTGTATTCAATTCTTTTGTATATTTCTTCTTCTTCCTTGAGTAATTTGTACATATATATGAATCTTTGATACCAGTACACTCAAAGATATGTTAGAAGATAAATTGTTCTCTTGAGAAATATTTTGTTATCATCAAAATTAATGAGGGTCTAAACTTCTCAATCGTTTAGGTTCCAACAATCTCCCTCTTTTTGATGATGACAAATATCCAAGGTTGATGAACAATTTAATTTCAAAATAACATCAAAGTCTCCCCACAGATTTAACAATTTTGATATATAAGAACAATTAAGGTATTAAGGCGATTGTTGATAGACAAATTCATTTAAGTGATCGCAAAAATACATAGATGAATCAGAGCATATTTTTAACAAAGTGAGATCGGATGCTGATTTTCATTTTATCAAAAAGATTTTCATATTACCAATTTTATTGAACATTGTTAGATTATTGGGTCAATGAATATCAATGCATTAATAGATATAAGAGCAATGAATAACCATATAAATGCTATGTATGAAATGATATGCATGATGATACTTTGGTTTTAGTGTATTCATCAGACGATGAATTAGTCAATCAGACATTCACGTGTTCATCAAACCTTTCTTTTACTCCCCCTTTTGTCATCAGACAAAAAGAGTGTAAAGCACATTATAATCAAAGAATAGCTTAGAAAAATTTGAATATATATAAGCAGATAATCAGATAAGGGTATGAATAGTCAGAAAAATACTGAATATATATATAAAAAAAATATGAGAGTACCAAAAAAAATTTATATCACACAAAAAAATAAAATAAAAAATTTTTAAGGGTTTGGTGGTGGAGGAGGGATGTTGAGACGTTCATATAACAGCTTCAGTGCATTCTCCAGCTGAGTGACTTTCAGATTAGTAGCCTTCATTTCTTCAAACTCTGCTTTAGGAATGGTGATCATTTCAACTGCAGGAGTAGAAGTAGAAAGTCCGGCTTACAGTGCGAGTTTCATCTTACGATGCTCTGCTAGCACCAGTTGGAAAGCTTGATCTCAAGTCCTTCTTTTGTTGAGCCTTTTGAAAGAATGCATCATTTGGTATAAACCATTTGATGAGATTTCCAAGTTTCCTTTGCTCAGATTCTGACTGAATTCTTCTCCTTTTCTCCACTTCTTCTGGATACAGCAAATCCATGAAGACTGTTTCCTATCTGAAGACGTCGTGATGAAAGCATCAAACTTATTCCCAGCTTCTTCTCCCCATATCCTTACGATGAATTCACTCAATGCTTGAAGCAAAGAGATTCCTTCATTTTACGGGTATAATCCTCTCAGATTTTCCCTGTCATCTTCTGTAAGCACCAGGGGGGACGAGGCATGGTAACAAAGCTTTGTCTTTCCATGTCTTCGACCATTGACTCCAAGTGAATCCAATGTCAAAGTGCTTTGTCACAGCAGCCCATTGGACATAAGTCTTCATGCAGTCAAGTGGTCTAATTACTGAGCATCTGGACATATCATCAAAGTAGACTGTTCCCAGATTGATGTCAGTAATTCTGCTGATAGTGCCAACTTTTGGAATAGTGGCCTTCTCGGCATTGCAGCAGCTTGAGGAGCCAGTTCTCCATTCATCTTCCTTCAGAGAATTCAGGTAAAACCTTCTGGCATGATCCTCAGAAATCTTGGCGATCGGAAGCTTAGAGAATTCCTTAAGATTATACTTCTTGGGAGCCTTCTCATACTCCGTGAGCCCGATCTTCTTTGAATGGTCGCTTGCCAGAGCGGGTTCTTTCCTTTTTCCAGGGGATAGACCAAGGTAGCCACCTTTGTCTATCGGTACAATCTTCACAGATCTGCACGAAGGATCCCTGAACTGTCGATTACTTCAATCTTCTTCATCTCAAGGCGATTGTGCCATGAAGGCGACTTCTTCATCTGTGATCCACCTTCCGCATTCTTCCAAAGTGAGCGGTTCGGTTTGTGGTAGGGATCTAGGAAGGACAACAGAGAAGGGAATTGCTCGCTACCAGATCTTTGGTCTCAATCTTCCTTTAAATGACATCTGAAAGTGGTCTTCTCCATCCTTGAAGGTAGCACTCATCGGAGAGGTAATCTCGGTCTGGCGGCTCAGAGGTGAAGGTTTTCAAATGCCATGTAGAGGGCGATTGTAGATCTTTGTGATATATCTCATACTTAACAAACCGTGGTTTGTTAATACATGAGACATTCTTCCTTCCGCCAAAGTCTGTAGGTTTAAGGGTAATAGTGGGTAAAGTGGGAGTGGTTTTGGTGATTGAATAAGTTTTAGGTGTGTAGGGTTTGAAGGGATTAATGGGAGGTACTTTGAATAAAATGTTAAAGGGATGAGAGTGAAGTTTGGAAATATATGTGGTAAGTGAAGTATTTGAGGAATTTTGTGGTAGGTCAAGGTTGAGTGTATAGGATGATGGTTGGGTAGGTTTAGAGAGGGTAAGGGTTTGTCGGAGGCTCATTCTGGTTTTCTTGGTTTGTGGTTCTGTTTGTGGTTGTGAAACAGACAATGGGGGTGCAGGAATAACATCATGAGCATCAAAGACAGATACTGATTCATCAGTAGTAAAATCGAGTACCTTTGGGTTAACCTCTGAAGACTTAACCAACCTTCTTTTCGATCCTCTCGGGACAACAATAGCAGGAGGAGGAGGAGGAACTTGCTTCCCTTGACCGGACGCTGAAGCATCTTTTTCAGATGCTGGCCTAAACTGTTTCTCTAAGACCTTTCTGATGGGAATTCTATCCTCATCTTCTGGTTCCTCAACAGTAGGTGCAAGAGCCACCTTCTGTTTTGTTCTTCTTGTCTCCCTTGAAGGAGACTCAGCAGGTCTTTTCACACCAGCCATTGAGCTTCTGGTGGCTTTCTTTTCAGCTTCTCCTTCCTGTTGCTCTATTTTCACTTTCTTGATCATAGAGCCAGTAATTAGCTGCATTCTGACTAAACTGTTGACTCCAAAAACTTCTGGACAAACAATAGTGCCAACACCAAAGTATTTTTCTTTTTTCTCTGTGTTGATAGAGTCAGTTAGCTTCCTCACAACACCGTCTTTAATCATCATTATGGAGAGAAGAACTCCATAAAGGATAACCTTGACGATATTCTTCTTATCAACACTCTTCCTTGAGAAGACAAGAGCATTTATCAGATTGTTGATAATCAATCTTGGCAGATTGATCTTCTTCCTATCCATGTAGTTCCTCATAATGAACTTTTGCTCGTAGTTCACTATGTCGCTTGAGCCAGCCTTCAGAATCACGCTCTTGGCGATGATTTTGTGCAGTACTCTGTAGTGGCTTTTCAAGTCTTTGGCCGTGGGAGTAATGTTCTTCTTCTTCAGTTCACGGTAGTTCTCAAACAGTGCTTCGTTGACGTTTTCAAGTCCTCTGTATGCATCAGCCCAGTTTGCATGGTAACTGATTCCTTCAGAAGGGCACTTGATCGTTTGAGCAATAGAGTTGATGGTGAAGCATAGCTTGAAGCCTCTAATGTGTCCTTCTATGATTTCTCCCGGAAGTAAGTACGCGTTCCCCCAGAACTCCTTAATAGCGTAGCTCAGTACGTCGACTGGTTCCCAGATGAAGTAGTTTTTCCAGCCCAGTTTCTCCAGACCTTCTTCAAAATCAAAACCGTATAACTTGAAGTTCTCAAAATCAACCCGGTTCTCATTCAGGAGTTTTGCCTCAGAGAAGACGTCGAAGGCAGCAGTGTATTGTCCAACCTTTCTGTCAGCCATGGTAGCAGTTGAAGAGAGGGTGATGGAGGTTTTAGGGTTCGAAAACACACACACACAGAAAGAGAGAGACAGAGAGAAAGAGAAAAGTTTTGCAAGAAAACACAGAGTGAAGTGATGGAGCGAAAAATGTGGAGTAGTGGGAAAGTTGATAGAAAATGGTACAATCCTTTTTCAAAAAATCGCTTCGTATTTCCACACAAAAATTAAATCAAAAAGAAAAGAAAATAAAGATTCGCCTTTTCATTAAATGCAGACGCCAAAAGAAAATTAAGATCAAGAAAAAGATTTTATCGAAAGACATAAATAATTATGATTCAGTAGATGTGATGAGACGCTTAAGTCCTTAACACGTGTGACACGTGTGGGTGTGCTCGGATGCACGCAACCGATTCACCAGACGATGAGTTATGATGCACATGACAAATAAGATGCTTATTCATATACATGCTTATGTCATACCAGATGCTGAGATTGTGCATATTATCGAGATTAATCATTCTTCTATAAGATGAAAATTTAAATTTCTTCTTATAAAATTGAATCTATCTTCAGCAAGGGGTTTTGTAAATATGTCAGCCCACTGATGATCAGTGTCTACAAATTTTATTTCTAGAATACCCTTCTGAACATAGTCTCTTATGAAATGATGCTTAATCTCAATGTGCTTGGCTCGTGAATGCAATATGGGGTTTTTAGTAAGACAGATTGCAGAAGCATTATCACAGAAGATAGGAATGTTACTCTCTTTTATCAGATAGTCTTCAAGTTGATATTTCATCCACAGAAGTTGAGAGCTGCAACTTGCTGCTGAAATATATTCAACTTCTGCTGTTGAGAGTGCAATTGTGCTTTGCCTTTTGCTTGACCAAGATACAAGATTTGCTCCAAGAAATTGGCAGCTTCCACTTGTGCTTTTTCTTTCAATTCGGTCTCCAAAGAAAGTCGATCACGAAACCTACTAACTTGTAATCTTTTGATTTCTTATAAAGCAAACCAAGATTAGTAGATCCTTGCAAATATCTAAAGATTCTTTTAACAGCACTCAAGTGTGATCCTCTAGGATCTGATTGAAATCTAGCACACAGACAGACGCTGAACATAATATCAGGTCTTGAAGCTGTAAGATAAAGTAGAGATCCAATCATACCTCTGTACATATTCTGATCTACCTTTTTACCAGTTTCATCTTTACCTAGAATACATGTGGGATGCATAGGAGTACACATAGGTTTGCAATCCACCGTTTTGAATTTCTTTAGCAATTCCTTGATATATTTGCTTTGATGTATATATATACCATCATTGCATTGTTTGATTTGAATTCCAAGGAAAAACTTCAGTTCACCCATCATGCTCATCTCAAATTCAGCCTGCATTAGCTTAGAAAATTCTTTGCAAAGGCTTTCATTAGTAGCTCTAAAAATAATGTCATCAACATATATTTGAACAATTATAAAGTTCTTGTTTGATGTTTTTCTAAAAGGAGTAGTGTCTACTAGACCTCTGGTAAAGCCATTTTTCATAAAAAATGTACTCAGTCTTTTATACCAAGCTATGGGAGCTTGCTTAAGACCATACAGAGCCTTTTTGAGCTTGAAGACATGTTCTGGAAATTCAATGTCTTCGAATCCAGGAGGTTGTTTTACAAAGACTTCTTCAGTTATAAAACCATTCAAGAAAGCACTTTTCACATTCATTTGATAAAGAATTATATCATGATGTGCAACAAAAGAAAGCAAAATGCGTATAGCTTCTAACCTTGCAACAAGTGCAAATGTTTCAGTAAAATCAATACCTTTTTCCTGTGAGTACCCTTGAGCAACCAATCTTGCCTTGTTTCTCACAACCTTTCCATCTTCATCAAGCTTGTTTCTAAATATCCATTTAGTACCAATAGCTTGCTTATCTTCTGGTAAGGTAACCAGTTTCCATACATCGTTTCTTTGGAACTGATTCAACTCTTCTTGCATGGCCAGAATCCAGCCTTCATCTTTCAATGCTTGATCAATCGTTTTAGGTTCCATTTCTGAGAGTAGTGCCATATCTGCATGCTCTTTAAAAGAGGATTTGGTTCTTACTCTATCTCCAGGTTTTCCTTTGATTTGATCTTTAGGATGATTGGCTTTGTACTTCCAGCTCTTTCTGAATTCAACACGAAGATTCTTGTGTCCGGTCACCAGGACAATGAAGATGTAGGTTCACTATTTGTAGCATTACCTATATTTAATTACGAAAATAATTCATCTAGCTCGACATGGCCGTGTGTCAGGGCTTCTTGTCATCAAATTTGACATGAATGAATTCTTCCATATCATAGTTTCTTTATTGTATATTCTAAAAGCTTTAGATCTTTGAATATCCCAAAAGATTCCTTTGTCAGCTTTTGAATCAAACTTACCAAGCTGATCCTTAGTATTTAAAATGTAACACGTACAACCAAATGAATGAAAATATGATATGTTTGGTTTCCTTCCTTTCCACAGTTCATATGGAGTCTTCTTCAAAATAGGTCTAATAGAAATTCTATTTTGAATGTAACAAGCTGTGTTTACTGCTTCTGCCTAAAAATGTTTTGCAATATTAGCCTCATTGATCATGGTCCTGGCCATTTCTTGGAGGGACCTATTTTTCCTTTCTACAATACCATTTTGTTGAGTTGTTCTAGGAGAGGAGAAATTGTGGGAGATGCAGTTATCATCGCAAAATTTTTGAAAGCTTTCATTTTCAAATTCTCCTCCATGATCACTTCTAATAGAAGAAATGCAAATTCCTTTTTCATTTTGAACTGTTTTGCAGAATATAGTAAATACCTTGTATGACTCATCTTTGTGAGCAAGAAATCTAACCCATGTCGATCGAGTAAAATCATCAACAATGACTAACTCATATTTCTTTCCAGTTAAAGAGGCTGTCCTTGTTGGACCAAAAAGATCAAGATGCAAAAGCTCAAGTGGTCTAGAGGTTGAAACAACATTTTTTGAATGAAAATAAGTTTTAACTTGTTTTCCTTTTTGACATGCCTCACAGAGAGCATCAAATTGATACTTGAGATTTGGTAATCCTCTGACAAGACTGTGCTTGTTTAATTTTGAGATTAATCTCAAATTGGCATGACCCAATCTCTTGTGCCAAATCCATTGTTCTTCGTCAACAGACATGAGACACTTGACATCTTGTTTTGCAAGTTCAGAGAGATCAATTTTGTAAATATTTTGTTTCCTCTTAGCAGTAAAGAAAGTAGAGCCGTCTTTCTTGCTTTTTACTAGACATTCAGTTTCTATAAAGATGACTTCATAACCATTGTCACATAATTAACTTATGCTAAATAAGTTATGTTTAAGTCCTTCAACATATAGTACATTATCAATAGAGGGAAGAGAGCCTTTACCAATGCGACCAATTCCAACTACTTTACCTTTCTGGTTTCCTCCGAAACCGATGAATCCAGCTTCTTTAGGCCTTAGTTCTTGGAACATATGCTTTTCTACCGTCATGTGACGCGAGCATCCACTGTTTAAGTACCAAGATATGTGTGTTGACTTTGTTGCTAAGCATGTCTGCAACATAGACTATTTTATCTTTAGGTACCCATATCTTTTTGGGTCCTTTCTTGTTAGTTCTTGAAGGAGGCTTATCCTTCACAGTTTTAAAAACAGTACATGCACTTTTCAAATGACCAGGTTTATTGCAGTAAGTACAATGCAAGCATTTACTATGATTATTGGATTTATCAGATGCTGAATCATTTTCTAAAAGTGGTTCATCTGATATATAACCAAGACCATGAGTTGTCGTTTTACTGACACCCCAAATCATTGAAGCTTGCTTGCTACAAGTTACACTCTCTGCAAGAAACTTTTGAAAAGCATATTCATAGTCATTTGATTTGCATTTAGGATTGCCTGTAACTTTAGAGCTTTCAGCTTGAGAGCTACCTTCCGTTGCTTATTAGCGGTCGGATCTTTGGTTATCCATCGATGCTGATTTTCGATTTTCCGATTTTCTTTATTGAGTCTGATTTTTCTTTGTTTAAAGCTTGAAAGTCTTGTGATAATTTTGAAAATTTCTTTTTCAAATTCTTATACTCAACGAGAGTGGCAGTCCTTAAGAAGATCATCAAATGCAAGTTGAAGTTCGAGTAGGAATCATATATTATTACCTCTTCAACTTCTTCTTACGAATCAAGGTCGATTCGCCATGAGAGCGAGATTTGCTTCTACTTCATTATCTTCCTCAGATGATGATGAATCTAAATCTTCCCATGTAGCCATGAGGCTCTTCTTCTTTTTCTTGAAAGAGCTTCTTGTGGACTTATCCTTAAGATTAGGACATTCGGACTTGAAATGTCCAGGCTTTTTACATTCATAGCAAATGACTTGAGCCTTGTCCTTGCTTTCTTTCTTGTCCTTAGTATCTTTCTTCTGAAAATTCCTCCTGAAGTTTCTCTTTTTCCACATTCTTTGTATCTTCCTGGATATAAACGCGAGCTCATCTTCTGATGTGTCAACATCTCCTTCTGAAGCTTCATCTTCTGATTCTTCTTCTTCAGCCTGAAGGGCTTTAAAAGAACTGACTTTATGTTGAGTGACTTTCAAGGCAATAGACATGCCCTTTTTGACAGGTTCTTCTTCATTTAGCTCAAGTTCATGAGCTTTCAACGAACTCATAAGATCTTCAAGTCGTAGGACATTTAGATCTTTTGCTTCCTGAATAGCAGTGACCTTGGGTCTCCACTGCTTAGTCAAGCTTCTTTAAGATCTTTCTAACATGGTCAGGTGTAGTGTAACTTTTTCCAAGGGCCTGTAACCCATAAACAAGTGTTTGAAATCTTCCAAACATGGTTTCAATGCTTTCACCATCTTCCATTTTGAATAACTCATATTGACGAACCAAATGCTAGCTTTGGTTTCTCTTACTTGGGCAGAGCCTTCGTAAGATAAAACAAGTGAGTCCCAGATTTCTTTGGCAGTATCAAATTTTCCACATTTATCAAATTCTTTTTCTGTCATAGCATAGATAAGAATGAATCTAGCCTTTTGATTGATTTGATATCTCTTTTTCTGTTCATCATTCCAATCTTCTCTGGCTATAGCAACACCACGAGGATTAGTGGGAGGAATATAACCACTTTGAACTATATCCCATAACTCAAGTTGTTGTGTCTCAAAGAAGGCTTTTATCTTATCTTTCCAGTAATCAAATTTTTCTCCATCGAATAGAGGAGGACGGTTCATATGACCACCTTCAGTAGACATGTTCACAGTATAGGATCTTTTCTCTTAACACTGTTAAGTGCTCAACCAAGAGGCCGAGCTCTGGTACCAATTGAACGTGAACACAAGAAGGGGGGTTGAATTGTGTTAAAAACTTTTCGCAAACTATATGTAAAAACTTCAACACAAATTGTTTAAAACTGTTTGTATATCGGATGCAGAGAATTAAACTGGACCGGATGCAGAAATTTAAACCGTTTATAAAAACTTGTTTTACTGAGCAAGGTAAAGATAAATAATGTAAAGCAGTAAAGAATGAGACGCAGAGATTTATACTAGTTCACCACCAACTGGTAGCTACGTCTAGTCCCTTCGTTCCTGAAAGATTTTTCACTATAATCACCTGATTACAATTTTCCTCAAGAGTATTCTTCTGTCACAAACTTGACAATACTCTTAACTTCTCAAAACGACTCAGTACAGTCGAGCCTTTGAGGAACAAAGCCTTTACAAGGCCAAATACAGTTTACAAAAAAGATTATGCTTTTGATTACAATCAAAATAACTCTCACAGAGAGGATGAAAAGATTAAGCTCAAAACAGAATAGCTTTCTAAAAGAAAGTATAAGATGCTGAGTTCAGTTCTATATGGATCAGAAACTTGGTACGAAACTTGATTGTTCAGTTGTGTAATATTGCTTTCAGAATGAAGTTTCTTCACAGTTTGTCCAACATTTCTTCAATGAATACCTTGGGGTATTTATAGGAGTCTTCAAGGGTATTACCGTTGCAGTAAAAATATCTCCTTTCCATTGAGTGAGGTAATTTGAAATGTAGTCCTTTTCTTCCTTTCCGGAGAATATCATAATAGTACATATTACCGTTTTAAATCATCGTAATTTGCAATTGCCTTGTACGATTTTTGTCTTATGCTAAAGGTGTCACCTTTGCTTCCTCGTACATCAAAATGAGTGCACAAAATCAAATTGAATTCCGTTCGAACGATGCGAGGCTAAGAGCAAAAACGTGATCATCACGTGCTTTATTAAAGAGATCAGACGCTCGCTCAGAGGAGAGGACGGACGCTCGCAGCAATTGAGTGTTCCACGTGTCAAGAAGTCACACTGCTGGACGCTTGCTATTAACAAGACACTGAAGTGAGTTCGGATGCTGACACTAGCGGATTGTATTCAATTCTTTTGTATATTTCTTCTTCTTCCTTGAGTAATTTGTACATATATATGAATCTTTGATACTTGTACACTCAAAGATATGTTTTCTAGAGAGCACGTAATCGATTAATATGGCCTAGTAATCAATTAAAACACAACCAGAGTCTGTTTTTGCGATTTGGGATTTTTAAATCCAGTTAAATTAAGTCTCTATCTTTTACCCACCTTTTAAACACATCTTAGGGTTTCTTAGATAAAACCCTAAAAGTCTCTCCAAGAGAACTAGGACTCCTTCGACTTCATCTTCTCTAAGAGGCCTTTCCACCATTGAAGACTTTCTTTCATAAACTTGAACCAAGGCAGAAATTCAAGTTCTCTATTCATCTGATTTCTGGGAGAGTTCCCTTCAATCTAAATCACTAGTCAGATGAATTTTAATCCTTTGAAACACTTTTTTGATCTTAGGGTTTCCTTCTCTCTCACTGTTTTGACAAATCCTTGACCCCATGTGTCTTGTAGAAGGTTTTTTACCATCAAAGGGCCAAGAACTAGTTTCTTCTTCCCGTTCTCCTTTGTCAATCGCGACTTCACCAAGGTAAGGGGGAGATTATTTAGTTATAGGTGTAATGATGGGTGGATGAAGAAGGTTGACCTTGAATCTCCATAGAGTACTAATATTGTGATTTTGATGCATGTGACTTAAGAATCATGTGTTATTTCGTGTTTTGTGAAATTTTGTGCCTTAACGAAATGATGAATGGAATCCTGTGTTCATATCCATAAGTAATTTTGTATATTAGAATGGTTGTGTGAATTTTGATCATGAAATTGTGTACCTATAAGGCTTGTACATTGTGAAATGTGATGAGGGGTATTTCTAGTGGTCATAATCGATTAGCATGAGATGAAAAAGGAAATAGTAATGTGCTTATGGTGTTAGGGGAGATTCAGTGGAATTCCTTTAGTGATCTAATGAGTTTTAAGGTGTTAATGAGTAGAACAACAATATTACATGAGAAGGTTTTAGTATGCCTAAGTTGGATGATCAACATACCATTTATGAAGGCTTAAAGGAATGTTCTAACAGATTAGATTCTTTAGTGCTATGACCCTAATGTATTAGTAAGTGTATGCCTAGACTCAAGGTGATACTAAGCCTATCATTTTGCATTTCTCCTATAATTCCAAGTATAGTCGGTCGTGTGGACTAGAACGCTTTATTTTAAGGTTGGTTCTAGTTCATTAAGCAATGAGTTGAGGAAGTCATAGAAGGATTTGGAAATAGTCCCTACACTAAGAATAGGAAACTAATGTGAAACTGAATTTGGACAGCATCCTAAGTTCTTGATTGACCTTAGAATCTTAAGAGATGAATTCTAAATGTGAGAGTAACGTGAGTTGACAACCTAAGTGTTAAGTTAATAATGAGAGTGGATGCTCGAGGAGTAGTTTTATGTTGCGATGTGGGAATACAAAGATTATTGGTTATGGTTAGTCCTATTGCCTCAAGTGTTAATATTGGTACTCTAAGTGTTAATTAAAATGATGAGATTGGTTAAGTCCTAAGAGATAATCTTATAAGCGAAGATAGGAATATAACTAATGATGAAACATGAATAATGTCGCGAGTAACTAATGGATCTTTTGGGAATCTTAAGGATTGGAATTATTTTATGAGAATGATTTGGTGTGACGTGCTTAGAATTGACTAAGTATGGAGACATAGGATGTTGAGGATTGAATCCTTAGAGACTTTGTGACTACCTTGGTGATCAGGATTCCCCTGTGACTACTTTATAATTATGACTACTTCGTGACCATGACCACTTATGAGTGGGATATACTTTGTGATTGCATGGTAACCACATGAAATGTAGCCACGTTGAGACTTGGGTTTACCTATGCTAAGATGAACCTAGCCATATGGGCCACGATGAAACATCTATGAACCTTGTGATATGAGGCGTTTAGAAGAGAACCCAACATTGAATGTATTGTTTGTAGATCATTTGACCTATGATTAGGATGGGGGGAGTACCGTTGAAATGAAGGGTGTTGGCCACTATGAGTGAGCCCACGTGGCAATATCTTGACATTAGGGTGAGAAGCCCGAGTCCGTAGCACCCAATGACTTGAACTGATCCTTTGAGCCGGAAGTTACCCATCAGACTTAGCTACTGTGACACCTTTTACCCCGAATGTGTTGTTAAAGAGTAAATGTGGAAAAACGTAGTTCGCTGCGAAAAATGAGTTTCTAAAATCATTTCGCAAGTAAAGAACATCACATTAAAAGTCGCTAAACTAAACATTTCAAATACTATAAATACTTTATTAGGAAAGACTTAGGCTACACTAGCCTTGTACGGTTTTCTACATAAAATAGTTCTCATATGGTTTACAATTCAACTGAATATTAATTAGGAAAAATACGAGTAAAAAAATCCCAACCCGATATCACGTGGTCAGAGTAATATTTCCCTTTTATAAATACTTCGAAAATGGAAAGTCATAAACGACCAGTCAATCATAAGTACAATATCCTAAGCTAAGTTGTGGCATGTGACCTACTCCTCGACATCCATGTCCACTCGATCATCATCATCTGCAAGCTCATAATCTACCCGTACACAAGTGTGCACGAATAGTCACAAAGGTTGAAGAGGTGAGGAATCACCTTCATATAGAAATCACACGGTAGGGGAAATAACAAATATGATGTGCCTACAACCAACACGTAATCCTACCAATCATCTAATGGTGTAACCACAACTAAGTAACAACATCCAACTACGTCAACAATAGCAGAGCATCATCCAGGCTCCCTAGAGGTTGCGTCTCATAAACGGGCTCTTCAAAGCTGGATCCCATAAACGGGCTAATCATCGGTTGGGTCCATAAATGGGCCTTTCAGAGCTGAGTCCCATAAGTTGGCCTTTTAGAGCTAAGTCTCACACAAACATTCATCAAAGAGTACCCATAAACCGGCTCCTTAGAGCTGGGTCTCACACAAATTTTCATCAAAGAGTACCCATAAACGGACTCCTTAGAGTTGAGTACTCATATCCGACTCCCAACCAAAGTCCAAATGTCCTAAGACTCTTAAGGACATATTGGCCTATGAGAAACAAACCTTAGGATAATAAATACACTAACAACGACAACATAGAACAATCTTGCACAAGGAAATATAGTCAAACTATGGGCTACAACAACCAACACTTAGCCAAACCATGGGCTACAAACACTTAGCCAAACCAAGGGTTTATGCACATACAAATAATTCACAGCAGCAACCATAAACAAAAATTCTTATTATCATTATTCTAATAGCATATTCATACATAATTAACACATTTTGATCAATCATTTAACCATTAGACTTGTAGCATACAAAACAGTTGCAAACCAAGCAATTTAACATCAATAGGCATGCTTATATCATTCCAACTAGTTAATCAACAATTTATTAATTTAACCCATTGCTCCTAGAAGGTTCTAATCACATAAACAGTAACATAACCAGACCATTGCTCCTACAATGGCGAGAAATGAGAATAGACATCGCGCGAGACTAAGGGGTCATGAGACACCCCAATTATATCAATTAAATCCATAACTACCCAATTCTCATATGAATCAACGACCCTATTCTTACCTTATCCCAAATCGTAATTTAAAGGAGAGAAAGGCAGAAACGAGAGCTTCTTTCAAGGTTCCTATAGAAACAATCACGGTAGAGTCCAAAAACGACATTAGAGTTGTGAAATCTCAAGGTAGGATTTGAAACAGAATTTTAGAAGGCTTACCCACAAAATTTACTTCCTTAAAACAGAAAGAGAATGAGTCTAAGATGTTGAGGAAATCATCCCGATCACAACACTTCAAATGGCGTCGAATTTTGATAAGAAACGAGAGAGATTGATCAAAAACAACATGATCCTCCTTAGTTTGCAGTCGAAACTGGAGCACGCAAGTTGTAGATATTGTTATTACTGGGGTGGTTTATGTTTTCTAGGAAATTTGGCACTGCAGGAATAAGTTGAAGTTTGACAATAAACTTTCCCATTTGTATTCGGTTTCAAATCTCATATCGTCAAATGTTTCTCTAGCTGGGAATTCCAACAATGGTAAAATGTCAAATTTCATTGAGGAGTTCACTATTTTGAAATATTTCAAGGTGGATGGTCATCCTAGTAGTGCTCCGAATATTAAAGAGGTTCTTTGGCTTCCTCCACAGGCTTATATGATCAAGTGCAATACAGATGGTGCGGTAAAAGGTTGTCCTGGTCCTGCCTCGTGTGGAGGTATTTTTAGAGATCGCAGTGCTGCAGTACTTGGTTGTTTCTCTATAAATCTTGGTGTTAGAAATGCCATGCTGAACTTTATGGAGCTATGATCGCCATTGAAATTGCTTTCAAAAAGGGTTAGCGAAATTTGTGGTTGGAATGTGATTCTCAGCTTGTACACTACAAGAATAAACGCTATTACCTACAGCCTTTTTTCGTGGGCCTAGACTGTAGGAAAATATCATGGGCTAAAGCCCCCGAAATTGACACATTCGAAGTACGTGACCCATTATCGTGGACCTTGTCCCACGGTACGGAAAAACTTTATTTTCGACGGCCTTTTCCGACGATAAAACTGATCAGAAAAAGCAAAAGGTTATTTTTGTGGGATTGGCCGACGGTACTGTCACCACACCCTCTCTCTTTCTCTCGCTTGGATTAAAATCTTAACAAGTCACAACCCACTTTTTCATTTCTCTGGTTCTTTCTTCTTCACCCTTTCAGACACCCAACAGTAAGCGATGGAGTTGGTTGCTTCGTTACCACCCACCTTGTTCTAGTGCTCTTCAGCTCAATGATTTTCTGTTCGTCTTCCTAATTGCTTCAAGTTTTTGATTTTGTTTCAATTGAGCATTTTTATTTTTATTTTTCTGGTACAAAATTAACCAAAATCTTCACAACCCACCAAAATCCCTTCACTTTTTCATTTCTCTGTTTTTCTTTCTTCTTCACCCATTTTCCCCATGGCTGAGAACTTGGAGGGGGGAGGAAGAGAGAGAGGGAATCGCGAAGAGAGAGACTGTGAGGGAGAGGCTAAAATGCGAGATACTGAACAGGGGAGGAAGAGATCTGGTGAGTTCACGACGGCATTGGTTAGATACGGTTGTTCGCAAAGGTTCGCGGTGGTGGTGCGGCTGTGCGACGGACAGAGGTGATTTCAGGTGGCCTTTCACTGCCGCAAGCAAGGAGGAGGGGAGATGAAGCGGGTGGCTGATGCTTAACAAATAGAAAAAAACCCATTTTTGTTTCTCGCCTTTTTTCTCTGTATCTTTTTTTTTGTATTATCTGTATCTTTTGTTTTTACCTTTCCTCCCTCAACACTTTTTTCTATTTGTTCTTTCTTTTTTTCTGGATTAGGTTGTTTTTAGTTTTCGTTTTTGCGTTGGTGATTCTGCATTTCTGCTGCGTTTATGGGGTTTTTCTGGGTTGGTGATTCTGTATTTCTGCTTTTTATTTTTTTTAAAAATTTATTTTCAGTTATCGTGGGCCTTTTCCCATGGTAATGATCAAAAAGTTAGCTGGGGAACCTGCCGACGGTAATTACACACGGCCTACAAAAAAGGCCCATGATAAAAGTTACCGTCGAGCAAGTAACCTACGGAATGTGGCCCATGGTGAGCCCACGGTAATTTGTTAATTACACACCGCTTTTAGACATTAGCATGGGCTTTGGGCCCACGGTATTAACAAATTTTCTTGTAGTGGTAGTCACCACTCTTAAAAATAGTGATATTGTTCCCTAGCAGCTTAGGAACATGTGGAATAACTACATTGCTCTAACTAAGCAAATGACCTTTGTTTTTTCTCATAATTATAGGGAATCGAATACTTGTGCTGATAAGCTTGCTTCCTATGGTTCCATCATTATGAGATCAGTTTGGTGGAATCTTATTCCTCAGTTTATTTCCGATGATTTCTTTAGGAATAGAAACAGTTTATCTAGCTATAGATTTAAATAATTTTCATGGGTCAGGTGGATGCCCCCCATGTTTCCTTTGTTACTTCTTTTTTCCTTTATTAATATAATGTTGATGTGCTGCAGATGATTGATAGTGTTTGTGGTGCCAACATAGTTGGGATCACCTACATTATAGTGATGCTTTTGCACATCAGTTTTCCTTTTAAAAAAAAAAGCAACTCTTAGGTAGGGTTTATAATGAATAAGATAGGTTTAAAACACGTGTTTAGGCTTAGGATTTAGTAGTTTAGTCATTCCATGCCATCTTAGGTCGAGTAACGTCACATGGGTAAAGCCCAATGGGTCAAAATGCGTAAAGAATTGATGTCTTGGGTACAACGACAATGTGCTACAATTTTTGGTGTAACTTGAGATACAGGTATTCGATTGAGGAGTTCTTTATTGTAAAGCTTAGAGAGAGATCTACAAATATGTATCTCACAAGCAAGTCCTAATTCGGACCCTAAATGGGTCAAATAGACGATGAAAGTTAAAGACAAAATTGGTAATTGTTTTTAGATAAGATCTTTAGAACATTAAGATAAGATTATCTTATCTATTCAACTATTGTGTCTATATGACATCTAATTGATCTTATTTCAGTACAAATACAATTACCATAAATATGGATATATTATATCAATATAAACATTATCTAAATATGAATACAGATAATTATATATTAATATAATTCAATCACACATTAATACAAGTGATCCGGTATTCATATAAACATAATCGCAATGAATATAACACTAGTACAAAATACACCTTTAATCGCGGTTTTATTAGACTTTTAACGTCGGTTTTCAATCCGGCGTGTATTTCATTCGACGTTGTAAGTGTGAACATTTAACGCCGGTTTATAAACCGTGATTAAAAGTCACTTTTAATCGCGGTTTTTATCAAAACCGGCATTAAAACCCAGCGTGAAAAAGAATAAAAAATTAAAAAAAACGAAAAAATAACTTTTAACCGCGGTTTTTAGCAAAACCGCGGTTAAAAGTTATTTTTCGTTTTTTTTTAAATTTATAGCATTATTTTTACCATCTAACCAGAAACTCCTAATTCATTAGAGAAATCATTTTGGTACATTTAAACTGGGGTGCTTCATATCCTTAAACTCATAGAATTGAGGATACTAAGGCACCAAGGAGAAGGCCCCCATATTATACATGCAAAATCCAGCATCCCACATGAAAAGCTCAAAATTTCCCCAAAAAATCAATAATCTATAGAACAAAATGATTCCCTTTAACTATGAGTGAGGCTTGTAATCTTACATTCTTTGAAGCAAGGAAGGTTAGTGACATTGAGGAGATTGTAATAGCCAGCATCACATTCACAATTATAGGAGAAAATGGATGTCTTGTTGCATGAGCCACCTCCACAATCAACCCAATGGCAAGCTACAAGAACATATCAACAAAATGCTATAAATATAATATCACTAAAAAGCATCAAACAGAAATTTGAGATGCCTATGGCTATGGTTGTATCTTCCAATTACCATCAAATATTGACTCATTGGCTTTGCTTGCTTTTTCTGGAGCAGGGGCAGGAGCTTTGGAGCAAGAGTAGTTCAATGTACCTATAAAGGATATCATGCAAAATACCATGGACCTTTTCAATCACATGCAGACGAGTTTAGTATATATCCACCACCACACACATTCTACTGCTCAAATATTCAAATAATCATATATTACAAAACAGAAAGACAAAACAGAAAGATTGGCAAAGGAAAGAACATTTTCCAATCAATAGGACAATGATTTTCCCAATCCTCTGAACATGCTCGTCAATCTGCAGTACACAACTCGACAGTGAACCAAAGTAACCAACAAAAGTAATGTGGGGGGTTCAAATGGGTATCCATCTGCAACAAAAGTAACCAAAACGAACACCAATTGGTGACTAAAAAACCAAAAAACTAAACAACAGCAACAATTTCTTTTATATCAGAAACGACTTAGGCCGAGAATTGAAAACCCTACCATTGATTGAAAAACGACAATTTGGGATAAAAGGAAAAAAAACGAAGGTGATTAGTAGGAAGTTCCGAGAGACCGGGAATGGTGCATTCTACGAGGTTGTTGCTTTTAGGGAGGATTCGAATGCCCGATCCCTCGGCGTCTTTGCTGCATTCTACGAGCTCCTTCTGTACGCGACCAAAGTCTATCATCTTCAATCTGAAATAATTCACCAAACTCAAAACGTAAACCGGTGGTGAGGGACGACACGAGGGAGAGGAACGGCTTCGTAGTCAACAGAACCGGCGAGGGAGAGGGACGGCGCAGGTCTGAAGGAGAGTTCGCGACGAAAATATCAAAGAAATGAGAGTTCGCGAGGGAGAGTAATGTGGTGTTGGTGATGGCCTTAATCAGACGGAAATTTATTTTTAAGTTATAATCGCGGTTGTAACATTAAACCGGCGTTATAAGTTTTAGGCTTTTAGGTTTTAATCGCGGTTTTCCTAGAAAACCGGCGTTAGATGTTTTAAGTTTTTTACGTTTTAACCGCGTTTTTTATATAAAACCGGCGTTATAACTTTTAACCGCGGTTTTTAGGAAAAACCGGCGTTATAAGTGGCGTGAAAAATTTGGACACATTTTACCTGTTCACTTATAACGCCGGTTTTTTAAAAAACCGCGGTTAAAAGTGACGCGTTAATTTCAAAAATGCCACCGCGTCACTTTTTACGTCTGTTATCTCTAAAACCGGCGTTATAAATATATTTTTTAGGTGTATTTCGCACTAGTGTAATATGGACACATATAAATATAAATGAAAAATGTAAATAAGTATACACTCATTTATTGATTAATACACAATCATATCTGAATATAAACACAATATATAATTTTTTTTAAAGGCAAAGAAGGAAAGGAGCCTCGTTAAAACCTTCTGATGCAAAACCCTCATTTGGGAAAAAAACATCTAGAAGGGAAAAAAAGGTACTCCTGCCTTACTTTATTGGAAAAAAGTGGGAAAAAAAAGAACAAACATGGGAGACTAGGCCAAAACCATGTCAAACAATTATCTAAACCTATAATTAGGAAGGTCAAGTCTATCACGAAAAAAATCCTCCCTAATGAAGTCTGGAACTATGTTCCACCACGTGTAAACCCTATTTACAATTGCATAAGATGTCAATTTGTCAGCATAATTATTGTCTTCCTTGTGAATATGAGAAACAAGTAAATGCATACTATTAGAAAGAATCAAGCAATTTTTCCACCTAGTCTTCAATTGCCACGGGATGGGATCTAGAGCAGTCGAACGCAAAGCCTGAACTACAAGCGAGGAGTTACATTCAACCCACAAACAGTGCCAACCTTTACTATGCGCAATCTCAATAGCAAGCATAACTCCAGAGAGCTCAGCAAAAAAAGAAGAAGCAGTGCCTACAACGGAGGCAAAGCAACCCATGACTGCAGCACTACTATCCCTGAACAAAACACCACAAGCCGCAAGACCCGGGTTCCCTTTAGAAGCACCATCTGTATTACACTTGACCTAACCTGGGTTTGGAGGAAACCAATTAATCAACCTCACCGAGGGCGCTGAGGGAGCATGAGCAATCACTAAGAAAGAGCTCAGAATAGAAGATTCTTCAGGAGAGGGATGCATGTCCCCTTTAGAGAGACTCCCCGAGATTGAAGTGCTGGAGTAATCAATATAGTTATAGACAATTACGTATTAATACAAATTATTTCCTATTACTATAGATATGATTAATATAAGTGATTGTGTATCAAAATAATTAATCTCATGTTAAATATTAACATACGCACACTCATATTAATCCATACAAGATCACACATAAACAAACGAGATCACACACTTACATACTAATATAATCAATCCTATATTTATTTAGATAAGATAACGTACTAATATAGGTAGTATAATTAATAATATAAATAAAGACACCAAATCATATATCACTTTTTTTTTTACAGAAAAATCATATATCACTTATTATCATATGAAATCAACTATTATTATACAAGATGATGTATTCATCTAAATGATTAGACATTAATATAAATATAATTATTTACCATTATCTATTTATACATCTAATCATATATTAATATAAGCATAATTAATATAACTCATTTACATATCAATATGAATCAACTACATATTTTATATATATATATATATAATAGCATTTTAATATACAATATGTAAACACAATTATAATCATACAAACATAAGTGTGCATGTTATCACTTAAAATATACACACATAAATATACATTTATATAGAAACTTATAAAATGTAGTAACGATGTAAACAAACATATTATCAACTATTACACTACTAATAATAGTAATAATAATATCTATAATTACAGCAACACATACACACTCATACGAAAAATTGGGGCGTTACAGCTAACCCGACCATCATTGGACATTATCATGATTAGTCGAGAGTGTGAGGTAACGAAGTATTCACCCGTAAGGTTCTCTTCTTTAATGTACCGAACATGCCCTTCTAATAAAACTTTCCAAAGTAGTAGATTGGTACCACATGCATATGGAGTAGAGACGATTGGAGAATTACGCATTCTCATAGTATATCAGATGCCTTCACGACTCTATACTTGCATTGTATATGACATGATTTCTATGTGTTTAATTGCAGATATTACTGACGTCGAGGATAATGGATGATGCGTCAACTTATGATTTATAAAGTGGTCTAGAGATAGGCTCTTGTGTTTGAACATTTTGAGAAATTTGTTTTAGAACTTGAGTCTTTTATCATTGTCAAGTATGGGGTTGTAACTTGTAAGTTCTGATATTTTGTGACACCGGGCTTTTGGGGATTTCTTTATTTGTTTTATAGTTACTTTCCACGTGATCATGTAACATTTTGAAACTAGGAATGCTTTCCAGTTTATGAATGAGACTTTGAGTTTGAAATGTGGTGCTCTTAATTCGTTGAGAAAGGTTTTTGAAAACTAGTATTTTCATTCCGCTACAAACATGTTCAAAACACTATGTGAACGATATTATATTTAATTATAATGATTTCGAAAAGGGGTTAAGGTGTCATACTATCAGTTGTTTTTATGACATGTTATGAATTTTTGTATGATATAGATGAGCAATAGTATCTGACCATATGAATATTAGAATGATTGATTGATGTGATAGATAGCCTGATGTGTATTTATATCTTGACATAACGAACGTAAGGTCGTGCTACTAATCTCATAGATCATAATAGAGAACATCGATGATGGATGAATTCAAGACATAGCATGTGCATAACTTTCTTGCTCATAGAGGATGAAGCGCCTTAGCTTTGTGAGTAAGGCTAGTGTTACCTGGAATGACCTTGCTCATAGAGGAGGCATCCAAGAAAACTTTATGATCATGTCTTGCTCATAGAGGAGATAACCCACTGTAATATGTGAGAAGGGGGTCCCACCTTGGTATTTGAGAAGAGGGTGAGTGACATTAGATTGACGATAACAACTCATATCTATTTACTCGAGAGGTTGACGATAACAACTCGTTGATTCAAACGAATACCCGAGAGGTTAACAAACAAAACTGAGAAAAATCTCATTTTTGTATAATTCAAATTCAATCTAAAACTCCCTAATAGAGGTAGTCGGTACAAATATATAGGAAAAGAAATATCAAAAACAAATCCTAATAAATAAAGAACGAATCCTAAAAAATAAAAGATAGAATCCTAAGAATTAAAAGATTAACAGGAAATAAATCCTAAGAAATAAAAGGATTAAAAGGAAAGAATCCTAGTAAATAAAAGGAAAGCATCCTACGAAATATTAATTTAGAATCCTAAGAAATAAAATGATTAAAGGAAAGAATAATAATAATTAAAAGGGCTTTATAAAGTCAACTTTGCACTGCATCATTCTCCCCAGGATGGAGAAGATTCGTCCTCGAATCAGACGTCTTACTTCATCCATGTTCTTTTGTACTCATCCAATAATATGACTCGTGCAAGATAACAGTTTTGGGAAATAAGCCCATGGCTTGTTGGATGTCCTGTATTGGTGATTCGAGCAAACTAACAAAAATCATGACTTGGGTTTCTTTGATTGCCACCTTGAACTGTTTGTTTGCAACGGAAAAAACTAGTGGCATGGTTTCCTTTGTAAGTTCTTCCATGGGTCGAGATTGTCTTTCAATATTCCCTATGCTTTCTTCATCAAATTGATGCTCTTCTAGTATCTCTAACTTTTTGAGCGTACCATCTTGTTCTGCATCATACTCTAGTTCTTGGTCAAAGATGGGTCCTTCATCAAAATTGGATTTGTTGTCAAACATCGACCATGCATCTTCTTCATGCTCTTCAGCAAAGAGTGGTTTTCCATCAAAGATGAGTTCTTTAGCAAACATTGGTTCATCTTCACCACCGTATTCCAACACTTCATCATACGTTGGCTCTTCATCACGTCTCCATGGCAACATTATGCAGGAACGTACTGACTACTGATATCAATCTGATGCAGAGTACGTGATGGGACAAAGTAAAGGATTCAACAACTCGTTTAGTCTAAGAATACCCGAGGTTGACAATAACAACTCGTTGATTCAAACGAATACCAGAGAGGCTAACAAACAAAACTGAGAAAAATCTCCTATTTGTATAATTCAAATTCAATCTAAAACTCCCTAATAGAGGTAGTCGGTACAAATATATAGGAAAAGAAATATCAAAAACAAATCCTAATAAATAAAGAACGAATCCTAAAAAATAAAAGATAGAATCCTAAGAATTAAAAGATTAACATGAAATAAATCCTAAGAAATAAAAGGATTAAAAGGAAAGAATCCTAGTAAAGAAAAGAAAAGCATCCTACGAAATATTAATTTAGAATCCTAAGAAATAAAATGATTAAAGGAAAGAATAATAATAATTAAAAGGGCTTAATAAAGTCAACTTTGCACTGCATCAATAAATTTACAAGGCTAGGGCAATAATTGTCACGAAAGTTTTTGTGAAGATACCGTAAGCAATATAGATAATTTGATGTTGGGTCCAAGTCCAATAAGAAATATTGAAGCCTTAAATGTTAAAAAATAGCATTGTGGGTTATGGTCCTTGACTGCAAAAAATACCCTATCTATTTATATCCACATAGAGAGACCTTAAGGTACTCTATAGTTGGAAGGTCTCTTGACCGCTTTCAACCCATTCCCTTCCCGTGCATCAATATACACCCTTAGAAAAAGGAAATACGCACTAAAAAAAAGAGGTAAAATATAAAAAGATTTGCACAACCAATCAAAGGGACTTGATTCTCAAACGTCCCTAGTAGAGTCGTCATCTGTAACGATCCAAAAAATTTAGAAGTCGCTATCAATTTTATTAAATTTAGGAAAAAGTGTAAACCTCAAAATTAGTTCTTTTCAAAACCATACTGAGTTCGGGAATCGATTGCACGTGAGAAAGGGTGGGGAATAAACCCCGCAACACCCTCATTGCACTCGTCCTAAAACGGTTGCCCTAAGTTGATTTTGCAAATCAAATATATTTGTTTTACCTCTTATTTATAAATAAAAAGATTTAATCCTCAAAGTCAAATACAAACCAAGATAGAGGAATTTATTTATCATTTATCACCGTCATTTATTTATATCCTATTAAAAGAAGAAAAGTGACGACAAAACCGTGAATATATCTGATACATTATTTCCCCTTTTTTTTTTTTGTTCTTTTTAAATTTAATTCTAATAAAATAAAGCCAACTAATTGTACCAAAAAAAAAAAACAAAGCCAACTAATTAATGACAGAGATCTCTTTTTTTTTTTTTTTACTTACCTACTAATCCTACATCAAATTAAGGAATTACCTTCGACCAATATACTACCAAGACTTGCATCAGTATGGAACTACTCTCCGTGAGTGTCAGTTATCCAAACAATGTTCATGAGAAACAAAAAATTACAACATCAAATATTATTGAAATTTCTAGTGCTGATGGTTCAAGATCCACCACATCCTTATAATGAAGGGAGGAAAAAAAACAATGACAAAAGAGTTAGAATACTATATGTAGCGATCGAAAAATCCGGAGGGATTTATTCGAGTTTAATGGAGCCGCCACCAATAATTTATTTCATAGGAAAAATATTGGAAAAAACCCTTTTTTTTTGGAAGAAAAATGGTCCTTGAGACCAGATTTGGGTTCGGGAGTCGATTATGTGTGGAGAAGGTATTAGCACCCTACAACATCTTTTCGAAAAAGGTTACCTCTGATTAATTGTGCAAAAATTAATAACTTCTAAAAAAGATATTTATTTCCCTTTTATTTAAAAAAAATTTAGCCAAGATAAAAAAAAGAGGACTTAATAAAAGTCGTTTATTTTTGCGCTTAACAGGAGTGGGCTCCTGCTCCTACAGGCTACGTAGTTCTTGGGTAGAAAATGGTTGTGTGTTGGTTGATTTTAATTGTATACTTTTTTATGAAAAAAGAGTAGGTTTTGTAGGGACCAAACAAGAAGCAATCAAGAGTGGTCCTCACTAACCCATTTTTATTTAGAAAATTAAGTGTTCGCGATGATCAAACGGGAAGCAATCTCAAGTGGTCATCACTAGTAATTAATCTTCAATTATTTGTTATAATTTTTCTTTTAAAATAAAAGGGTTGAAATTAGTTAAACAAAATTTGAAACAAAAACAACAACAAAAAAACTAAGATTAACAAAGTGGCATATAGATCGATCCAGAAAAGCAAAACAAAAGAAAAGCAAAAACAAAAAAGGAAGACACAAAAAGAAAATGGCCAGCTAAGACAAATGGGCTGCAAGCCCAACAAGACAAAATGATAATAAAGCTACACAACCTAGAAACTTCTATCAAACTAACATAGACAAATCAAAAGGGAAAAGGATTGGGGAAGCTGCGCTGGTATACATGGGCAGGGAGAAAAAAATCTGAAAAAATGACAGACAAAGGAAAGCAGAAGGAAGTGGGTCGGTTGAGAAAGAGAGAGAGAGAAAGAGAGAGAAGGATGGCGAGAGGAAGAAAGGGAAGAGGGCGGGCGCTGACGCCACAAGATCACCCTGACAGCCTTGTGAACAGAGGACGGGTGACGACGAGAGAGGGAGAAGGAAAAGGGGAGATCGTGAAGGAGAGAAAAAAAGGAGAAAGTGAGAGAGAGTGGTGGGAGAGGGAGGAAAAGGAGAAAGAGAGAGGGTGAGGGAGAGGCAGGGGCGAGAAAGGAGGAAAAGGAACGGCCGGTCGCGTAGTCCTTGGCCGTGCGGCACGCAGCGTGATGAGGAGAGGGGAAGGAGGAGGGTGAGGAGGTGAGAGGCGAGAGTGATTTTACCTCCTTCTTCTCTTCTTTCTTCTTCTTCCTCTGCTCGCTTCTCGTTTCTTCTTTTTTTTTCTTTTTGCCTCTGTGTTTTTGACTCTGTTTGATGAATTAGGGCTTCAGTGTGGAGCCTCTAATTCTTTGATTAGTGGTGAAAATGCTCAGGATCTTCTCCCAAAATTCTCCCCTCTCTGTTTTCTTGCATTCACATTTATAGAGCTAATGAGCCCTAATAGGACAATCTTTGGTTTCCGGTTGCGAGGTTGTGGGAGGGTGAAGGATGCAGGAGAGTGCAGAGTAGTGCCTCGCAAAGTCGCTTGGTTGGAGCAAGAATGGAAAAAACAAAGGAACAGGAAGAAAGCACCTTGGACTTATTGCTAGAATTGCTACTGCTGTTGGTTGTTGTTGGGGTGGCAGGCAGGGACGCAACACCCCTGCTCTGCCTTGTTTGTTTTGCTCTTCTTTTTTTGTTTTTGTTTTTTTTGCTTTGTTTTTTTTTTTTTGATTTTGTGATTTTTGGGCTTGGTTTGGACTGTAATGGACTATATTGTATTTTAGGCTTGTGTTTGTATTTTGGACTTATGCTAGAATTTCTTTTGTATGGACTATTGGTTTATATCTCAACCATTGGGCCTAAACTAGTCCCAAAGGACTAAGACCAAAACTTAGCAAAAAATGGCCCAAGCAACAATTTACTTTATCATTTCAATCTAACAGTAAAATAATAGATAAAAACAAATCAAGATGTGTGGACAAAATTGGGGTATAACAGCTGCCCCTCTTTAGTTATATTTTATTAGAAAATGTGAACAACAAAGGTTTTCATATTTTCGTCGTAAAATAGAAGTAAAGATAAAGACACTAATTTTGTCCCAAACCAGGATAGACAAAGGATGGGGTGAGGAATGACAGAGAAGGATTAACGCTTGGTGCGTTTATCGGAAAGCAATAAAGAAGGGCCACCGCCAGGTCAGGTACTGACGCGGTGGTAGGAAAGCAAAAATGAGGGATTAACACTTGGCGTGTTTATTGGAAAGCAATAAAGAAGGGTCACCGCCACGTCGGGTACTGATGCGGTGATCGAAAAAGGGGTAATGAGTGATTAACGCTTGGCGCGTTTATCAAAAACTATAAAGAAGGGTCACCGCTGGTCAGATCTTGGCGGTGATTGGAAAGCAATAATGAGGGTTCGACACCAAATAAGGTATTGGCGTCGATGGGAAGCAATAAAGAAGGATCACCGCCAGGCTCCGCATCGATACGGTGATCGGGGTTCGACGCCAAGTAGGGTATTGATGCGTCGATGGGAAGCAAATAAAGAAGGATCAACATCAGTCCGGAACTAATGTGTTGGTCAAAGCAATAATGAGGACTACCGCGGTCGCATCGACGCCAGTAATCTTAAAGCAATAAAAAGGGGTGATGCTCGGCGGCGTTTATCGAGAAAACTATAAAGAAGGATCTCCAGCGGTCGCATCGACGGTGATCGTAAAGCAATAAAGTGAGCGATGCTTGGCGTGTCGCTAGAAAGCAAAATAAAGGACCAATGCTAGGCGCATTGTGCGTAACG
Source organism: Calophaca sinica (assembly GCA_037113605.1). NCBI lineage: Eukaryota > Viridiplantae > Streptophyta > Magnoliopsida > Fabales > Fabaceae > Calophaca > Calophaca sinica. Next base: position 54,607,749 of record CM073734.1, on the reverse strand, counting down.
AGAATGAAGGATCAAAATTTGGTGCACGGACCAGGTGTAACAAAACGGCTAAAAGGTGATGATATGAAGATGATGCACGAATATATGGTATGTGATGCATGTATGCAATGCGATTATTATTTTTACTGATTCCTCGTCCCGTATGATCTCTAGTGCTTAAAGATATGGGACAAACTGAGGTTCATCGGATTTACTCATACTATGCTTTTGACTGGGAGGGAGCGCGAGTTATCGATGCAGCGCTAGTTACTTTTTAAAGGTAATCCCTTTGCCTTTTAAACTTATTTGTTGAGATTTGGCGTTTCCTTGTGATTCTTAAGATGTATATAATAACCGTAATGCTTTCCCATATCATCACATGCTTCACAATTCAGTGCTTATTATCATAAAACAACATTTTGAAATACGAGAACGGAGGTGTTTAGTATTCAAAAAAAGAGTCATGTGTATAAGGACTGAAGTTACACAGACTTGAAGATACATCAAGAAAAATGCAGGAAGAAAAAATAACTAAGCAGATATTTATAGTTTATGCCTTTGTAGGAACAAATGCCAACTTCTCATATCCATAACTTTGAATACTCATTACTCTACTTCTGAAAATATATAGAACTGCCCAAGTTGGATAAGAGCCTTTTGATGCATCAACTGACTTTAATGTCCAATTTCAGACCCTAACTTTTGCTTGGATTGCCTTTTCAAGTTTTCAATCCAACGGGGCGCTTTAATTTTTGCCTAGGTCACCCTTTCAGGTTTTCAACCTAGCGAGCTCATTTTTGCTTGGCCCTTTATATATTTTTTAGGCATAATATTTTTTGACTGCATCAGAGTTTACTGGGAGTGGGAGATCTTCATCGTCCATCCTTGTGAGGATCAAGGCTCCTCCAGAAAAAGCTTTTTTCACAACATACGGGCCTTCATAATTCGGAGTCCATTTTCCACGAGAATCCTTTTGGATGGGCAAAATCTTCTTGAGCACTAGGTCTCCTTGTTGAAATTCCCGAGGGCGAACTTTCTTTTCGTAAGCCCTCTTCATCCTGGCGCGATATAGTGTCCATGACATAAGGCCATCACTCTCTTTTCTTCAATGAGATTCAATTGATCAGTAGAGCCTGAACTCATTCTCGCCTCTTCTAGTTTTGTCTCCATCAATACCCTTGAAGGGATCTCGACTTCAATGGGAAGCCTTGCTTCCATTCCATACACCAATGAGAAAGGGTCGCCTGTTGAGGTGCGAACAAGTTCGATAACCGTGCAAGGCAAAGGGAGCATTTCATGCCGGTCTCTAAATGTTACAACCATCTTCCGGACAATCTTCTTGATGTTCTTATTTGCAGACTTCAAGCGCCCCATTCATCTTGGGCGATATGGTGAGGAATTATGATGTTGGATCTTGAAGTCATTACACAGCTCCTTCATCATCTTGTTGTTCAAATTAGTCCCATTATCAGTGATGATCTTATTTGGCAAACCATAGCGGCAGATCAAATCTCTCTTGATGAATTTGACAACCACATTTTTTGTCACACTCACATATGAAGCCGCTTCAACCCATTTAGTGAAATAGTCGATTGCGACAAGAATGAAGCGATGTCCATTTGATGCCTTAGGTTCAATGGGTCCAATGACATCCAATCCCCACATTGAGAATGGCCATGGTGCTGTTAAGATGTTCAAAGAGACTAGTGGCACATGGATGTTATCGGCGTAAATCTGACATTTGTGGCATTTCTTCACATAACCGAAACAATCAGTCTCCATAGACAACCAATAGTAGCCATCCCTCAAGATTTTTCTTGCCATTGCATGCCCGTTTGCGTGAGTCCCAAAGGAACCTTCGTGAACCTCTCGCATAATCTTTTCCGCCTCAGTCTTATCAACACACATGAGAAGTACCATGTCATGGTTTCTCTTATAAAGAACTTCACCATTTAGAAAGAATCCCATTGCCAACCGCCTTAATGCCCTTTTATCATTCTCCGAGACATTAGGAGGATATTCTCTACTTGTGATGTATTGTTTGATGTCGTAATACCAGGGTTTGCCATCAGGCTCTCCTTCTATTACTAGGCAATCGTGGCCGCTTTGGCCATGATTCTCAGATTTTTATGAGCGGTAGGTTCTCCCTGTTACTGATTTTGAACATTGATGATAGAGTAGCTAAGGCGTCAGCTAGCTGATTATCTTCACGGGGAATGTGATGGAAGGTGACTTCGTCAAACTGCTCCGTCTATTCTTTGATGTGAGCTTGGTAAGGAACTAATTTGGAATCCCTCGTTTCCCATTCGCCTTTTAACTAATGGATAACCAAAGCCGAGTCTCCATATACTTCGAGAATTTTGACCTTCGATTCAATGGCCGCCTGAATGCCCATGGCACATGCCTCATACTCTGCCATATTGTTTGTACAATCGAAACACAATCTTGCAGTAAATGGGATGAAATGACTTTCTGGGGAAATCAGCACAGCTCCAATCCCATGTCCCAATGCATTAGAAGCACCGTCAAACAACAAGATCCATTTTTCATTGTCAGGGGTTTCTTTTCCTTCAAATAGAGTCATTATGTCTTCATCTGGGAAGTCACACTGCATCGACTGATAGTCTTCCACAGGTTGATGAGCCAAGTATTCAGCTAAGGTACTGCCTTTAATTGCCTTTTGGGTGACATACACAATATCATACTCAGATAACAACATTTGCCAACGAGCAATTCTTTTTGTGAGAGCAGGCTTTTCAAAAATATACTTGATCGGATCCATTTTGGACACCAAACAAGTTGTATGGGATAGCATATATTGTCTCAAACGATGTGCGGCCCAAGCTAACGCGCAACATGTTCGTTCTAACAATGAATACCTCGCCTCGCATGACTAGTGAATTTCTTGCTCAAGTAGTAAATGGCATGCTCCTTCTTACCAGATTCATCATGTTGTCCTAGCACACAACCCATTGATTCGCCCAATCTTTGTTAAGTACATGATGAGGGTCTCCCTGGCACAGGGGTACCAAAACCGATGGATCTTGTAAATCTTTGCTTGATTTTCTCAAAAGCTTTCTGGCAATTGTCGTTCCATTTGGTTTCCTGATTCTTACACAGCAGCTTGAAAATTGGCTCACAAGTAGCAGTTAGCTGAGATATAAACCTGGCGATGTAGTTCAATCTTCCCAGGAATCCACGAACTTCTTTTTCGGTGCGAGGAGTCGGCATTTCCAGGATTGCTTTTACTTTGGCCGGATCAACTTCTATTCCTTTCTGGCTGACTATAAACCCTAGGAGCTTGCCTGACCTTACACCAAAGCTACACTTAGCCGGGTTTAACCGGAGTTTATACTTCCTCAGTCGCTCAAAAAGCTTTTGTAGGTTAGTGACATGATCTTCCTCTGTTTTGGACTTTACAATCATGTCATCCACATAGACCTCTATCTCTTTGTGCATCATGTCATGGAACAAAGCCACCATTGCTCTTTGGTATGTTGCCCCAGCATTTCTTAATCCAAATGGCATTACTTTGTAACAGAAAGTTCCCCATAAAGTGATAAATGTGGTTTTCTCCATATCTTCGGGAGCCATCTTGATTTGATTATAGCCAGAATATCCATCCATGAAAGAGAAGACAGAGTGTTGAGCAGTGCTATCTACCAGGACATCAATATGTGGCAAAGGGAAGTCATCCTTAGGGTTGGCCCTGTTTAAATCTCGATAGTCAACACACATTCGGACCTTTCCATCTTTCTTTGGGACTGGGACAATGTTAGCCACCCATTGAGGGTATTTTGCTATAGCCAGAAAGCCGGCGTCGATCTGTTTTTTTACCTCATCTCTAATCTTGAGCGACATCTCTGGTTTCATTCTTCTTAACTTATGCTTGACCTGTGGGCACTCAGGTTTCAATGGCAATTTGTGCTCGACTATGCTATTATCTAATCCAGGCATATCTAGTTAAGTCCACGCGAAAACATCAACATATTCAAATAAGAGTTTAACCAATTTTTCTCGCTCACTGTCTCTCATTGTGGTACCGATCTTAACTTCTTTCTTGTCGTTTCCAGTTCCCAGATTGATTGTTTCAGTTTCTTCCTCGTGGGGTTGAATCACTTTAGCTTCTTGTTCCATCAACCTCATTAATTCAGGAGGGGTTTTCCAATTGTCCTCATTATCTTCCTCAGTATGATTAATGGGGTATTCAAAATTATAGTATGAGTTACTGGCATCGTTATTTTCAAAGACAATGCTTTTGGATCTGCATTAGTTAAAAATAACGAAATGAAAAACGGGAAAAGATGAAGAGAGATGGAAAAGATGGAAAAGGAAAGAAAAGAGAAATGATTGGAAAATTCAAAGTGCATTTTATTGATAATGATACTGAAATAAAACATGTGTGCCCTTTTGACAATAAATTATTCTAAATCCTTGGGCAGAGCAATAGAATTTGCATTACATAATTACTTTGAATCAAAGATCACAGGAAACTCAATGATCTCCCAAAGCTTTGCCTGACGGACAAGGTTGACATTGTCGTTCTCTGCACTGCGATCGTCTTTGATAACTGCTATCTGATTCGGATTCAATATTCCCGCACTCCGAAAGCTTTGCCTGATATCGCAGATAAGGATATTCTCATCTTTTGGCTCCCTGCCTTCCAATTTAGCTACCCTCTTTTCTTTTCTTTCTTTGGCAATTCTCTTTTTGTCAAACCTGTTAGGTTCGTATCCCAACCCATACTGCTACATTATCTGGAAGTTCTACCAAAGATTACGATCCCTTGTTCATATCTTCCCAATCCACATCCTACCGATACCCTCCTTTCATCATAACTTTAGCGATCATCATGGAGGTTTCGCATGACTTTGGTTTCTTCATTAGGACTCCTTCTCCGCGAAGGTGGCATTCGCAATCTCCAACGTTTGAAAGGGCGTCTCAAGAGCTTCTTCTCAGAGGCTCGATATAACGCTGCGTGGAGGATGGCTTGCTTACTAGCATCTCTTCTTCACTGCAGATACCACCAACTTATTATCCATTGAAAATTTCAGCTTTTGGTGTAAAGTTGAAGGCACAACTCCAAATTGAATGGATCCATGGTCTTCCAAGGAGACAATTTGTATCTTTGGTACGATTTCCATCACCTGAAAGACTACCTCGAATGTGCGAGGGCCGACTTGTATAGGTAGCTCGATCTCTCCAATAACCTCTCTTCTAGACCCATCGAAGGCTCTTACCACCATGGTACTGGGCTTCATATACGATCCATCAACAGACAACTTTGCCAAGGTAGATTTTGGCATAACATTTAGAGATGACCCATTATCGACGAGTACCCTGGCAAGGATATAGTCCCCACACTTTACGGAGATGTGCAATGCTTTGTTATGCCCCATTCCTTCAACTGGAATTTCTTCATCGGTGAAGGTAAGGTAATTACTAGCAACAATATTACCCACAATCCCATCGAATTGATTCACCGTGATGTCATGGGTGACATGGGCTTCATTTAGCACTTTCATCAATGATTCCCTATGACACTCAGAATTCAGCAGCAGTGATAACACAGATATTTTTGCAGGAGTATGATTCAACTGATCCACCACCTTGTATTCACTCTGCTTCATAAATTTCAGGAATTCACAAACCTCTTCTTCAGACACTACTTTCTTGTTTTCCTCTTCTTTCTTTGCCTTATTACCCATATCTTTATCAATGGATTCTTCTTCTTTATCTTTTCCCTTGCGAGCTTTGTCCATGGGTCCTATAGGGGCATAAATTCGTCCACTTCGGGTCATCCCACCGATTCCCGAGATGTTAGTGATAGCAGAATTGCCAGATCCAGACGCCGCTTTTAACTGGTCATCCCCTAAATTGTCCACAAAGACCTTCATATTGTAATCCCATGGCACTGCATTAACGTTCTTGAAAGGGAAAGGAGTTGGTACCTGAATAATTATCGGTTTAGGCACGCCTCGGACTGGCTTATTGTAACAAATCTCCAATGGTTTCGGGAAGGTCGTGTTTTTATCTTCACTTGACTGAAGGGTCAATATGTTTTCATCTTTCTTCACACAACCTACCTGTATCAAATGTCTGTCTAACAATTCTTGGAGAATTTGCCTGAATTCCTCGCATTCCTCTATGCAATGATTGTCATCAGGATGCAAGCTACACAAGTCCCTCTCATCGTATTTCATCTCAATTATACCGAACTTGCAGAGTTTGGCATAAATGATCCTTAAGGGAGTACGAACATCTTCCACTTTCATTATCAGGGGCTGATTCCTAAATTCTTCAATAATGGCGTTGACTGCTGAACCTCCATGACCTGGAAGGGGATTGTTACCCACATTTGGGCCATCCTCCTTAAAACTCAACCATTTGGCATTGATCAGATCTTGAACCACATACTTCAAAGCCTTGCAATTTTCAGTTGTGTGACCTACTGCCCCTGCATGAAACTCACACTTTGCATTTAGGTCATACCCTCTTGGGAAGGGAGGTTGAAGTGGTTTCATTGAGCGTGGAGAGACCAAGGAGTTACTGATGAGGTGCTGGAACAAATCCGTATAGGTCATGGGAATAGGATCAAATTGGACTGCTTTCTTTTCTTGGTCGTTTTTCTGGTTTTGGTTTGGTTGGGTGGGAGCAACTGGTTGTGCTTGTGTTTGGATGGGGGAAGGTGGTAGAAAGGGCATCATTGGTTGGTTTGGTCGGGGGGTTGGATTATGAGAGGCGGCGACAATGTATGGAGGTGGAAAATAGGGGTATGAAAAAGGATGTGGGAAATTGGTAAAGAATTGGGGTGATTTTCCTTGTGTTTGCCCTCCCGAGCTCGTTATCACAGCATTGGTTTCCCCTTCTTTCTTCTTTACGAAGTTTGTCGGGGGTCTCTTGATATTACTAGTTCTAGCAAAACTTTGGGCAATCGTTCCATTCCTCATTCCTCCTTCCACTTTTTCCCCTATGATGACCATATCTGAAAAGTTTGATGATACACTTCTGATCATTTTGTCATAAAAGGGTGATTGAAGAGTACCCATGAACATGGCCACCATTTCTTTTTCAATCAGAGGGGGTTCCACTTGGGCTGCCAATCCTCTCCATCGTTGGGCATACTCCTTGAAAGTCTCATTGTCTCTTTTTGCCATGTTTTGCAACTGCATTCTATCAGGAGCCATATCGATGTTATACTTATACTGCTTCAAAAAAGCATCTGCTAAATCTTTCCAAAAGCGAATATGAGATCGCTCAAGGTGTGTATACCAACTCGACGCTGCCCCTGTTAAACTATCCTGGAAGAAGTGAATCAAAAGTTTGTCATCATGTGCATAGGACGCCATCTTCCTACAATACATGGTCAAGTGGCTTTTCGGGCAAGTTGTCCCTTTATACTTGTCAAAGTCTGGCACCTTGAACTTCGGCGGTACAACCACATCCGGTACGAGACAAAGATCTGAAGCGATACTTGACCCGAGATAACTCACTCCTTCTACAGCTCTTAGTCTATCTTCGAGGATTTGCAACTTCGTATCAGACCACTGATTCCCAACTGGGATGCTCAAATTGGGTCCCCCAATAGCTGGAGACCAGGCACTGCGGTTAGTCTGGGGATTCAATGGATTTCCTTGAATATAATAGGGGTAACCAAATGGTCGGGGATTCACTACGGGCGTACTGACTCCTTGAGTATTCCCGACATGGGATGGTGCATAACCAGGTGGAAAGGTGTATGTCATGAAGCCAGGAGTTGAGCTTTGAACTGGTATGGTTTCAGTACTTGAGCCAGATCCTTGAGCTACATCTTGCACCACAAGTGCTTGGGAATCGCCTGCAGAGTTATTGTGCTTTGGCGGTGTGTAACTAGGCGGGAGACCAAATAGGGGAAGCGTGGTACTTGATTACGAGGGCCTTGAGGGTTATGGTTCGCAGATCATCATTGGCCATAGGTGGCGTGTAACCAGGTGGGAGTCCGTAAAGTGGGAGCGTGGTACTTGATTACGAGGGTTGCTAATCGGTGAATGTGTAGGACCATGCGGGTAAATTGCAAAAGGTACCATCATCCCTTGAGTATTGAGACCATATTGCAACTGCATAGGACCACAGCCAGGTGGGTGGGAAGGTGTAGCTTGACTTTCATCATTCACTGCTGGAGATACCCCATCTGTAGTCTTGTCTTTGTTTAGGGACTGCAGAAGCTCCAAAACTTTGCTCATCTGTTCCTTCAGCTGGTTGACGTCCTCTTTCATCTCTTGGTCATCCATGATCTTTGATTGAGAGCGAGTTCGATAAGGGTGTCGAGGAACCAGTTTGTTTGATTATTTTCTGGTGATTAAAAAAAATGATATGAGTATGTAAGAAAGGAAAAATGAATGAATGAATGTGGATGTATGAGTCTATTCATTTTGTACCAGGGAACCGTAGGCCTCATTGCTTTGTTGTAATTATCCATTTTTTTTAAAGCGTTAAGTAATTTGGAGAATAAAATGGGATAAATAAGCAAAGTAACAAATCCTTTGTTGATGAGAAAGACAAATAGTACAATTCACTCAAACTAAAGCCTCATCAATTAGCTGCCCTTTTTTTCTTCTTCATAGGACAACCAGCCTTTTCTCTCAACTCTTCTATCAAACTTTTACAAAATTCAATAAACTTGTAAACATTGACTGGAGTATTTAGTGGGTGCATCACCGCATCAGCCTCCTCTAGACGCCTTGGGATATCTATGATTGCTTGATTGGCCAAACTTGCCAACTTTGAAAAACAGTCCCTCCAATGCATGCCTTCATTCCTCAGTTCATTAAAGAGCGCTTGATTTTCTATCCTGACGACTGGCTTTGTAAAACGATTCTCCCAATACGTGCTTTCATTTTTTAGGTCGTCATAGATCTTCTCTTGATATTCAATATAGTTCTGTAACTCATTTGCATCCTCTTGTTCTTTTTTCAGCGCGTCTTGATATTTCGCAAGCATCTCTTCTATTTCTTCCTTGTATTGCTTCTCCTTTTGGGCTTGGTTCTCATACCCAGCTACCACCTTCTCAAGATGTTGCTTTAAACCTTCAAGCTCTTCTTGCAAATTCTTTTCGGTAACCGAGGATTTTTTTCACAATCCTTTCCATATATAGGCGTTTTCTATTGCCTTATCCCTCTCTTGATTACGCAGCTCTAGCTCTTCATTTGCCCCTCTCAGACAAAGTTGCACATCATGCTTACTCTTTTCCTCTACTTTTGCCCTTTTATTGCTTCTCTCGATGAACTTCCCTTTTAGGATATTTTCCGACTGTAAGTACTTGTTCTCTTGAAGTGCCTTTTCTAACCTTGCTTGTAGTTCTTCCTTTTCCTCATTAGATTTTGACAATACCATTTTAAGCTCTTCCATCTCTTTACTCGTAATAGGGATAGATTCCGGTGCTTCTGGTTCCGGTGGGGGTGTACCATGGAACGACAATTTGATTTCTCGAACCCTACTTTCGATCCATTGGTGGTAACTATCCGTAGCACCAATGCTTCTTTTTCCGAGAACTTTCCCTTTCCGAGTGACTTGGTCCCAAGCATGTCGGACCTTTCTGAGCATTCCGCCATTTCCTGGATCAAACTCGTATACCACGAAGGGGGTCGTCATCTGATCTGACGGTGGATTCATCATAGGATAACCAAGTTGTCTTAGCAGCAAAGAAGGATTATAGTTAATACATCTTCTTGTTCCTATAAGTGGAACATTAGGGAAATTCCCGCACTAATAGATCATTTCATGTATATCCAACCACCCTGGGTACCATCGGACCATCTTTTCATCAAGATCTGCCAGAGTTACAGCCCACCGATCTCCATCTCTGATCCCTACATCACATGTGTTGAAGTCTGCAAAGGGACATGATATTTTCCTATTTCCGAATACGTGGGTGACAAGCCACACATAGAGAGTGGATAAGCAGCATGATAGCTTCTTACCTTTTTTTCATGACAATGAGTGAGGGCACAATAAGTATCCGCCAGAATGGCTGACACTGGGCTCTCTTTTCCTTTTTTAAAGGCTAGGAACACATCAATCAAGGCCAAGTCTATATAGCCATCAATGCGTGGAAATAACATAATTCCAAAAATTGTAAGAGCCAACACTTCCATGAAAGACGCCCAATCTTGAACATTAGCCAAATGCCTCATCTTTTCTTCAAAATACTCTAGCGGAAACCCTTCGACAGCATTTCAGTTTAACTTTCTTTTCTTTAATTCATCCTCCTTGTCTTTTAGAATTATAGCAACCTCTTGCAGGAGATCAAAATTTCGGGTACGTTGGTAGGGTTTCATGTTTTCGGTCGAGTATCCTAAAATCCGAGCAAATTCTTCCAGTGTGGGAGCCATTTGGAAATTCTTGAAAGTGAAGCACCTCATGGGAGAATCATAGAATTGGATAAGTGCAGAAATGGCATTTACTTGCACATCCACCTCTAGCAGTTTGAGAATATTCCCATACTTTCCAATGAAGGTTATACGTTGAATGCTTGTCGTCATTAAATTGGCACACTTCCTCAAGCTTTCTACTTCAGGCTTTTTTATTCTCGGATGTATGTGCTTCTTCAAAGGGACAGTTTCACCGCTTGATCCCATATTATCTCACTAAATACTTGCAGCCAAACTTTGAGTTCCTATGCTTCCCTGGCACCTAAAATGAAATGAGAATGAATGACATTTGTTTTTAAAAAAAAAAAAATTCAACATGTTTTTTTGGAAGTATGAATGCATGAAGATATAATGTTGAGTGATGGTGATGACTATTCATGTAGCATGCACAAAAATATGTGATTTAGCAGACCCTTTTTATGCATGGACGTGATATAACAGATTTTTGGTGGAAGAACAAAAATGATATGACGCCCCATGTGTCTTAAATGGGTTAAACCTAAAATTAGAGATTTTCTAACCTAAGGGGTCTATAGTCTTGTATTGAGTGATAGATCTCATGGTGGCTCTAATCACATTCTCACCAAAGGCCTCTAGAGCTAAAGTCTCCTCCTGAATATTAACCACAATGATAGATAACTATCCGGTGCGGAATACTCAGAGGGAGCACACTCTAGATGAAGTTCTCGCAATAGCCAGAAGGAAAGCAAATTCCAATTGACTATCACCGAACCTCCACTCAACTTAAGCTTTGCTCTGACCCGGGTATAGGGCCTTACTCATATGTGTGTGCGAACGTGTAGGTGCGGTGTGTGAGAGGGGCAACACCCTAACACTACCCAAGCTGCAAAACAAACAAAGCATACAAATATAGTCGTCTATCCTAATGTTTAACATATACTCAATATTCACAACAAATTAAAATTAAACAAATAAATAATAAATAAATATTTACAAAAGAAAAAAAAAGAAATAAAAATAAAAATAAAAAGAAGGGGAATTAAAAAAAAGAATAACAAAAAAATGAAGTTAATTATTTGGCACAATTAATCATGTTAGGCTTGACTTTCTAAAGAACCCCAGTGGAGTCGCCAGCTGTAGCGACCGAAAAATCCGGAGGGATTTATTCGAGTTTAATAGAGCCGCCACCAATAATTTATTTCATAGGGAAAATATTGGAAAAACCCCTTTTTTTTGAAGAAAAATGGTCCTTGAGACCAGATTTGGGTTTGGGAGTCGATTATGTGTGGGGAAGGTATTAGCACCCTACAACATCCTTTCGAAAAAGGTTACCTCTGATTAATTGTGCAAAAATTATTAACTTCTAAAAAAAATATTTATTTCCCTTTTATTTAAAAAAAATTTAGCCAAGATAAAAAAAAGATGACTTAATAAAAGTCGTTTATTTTTGCGCTTGACAGGAGTGGGCTCCTGCTCCTACGTATCTCCGGGTGCAGTGGAGAAATCAAAGGCTATGTAGTTCTTGGGTAGAAAATGGTTGTGTGTTGGATGATTTTAATTGTATACCTTTTTTATGAAAAAAGAGTAGGTTTTGTAGGGACCAAACAAGAAGCAATCAAGAGTGGTCCTCACTAACCCATTTTTATTTAGAAAATTAAGTGTTCGCGATGATCAAACGGGAAGCAATCTCGAGTGGTCATCACTAGTAATTAATCTTCAATTATTTGTTATAATTTTTCTTTTAAAATAAAAGGGTTGAAATTAGTTAAACAAAATTTGAAACAAAAACAACAACAAAAAAAACTAAGATTAACAAAGTGGCGTAAAGATCGATCCAGAAAAGCAAAACAAAAGAAAAGCAAAAACAAAAAGGAAGACACAAAAAGAAAATGGCCAGCTAAGACAAATGGGTTGCAAGCCCAACAAGACAAAATGATAATAAAGCTACACAACCTAGAAACTTCTATCAAACTAACATAGACAAATCAAAAGGGAAAAGAATTGGGGAAGCTGTGCTGGTATACATGGGCAAGGAGAAAAAAATCAGAAAAAATGACAGACAAAGGAAAGCAGAAGGAAGTGGGGCGGTGGAGAGAGAGAGAGAGAGAGAGAAAGAGAGAGAAGGATGGCGAGAGGAAGAAGGGGAAGAGGGGGCGCGGCCGCCGCGCGCCAGTCCTTGGCCGCGCGCGGCCGCGAACAGGAGGACGGGGACGTACGAGAGAGGGAGAAGGAAAAGGGGGGAAATCGTGAAGGAGAGAAAAAAAAGTGAGAGAGAGTGGTGGGAGAGGGAGGAAGAAGGAGGGAGAGAGGGTGAGGGAGAGACCTAGGGGACGAGAAAGGAGGAAAAGGGGAGCGGCCGGTGCGCGCCGTCCTTGGCCGCACACGGCCGCGAGCATGACAGAGGAGAGGGGGGAAGGAGGAGGGTGAGGGAGGCTGAGAGGGTGAGAGAAATTTTACCTCCTTCTTCTCTTCTTTCTTCTTCTTTTGTTTCTTCTTCCTCTGTTCTGCTTCTACGTTTCTTCTTTTTTTTCCTGTGTTTTTTGACTCTGTTTCAGTGAATTAGGGCTTCAGTGTGGAGCCTCTAATTCTTTGATTGGTGGTGAAAATGCTCAGGATCCTCTCCCAAAAAATTCTCCCCCTTCTGTTTTTCTTGCATTGACATTTATAGAGCTAATGAGCCCTAATAGGACAATGCCGGTTTGCTGGTTGCAGGGTTGTGGGAGGGCTGAAGGATGCAGGAGGTGCAGAATAGTGCCTGCAAAGCTGCTTGGTTGGAGCAAGAATGGAAAAAAAACAAAGGAACAGGAAGAAAGCACCTTGGACTTATTGCTAGAATTGCTACTGCTGTTGGTTGTTGTTGGGGTGGCAGGCAGGGACGCAACACCCCTGCTCTGCCTTGTTTGTTTTGCTCTTCTTTTTTTGTTTTTGCTTTGTTTTTTTTTTTTTTGATTTTGTGATTTTTGGGCTTGGTTTGGACCGTAATGAACTATATTGTATTTTAGGCTTGTGTTTGTATTTTGAACTTATGCTAGAATTTCTTTTGCATGGACTAATGATTTATATCTCAGCTATTGGGCCTAAACTAGTCCCAAAGGACTAAGACCAAAACTTAGCAAAAAATGGCCCAAGAAACAATTTACTTTATCATTTCAATCTAACAGTAAAATAATAGATAAAAACAAATCAAGATGCGTGGACAAAATTGCGGTATAACACTATGTGTGACATTTCATCTAGAATACAGTATAGGTGCACCTTGACATTCCAATTTTTAGCATTTGCACAAGAATTCGTAAATATACTTCAGGAGAACACAAGGGGGTCAAGAATCCAAAAACAATGTACAACCAACAATATTTGCTATGTCAAACAAAATTGGCCCTTTAAACTTTAAACTCTTAAGAACCTGCAAAACGAATAGCAAATTCTTCAACCCGTGGTGCTTCTTCTAATCAATTCCTTGCCTGGGTTCTTTCTTCCCTTCATCTTTGCTTATGTATTTATAAAGGCTATAGAGTGCCTCCTTTAACCAGCCCAACATGATTCCCTCATTCATTTGTAATGACGGGAAAAATCTCAAGTGTCTTGGATGGATCGTAATCATAGCAATACTTGCTTCTTTTACGCTAATCATGTCCAATGATCTTCACTTTATATTGATTGTTGGGTCAAGACATTTGCACACTCAAGTACTCTTGGGCATGGATCATTGTCCAATTTGCTTGAAGGAGCATAAAAAATATCACAATTAACTATTTAAATTCTTATTTTTATTCTTTTCTTTTTTTTAAGTTAGGTCAAAATTGGGTGTTCACATGGGTTATGGTTGACTGCAAAAAATACCCTATCTATTTATATTCACCTAGAGAGACCTTAAGAAAACCTAAGGAACTCTACAGTTGGAAGGTCACTTGACCGCTTTCAACCCATTCTCTTCTCGTGCAACAACGTTCCGATGAAACACCATAGACTTCTCACCAATTATGCTTCTGCTCAATCTTTTCATATTGAATTGATGAAATAAATAATTAGGGTATAAATTCTACCAAACAAGCACCCACCTATATTTTGGATGAGTAGATTGTCGATCCAACTTAATCCTATACAAGCTACAAGATATTTTGATTGGTTCAATGATTTGTACTTTATTTATAATTTTTTATGAATATTATGTCTAAATAATTATTTATTTATTTTTTTTGAAAAGTAAATAATTATTTAATTGACTTGTATAAAAATTGAATTTAAAATTAATTTATAAAGAAGTCATCTTCGTGACAATAGGGGATTTGACTAAGTTTCCATTTAATTTATCTGTCACACTATAAATAGACTATAACAGAGTATCATTAGGTATTACTCGAAGTAGTTTATCCTATCAATAATTTGACGATCTATTCCAAAAATTAGCTATTGTCTGAAGTCCTTACAATAGTGCATTGGCACCAAATCAACAGAACGAATACCCCTAAGTTAGCAAATTAGTAGGATGACAGATAATAAAATTACTTAAATGATATGTATTATTGAATAAGTTATTTCTTTGTTACAACTTTCTCTTATCTCATTAGCAAATGCAGATGTTATAAAAGGGGGATAATTATTTGACATCCATCATATCGAGAAAGAAAAGCGAGCACAGGTCTACAACATAAAGATACCTATACCTTTAGATACAAGAGTTTAAAATATGGCAGGTGGAGGTTTAGTTGCTTCGACAAATGGAAGGCAATATGAGGGGAAGGTCACAACATTCGTGTTGGTCACATGTTTTGTGGCAGCCATGGGAGGTCTACTTTTTGGTTATGATCTTGGTATTACAGGAGGAGTGACTTCCATGGAACCATTCCTGATTAAATTCTTCCCTGGTGTTTACAAGCAAATGGAAGATGAATCTGGCCATGAGAGCCAATATTGCAAATTTGACAATGAGCTCCTTACTTTGTTCACATCTTCCTTGTATCTTGCAGCATTAATAGCTTCTTTCTTTGCTTCCACAACTACAAGAATGTTGGGACGCAAGGCCTCAATGTTTGCAGGTGGCTTGTTTTTCCTCATTGGTGC
This sequence comes from Calophaca sinica, assembly GCA_037113605.1. Taxonomy (NCBI): domain Eukaryota; kingdom Viridiplantae; phylum Streptophyta; class Magnoliopsida; order Fabales; family Fabaceae; genus Calophaca; species Calophaca sinica. Next base: position 54,592,336 of record CM073734.1, on the reverse strand, counting down.
ATTCTTTGAATGGTTTCTTGTCAATATTGAAATGCTTATCATCGGTCGCCTATTGCTTGGTTTTGGTGTAGGATACTGTAATCAGGTAAGAATTGGAGTCCTTCTTATGCTTTCAAATTTTAATGTATAAAAGGCGAAGAAGATTTCAAGATTGATTACATTTAATTGTTTTTTTTTTTTTTTGCTCCCAAATAGTCTGTTCCCGTGTATTTGTCTGAAATGGCTCCAGCAAAGATCAGAGGTGCACTGAACATTGGCTTCCAAATGATGATCACAATTGGAATCCTAGGTGCAAACCTTATCAACTATTGGACTGCCAATCTTGAGAGTGGATGGAGAATTTCTTTGGGTATAGGAGCTGTTCCTGCAATCATGCTATGTATTGGATCTCTTTTCTTAGGTGACACACCAAACTCTATGATTGAAAGGGGCCAAAAAGAAGCAGCTAAGAAAATGTTGCAAAAGATTCGTGGCATTGATAACGTTGATGAAGAGTTGCAAGATCTCATCGATGCTAGTGAGGAAGCCAAAAAGGTGGAGCACCCATGGAAGAATATTACACAACCAAAATACAGGCCTCAACTCACTTTTTGCTCTTTTATTCCATTCTTCCAACAACTCACCGGCATCAATGTTATCATGTTTTACGCACCCGTCCTTTTCAAAACTCTAGGCTTTGGCAACGATGCTTCCCTTATGTCTGCAGTTATTACTGGAGGTGTCAATGTGGTTGCTACTTTTGTTTCCATCTTCTCTGTGGACAAGTTTGGAAGAAGGATTTTGTTCCTTGAAGGTGGTGTCCAAATGTTTATTTGCCAGGTGAAAAATACAACTCAACTGATACTTAACGCTTTAGATTTTAAAAATGATTAATTGTGTGTGGGTGTGTCGTTAAAGCTATGCCCATGCGTGGTTGATTTATAGGTTATAATCTTTGATTGTAGATTGCTGTTGGAAGCATGATTGCTACAAAGTTTGGGGTGACCGGTGAAGGCTCATTTACCAAAAGTGAAGCCAATCTTCTCTTGTTCTTTATATGTGCATATGTTGCAGCATTTGCATGGTCTTGGGGTCCATTGGGATGGTTAGTGCCTAGTGAAATTTGCTCTCTTGAGGTTCGATCTGCAGGTCAAGCTACCAATGTTGCCGTGAACATGTTGTTCACCTTTGCCATTGCTCAAATTTTCCTCACCATGCTTTGTCACTTGAAGTTCGGGCTTTTCTTCTTCTTTGCAGGCTTTGTGCTCATTATGACCATTTTCATTGCCTTGTTTCTTCCTGAGACAAAGAACGTCCCCATTGAAGAAATGAATAAAGTGTGGAAGTCACACTGGTTTTGGACAAAATTTGTTCCTAATGTTGTCCCCAATCAAGACAATAAGTCTACTGCTTAAAGTTTTTTGTTTTTGTTTTAAAAATATCCTATGGCATAGAGGATGGTGTATGTTTTAATAGTTTGGTTATTCTCATTTTGATTTTTCTTGAAGTCTTCATGTTGTTCAGCTATATAGTTTTTAGAGATAATTGTATTTATGTTGGATTTTGTGTTCAATAAATTGGTTTTTTGATTTATCATTTATGGTGCTTTTTTTTCCTTCAAATTGATTTAGTTTTTCTCAACTTTATACTGCATGTGTACGAAACTCATTATCAAATAATAAAAAAATTCTATAAAAATAGTTAAATAAAATACGTGATGTCACGACTAAAATTCTTGAAATATTTTTAAGTTTTAATAAAGAAGTAAACTATTATTTTGGTCATTGAAATATTAGATTTACAATAATTTGGCATGTGAAAGATAAGTAACCTAGTTAATCAAAGATTAAGAGTCACATCAATTTAGTTTTGAAAGCTAGATATTAAGTTTGTCTACTAACAAAACAGAATTGGCATTAGTTTAGCTCTTAGATCTCGTTATTTTTGCATAAAACATTGTCTTACTTGTCATAATTGAGAGATTGAATTGATACATCACCTATTTTCAAGGACCAAAATAGTTTCAAGAAACCTTTAAGACACCAAAATGAATGTTTATCCATTTTGAATATAAGAAACATATGACATATGCATGAGCTTACTATTAATTCCATTTGTCTATTCAAAGAAATTTGCAAGTTCATGTGAAATAATATTTTTTTTTTGAATATATTAGTACATTATCATATTTAAGTGGAGACCAAGTCAATGTTGTTCTATCCTTTGTGATTTTTCTAAAGCTGTTTGTCATTAGTCGTATATTTCTTAATGGATGAATTTTAAATTGAATCATTTTAAATTCTTAAAAGGTTCTCCTATGGAAGAGTAATATGGTTAGCTATTAAAGGCGATAACCCTATTTTTTTAATTGGATTCAAGTGACATGCCTAATGAAATTGGATTTTATTTCTTTTATTTATTCACAAAAAATTACCATAGAAAAAATTAATTCTAAATTTTTTATCCTCATTTGCATTAAATTTTATTTTCTTTTCAAAGGTCTACAAAATTAGCACCATCACGAAAATGACATTTCTCCCAAAATTTTGGATGATTTCACTATATACAACCACTCCAGCAATAATCAACACCCAAATTGTAAGGAGAAGATATAGCGAACAATTATATACTCCGAACAAATTGCATTGTGTAACACCTCAAGTTTCTCTAAGCTCGATTCGAGAATAAATTGGGACGAGTTGTATGATTGTATTTCAGCTTAATTTGGTTCCAAATTGAGTGAATATGATGACATCAAGTTTTAAGGTGTAAGTGTTGATGTGGAGTTAAAAAAAAGTTGGATTTAATCGTAGAATGATTGGAAGTGTTAATTAGGAGTTAACTGATGAAGATACGAGGTTGAAAGATGATTTTTCACATTTTTGTGCAGTGTGAATCGATTCACATAAGCCTGACTCGATTCACAACTGTGTTCCAGACCACTCAATTGATGCTGTGAATCGAATTGGGAGTCTGTGAATCGATTCACAGATTTGATTCACGAAGTGTAGGTGCAGTTTTAAGTGGATGAATCGATTCACAGTCTGCTGTGAATCGATTCACACCCTGTTAAAAGCTTAAAAACAGCTCAGAAACGAGCAGAACGCGAATTGGAGGAAAGATAGAGAGAAATGGCGATTGAGAGAGGGAAAACACTTAGTGTTTCTCTAATCTTAAGGGAAACCCAGTATTCTTGCTAGATTTCATCAAATACTAGCTTGAATCAAAGTTGTATGAGTGAGATTTGGGTATTTAGAAGATTGGGTTTGAACCCTAAGAAGAAGAAGAAGAAGAAGAACTTGAGGAAGAGGAAGAGCTCGACCAAGAGAAGGAAGATTAAGGAAAAAGGAGCATGAAGACCTAAGGATGGAAGATTGAAGAAAATGAAATGAAGTTGGAGCTTGATTCAAGCTTCTATGGAGGTTGAGAGCAAGCCAAGCCCTAGGATTTGGGGGTTTGCATCCCAAAGCATTTGGGAGCAAAGGTAATATAGATTTCCCCAATTCAAACCTCTCTTAGGGTGTGCTAGGGTTTTTATTTTCAATTCCTAAACTTGAATGAATAATGAGTAGAAATTATAATAGTTTAGTGGGTTTGATTGAAAGAGGTTGGATGGCTGTCCCCAACCCCCTACAAATTCAATGCTTGATGTTTGAACCATTGATTTCTCCATAGAGCTTCAATGAGAATGTGTTTTAATGTGTATGTGAGGTATCTAACCTCAAGTGGTGGGCAACCAAAAGCCCTTGATAGGAATGACACTAAGGTCAATTTCCTAAATAATGCATGCTTGAATTGCTTTGAAGCATGAGTAAAGGTTTTCCTAAATAATGCATGCATGAGTAAAGGTTTTCTTATGTGTTCATTTGAATTCATGAAAGTTATGAATGATTGAATTATATTTGTATATTTTCTTCATTATGTAGTCGCATTTGGAATATGCATAAGTTAGTGTTCGAAGATGTACGTTAAATTAGAGTTTAACAATTGTTTAAGTTTATGAAGATTAAGAGAAATAAATGAATTTAATGAAGTTAAGTTTATGATCATTGTTAATGGCATATGAGTGTATTGTCTTGATCATATGATTTTAATAAGATGCATGATTGGGATAAATAAGGTCCAAATGCATGCTAAGTATGATCCCTTGTTTATAATGTAAACTTCTTGGAATATTTAGATGATGATGATGTGGGTTAAATATCCTAAGATACTACTTTACTTGATTGTAAACATGCATAGAAGCATAAGCATTGTGATATATAAAAATCACTTAAAGCCCGGGCAAGACTCCTCTATTTATAGGAGAAGATCGGTATGGCTAGCCTAGTGGGATGCCACTTGGACGGTTAAGACGTCTAACCACCGTACCGAAAGCGTGTTGATTGGGGTCTATGGATCAAAGCATATGACACAAATCCAACAACACAAAGCAAAGAAGAACAATATGTTCTTATGTTAAAGTTGCACTAGCATTTATGTTCCATTCCTTTTTGTGAATGTAGTAAGTTATGAGATGAATTGAATATTCTAAGCTTATTAGTTTAACAAAAGTGTTTATATTGTATGAGTAGAGTGTTTTGGCTTAAATGTCTAAATTATGTCTAACATAATAGTAAGAATTGAAGAGAGGAGTTTTCCATACGTAGCACACCACGTATGGTTGGAAACAACGATGAACGTTTTAAGTTAAGGTCTATGTTACTGAGTTTTTATAACTCACTACGTTTTGGGGTGTTGTTTTCAGGTACAAGTGTAATGAAGAAGTTAGAGCATGGACTTGTGCTCGGTTTTACCTTCGCTACGAGACCTTTCGAGTTCATACCGGATCACGAGTCGTCTTTAATGTATAAATTCTTATTTTCTTGAGTCGAGTTGTTGTGTTATAAGCCCCTTTTCGTGTCTTCGATTTGGTTGTAACTCTGATATATGTCTATTATTATTAAAATTTGTTTAAAATGCTTTATGTTTTGAGGATTTTTCATTTAATCATAGTAGTACGTGTCAAAGGATTTATTTCCTAGTATATATTAATTAAAGTGAAGAAAATTCTTTCCAAGTTTAATTATTATTTTCGCATTAGGTTATTAAGTAATGCCCTAATTCGAGTCAGGGTGTTACACATTGCAGCTCATTATGGCAGAAGGTGAGAATGAGATGGCTTCGAGATGGAGATGCTAATACCAAATTTTTTCATGGGTGCATTAATAAACGGAGATCTGTGAATGAAATCCTATGTCTTGATGTAGGAGGAGTGAAGGTGGAAGGGGTGGAGGAGATAAAGCAAGAGATTTACAAACACTTCAAAGAACATTTTCAGAGCATGCGGATGTCTAGACCATTTTTAGAAGGAGTGCAATTTAAGGCGATATCGCAGGAGCAGAATGAGCTGCTGGTTGCGGAGTTTTCTGAAGAGGAAGTCAATAGGGCGGTGTGGGATTGTGATAGTTCTAAAAGCCCGGGACCAGATGGGGTAAATTTTGGGTTCCTGAAGGAATTTTGGGATGAGATCAAGACTGATTTTATGACATTTTTAAAGGGATTTCACAAAAATGGAAGATTAGTGCAAGGGGCCAATTGCTCATTCATTTGTTAATCTCGAAAAGAGATAACCTGCAGAGGATTGGGGAATATAGACCAATTTCACTAATTGGATGTATGTACACGGTGCTGGCCAAGATTCTAGCGAATAGATTGAAGATGTGATTTCAGAGGCCCAAACGACATTCATTAAAGGGAGGCAGATCTTAGATGGGATACTAATTGCAAATGAAGTGGTTGAGGAGGCATGAAGGAAGAAGAAAGAATTGGTGTTGTTTAAGGTAGACTTCGAGAAGGCGACTGACTTCGATCGATTGGAAATATTTGGAATATGTTATGAATAGGATGGGTTTACGTGGGAAGTGGAGGAGGTAGATCATGGAGTGTCGGCCCGCAGGAATCTTGTCGATGTTGGTAAATGGAAGCCCTATGAAAGAATTGAGAATGGAGCGAGGGTTGCGACAAGGTGACTTACTCTCACCTTTCTTATTTCTAATTGCAGCAGAGGGATTAAATGGCCTGCTGAGTAAGGCAGTAGAGAGAGACAGACTTGAAGGCTTTAAAAGCAGCAATCTTGAAGTTCCGATTTCGCACCTACGATACGCGGACGATGCTTTGATTATTGGGGTGAAGAGTTGGTCAAACGTGAGGGGAATCAAAGGCAATATTACAGCTGTTTGAACTAACATCAGGGCTAAAGTTAAACTTTCACAAGAGCCAATTAGTCGGTGTGAATGTTCACCAGTGGTGGTTAGAAGAAGCGGCTTTTGTTCTTAACTGTAGAGTTGGGACCATCCCTTTCAAATATCTGGGGTTACCAATTGGTGCCAATCCGAAAAAGAAGGAGATGTGGGCACCGGTGGTAGAAACAGTGAGAAGGAGGTTATCTTCTTGGAAGAGTAGAAATCTATCAATGGGAAGACGTGTGGTAATCATCAAATCGGTTTTGTTTGCGCTTCCGGTGTATTTTCTTTCCTTCTTCAAAGCTCCTTCAGGTATTATCTTGGCCCTTGAATCTATCTTTAACCAATTTTTGTGGGGTGGGAGGGATGACTCTATAGGAAGGTCACTTGGGTCAAGTGGGAAAAAGTTTGCCGTGAGCGCGAGGATGGGGGGCTTGGTATTAAAAACTTGAAAGCTTTCAACTTAGCATTATTAAGAAAATGGTTATGGAGGTTGAAGGTGGAACAGAGGGGGTTGTGGTACAGTGTTCTTAAGAGTAAGTATAGGGGGACAGAGGGGAGTTGGAAGCTAAATCTAGGGAGAGCTCTTCATGGTGGAGAGACATTAGTTCAGTGGAAGAAGGGGTTTGGGGCTTTGGGAAAGAGTGGTTCATGGAACACTTGGGGAAAAAAATGGGAGACGGGGTATACACTTATTTCTGGGATGAACCGTGGTGCGAAGGGGGAATGTTAAAAAACAGATTTGAAAGATTATTTGCGTTGTCGTGTGAGGAGAAAGAAGATAAGGCGGCAGGCGTCAGGGGGTGGGCCGGGGGAAGGTGGCAATGGAGTTGGAGATGGAGGAGGAGGTTATTTCTCTGGGAGGAAGGGTTAGAAGGGCAACTTAGGGAGGTGGCAGAAAGGGTTGAGTTTCATGAGGAATATATTGATAGATGGGTATGGAGTGGGGATGCATCGGGCAAGTATATGGTGAAATCGGCATATAAGATTCTAGTGAATAGATCAAACCGGGAAGTGGAAAGCAAAGGTGTGGCATAAATTGGTGCCATTGAAGGTGGCAATGTTTATTTGGAGAATGATGCAAAATAAAATCCCAACAAGAGATAATTTAATTAAGAGAGGAATTATAGGAAGGAATTCACATTTGTGCCCAGGATGCAATCTGGAAATTGAGACGGTATCACATCTGTTTTTTCAATGTAACACATTTGCTAAGTTTTGGGCTGAAATTTTTAGATGGTTGGGCATCACCACAGTAATGCATTGTGAATGTGAGGCACAATTGGAACATTTTGAAGGACGTACTTTTTCAGTGTGGGAGAGTGTATAAGAATAGAGCATTGGTCATATGGTTCTTATGCATATGGGAAATATGGAAAGCACGGAATAGGGCGGTGTTCCAATCAACAAAAGTCGACGTCATCACTGCAGTAGCTGAGGCGGCAAACGTACAAGCATGGAACTGGTTGAAGGCAAGAGTTCATGGGGTTGTCTATTCGATTGCTCAATGGTTCTTAAATCGAAGAGAATGTCCGGGAATGAAGTGAAGGCTGAGGGGAAACATTGGGGTGAAGAAAGAGGGCTGCTGAAGAGTGGAAAGGCAATAATTTGGATGCTGGGTGGAGGGGTGCTGCTGTGGCGCCAAAATTGCTCAATAATTTGAAGGGAGGTGCTGATTTGCTGCAGCTCAATCACACAAATTCCTTGGTTTGACGGGTAAAGATCCTGATGCATATGGGTGAGGCAAATACACTGCTGCATAATTATCTTGACATCTGCAGAATGACAAGGATTGGTGAAGGAGGATCATCTGTAAGCAGCAGAAGAAGGTGTAGATCTGCATTTAATCAATGGGTGCAGCAAGCAGCCCTCCTTGTTTACTGTTTTGCATTGTCATAATATTTAGATGTGAGGGGCTGCTGTATATGGTGCAATGCTGGCTTGGGTCAGGGGTGTGGCTGGCCTGTTAGTGCTGGCAAAAGAGGCGCTGGATTGGTGCCTACCAATGGCTAAGCATTGGACCTGCAGGTTTGCAATTTAGAGCTAAGATGATGTTGGGAAGCTAGTTGAGTGGCGATTTTTGCTGTTATGCAGCTTGTGTCTATGTGTTCATTGTCTATGTAACGGTTGATTATTTTTTATTATCTAATATGTAACAGGTTAAACTAATGGGGTACAAATGCACCATTTGCTTAAGGCACCTTTGACTTTGCCTTCATAACGGGATATTTGTTGAAGCTTTTGCTTTCTCTAGCCTTATTTTGTGTATATATCATCCTATCATCCCAAGCAATATCATCTCATGCCAAATTAAATGATGTTAGATTTATGATAACTAGTAGTCAAATAAAATTCAAGTTTTTGGCATGTATTTAAGACAAGAATATATGACAAATGAGGTACATTCTTTGATCGCCTGAGTTCATCATTAAAAGCAACCTTTGTATAACAACGGCTCCTGAACTGGAAATTTTGTTTTCATGGCAAACCCTCCACAAGTCGTTATAGGTAACTTCCCTTTTAGTTCTATTGTCAATGGTGGGAGTGGGAACGTCAAGGCTAGGGAGCTCCAACATCGGCCTCAAGTGATTACTTTTCAATCGATGTCTAACATACATGCCAAATTGATATTCCAATAGGAGCTTTCCCAAGTCAAACACACATTTACGTCAAGTTCTTATTTGTTAAGGAAGTGGTATAGAGTGAACATATATATTTCCATATAGCACTTAGGAATGAACTCTATGTAGTAGACTATATTAAGAAGAGTCTTTCATGAGCACATTGCACATGTGTGTGTCATAATTATAGTTTAGAGATTATTTGGTTTAGTGGGAGTTTTCCATTTATGTATTTTGTGTTCTATGTTTGATACTATACATGCATAATTTTGTATTTGGATATTTTTTTTTATGGCCAAACAAATATAGTTTGGTATTCCGAATCAACAAACAAATATAGTTTGGTATTCAATTTGGTACACTTTGTATAATAAAGTCGTTAATTCATCTCATCTCATTAAAGTAAGACCAGTTGAAATACGACATGCATGTACATACCACCTTCATGTGATTTTCATGCTACACATTTGATTATTTTATTTATATTATTTGGTTATGATAATGTTTGATCGTTGAAAGTTTAGTTATGATTGATATAATAAAACTACTTTAGTTTCATGTGTTAATATAACCAATAGACGAGATTCTAAGGATATGCCTAATGTTCATAATGGCAAATTTTGGCATTTTAAAGTCAATCATATTTGTAAGGAAACTTGTGTTGCTCGGTGGGAGATTGATGAAGTGTTTATATATCATGTAATATTTAAACATATTGGGTCTACTAGTTAATTATCCTAAATTAATGTGATCTATTTGGAATTAATTTACAATACTAGGGACATATTTGTCACGAAAGTTTCTGTATAGAAACCATAAGCAATATTGATAATTTGAAGATGGGTTGAATAAGAAATATAGAAGCCTTAAATGCTACAACCTCCGGTTCCTAATATAAGAAAAAATTATAAAAATAACTAAGATCAAGAAACTTATTTAATGCTATAAAATTTATATGTTATCCTAAATATACCCCTAGCATTAAATGTTTTATATCCACTATGTGAGTTTCTAGTAATTATACATTTCATATTAAATAAGGGTATAAAAAGAATTCTAGCAATTAATGCACTTAAAAATTAGTTTTTTATTTTTTATAATTAGGACAAAAAAATATTTCAAATTTTTTTTTATTTTATAATAGGGACCGAAAGTAGTACAAAATAGCGTTCGCGGTTATGGTCCCTGATTGCAAAACTATAACCTTAATTAAGGAAACCTAAGGAACTCTACAGTTGGAAGGTCACTTCACTGCTTTCAAATCATTCCATTCCCGTGCAATAGTGTTCCGTTGAAACACCTTGGAGTTCTTGCAAAGTACGCTTCTACTCAATCTTTTCATAATGAATTGATGAAATAAAAAATTAGGGTATAATTCTACCGAACATGCGCCCGATTATATTTTGGATGAGTAGTTGGCGATCCAACTTAATCCAGTACGAGCTACAAGATATTTTGATTGGTTCAATTATTTGTATTTTATTTATAATTTTTTATAAATATTACGTCAAAATAATTATTTAATTGACTTGTATAAAAATTGAATTATTTTTTATAAAGAATACTTTTTAGAGAAAATTGTATTTCTGTAGAATTTTGTATTCAATAAATTGGTGCTTCGATTTATGGTACTTAGTTTTTTTTTTTAAATGAAATGAAATTTGCTCAATTTTATACTATGCATTAAACTCGTTATCATATAATTATAAAAAAATTCTGTAAAATTAGGTACATAAAATATGTGATGTCACGGACTAAAATTCTTGAAATCTTTTTAAGTTTTAATGAAAAACGTGATCTATTACTTTTGTCTTTGAAAGATTAAGAGTCACATAAATATTAAGTAAAAATAAAGAGTCACATCAATTTACACTAGTACACAAAACGTAAAACAATTTAACATTTTACATCGGTTTCATATATAACAGGTGTAAAATATGAATGCAGTGGTAATTTTGTAATTAATATGTGAATTAGTCAATTTATGCGCCATATTTTACACCGGTATACGTAAAATCGATGTAAAATTAAACGCGGTAGTAATTTTGGAATTAACTAGTGATTTATCTTAACCTTTTTACACCTGTCTTTCTAAATAACTGGCGTAAAACATTTTTTACACTATCTCATTCAAATGGCAGAACCCCTGTATCCTTGTTACGTTTCCAAATTTCCACTGCCTATACGATTCAGTGCGTACGTCGCTCTTTTGCGACGTCCTTAATCGCAGAAGCGACGTATATTGAATCGTATAGACAATGGAATTTGGAAGGATAACAAAGGATATATGGGTTCTGGCATTTGAACGAGACAGTGTATCTAGAGGCTTTGGCACGAATGCACACAACAAACATCAAAATAGGAGAATAACATGAACATTAACTTGTGATGATAATGAGGAAGAAGTTGTGAATTGGTGAAGAGATCAATAAACTCAAGGTGTATTTATAATGAAAGGAATATTCAATGTCAAGCACATCTATTGGCTAAAAAAAGTGTAGATGAAAACGTTAGAACTGCTGGACGGTGTGATAAATGTGTTTTAAGAAAAAAAACGTTTTACTAAAAAAAAAAATTAAAAACGTGTCATGAGAGAATATTTATACCAGTTATTTGTAAAAACCAGTGTAATATGCTTAAATTTTTTTTTGAATGATCAGAAGACTTTCCACACCGGGTAATAGTAACAACTGGTGTAAACATATTTTATAATTTTAAATTTATAATGTTTTACACCGGTTTTTATAAATGATCGGTGTTAAAAGTTTGTTTCCCACGTTTAATCGCGCGAATGAGTAAACATTTCATTATCCCTCTTATTTCAGAAAACCTTTCTCTTTCACTCTGACAGCGAACCACCACCTCCATTTTCCCTTTCACTCTCACGACGAATCACCACCAGCCACGATTGTTCCGTTTGTGGTCCCTGGTAATGCTCTCTGTCTCTCTTTACTTCTCATTTATGTTCTCCTTCCTCTTTCTCTCCTTTACGTTCGCATTCCACTGTTTCATGCATGGTTTCGTATGTTCTCATTCCCGTCGTCATTTTCTTTCTCATTTTCGCAGTTGTTACCATGACCGCCATTTTCATCTCCGTTACTGTCGCCGTGCGTTTTCGTCTCTGATTATCTCCCTTTTGTCGCCATTTCTCAGGTATGTTGTTTCTAAAAATATATTATGTGTTGTTGTTAATGTTGACATGATAGAGCTTCTTGTTTTCTTAATTTTTTTTTTGATTTTCAGTTACCATTTTTTGTTGGTTTTGTTATGAATTAATTACCTTGATGAAATTAGATGCTTTTTTAAGTTGTTTCCATATCCTTAAAAAAGACAACTTATTTCCATGCATATATATTTGTGAATGAGTGCTATTAAAGTCTACCATTGTTGTGCTTCTTAAAGCTTCAAGCTTAAAAATTGTATAAGTGTATGTAATTTTTTTTCCAGAACTTAGTTATGGATCGTAGTTTGGATGCAAAAAAATTGCTTGAGTGATGAGTATAAGAATGGAGTGTCAGAGTTTTTAAATTTGCTGAAACAAAGCTTCCTAATAGTAATGGAAGATTTTAATGTCCTTGTGTTAAGTGTTTGAATCAGGCACCTATAACAGTTAAAGACACACGGTATCATCTTTGAGTTTATGGGATTTGCAAGAGTTATATGACATGGACATGGCATGGCGAAGTGTTAGACACGCCAAGTGTGTCCCAAAAAGAGGAAGGTGAGGTATATATGGCGATCGACTAGAGGAATTGATTCGCGATATTGGACAAGACTCTTTTCAGCGATCACATTTATATGATACTCTGTACAGTGACAACGAAGAGCCTTTGTATCCAGAGTACACCAATTTCACACGGTTGTTAGCGGTGTTGAGTTTGTTCAATTTGAAGGCGATAAATGGATGGACTGATAAGAGCTTCATATAATTGCTTGGCTTATTGAACAAAATGCTACCAGAAGGCAACAAATTGCCTAACCGTAACTATGAGGCAAAAAAGATATTATGTCTAATAGGTGTAGAGTATAGAAAAATATACACATGCCCCAATGATTGCATACTGTACTGAAAGGATAACGAAGACAAAGAAAGGTGTCTCACATGTATAACATCACGCTACAAAAAAAGGGTGATTGTAGCGACCGAAAAATCCGGAGGGATTTGTTCGAGTTTAATGGAGCCACCACCAATAATTTATTTCATAGGGAAAACATTGGAAAAAACCTTTTTTTGAAGAAAAATGGTCCTTGAGACCAGATTTGGGTTCGGGAGTCGATTATGTGTAGGGAAGGTATTAGCACCCTACAACATCCTTTCGAAAAAGGTTACCTCTAATTAATTGTGCAAAATTTATTAACTTCTAAAAAAAATATTTATTTCCCTTTTATTTTAAAAAAAAAATTTAACCAAGATAAAAGAAGAGGACTTAATGAAAATCGTTTATTTTTGCGCTTGACAGGAGTGGGCTCCTGCTCCTACGTATCTCCGGGTGCAGTGGAGAAATCAAAGACTACGTAGTTCTTGGGTAGAAAGTGGTTGCGTGTTGGTTGATTTTAATTGTATATTTTTTGATGGAAAAAAGGTAGATTTTGTAGGGACCAAACAAGAAGCAATCAAGAGTGGTCCTCACTAACAACCTATTTTGTTTAGAAAATTAACGGTGTTCGTAATGATCAAACGGGAAGCAATCTCGAGTGATCATTACTAGTAAAAAACTTAATTTTATTTTTATGTAGAAGATAGGTTTTCATGGGGACCAAACAAGAAGCAATCAAGAGTGGTCCTCACTAATAACCCATTTTTATTTAGAAAATTAAAATACTTGTAATGACTAAATGGGAAGCAATCTCGAGTAGTCATTACTAGTAAATTAATTTTCATGATTTTTATCATGTGATTTTTCAAAAAAAAGTAGGGTTTCAAAACTTGTATGTGAAATTTAGTTGGATAAAATTGTACTAGTTTGACTAGTAAAAAAAAACGTCCACATTCATTAAAAAAACAAATGGGCTAACAGCACATAACACCAATACACACGCACTAACTAAAACAGCACATAACACTTATACAGCACATAGCACATAACACTTATAACAAATGGGCTGAAAAACCCAACCAATAAAAAAAACAAAAAAAAAACAAACTCACACACACTTATACACACACTAACAAAGACATAACACACTCACACACACCAAACCTAACTTTGACACGAGACATATTAACACACACTAAATCGAGCAAGATGAAGCGAGCTAGCGCTTTGGGACCAAAAAAATGGAGAGAGAGAGAGAGAGAGAAAGAGAGAGAAGGAGGGTGGCAAGAGGGAGAAAGGGAAGAGAGCGCTGGCCGCACACTGGTCCTCACCTTGTCAAGGCTGGAAGGGGGAGAGAAAAGAGGGGAGGGAAGGCGTGAAGGGGGAGAGAAAAGAGAAAGTGAGAGAGAGTGGTGGGAGAGGGAGGAAGGAGGAGAGAGATTTTACCTCTTCCTGCTCTTCTTTCTTATTCTGGAATTTCTTCTTCCTCTCTTCTTCTTCTATGCTTCTTCCTTTTATTTTTGCTTCTCATCACTACTATACCTTTTTTTTTTTTTACCCTTGCTTTTTCTTGCTTCGCTTTTTCTCTTTTGTTTTTTTGTTTTTGTTTTTTTTTCTCCTCTCCTTCGTTTTCTCTTTCTGGTGAATTAGGGCTTCAGTGTGGAGCCTCTAATTCTTTGACTGGTGGTGAAAAATGCTCAGGATCCTCCCCAAAAAATTCTCCTCCTCGTTCTCTGTTATTCTTACGTTTTTTATAGAGCTAATGAGCCCTAATAGGACAATGTTGGTTTCTTTGGTTGCGAGGGTTGTGGGAGAGGTGGAGGTGCGAGGTAGTGCTCGCAAAGTCGCTTGGTTGGAGCAAGAATGGAAAAAAACAAAGGAACAGGAAGAAAGCATAATGGAAGTAGTGCTAAAATTATTCTTCTTTGTTGTTGTTGGTTGTTGTGGCGAGGGACGCAGCTTGGCGTTCTGCATTCTTGTCCTTGTTTTTGCTTTTTTTCTTTTTTTTCTGTTTTGTTTTCCTTTTGTTTTACCCTTTTTTTTATATATTTTTTTTATTTTGTGATTTTTGGGCTTGGTTTGACTGTATTGGACTATTAACATTTTTGCATTTTTTGTAATGGACATGGTTATCATTATTGGACTTATACTTGTGATGGTGATTTGCAACAAAAAAGGCCAACAACTTGTTCCTCCTTTTTTATTGTAATTGGGTTGAAATTAGCCCAAAGGATTTAACAAAATGATCCCAAAATGTGTTGTTAAGAATAAAGTAAAAACAGCAATAAAAATAAATTACATGAGGTAGGTGGACAAAATTAGGGTATAACAGCTGCCCCTCTTTAGTTATATTTTATTAGAAAACGTGAATAACAAAGGTTTTCATATTTTCGTCGTAAAATAGAAGTAAAGATAAAGACACTAATTTTGTCCCAAACTAGGATAGACAAAGGATGGGGTGAGGAATGATAGAGAAGGATTAACGCTTGGTGCGTTTATCCGAAAGCAAATAAAGAAGGGTCACCGCCAGGTCGGGTACTGACGCGGTGGTAGGAAAGCAAAAAGGAGGATTAACGCCAGCGCGTTTATTGGAAAGCAATAAAGAAGCGGTCACCGCTGCCTGCAATCGACGCCGGTGATCTAAAAAAGCAAGACGAGTGTTCGACGCCAAATAAGGTATTGATGCGTCGATGGGAAGCAATAAAGAAGGATCACCGCCAGGTCGGGTACTGACGCGGTGATCGGAAGGTTCGACGCCAAGTAAGGTATTGACGCGTCGATGGAAAGCAATAAAGAAGGATCAACATCAGGTCCGGAACTAATATGTTGGTCAAAAAGAAATAATGAGGGACTACCGCCAGTGCTTGCAATCGACGCGGTAATCTTAAAGCAATAAAAGGGGTGATGCTTGGCGCCTCTATCAGAAAACTATAAAGAAGGATCTCCGCGGTCGGATCTTGGCGGTGATCGGAAAGCAATAAAGAGTGAGCGATACTTGGCGTGTCGCTCAGAAAGCAAAAATAAAGGACCAATGCTAGGCGCATTGTCTGTAAACGAGAATGAAGGATCAAAACTTGGTGCACAGACCAGGTGTGACAAAATGGCTAAAAGGTGATGACATGAAGATGGTGCACGAATATATGGTATGTGATGCATGTATGCAATGCGATTATTATTTTTACTGATTCCTCGTCCCGTATGATCTCTAGTGCTTAAAGATATCGGACGGACTGAGATTCATCGGATTTAGTCATGCTATGCCTTTGACTGGGAGGGAGCGCGAGTTATCAATACAGCGCTAGTTACTTTTTAAAGGTAATCCCTTTGCTCTTTTTGAAACTTATTTGTTGAGATTTGGCGTTTCCTCGTGATTCTTAAGATGTATATAATAACCGTAATGCTTTCCCATATCATCACATGCTTCATAATTCAGTGCCTATTATCATAAAATAACATTTTGAAATACAAGAACGGAGGTGTTTGGTATTCAAAAGAAGAGTTATGTGTACAAGGACTGAAGTTACACAGACTTGAAAATACATCAAGAAAAATGCAGGAAGAAAAAAACAAAGAAAGACAATAACTAAGCAGATATTTTATAGTTTGTGTCTTCGTAGGAACAAATGTCAGCTTCCCATATCCATAACTTTGATTACTCATTACTCTACTACAGAACTGCCCCAGTTGGGTAAGAGCCCCTTGATGCATCAGCCTTCTTCAATGTCCGATTTCAGACCCTAACTTTTGCTTGGATTGCTCTTTCAAGTTTTCAATCCAACGGGTCGCTCTAATTTTTGCCTAGGTCGCCCTTTCAGGTTTTCAACCTAGCGAGCCCACTTTTGCATGGTTTTTATATGATTTTCTCTTTTAGGCATAATATTTTTTGACTGCATCAGAGTTTACTGGGAGTGGGAGATCTTCACCGTCCATCCTTGTGAGGATTAAGGCTCCTCCAGAAAAAGTTTTTTCACAACATACGGGCCTTCATAATTCGGAGTCCATTTTCCACGAGAATCCTTTTGGATGGGCAAAATCTTCTTGAGCACTAGGTCTCCTTCTTGAAATTTCCGAGGGCGAACTTTCTTTTCGTAAGCCCTCTTCATCCTGTGCTGATATAGTTGTCCATGACATAAAGCCATCACCCTTTTTTCTTCAATGAGATTCAATTGATCCGGTAGAGCTGAACCCATTCTCGCCTCTTCTAGTTTTGTCTCTATCAATACCCTTAACGAGGGGATCTCGACTTCAATGGGAAGCACGGCTTCCATTCCGTACACCAGCGAGAAAGAGGTTGCGCCTGTTGAGGTGCGAACCGAAGTTCGATAACCGTGTAAGGCAAAAGGGAGCATTTCGTGCCAGTCTCTAAATGTTACCACCATCTTTTGGACAATCTTCTTGATGTTCTTATTCGCAGCTTCAACTGCCCCATTCATCTTTGGGCGGTACGGTGAGGAATTATGATGTTGGATCTTAAAGTCATTACACAGCTCCTTCATCATCTTGTTGTTCAAATTAGTCCCATTATCAGTGATGATCTTATTCGGCAAACCATAGCGGCAGATCAAATCTCTCTTGATGAATTTGACAACCACATTTTTTGTCACGCTCACGTATGAAGCCGCTTCAACCCATTTAGTGAAATAGTCGATTGCGACGAGAATGAAGCGATGTCCATTTGATGCCTTAGGTTCAATGGGTCCAATGACATCCAATCCCCACATTGAGAAAGGCCATAGTGCTGTTAAGATATTCCAAGAGACTGGTGGCACATGGATGTTATCGGCGTAGATCTGACATTTGTGGCATTTCTTCACATAACTGAAACAATCAGTCTCCATAGATAACCAATAGTAGCCAGCCCTCAAGATTTTTCTTGCCATTGCATGCCCATTTGCGTGAGTCCCAAAGGAACCTTCATGAACCTCTCGCATAATCTTTTCCACCTCAGTCTTATCAACACACCTGAGAAGTACCATGTCATTGTTTCTCTTATAAAGCACTTCGCCGTTTAGAAAGAATCCCATTGCCAACTGTCTTAATGCCCTTTTATCATTCTCTGAGACATTAGGAGGATATTCTCTACTTGTGATGTATCGTTTGATGTCGTAATACCAGGGTTTGCCATCAGGCTCTCCTTCTATTGCTAGGCAGTGTGCTGGCCGGTCGTGATTCTGTATTTTTATGAGCGGTAGGTTCTCCCTGTTACTGATTTTGAACATTGATGATAGAGTAGCTAAGGCGTCAGCTAGCTGATTATCTTCACGGGGAATGTGATGGAAGGTGACTTCATCAAACTGCTCCATCAATTCCTTGATATGATCGTGGTAAGGAACTAATTTGGAATCCCTCGTTTCTCATTCGTCTTTCAACTGATGGATAACCAAAGCCGAGTCTCCATATACTTCAAGAATTTTGACCTTCGATTCAATGGCCGCTTGAATGCCCATGGCACATGCCTCGTACTCTGCCATATTGTTTGTACAATCGAAACACAATCTCGCAGTAAATGGGATGAAATGACTTTCTGGGGAAATCAGCACAGCTCCAATCCCATGTCCCAATGCATTAGAAGCACCGTCAAACAACAAGATCCATTTTTCATCGTCAGGGGTTTCTTTTCCTTCAAATAGAGCCATTATGTCTTCATCTGGGAAATCACACTGCATTGACTGATAGTCTTCCATAGGTTGATGAGCCAAGTATTCAGCTAAGGTACTGCCTTTAATTGCCTTTTGGGTGACATACACAATATCATACTCAGATAACAACATTTGCCAACGCGCAATTCTTCCTGTGAGAGCAGGCTTTTCAAAAATATACTTGATTGGATCCATTTTGGACACCAAACAAGTTGTATGGGATAGCATATATTGTCTCAAACGATGTGCGGCCCAAGTTAACGCGCAACATGTTCATTCTAACAATGAATACCTCGTCTCGCAGCTAGTGAATTTCTTGCTCAAGTAGTAAATGGCATGCTCCTTCTTACCAGATTCATCATGTTGTCCTAGCACACAACCCATTGATTCGTCCAATACTGTTAAGTACATGATGAGGGGTCTCCCTGGCACAGGGGGTACCAAAACCGGTGGATCTTGTAAGTACTGTTTGATTTTCTCAAAAGCTTTCTGGCAATTGTCGTTCCATTTGGTTTCCTGATTCTTACACAGCAACTTGAAAATTGGCTCACAAGTAGCAGTTAGCTGAGATATAAACCTGGCGATGTAGTTCAATCTTCCCAGGAATCCGCGAACTTCTTTTTCGGTGCGAGGAGTCGGCATTTCCAGGATTGCTTTTACTTTAGCCGGATCGACTTCTATTCCCTTCTCGCTGACTATAAACCCTATCAGCTTGCCTGACCTTACACCAAAGCTACACTTAGCTGGGTTTAACCGGAGTTTATACTTCCTCAGTCGCTCAAAAAGTTTTTGTAGGTTAATAGCATGACCTTCCTCTGTTTTGGACTTTACAATCATGTCATCCACATAGACCTCTATCTCTTTGTGCATCATGTTATGGAACAAAGCCACCATTGCTCTTTGGTATGTTGCCCCAGCATTTCTTAATCCAAACGGCATTACTTTGTAACAAAAATTTCCCCATAAAGTGATAAATGTGGTTTTTTCCATATCTTCGGGAGCCATCTTGATTTGATTATAGCCAGAATATCCATCCATGAAAGAGAAGACAGAGTGTTGAGCAGTGCTATCTACCAGGACATCAATATGTGGCAAAGGGAAGTCATCCTTAGGGCTGGCCCTGTTTAGATCTCGATAGTCAACACACATTCGGACATTTCCATCTTTCTTTGGGACTGGGACAATATTAGCCACCCATTGAGGGTATTTTGTTACAGCCAGAAATCCGGCGTCGAACTGTTTTTTTACCTCATCTCTAATCTTGAGTGACATCTCTGGCTTCATCCTTCTCAACTTCTGCTTGACCGGTGGGCACTCGGGTTTTAATGACAATTTGTGCTCGACTATGCTATTATCTAATCCAGGCATATCTCGGTATGTCCACGCGAAAACATCCGCATATTCAAATAGGAGTTCAACCAATTTTTCTCGCTCACTGCTTTTCATTGTGGTGCCAATCTTAACTTCTTTCTTGTCATTTTCAGTGCCCAGATTAATTGTTTCAGTTTCTTCCTCGTGGGGTTGAATCACTTTAGCTTCTTGTTCCACCAACTTCATTAATTTAGGAAGGGTATCCCAATTGTCCTCATTATCTTCCTCAGTATGATTAATGGGGTATTCAAAATTATAGTATGAGTTACTGGCATCGTTATTTTCAAAGACAATGTTTTTGGATCTGCATTAGTTAAAAATAACGAAATGAAAAGTGGGAAAAGATGAAGAGAGATTGAAAGGAAAGAAGAAGAAATGATTGGAAAATTCAAAGTGCATTTTATTGATAATGATACTGAAATAAAACATG
This sequence comes from Calophaca sinica, assembly GCA_037113605.1. Classification (NCBI taxonomy): domain Eukaryota; kingdom Viridiplantae; phylum Streptophyta; class Magnoliopsida; order Fabales; family Fabaceae; genus Calophaca; species Calophaca sinica. The sequence continues at coordinate 54,572,035 of CM073734.1, read as the reverse complement.
TGCGCCCTTTTGACAATAAATTATTCTAAAGCCTTGGGCAGAGCAATAGAATTTGCATTACATAATTACTTTGAATCAAAGATCACGGGAAACTCAACGATCTCCCAATTTCCAAGTTCTTCATTTGGCAAGCAAGGGTGGACAAGGTTGACATCGTCGTTTTCTGCACTGCGATCATCCTTGATAGCTGCTATCTGATCCGGATTCAACATTCCTGCACTCCGAAAGCTTTGGCCGATGTCACAGATGGGGATACTCTCATCTTTTGGCTCCCTGCCTTCCAGTCTAGCTATCCTCTTTTCTTTTCTTTCTTTGGCAATTCTCTTTTTGTCAAACCTGTTAGGTTCGTATCCCAACGCATATCTGTTTTTGTTATCTAGAAGTTCCACCAGCATCACGATCCCTTGTTCATATCTTCCCAATCCGCATCCGGCCTGATACCCTCCTTTCATCATAACTTTAGCGATCATCATGGAGGTTTCAGACAGCTTTGGTTTCTTCATTAGGACTCCTTCTCCCACGAAGGTGGCATTCGCAATCTCCAACGTTTGAAAAGACGTCTCAAGAGCTTCTTCTGTAGCCTCAATATAGCGCGTGGAGGATGGCTTGCTTACTAGCATCTCTTCTTCACCAGAGACAGTCACCAACTTATTATCCATTGAAAATTTCAGCTTTTGGTGTAAGGTTGAAGGCACAACTCCAGCTGAATGGATCCATGGTCTTCCAAGGAGGCAACTGTATGCTGGTACGATTTCCATCACCTGAAAGACTACCTCGAATGTGCGAGGGCCGACTTGTATAGGTAGCTCGATTTCTCCAATAACCTCTCTTCTAGACCCATCGAAGGCTCTTACCACCATGGTGCTGGGCTTCATATATGATCCATCAACAGACAACTTTGCCAAGGTAGATTTTGGCATAACATTTAGAGATGACCCATTATCGACGAGTACCCTAGCAAGGATATAGTCTCCACACTTCACAGAGATGTGCAATGCTTTGTTATGCCCCATTCCTTCAACTGGAATTTCTTCATCAGTGAAGGTAAGGTAATTACTAGCAACAATATTACCCACAATCCCGTCGAATTGGTTCACCGTGATGTCATGGGTGACATGAGCTTCATTTAGCACTTTCATCAATGATTCCCTATGGCGCTGGGACCAAAGACGGTGATAACACATATTTTTGCAGGAGTATGATTCAACTGATCCACCACCTTGTATTCACTCTGCTTCATAAATTTCAGGAATTCACAAACCTCCTCTTCAGACACTACTTTCTTGTTTCCTTCTTCTTTCTTTGCCTTATTACCCATATCTTTATCAATGGATTCTTCTTCTTTATCTTTTCCCTTGCGAGCTTTGTCCATGGGTCCGATAGGGGTATAAATTCGTCCACTTCGGGTCATCCCACCGATTCCCGAGATGTTAGTGATAGCAGGATTGCCAGATCCAGATACCGCTTTTAACTGGTCACCCCCTAAATTGTCCACAAAGACCTTCATATTGTAATCCCATGGCACTACATTAACGTTCTTGAAAGGGAAAGGAGTTGGTACACGAATAGTTATCGGTTTAGGCATGCCTCGGACTGGCTTGTTGTAACAAATCTCCAATGGTTTTGGGAAGGTCGTGTTTTTATCTTCACTTGACTGAAGGGTCAATATGTTTTCATCTTTCTTCACATAACCTACCTGTATCAAGTGTCTGTCTAACAATTCTTGGAGAATTTGCCTGAATTCCTCGCATTCCTCTATGCAATGACTGTCATCAGGATGCAAGCTACATAAGTCCCTCTCATCGTATTTCATCTCAATTATACCGAACTTGCAGAGTTTGGCATAAATGATCTTCAAGGGAGTACGGACATCTTCCACTTTCATTATCAGGGGCTGATCCCTAAACTCTTCAATAATGGCGTTGACTGCTGAACCTCCATGACCTGGAAGGGGATTATTACCCACGTTAGGACCATCCTCCTTAAAACTCAACCACTTGGCATTGATCAGATCTTGAACCACATACTTCAAAGCTTTGCAATTTTCGGCCAGGTGACTCCATCGCCTCGCAAGAAACTCACACTTGGCATTTGGGTCATACCTCTTGGGAAGCGGAGGTTGGAGTGGTTTCATTGAGCGTGGAGAGACCAAGGAGTTCTTGATGAGTCTTTGGAACAAATCCGTATAGGTCATGGGAATAGGATCAAATTGACCGCTTTCTTTTCTTGGTCATTTGGTTGTTTCGGTTTTGGTTCGGTTGGGTGGGAGCAACTGGCTGTGCTTGTGTTTGAATGGGAGAAGGTGGTCGAAAGGGCATCATTGGTTGGTTTGGCCGGGGGGTAGGATTATGAGAGGCGGCGGCAATGTATGGAGGTGGGAAGTAGGGGTATGGAAAAGGATGGGGGAAATTGGTGAAGAACTGGGGTGGGTGTCCTTGGGTGTGTCCTCCTGCTCGCTATCACAACATTGGTTTCCTTCTTTCTTCTTTACGAAGTTTGTTGGGGGTCTCTTGATATTACTAGTTCCAGCAAAACTTTGGGCAATCTTTCCATTCCTCATTCCTCCTTCAACTCTTTCCCCTACGATGACCATATCTGAAAAGTTCGATGATACACTTCCGATCATTTTGTCATAGAAGGGTGATTAAAGAGTATCCATGAACATGGCCACCATTTCTTTTTCAATCAGAGGCGGTTCCACTTGGGCTGTCAGTCCTCTCCATCGTTGGGCATATTCCTTGAAGGTCTCATTGTCTCTTTTTGCCATGTTTTGTAACTGCATTCTATCAGGAGCCATATCAATGTTATACTTATACTGCTTCAAAAAGGCATCCGCCAAATCTTTCCAGCAGTGAATATGAGATCGCTCAAGGTGTGTATACCAACTCGACGCTGCCTCTGTTAAACTGTCCTGGAAGAAGTGAATCAGAAGTTTGTCATCATGTGCATAGGACGCCATCTTCCTACAGTACATGGTCAAGTGGCTTTTCGGGCAAGTTGTCCCTTTATACTTGTCAAAGTCTGGCACCTTGAACTTCGGTGGTACAACCACATCCGGTACGAGACAAAGATCTGAAGCGATACTTGAACCGAGATAGCTTACTCCTTCTACAGCTCTTAGCCTATCTTCGAGGATTTGCAACCGTATCGGACCACCGATTCCCAACCGATGCTCAGATTAGGTCCCCATAGCTGGAAACCAGGCAATGCGGTTAGTCCGGGGATTCAATGGATTTACTTGAATATAATAGGGTAACCAAATGGCTCGGGATTCACCATGGGGGTACTACTGCCATCGACTCCTTGAGTATTCCCGAGATGGGACGGTGCATAACCAGGTGGAAAGGTGTATGTCATGAAGCCAGGAGTTGAGCTTTGAACTGGTATGGTTTCAGTACCGGAGCCGGATCCTTGAGCTACATCCTGCACAACAAGTGCTTGGGAATCAGTTTCTGCAGAGTTATTGTTAGCACCTGGCGGTGTGTAACCGGGCAGGAGACCAAATAGTGGGAACTGTTGTGCCTGTGGGCCTTGGGGGTTATGGTTTGTAGTGTCATCATTGGCCATAGGTGGCGTGTAACCAGGTGGGAGTCCGTAAAGTGGGAACTGTGGTACTTGATTCTGAGGGTTGCTAACTGGTGAGTGTGTAGGACCCTGCGGGTAAATTGCAAAAGGTACCATCATCCCTTGGGTATTGAGACCATATTGCAACTGCATAGGACCGAAGCCAGGTGGGTGGAAAGGTGTAGCTTGACTTTCATCATTCACTGCTGGAGATGCCCCATCTGCAGCCTTGTCTTTGTTTAGGGATTGCAGAAGCTCCAAAACTTTGCTCATCTGTTCCTTCAGCTGGTTGACGTCCTCTTTCATCTCTTGGTCATCCATGATCCTTGATTGAGAGCGAGTTCGATAAGGGTGTCGAGGAACCAGTTTGTTTGATTATTTTCTGAGTGATTAAAAAAAATGATATGAGTATGTAAAAAAAATGAATGAATGGATGTGGATGTATGAGTCTATTCATTTTGTACCAGGGAACCATAGGCCTCATTGCTTTGTTGTAATTATCCGTTTATCATTATTATTATTATTATTATTATTATTATTATTATTATTATTATTATTATTATTATTATTATTTTAAAAAAAAGCATTAAGTAATTTGGAGAATAAAATGGGATCAATAAGCAAAGTGACAAATCCTTTATTGATGAGAAAGACAAATAGTACAATTCACTCAAACTGAAGCCTCATCAATTAGTCATTTTTTTTCTTCTTAATAGGACAACCAGCCTTTTCTCTCAATTCTTCTATCAAACTTTTACAAAATTCAATAAACTTGTAAACATTGACTGAAGTATTTAGTGGGTGCATCGCCGCATCAGCCTCCTCTAGACGCCTTGGGACATCTATGATTGCTTGATTGGCCAAACTTGCCAACTTCGAAAAACAGTCCCTCCAATGCATGCCTTCATTCCTCAGTTCATTAAAGAGTGCTTGATTTTCTATCTGACTGACCAGTTTTGTAAAACGATTCTCCCAATACGTGCTTTCATTTTTTAGGTCGTCATAGATCTTCTCTTGATATGCAATATAGTTCCGCAACTCATTTGCATCCTCTTGTTTTTTTTTTCAGTGCATCTTGATATTTCACAAGCATCTCTTCTATTTCTTCCTTGTATTGCTTCTCCTTTTGGGCTCGGTTCTCATACCCAGCTACCACCTTCTCAAGATGTTGCTTTAAACCTTCAAGCTCCTCTTGCAAATTCTTTTCGGCAACCGAGGATTTTTTCCACAATCCTTTCCATATATAGGCGTTTTCTATAGCCTTATCTCTCTCTTGATTACGCAGCTCTAGCTCTTCATTCGCCCCTCTCAGACAAAGTTGCACATCATGCTTACTCTTTTCCTCTACTTTTGCCCTCTTGTTGCTTCTCTCGATGAACTTCCTTTTTAGGATATTTTCCGACTGTAAGTACTTGTTCTCTTGAAGTGCCTTTTCTAACCTTGCTTGTAATTCTTCCTTTTCTTCATTAGCTTTTGACAAAGCCACTTTAAGCTCTTCCATCTCTTTACTCGTAATAGGGATAGATTCCGGTGCTTCTGGTTCCGGTGGGGGTGTACCATGGAACGGCAATTTGATTTCTCGAACCCTACTTTCGATCCATTGGTGGTAACTATCCGTAGCACCAATGCTTCTTTTTCCGAGAACTTTCCCTTTCCGAGTGACTTGGTCCCACGCATGTCAGACCTTTCTAAGCATTCCGCTGTTTCCTTGATCGAACTCATATACCACAAAGGGGGTCGTCATCTGATCTGACGGTGGATTCATCATAGAATAACCAAGTTGTCTTAGCAGCAAAGAAGGATTGTAGTTAATACATCCTCTTGTTCCTATAAGTGGAACATTAGGGAAATTCCCGCACTGATAGATCACTTCATGTATATCCAACCACCCTGGGTACCATCGGACCGTCTTTTCATCAAGATCTGCCAGAGTCACAAATTTCCACCGATCACCATCTCGACCCTACATCACATGTGTTGAAGTCCGCAAAGGACATGACATTTTCCTATTTTCGAATACGTGGGTGACAAGCCACACATAGAGAGTGGATAAGCAGCATGATAACTTCTTCCCTTTTTTTTCATGACAGTGAGTGAGGGCACAATAAGTATCCGCAAGAATGGCTGACACTGGGCTCTCTTTCCTTTTTTTAAAGGCTAGGAATACATCAATCGAGGCCAAGTCTATATAGCCATCAATGCGTGGAAATAACATGATGCCAAAAATTGTAAGAGCCAACACTTCCATGAAAGACGCCCAATCTTGAACACTAGCCAAATGCCTCATCTTTTCTTCAAAATACTCTAGCGAAAACCCCTCGACACCATTTCGGTTTAACTTTCTTTTCTTTAATTCATCCTCCTCGTCTTTCAGAATTATAGCAACCTCTTGTAGGAGATTAAAATCTCGGGTGCGTTGGTAGGGCTTCATGTTTTCGGTCGAGTATCCTAAAATCCGAGCAAATTCTTCCAGTGTGGGAGCCATTTGGAAATTCTTGAAAGTGAAGCACCTCATGGGGGAATCATAAAATTGGATAAGTGCAGAAATGGCATTTACTTGCACATCCACTTCTAGCAATTTGAGAATATTCCCATACTTCCCAATGAAAGTTATACGCTGAATGCTCGTCGTCATTAAATTGGCACACTTCCTCAAGCTTTCTACTTCGGGCTTTTTTATCCTCGGATGTATGTGCTTCTTTAAGGGGACAGTTTCGCCGCTTGATCCCATATTATCTCACAAAATACTTGCAGCCAAACTTTGAGTTCCTATGCTTCCCTGGCACCTAAAATGAAATGAGAATGAATGACATATTTTTTTTTTAAAAATTCAACATGTTTTTTTTTTGAAGTATGAATGCATGAAGATATAATGTTGAGTGATGATGATGACTATTCACGTAGGATGCACAAAAATATGTGGTTTGGTAGACCCTTTTTATGCATGGACGTGATATAACAGATTTTTTTTTGTGGAAGAACAAAAATGATATGATGCCCCTTGTGTCCTAAATGGGTTAAACCTAAAATTAGAGATTTTCTAGCCTAAGGGGTCTATAGTCTTGTATTGAGTGATAGATCTCATGGTGGCTCTAGTCACATTCTCACCAAAGGCCTCTAGAGCTAAAGTCTCCTCCTGAATATTAACCACAACGATAGATAACTATCCAGTGCGGAATACTCAGAGGGAGCACACTCTAGATGAAGTTCTCGCAATAGCTAGAAGGAAAGCAAATTCCAATTGACCATCACCGAACCTCCACTCAACTTAAGCTTTGCTCTGACCCGGGTATAGGGCCTTACTCACATGTGTGTGCGAACGTGTAGGTGCGGTGTGTGAGAGGGGCAACACCCTAACACTACCCAAGCTGCAAAACAAATGAAATATACAAATATGGTCTTCTAACCTAAGGTTCAATATATGCATAATATTCACAACAAATATTCACAAAAGAACAATAAATAAATAAATAAATGAATAAATAAATAAGTAAATAAACAAATGAACAAGTAAAAATAAATAAATAAATAAATAAATAAATAAAACAAGAGAAATTAAAAATAAGAGTTAACTATTTAGCACAATCAGTTATTTAGGCTTGACTCTCTAAATGTTCCCAGTGGAGTCGCCAGCTGTAGCGACCGAAAAATCCGGAGGGATTTGTTCGAGTTTAATGGAGCCGCCACCAATAATTTATTTCATAGTGAAAATATTGGAAAAAACCTTTTTTTGAAGAAAAATGGTCTTTGAGACCAGATTTGGGTTCGGGAGTCGATTATGTGTAGGGAAGGTATTAGCACCCTACAACATCCTTTCGAAAAACGTTACCTCTAATTAATTGTGCAAAATTTATTAACTTCTAAAAAAATATTTATTTCCCTTTTATTTTAAAAAAAAAATTAACCAAGATAAAAGAAGAGGACTTAATAAAAATCGTTTATTTTTACGCTTGACAGGAGTGGGCTCCTGCTCCTACGTATCTCCGGGTGCAGTGGAGAAATCAAAGACTACGTAGTTCTTGGGTAGAAAGTGGTTGCGTGTTGGTTGATTTTAATTGTATATTTTTTGATGGAAAAAAGGTAGGTTTTGTAGGGACCAAACAAGGAGCAATCAAGAGTGGTCCTCACTAACAACCTATTTTGTTTAGAAAATGAACAGTGTTCATAATGATCAAATGGGAAGCAATCTCGAGTGATCATTACTAGTAAAAAACTTAATTTTATTTTTATGAAGAAGATAGGTTTTCATGGGGACCAAACAAGAAGCAATCAAGAGTGGTCCTCACTAATAACCCATTTTTATTTAGAAAATTAAAATACTTGTAATGACTAAATGGGAAGCAATCTCGAGTAGTCATTACTAGTAAATTAATTTTCATGATTTTTATCATGTGATTTTTCAAAAAAAAGTAGGGTTTCAAAACTTGTATGTGAAATTTAGTTGGATAAAATTGTACTAGTTTGACTAGTAAAAAAAAACGTCCACATTCATTAAAAAAAACAAATGGGCTAACAGCACATAACACCAATACACACGCACTAACTAAAACAGCACATAACACTTATACAGCACATAGCACATAACACTTATAACAAATGGGCTGAAAAACCCAGCCAATAAAAAAAACAAAAAAAACAAACTCACACACACTTATACACACACTAACAAAGACATAACACACTCACACACACCAAACCTAACGACACACATATTAACACACACTAAATCGAGCAAGATGAGGCAGAGCTAGCGCCGCTGGGACCAAAAAAAATGGAGAGAGAGAGAGAGAGAGAAGGAGGGTGGCAAGAGGGAGAAAGGGAAGAGGGGGGCGCGGCCGCCGCGCGCCGGTCCTTGGCCGCGCGCGGCCGCGCTGGAAGGGGGAGAGAAAAGAGGGGAGGGAAGGCGTGAAGGGGGAGAGAAAAGAGAAAGTGAGAGAGAGTGGTGGGAGAGGGAGGAAGGAGGAGAGAGATTTTACCTCCTCCTGCTCTTCTTTCTTATTCTGGAATTTCTTCTTCCTCTCTTCTTCTTCTATGCTTCTTCCTTTTATTTTTGCTTCTTCTCACTACTTCTTCTGCTTTTTTTTTTTACTTCTGCTTGCTTTTTCTTGCTTCTGTTTTTTTCTCTTTTTGTTTTTTTTGTTTACGTTTTTTTTATTTCTCCTCTCCTTCGTTTTCTCTTTCTGACTTGGTGAATTAGGGCTTCAGTGTGGAGCATTTAATTCTTTAACTGGTGGTGAAAAATGCTCAGGATCCTCCCCAAAAAATTCTCCTCCTCGTTCTCTGTTATTCTTACGTTTTTTATAGAGCTAATGAGCCCTAATAGGACAATGTTGGTTTGTTGGTTGCAGGGTTGTGGGAGGGCTGGAGGTGCAGGGTAGTGCCTGCAAAGCTGCTTGGTTGGAGCAAAAATGGAAAAAAAACAAAGGAACAGGAAGAAAGCATATTGGAATTATTGCTAAAATTGTTACTGCTGTTGTTGTTGGTTGTTGTGGCAGGCAGGGACGCAGCTGCGTTCTCGCATTGTCGCCCTTGTTTTTGCTTTTTTTCTTTTTTTTCTGTTCTGTTTTCCTTTTGTTTTACCCCTTTTTTTATATATATTTTTTTTTTGATTTTGTGATTTTTGGGCTTGGTTTGGACTGTATTGGACTATTGACATTTTTGCATTTTTTGTAATGGACATGGTTATCATTATTGGACTTATACTTGTGATGGTGATTTGCAACAAAAAAGGCCAACAACTTGTTCCTCCCTTTTTATTGCAATTGGGTTGAAATTAGCCCAAAGGATTTAACAAAATGATCCCAAAATGTGTTGTTAAGAATAAAGTAAAAACAGCAATAAAAATAAATTACAGGAGGTAGGTGGACAAAATTAGGGTATAACAGTGATAATGAGGGTTGTGATGTGACCACAAAGGGTCTCCCTACGTAGGTGTTATGGTATCTTCCAATTATTCCAAGGTTTAACTGACTGTTCGCCAATGTAAAAGAAGCAAAGAATATTAGATGGCATGCAGATGAGAGGAAATGTGATGAAAAGCTTCGTCATCCGGCTGATTCTTTGCAATGAAAGTGACTTGATTCTCTGTTTCCAGATTTCGGAAATGAACCAAGAAACCTTAGGCTTGGACTTTCGACGGATGGATTGAACCAAGAAACCTCAAAATTAGTTCTTTCCAAAACCATATCGAGTTCAAAAATCGATTGCACGTGAGGAAGGGTGGGAAATAAACCCCGCAACACCCTCATCGCACTCGTACTAAAACGGTTGCCCTAAGTTGATTGTGCAAATCAAATATATTTGTTTTACCTCTTATTTATAAATAAAAAGATTTAATCCTCAAAGTCAAATACAAACCAAGATAGAGGAATTTTTTTTATCATTTATCACCGTCATTTATTTCTATCCTATTAAAAGAAGAAAAGTGACGACAAAACTGTGAATATATCTGATACATTATTTCCCCTTTTTATTTTATTTTTTTGTTCTTTTTAAATTTAATTCTATTAAAACAAAGCCAACTAATTAATGAAAGAGATCTCTTTTTTTTTTTTTTGACTTGCCTACTAATCCTACATCAAATTAAGGAATTACCTTCGACCAATACACTACCAAGACTTGCATCAGTATGGAACTACTCTCCGTGAGTGTCGGTTATCCAAACAATGTTCATGAGAAACAAAAAATTACAACATCAAATATTATTGAAATTTCTAGTGCTGATGGTTCAAGATCCACCACATGCTTATAATGAAGGGAGGAAAAAAACAATGACAAAAGAGTTAGAATACTATGTGTGACATTTCATCTTGAATACAGTATAGGTGCACCTTGACATTCCAATTTTTAGCATTTGCACAAGAATTCGTAAATACACTTCAGGAGAACACAAGGTGGTCAAGAATCCAAAAACAATGTACAACCAACAATATTTGCTATGTCAAACAAAATTGGCCCTTTAAACTTTAAACTCTTAAGAACCTGAAAAACGAATAGCAAATTCTTCAACCCGTGGTGCTGCCTCTAAACAATTCCTTGCCTGGGTTCTTTCTTCCCTTCATCTTTGCTTATGTATTTATAAAGGCTATAGAGTGCCTCCTTTAGCCAGCCCAACATGATTCCCTCATTCATTTGTAATGACGGGAAAAATCTCAAGTGTCTTGGTTGGATCTTAATCATAGCAATACTTGCTTCTTTTACGCTAATCATGTCCAATGATCTTCACTTTATATTGATTGTTGGGTCAAGACATTTGCACACTCAAGTACTCTTGGGCATGGAATCATTGTCCAATTTGCTTGAAGGAGCATAAAAATATCACAATTAACTATTTAAATTCTTATTTTTATTCTTTTCTTTTTTTTAAGTTAGGTCAAAATTGGGTGTTCACATGGGTTATGGTTGACTGCAAAAAATACCCAATCTATTTATATTCACCTAGAGAGACCTTAAGAAAACCTAAGGAACTCTACAGTTGGAAGGTCACTTGACCGCTTTCAACCCATTCCCTTCTCGTGCAACAACGTTCCGATGAAACACCATAGACTTCTCACCAATTACGCTTCTGCTCAATCTTTTCATATTGAATTGATGAAATAAATAATTAGGGTATAAATTCTACCAAACAAGCACCCACCTATATTTTGGATGAGTAGATTGTCGATCCAACTTAATCCTATACAAGCTACAAGATATTTTGATTGGTTCAATGATTTGTACTTTATTTATAATTTTTTATGAATATTATGTCTAAATAATTATTTATTTATTTTTTTTGAAAAGTAAATAATTATTTAATTGACTTGTATAAAAATTGAATTTAAAATTAATTTATAAAGAAGTCATCTTCGTGACAATAGGGGATTTGACTAAGTTTCCATTTAATTTATCTGTCACACTATAAATAGACTATAACAGAGTATCATTAGGTATTACTCGAAGTAGTTTATCCTATCAATAATTTGACGATCTATTCCAAAAATTAGCTATTGTGTGAAGTCCTTACAATAGTGCATTGGCACCAAATCAACAGAACGAATACCCCTAAGTTAGCAAATTAGTAGGATGACAGATAATAAAATTACTTAAATGATATGTATTATTGAATAAGTTATTTCTTTGTTACAACTTTCTCTTATCTCATTAGCAAATGCAGATGTTATAAAAGGGGGATAATTATTTGACATCCATCATATCGAGAAAGAAAAGCGAGCACAGGTCTACAACATAAAGATACCTATACCTTTAGATACAAGAGTTTAAAATATGGCAGGTGGAGGTTTAGTTGCTTCGACAAATGGAAGGCAATATGAGGGGAAGGTCACAACATTCGTGTTGGTCACATGTTTTGTGGCAGCCATGGGAGGTCTACTTTTTGGTTATGATCTTGGTATTACAGGAGGAGTGACTTCCATGGAACCATTCCTGATCAAATTCTTCCCTGGTGTTTACAAGCAAATGGAAGATGAATCTGGCGATGAGAGCCAATATTGCAAATTTGACAATGAGCTCCTTACTTTGTTCACATCTTCCTTGTATCTTGCAGCATTAATAGCTTCTTTCTTTGCTTCCACAACTACAAGAATGTTGGGACGCAAGGCCTCAATGTTTGCAGGTGGCTTGTTTTTCCTCATTGGTGCATTGCTGAATGGTTTTGCTGTCAATATTGAAATGCTTATCATCGGTCGCCTATTGCTTGGTTTTGGTGTAGGATACTGTAATCAGGTAAGAATTGGAGTCCTTCTTATGCTTTCAAATTTTAATGTATAAAAGGCGAAGAAGATTTCAAGATTGATTACATTTAATTGTTTTTTTTTTTTTGCTCCCAAATAGTCTGTTCCCGTGTATTTGTCTGAAATGGCTCCAGCAAAGATCAGAGGTGCACTGAACATTGGCTTCCAAATGATGATCACAATTGGAATCCTAGGTGCAAACCTTATCAACTATTGGACTGCCAATCTTGAGAGTGGATGGAGAATTTCTTTGGGTATAGGAGCTGTTCCTGCAATCATGCTATGTATTGGATCTCTTTTCTTAGGTGACACACCAAACTCTATGATTGAAAGGGGCCAAAAAGAAGCAGCTAAGAAAATGTTGCAAAAGATTCGTGGCATTGATAACGTTGATGAAGAGTTGCAAGATCTCATCGATGCTAGTGAGGAAGCCAAAAAGGTGGAGCACCCATGGAAGAATATTACACAACCAAAATACAGGCCTCAACTCACTTTTTGCTCTTTTATTCCATTCTTCCAACAACTCACCGGCATCAATGTTATCATGTTTTACGCACCCGTCCTTTTCAAAACTCTAGGCTTTGGCAACGATGCTTCCCTTATGTCCGCAGTTATTACTGGAGGTGTCAATGTGGTTGCTACTTTTGTTTCCATCTTCTCTGTGGACAAGTTTGGAAGAAGGATTTTGTTCCTTGAAGGTGGTGTCCAAATGTTTATTTGCCAGGTGAAAAATACAACTCAACTGATACTTAACGCTTTAGATTTTAAAAATGATTAATTGTGTGTGGGTGTGTCGTTAAAGCTATGCCCATGCGTGGTTGATTTATAGGTTATAATCTTTGATTGTAGATTGCTGTTGGAAGCATGATTGCTACAAAGTTTGGGGTGACCGGTGAAGGCTCATTTACCAAAAGTGAAGCCAATCTTCTCTTGTTCTTTATATGTGCATATGTTGCAGCATTTGCATGGTCTTGGGGTCCATTGGGATGGTTAGTGCCTAGTGAAATTTGCTCTCTTGAGGTTCGATCTGCAGGTCAAGCTACCAATGTTGCCGTGAACATGTTGTTCACCTTTGCCATTGCTCAAATTTTCCTCACCATGCTTTGTCACTTGAAGTTCGGGCTTTTCTTCTTCTTTGCAGGCTTTGTGCTCATTATGACCATTTTCATTGCCTTGTTTCTTCCTGAGACAAAGAACGTCCCCATTGAAGAAATGAATAAAGTGTGGAAGTCACACTGGTTTTGGACAAAATTTGTTCCTAATGTTGTCCCCAATCAAGACAATAAGTCTACTGCTTAAAGTTTTTTGTTTTTGTTTTAAAAATATCCTATGGCATAGAGGATGGTGTATGTTTTAATAGTTTGGTTATTCTCATTTTGATTTTTCTTGAAGTCTTCATGTTGTTCAGCTATATAGTTTTTAGAGATAATTGTATTTATGTTGGATTTTGTGTTCAATAAATTGGTTTTTTGATTTATCATTTATATGGTGCTTTTTTTTCCTTCAAATTGATTTAGTTTTTCTCAACTTTATACTGCATGTGTACGAAACTCATTATCAAATAATAAAAAAATTCTATAAAAATAGTTAAATAAAATACGTGATGTCACGACTAAAATTCTTGAAATATTTTTAAGTTTTAATAAAGAAGTAAACTATTATTTTGGTCATTGAAATATTAGATTTACAATAATTTGGCATGTGAAAGATAAGTAACCTAGTTAATCAAAGATTAAGAGTCACATCAATTTAGTTTTGAAAGCTAGATATTAAGTTTGTCTACTAACAAAACAGAATTGGCATTAGTTTAGCTCTTAGATCTCGTTATTTTTGCATAAAACATTGTCTTACTTGTCATAATTGAGAGATTGAATTGATACATCACCTATTTTCAAGGACCAAAATAGTTTCAAGAAACCTTTAAGACACCAAAATGAATGTTTATCCATTTTGAATATAAGAAACATATGACATATGCATGAGCTTACTATTAATTCCATTTGTCTATTCAAAGAAATTTGCAAGTTCATGTGAAATAATATTTTTTTTTTTTGAATATATTAGTACATTATCATATTTAAGTGGAGACCAAGTCAATGTTGTTCTATCCTTTGTGATTTTTCTAAAGCTGTTTGTCATTAGTCGTATATTTCTTAATGGATGAATATTAAATTGAATCATTTTAAATTCTTAAAAGGTTCTCCTATGGAAGAGTAATATGGTTAGCTATTAAAGGCGATAACCCTATTTTTTTAATTGGATTCAAGTGACATGCCTAATGAAATTGGATTTTATTTCTTTTATTTATTCACAAAAAATTACCATAGAAAAAATTAATTCTAAATTTTTTATCCTCATTTGCATTAAATTTTATTTTCTTTTCAAAGGTCTACAAAATTAGCACCATCACAAAAATGACATTTCTCCCAAAATTTTGGATGATTTCACTATATACAACCACTCCGGCAATAATCAACACCCAAATTGTAAGGAGAAGATATAGCGAACAATTATATACTCCAAACAAATTGCATTGTGTAACACCTCAAGTTTCTCTAAGCTCGATTCGAGAATAAATTGGGACGAGTTGTATGATTGTATTTCAGCTTAATTTGGTTCCAAATTGAGTGAATATGATGACATCAAGTTTTAAGGTGTAAGTGTTGATGTGGAGTTAAAAAAAAGTTGGATTTAATCGTAGAATGATTGGAAGTGTTAATTAGGAGTTAACTGATGAAGATACGAGGTTGAAAGATGATTTTTCACATTTTTGTGCAGTGTGAATCGATTCACATAAGCCTGAATCGATTCACAACTGTGTTCCAGACCACTCAATTGATGCTGTGAATCGAATTGGGAGTCTGTGAATCGATTCACAGATTTGATTCACGAAGTGTAGGTGCAGTTTTAAGTGGATGAATCGATTCACAGTCTGCTGTGAATCGATTCACACCTTGTTAAAAGCTTAAAAACAGCTCCGAAACGAGCAGAACGCGAATTGGAGGAAAGATAGAGAGAAATGGCGATTGAGAGAGGGAAAACACTTAGTGTTTCTCTAATCTTAAGGGAAACCCAGTATTCTTGCTAGATTTCATCAAATACTAGCTTGAATCAAAGTTGTATGAGTGAGATTTGGGTATTTAGAAGATTGGGTTTGAACCCTAAGAAGAAGAAGAAGAAGAAGAACTTGAGGAAGAGGAAGAGCTCGACCAAGAGAAGGAAGATTAAGGAAAAAGGAGCATGAAGACCTATGAAGACCTAAGGATGGAAGATTGAAGAAAATGAAATGAAGTTGGAGCTTGATTCAAGCTTCTACGGAGGTTGAGAGCAAGCCAAGCCCTAGGATTTGGGGGTTTGCATCCCAAAGCATTTGGGAGCAAAGGTAACATAGATTTCCCCAATTCAAACCTCTCTTAGGGTGTGCTAGGGTTTTTATTTTCAATTCCTAAACTTGAATGAATAATGAGTAGAAATTATAATAGTTTAGTGGGTTTGATTGAAAGAGGTTGGATGGCTGCCCCCAACCCCCTACAAATTCAATGCTTGATGTTTGAACCATTGTTTTCTCCATAGAGCTTAAATGAGAATGTGTTTTAATGTGTATGTGAGGTATCTAACCTCAAGTGGTGGGCAACCAAAAGCCCTTGATAGGAATGACACTAAGGTCAATTTCCTAAATAATGCATGCTTGAATTGCTTTGAAGTTGCTTGTTTGTGGCTCTTTCACATTCATGAGTAAAGGTTTTCTTATGTGTGCATTTGAATTCATGAAAGTTATGAATGATTGAATTATATTTGTATATTTTCTTCATTATGTAGTCGCATTTGGAATATGCATAAGTTAGTGTTCGAAGATGTACGTTAAATTAGAGTTTAACAATTGTTTAAGTTTATGAAGATTAAGAGAAATAAATGAATTTAATGAAGTTAAGTTTATGATCATTGTTAATGGCATATGAGTGTATTGTCTTGATCATATGATTTTAATAAGATGCATGATTGGGATAAATAAGGTGCAAATGCATGCTAAGTATGATCCTTTGTTTATAATGTAAACTTCTTGGAATATTTAGATGATGATGATGTGGGTTAAATATCCTAAGATGCTTGTTTACTTGATTGTAAACATGCATAGAAGCATAAGCATTGTAATATATAAAAATCACTTAAGGCCCAGGCAAGACTCCTCTATTTATAGGAGAAGATCGGTATGGCTAGCCACGTGGGATGCCACTTGGACGGTTAAGACGTCTAACTACCGTACCGAAAGCTTGTTGATTGGGGTCTATGGATCAAAGCATATGACACAAATCCAACAACACAAAGTAAAGAAGAACAATATGTTCTTATGTTAAAGTTGCACTAACATTTATGTTCCATTCCTTTTTGTGAATGTAGTAAGTTATGAGATGAATTGAATATTCTAAGCTTATTAGTTTAACAAAGGTGTTTATGTTGTATGAGTAGAGTGTTTTGGCTTAAATGTCCAAATTATGTCTAACATAATAGTAAGAATTGAATAGAGGAGTTTTCCATACGTAGCACACCATGTATGGTTGGAAACAACGGTAAACGTTTTAAGTTAAGGTCTATGTTACTGAGTTTTTATAACTCACTATGTTTTGGGGCGTTATTTTCAGGTACAAGTGTAATGAAGAAGTTAGAGCATGGACTTGTGCTCGGTTTTACCTTCGCGGCGAGACCCTTCGAGTTCATACCGGATCACGAGTCGTCTTTAATGTATAAATTCTTATTTTCTTGAGTCGAGTTGTTGTGTTATAAGCCCCTTTTCGTGTCTTCGATTTGGTTGTAACTCTGATATATGTCTATTATTATTAAAATTTGTTTAAAATGCTTTATGTTTTGAGGATTTTTCATTTAATCATAGTAGTACGTGTCAAAGGATTTATTTCCTAGTATATATTAATTAAAGTGAAGAAAATTCTTTCCAAGTTTAATTATTATTTTCGCATTAGGTTATTAAGTAATGCCCTAATTGGAGTCAGGGTGTTACATTATGGTATCAGAGCAGTTCGATCTTATCGGGCTGCGAGTTATGAGTCTAGAAGTGATCCGGTTTAGAAAAGTGTCAGTTGTGCCTGTGAATCCGATTTCTCTAAGTTCTTTTTACAAATTATTGGGGCAGGCCACCTCAAGGATTTGTCTAAGGAATGAAGGGAATGAAGACTAGCAGAGAGTAGTCTTAGTTTGTTCTCGTTTTACGAGACTTCCTCATGCATGTATATGTTTATACATAGGGCTTTAGAATTCCGTAATGATCATCTAATGGTAGTTCAGGTCGTGAAACTCGAAGCCGCTCTAGCCTGCCTAAGTCCATGGGGTGCATACCTGGCCGCAGTTGAGTTTAGTTGGCCACGTTAAACTTTGCTACTATTGGAAGTTTATTACAAGAGTCAAAGCATGATTGATTAAATGATCAAAGTAGTTACGGGACCTCAAGAGTAACTTTATGAGCGACGTGACAGTGGGAAGCCTCTAGTTGAAGGAACCCTGTCCATTACGATGGTGTTACTCCTTAAGAGAAACATGGCAGTGGGATGCCTCTAGTTGAAGGAACCTTGTCTGTTATACCGTTGAGGGAACCGGAACCTTGGAGTAGGATAAGAAAGTTTTGGTATTAGTAAATAACCATAAATCAATCATAGGAATTTCTTTTATATGAAATTATGAAGTTTTGACATAACATTTGACTTTACGATATTTGACTTTGTGATGCTAAGTTTCACATGTTGTAATAAGTTTTCAATGCTTGTGATTTATTGTTAAATGATCAAAGTGAAAGTGAAGGTTGAATGAACTTAGTTAGTAAATGCATGTTTGAATATCTTACAAATTATGTTTTGATGTTTGAAATGTCGGTTCTTTTTGGGTGGAAAAAGATCGGCTGTTGGCCCCCACACCGACATATGTTTTTTTTCCCTTCATCGTTCTCTCCACGGAGGGGATTTTGAAGTGATTTATGTTGTGACTAACGAATATACGTGAGTGAGTACCTCCATATTCCTCACCTATATTTGAGAGTCTAGATAAGGGTTACGATCACAATTGGTCAGTACCACACCCAAGTATAAGTGTTTAATGCAATGATGAGGTTGACTATTTCCATGTTTGCCTAGATCTTTGAAGCCTGATAAGTTTGGTTGTATAGTATTTCTGAAGCAGGAAACGCGAAAGTTATTTTGCAGTATGCAATTACGTGTTGCTTGAATCATTGTGGTCTAGAAATCCTTGATAATCCTTTTGTTGTGACCACTTAGTTCAATAGCAAGTAGGATTGATTAGCAAAGGTTGTTAGCGGTACGATTTTAATCACTTAGGATGGACGTTTATAATCGATTAGGTTTCCAACACTTTTAATCAATCAAGTTGCTTGGCCTAACCTATTATGAATGGATCCTAGATCGTTTAAAATCTTACTATAGTCCGCAAGTGAATTGTAATATCCTAAGTAGTTAGTGAGAAAGATAAGAAGTAAGATTAAGATAAGCCACCCACTTTAATGCCTGAATGGTTGTTGGGAATCTCAAAGGTGATCAACCCAAGGGAGTAGAAGAAACCATAAATCTTCTAGGCTTAGTGACCCTAGTAGAGTGACTAGCCTAAGATAGAGGAGTATACTATAGTCTTTGAACTATAAGAGTTCCAAGCAAAGCTAAGATAGTGGAAATCCAAAGCTATCAATGTTTGCATTCGATCCAATTGTCCGGTACATGAAGTGAATCCATTTGACTAATTATAGACTTTGTTTGAACCAAATAAGAACCTCATTTGGAATGAGACGATGTCTGTGATCGGGTAGTGAAATCACCTAGTTCTCTGGACAATTAGTTCCTCTGTAAAGGTTGATTCCTTCCTGGGTTTTCAACGATTCAGAATGAGTAGTGACGGTAGTTTAAGATAAGTGAGATAGATTATTCTCAAGAGCCTTCGAATTTTATTTTCTAAATGTTAGCTGGTCCATTTGTTATTAAGTCTGGCGACAGACACGACAGTCCATGTGAAGATCAGTCATGGCTGCTTGAATTCCTAGTTTAAATCCAATTGAACCAAAAGGGGAATAAATCCATCACGTTGAGAAGGGTAGTTGTAAACTTCAAATAAGAATGTACGAGTATGGATATGATTTAGTCTGTTATAGAACCAAGTATAGTGAGATAAAAGTTGAGTACTGATTCCATAAGTTACGAAAAAGGTACTTAAGGAAAGAACTTCCAAAGAGCACTCTAAGGAAAGTACCTTTCAAGGAGTGTAAGGAGACAAAAAGAATAAGAACTCCCTAGTTTAACGCAGGGAGACACGTCCGTAGGAGAGTATGTAGCCAAGTCCCAAGACTTGTCCACTACCTTACCTACCTCCGAGGTGTATAAGATGATGAGCGGAAGGCTCACCAGATTGAGCAAGAACTCAACCGAGTTAAGGAATGACGTCTGTCAAACTAGAGGAGTTTACCTATTTGAAAGACGTAGGATCGAAGTTCGCAGTGGAAGTGCCGAAAACCAATCCTACAGAAGGATGAGATATGAAGGTAAGGCGAGTTTTGGGGTCAACATCCCAAAGAGGTTTCAAGTTCGTAGGGACGTAAGTTGCCACCAAATCTGCAGAGACCTAAAGTTATCCTCAATTACAAGTATCTCGTCCATTGGTGTAAGGTGTGATATCACCTAACCAGTTACACACTGTGCCTCAACTGGTCGAGTAATATCGCTCGGTTAAGGCCTAGTCTGTGACCGGTTAATGTTATCACGATTAAACTAATGGATAGATGCCTTGTAAGGATGAATCACTTCTAGGTTCTCCATTAGATGGAGTTGGCTATGAGAGAAAGTTGCAGTCGTAGTTACGATGTTAGACAGTAATTTTCGAGGACGAAAATTTTAAAAAGGTGGGTAGTAACGTAACACCCCAAGTTTCTCTAAGCTCGGTTCAAGAATAAATTGGGAGGAGTTGTGTGATTGTATTTCAGCTTAATTTGGTTCCAAATTGAGTGAATATGATGACATAAAGTTTTAAGGTGTAAGTGTTGATGTAGAGTTAAAACAAAGAAGTTGGATTTAACCCTAGAATGATTGGAAGTGTTAATTAGGAGTTAATTGATGAACATGCGAGGTTGAAAGATGATTTTTCACATTTTTGTGCAGTGTGAATCGATTCACATAAGCCTGAATCGATTCACAACTGTGTTCCAGACCACTCAATTGATGCTGTGAATCGAATTGGGAGTCTGTGAATCGATTTACAGATTCGATTCACGAAGTGCAGGTGCAGTTTTAAGTGGATGAATCGATTCCCAGTCTACTGTGAATCGATTCACGCCCTGTTAAAAGCTTAAAAACAACTCAGAAACGAGCAGAACGCGAATTGGAGGAAAGATAGAGAGAAAGGGCGATTAAGAGAGGGAAAACACTTAGTGTTTCACTAATCTTAAAGGAAACCCAGTATTCTTGCTAGATTTCATCAAATACTAGCTTGAATCAAAGTTGTATGAGTGAGATTTGGGTGTTTAGAAGATTGGGTTTGAACCCTAAGAAGAAGAAGAAGAACTTGAGGAAGAGGAAGAGCTCGACCAAGATAAGGAAAATGGAGGAAAAAGGAGCATGAAGACCTAAGGATAGAAGATTGAAGAAAATGAAATGAAGTTGGAGCTTGATTCAAGCTTCCATGGAGGTTGAGAGCAAGCCAAGCCCTAGGATTTGGGGGTTTGCATCCCAAAGCATTTGGGAGCAAAGATAACATAGATTTCCCCAATTCAAACCTCTCTTAGGGTGTGCTAGGGTTTTTATTTTCAATACCTAAACTTGAATGAATAATGAGTAGAAATTATAATAGTTTAGTGAGTTTGACTGAAAGAGGTTGGATGGCTGCCCCCAACCCCCCAAAAATTCTATGCTTAATGTTTGAACCATTGTTTGCTCCATAGAGCTTCAATGAGAATGTGTTTTAATGTTTATGTGAGTGTATCTAACCTCAAGTGGTGGGCAACCAAAAGCCCTTGATAAGAATGACACTAAAGTCAATTTCCTAAATAATGCATGCTTGAATTGCTTTAAAGTTGCTTATTTGTGGCTCTTTCACATTCTTGAGTAAAGGTTTTCTTATGTGTTCATTTGAATTCATGAAAGTTATGAATGATTGAATTATATTTGTATACTTCCTTCATTATGTAGTCGCATTTGAAATATGCATAAGTTAGTGTTCGAAGATGTATGCTAAATTAGAGTTTAACAATTGTTTAAGTTTATGAAGATTAAGAGAAATAAATGAATTTAATGAAGTTAAGTTTATGATCGTTGTTAATGGCATATGAGTGTATTGTCTTAATCATATGATTTTAATAAGATGCATGATTGGGATAAATAAGGTCCAAATGCATGCTAAGTATGATCCCTTGTTTATAATGTAAACTTCTTGGAATATTTAGATGATGATGATGTGGGTTAAATATCCTAAGATACTACTTTACTTGATTGTAAACATGCATAGAAGCATAAGCATTGTGATATATAAAAATCACTTAAAGCCCGGGCAAGACTCCTCTATTTATAGGAGAAGATCGGTATGGCTAGCCTAGTGGGATGCCACTTGGACGGTTAAGACGTCTAACCACCGTACCGAAAGCGTGTTGATTGGGGTCTATGGATCAAAGCATATGACACAAATCCAACAACACAAAGCAAAGAAGAACAATATGTTCTTATGTTAAAGTTGCACTAGCATTTATGTTCCATTCCTTTTTGTGAATGTAGTAAGTTATGAGATAAATTGAATATTCTAAGCTTATTAGTTTAACAAAAGTGTTTATATTGTATGAGTAGAGTGTTTTGGCTTAAATGTCTAAATTATGTCTAACATAATAGTAAGAATTGAAAAGAGGAGTTTTCCATACGTAGCACACCACGTATGGCTGGAAACAACGGTAAACGTTTTAAGTTAAGGTCTATGTTACTGAGTTTTTATAACTCACTATGTTTTAGGGCGTTGTTTTCAGGTACAAGTGTAATGAAGAAGTTAGAGCATGGACTTGTGCTCGGTTTTGCCTTCGCGGCGAGACCTTTCGAGTTCATACCGGATCACGAGTCGTCTTTAATGTATAAATTCTTATTTTTCTTGAGTCGAGTTGTTGTGTTATAAGCCCCTTTTCGTGTCTTCGATTTGGTTGTAACTCTGATATATGTCGATTATTATTAAAATTTGTTTAAAATGCTTTATGTTTTTAGGATTTTTCACTTAATCATAGTAGTACGTGTCAAAGGATTTATTTCCTTGTATATATTAATTAAAGCGAAGAAAATTCTTTCCATGTTTAACTATTATTTCCACATTAGGTTATTAAGTAATGCCCTAATTGGAGTTAAGGTGTTACACATTGCAGCTCTTTATGGCAGAAGGTGAGAATGAGATGGCTTCGAGATGGAGATGCTAATACCAAATTTTTTCATGGGTGCATTAATAAACGGAGATCTGTGAATGAAAACCTATGTCTTGATGTAGGAGGAGTGAAGGTGGAAGGGGTGGAGGAGATAAAGCAAGAGATTTACAAACACTTCAAAGAACATTTTCAGAGCATGCGGATGTCTAGACCAGTTTTAGAAGGGGTGCAATTTAAGGCGATATCACAGGAGCAGAATGAGCTGCTGGTTGCGGAGTTTTCTGGAGAGGAAGTCAATAGGGCGGTGTGGGATTGTGACAGTTCTAAAAGCCCGGGACCAGATGGGGTAAATTTTGGGTTCCTGAAGGAATTTTGGGATGAGATCAAGGCTGATTTTATGACATTTTTAAAGGAATTTCACAAAAATGGAAGATTAGTGCAAGGGGCCAATTGCTCATTCATTTGTTAATCTCGAAAAGAGATAACCTGCAGAGGATTGGGGAATATAGACCAATTTCACTAATTGGATGTATGTACAAGGTGCTGGCCAAGATTCTAGCGAATAGATTGAAGATGTGATTTCAGAGGCCCAAACGACATTCATTAAAGGGAGGCAGATCTTAGATGGGATACTAATTGCAAATGAAGTGGTTGAGGAGGCATGAAGGAAGAAGAAAGAATTGGTGTTGTTTAAGGTAGACTTCGAGAAGGCGTACGACTCGGTCGATTGGAAATATTTGGAATATGTTATGAATAGGATGGGTTTCTGTGGGAAGTGGAGGAGGTAGATCATGGAGTGTCTGGCCACCGGAATACTGTCAGTGTTGGTAAATGGAAGCCCTATGAAAGAATTCAGAATGGAACGAGGGTTGCGACAAGGTGACTTACTCTCACCTTTCTTATTTCTAATTGCAGCAGAGGGATTAAATGGCCTGCTGAGTAAGGCAGTAGAGAGAGACAGACTTGAAGGCTTTAAAAGCAGCAATCTTGAAGTTCCGATTTCGCACCTACGATACGCGGACGATGCTTTGATTATTGGGGTGAAGAGTTGGTCAAACGTGAGGGGAATCAAAGGCAATATTACAGCTGTTTGAACTAACATCAGG
Source organism: Calophaca sinica (assembly GCA_037113605.1). Lineage (NCBI taxonomy): Eukaryota > Viridiplantae > Streptophyta > Magnoliopsida > Fabales > Fabaceae > Calophaca > Calophaca sinica. The sequence goes on along the minus strand of CM073734.1, from coordinate 54,548,246 downwards.
GCTAAAGTTAAACTTTCACAAGAGCCAATTAGTCGGTGTGAATGTTCACCAGTGGTGGTTAGAAGAAGCGGCTTTTGTTCTTAACTGTAGAGTTGGGACCATCCCTTTCAAATATCTGGGGTTACCAATTGGTGCCAATCCGAAAAAGAAGGAGATGTGGGCACCGGTGGTAGAAACAGTGAGAAGGAGGTTATCTTCTTGGAAGAGTAGAAATCTATCAATGGGAAGACGTGTGGTAATCATCAAATCGGTTTTGTTTGCGCTTCCGGTGTATTTTCTTTCCTTCTTCAAAGCTCCTTCAGGTATTATCTTGGCCCTTGAATCTATCTTTAACCAATTTTTGTGGGGTGGGAGGGATGACTCTATAGGAAGGTCACTTGGGTCAAGTGGGAAAAAGTTTGCCGTGAGCGCGAGGATGGGGGGCTTGGTATTAAAAACTTGAAAGCTTTCAACTTAGCATTATTAAGAAAATGGTTATGGAGGTTGAAGGTGGAACAGAGGGGGTTGTGGTACAGTGTTCTTAAGAGTAAGTATAGGGGGACAGAGGGGAGTTGGAAGCTAAATCTAGGGAGAGCTCTTCATGGTGGAGAGACATTAGTTCAGTGGAAGAAGGGGTTTGGGGCTTTGGGAAAGAGTGGTTCACGGAACACTTGGGGAAAAAAATGGGAGACGGGGTAGACACTTATTTCTGGGATGAACCGTGGTGCGAAGGGGGAATGTTAAAAAACAGATTTGAAAGATTATTTGCATTGTCGTGTGAGAAAGAAGCTAAGGTGGCAGACCTTAGGACGTGGGCCGGGGGAAGGTGGCAATGGAGTTGGAGATGGAGGAGGAGGTTATTTCTCTGGGAGGAAGGGTTAGAAGGGCAACTTAGGGAGGTGGCAGAAAGGGTTGAGTTTCATGAGGAATATATTGATAGATGGGTATGGAGTGGGGATGCATCGGGCAAGTATATGGTGAAATCGGCATATAAGATTCTAGTGAATAGATCAAACCGGGAAGTGGAAAGCAAAGGTGTGGCATAAATTGGTGCCATTGAAGGTGGCAATGTTTATTTGGAGAATGATGCAAAATAAAATCCCAACAAGAGATAATTTAATTAAGAGAGGAATTATAGGAAGGAATTCACATTTGTGCCCAGGATGCAATCTGGAAATTGAGACGGTATCACATCTGTTTTTTCAATGTAACACATTTGCTAAGTTTTGGGCTGAAATTTTTAGATGGTTGGGCATCACCACAGTAATGCATTGTGAATGTGAGGCACAATTGGAACATTTTGAAGGACTTTTTCAGTGTGGGGGAGTGTATAAGAATAGAGCATTGGTCATATGGTTCTCATGCATATGGGAAATATGGAAAGCACGGAATAGGGCGGTGTTCCAATCAACAAAAGTCAACGTCATCACTGCAGTAGCTGAGGCGGCAAAAGTACAAGCATGGAACTGGTAGAAGGCAGGAGTTCGTGGGGTTGTCTATTCGATTGCTCAATGGTTCTTAAATCCAAGAGAATGTCTGGGAATGAAGTGAAGGCTGAGGGGAAACATTGGGGTGAAGAAAGAGGGCTGCTGAAGAGCGAAAAGGTAATAATTTGGATGCTGGGTGGAGGGGTGCTGCTGTGGCGTCAAACTGCAGTACTTGAAGATGAATATCCTTGAAGAAGTTGAAGGAAGGTGCTGATTTGCTGCAGTAACTCAATCACACAAATTCCTTGGTCTGACCGGTAAAGATCCTGATGCATATGGGTGAGGCAAATACACTGCTGCATAATTGTCTTGACATCTGCAGAATGACAAGGACTGGTGAAGGAGGATCATCTGTAAGCAGCAGAAGAAGGTGTAGATCTGCATTTAATCAATGGGTGCAGCAAGCAGCCCTCCTTGTTTACTGTTTTGCATTGTCATAATATTTAGATGTGAGGGGATGCTGTATATGGTGCAATGCTGGCTTGGGTCAGGGGTGTGGCCGGCCTGTTAGTGCTGGCAAAAGAGGCGCTGGATTGGTGCCTACCAATGGCTAAGCGTTGGACCTGCAGGTTTGCAATTTAGGGCTAAGATGATGTTGGGAAGCTAGTTGAGTGGCAATTTTTGCTGTTATGCAGCTTGTGTCTATGTGTTCATTGTCTATGTAACGGTTGATTATTTTTTATTATCTAATATGTAACAGGTTAAACTAATGGGGTACAAATGCACCATGTGCTTAAGGCACCTTTGACTTTGCCTTCATAACGGGATATTTGTTGAAGCTCTTGCTTTCTCTAGCCTTATTTTGTGTATCATCCTATCATCCCAAGCAATATCATCTCATGCCTAATTAAATGATGTTAGATTTATGATAACTAGTAGTCAAATAAAATTCAAGTTTTTGGCATGTATTTAAGACAAGAATATATGACAAATGAGGTACATTCTTTGATCGCCTGAGTTCATCATTAAAAGCAACCTTTGTATAACAACGGCTCCTGAACTAGAAATTTTTGTTTTCATGGCAAACCCTCCACAAGTCGTTATAGGTAACTTCCCTTTTAGTTCTATTGTCAATGGTGGGAGTGGGAACGTCAATACTAGGGAGCTCCAACATCGGCCTCAAGTGATTACTTTTCAATCGATGTCTAACATACATGCCAAATTGATATTCCAATAGGAGCTTTCCCAAGTCAAACACACATTTACGTTAAGTTCTTATTTGTTAAGGAAATGGTATAGAGTGAACATATATATTTCCATATAGCACTTAGGAATGAACCCTATGCTAGTAGACTATATTAAGAAGGGTCTTTCATGAGCACATTGCACATGTGTGTGTCATAATTATAGTTTAAAGATTATTTGGTTTAGTGGGAGTTTTCCATTTATGTATTTTGTGTTCTATGTTTGATACTATACATGCATAATTTTGTATTTGGATATTTTTTTTTATGGCCAAACAAATATAGTTTGGTATTCCGAATCAACAAACAAATATAGTTTGGTATTCAATTTGGTACACTTTGTATAATAAAGTCGTTAATTCATCTCATCTCATTAAAGTAAGACCAGTTGAAATACGACATGCATGTACATACCACCTTCATGTGATTTTCATGCTACACATTTCATTATTTTATTTATATTATTTGGTTATGATAATGTTTGATCGTTGAAAGTTTAGTTATGATTGATATAATAAAACTACTTTAGTTTCATGTGTTAATATAACCAATAGACGAGATTCTAAGGATATGCCTAATGTTCATAATGGCAAATTTTGGCATTTTAAAGTCAATCATATTTGTAAGGAAACTTGTGTTGCTCGGTGGGAGATTGATGAAGTGTTTATATATCATGTAATATTTAAACATATTGGGTCTACTAGTTAATTATCCTAAATTAATGTGATCTATTTGGAATTAATTTACAATACTAGGGACATATTTGTCACGAAAGTTTCTGTATAGAAACCATAAGCAATATTGATAATTTGAAGATGGGTTGAATAAGAAATATAGAAGCCTTAAATGCTACAACCTCCGGTTCCTAATATAAGAAAAAATTACAAAAATAACTAAGATCAAGAAACTTATTTAATGCTATAAAATTTATATGTTATCCTAAATATACCCCTAGCATTAAATGTTTTATACCCACTATGTGAGTTTCTAATAATTATACATTTCATATTAAATAAGGGTATAAAAAGAATTCTAGCAATTAATGCACTTAGAAATTAGTTTTTTATTTTTTATAATTAGGACAAAAAAATATTTCAAATTTTTTTTTATTTTATAATAGGGACCGAAAGTAGTACAAAATAGCGTTCGCGGTTATGGTCCCTGATTGCAAAACTATAACCTTAATTAAGGAAACCTAAGGAACTCTACAGTTGGAAGGTCACTTCACTGCTTTCAAATCATTCCATTCCCGTGCAATAGTGTTCCGTTGAAACACCTTGGAGTTCTTGCAAAGTACGCTTCTACTCAATCTTTTCATAATGAATTGATGAAATAAAAAATTAGGGTATAATTCTACCGAACATGCGCCCGATTATATTTTGGATGAGTAGTTGGCGATCCAACTTAATCCAGTACGAGCTACAAGATATTTTGATTGGTTCAATTATTTGTATTTTATTTATAATTTTTTATAAATATTACGTCAAAATAATTATTTAATTGACTTGTATAAAAATTGAATTATTTTTTATAAAGAATACTTTTTAGAGAAAATTGTATTTCTGTAGAATTTTGTATTCAATAAATTGGTGCTTCGATTTATGGTACTTAGTTTTTTTTTTTAAATGAAATTAAATTTGCTCAATTTTATACTATGCATTAAACTCGTTATCATATAATTATAAAAAAATTCTGTAAAATTAGGTACATCAAATATGTGATGTCACGGACTAAAATTCTTGAAATCTTTTCAAGTTTTAATGAAAAACGTGATCTATTACTTTTGTCTTTGAAAGATTAAGAGTCACATAAATATTAAGTAAAAATAAAGAGTCACATCAATTTACACTAGTACACAAAACGTAAAACAATTTAACATTTTACATCGGTTTCATATATAACAGGTGTAAAATATGAATGCAGTGGTAATTTTGTAATTAATATGTGAATTAGTCAATTTATGCGCCATATTTTACACCGGTATACGTAAAATCGATGTAAAATTAAACGCAGTGGTAATTTTGGAATTAACTAGTGATTTATCTTAACCTTTTTACACCGGTCTTTCTAAATAACTGGCGTAAAACATTTTTTACACTATCTCATTCAAATGGCAGAACCCCTGTATCCTTGTTACGTTTCCAAATTTCCACTGCCTATACGATTCAGTGCGTACGTCGCTCTTTTGCGACGTCCTTAATCGCAGAAGCGACGTATATTGAATCGTATAGACAATGGAATTTGGAAGGATAACAAAGGATATATGGGTTCTGGCATTTGAACGAGACAGTGTATCTAGAGGCTTTGGCACGAATGCACACAACAAACATCAAAATAGGAGAATAACATGAACATTAACTTGTGATGATAATGAGGAAGAAGTTGTGAATTGGTGAAGAGATCAATAAACTCAAGGTGTATTTATAATGAAAGGAATATTCAATGTCAAGCACATCTATTGGCTAAAAAAAGTGTAGATGAAAACGTTAGAACTGCTGGACGGTGTGATAAATGTGTTTTAAGAAAAAAAACGTTTTACTAAAAAAAAAAATTAAAAACGTGTCATGAGAGAATATTTATACCAGTTATTTGTAAAAACCAGTGTAATATGCTTAAATTTTTTTTTGAATGATCAGAAGACTTTCCACACCGGGTAATAGTAACAACTGGTGTAAACATATTTTATAATTTTAAATTTATAATGTTTTACACCGGTTTTTATAAATGATCGGTGTTAAAAGTTTGTTTCCCACGTTTAATTGCGCGAATGAGTAAACATTTCATTCTCCCTCTTATTTCAGAAAACCTTTCTCTTTCACTCTGACAGCGAACCACCACCTCCATTTTCCCTTTCACTCTCACGACGAATCACCACCGGCCACGATTGTTCCGTTTGTGGTCCCTGGTAATGCTCTCTGTCTCTCTTTACTTCTCATTTATGTTCTCCTTCCTCTTTCTCTCCTTTTCGTTCGCATTCCACTGTTTCATGCATGGTTTCGTATGTTCTCATTCCCGTCGTCATTTTCTTTCTCATTTTCGCAGTTGTTACCATGACCGCCATTTTCATCTCCGTTACTGTCGCCGTGCGTTTTCGTCTCTGATTATCTCCCTTTTGTCGCCATTTCAAGGTATGTTGTTTCTAAAAATATATTATGTGTTGTTGTTAATGTTGACATGATAGAGCTTCTTGTTTTCTTATTTTTTTTTTTTTTGATTTTCAGTTACCATTTTTTGTTGGTTTTGTTATGAATTAATTACCTTGATGAAATTAGATGCTTTTTTAAGTTGTTTCCATATCCTTAAAAAAGACAACTTATTTCCATGCATATATATTTGTGAATGAGTGCTATTAAAGTCTACCATTGTTGTGCTTCTTAAAGCTTCAAGCTTAAAAATTGTATAAGTGTATGTAATTTTTTTTTTCAGAACTTAGTTATGGATCGTAGTTTGGATGCAAAAAAATTGCTTGAGTGATGAGTATAAGAATGGAGTGTCAGAGTTTTTAAATTTGCTGAAACAAAGCTTCCTAATAGTAATGGAAGATTTTAATGTCCTTGTGTTAAGTGTTTGAATCAGGCACCTATAACAGTTAAAGACACACGGTATCATCTTTGAGTTTATGGGATTTGCAAGAGTTATATGACATGGACATGGCATGGCGAAGTGTTAGACACGCCAAGTGTGTCCCAAAAAGAGGAAGTTGAGGTATATATGGCGATCGACTAGAGGAATTGATTCGCGATATTGGACAAGACTCTTTTCAGCGATCACATTTATATGATACTCTGTACAGTGACAACGAAGAGCCTTTGTATCCAGAGTACACCAATTTCACACGGTTGTTAGCGGTGTTGAGTTTGTTCAATTTGAAGGCGATAAATGGATGGACTGATAAGAGCTTCATATAATTGCTTGGCTTATTGAACAAAATGCTACCAGAAGGCAACAAATTGCCTAACCGTAACTATGAGGCAAAAAAGATATTATGTCTAATAGGTGTAGAGTATAGAAAAATATACACATGCCCCAATGATTGCATACTGTACTGAAAGGATAATGAAGACAAAGAAAGGTGTCTCACATGTATAACATCACGCTACAAAAAAAGGGTGATTGTAGCGACCGAAAAATCCGGAGGGATTTGTTCGAGTTTAATGGAGCCACCACCAATAATTTATTTCATAGGGAAAATATTGGAAAAAACCTTTTTTTAAAGAAAAATGGTCCTTGAGACCAGATTTGGGTTCGGGAGTCGATTATGTGTAGGGAAGGTATTAGCACCCTACAACATCCTTTCGAAAAAGGTTACCTCTAATTAATTGTGCAAAATTTATTAACTTCTAAAAAAAATATTTATTTCCCTTTTATTTTAAAAAAAAATTTAACCAAGATAAAAGAAGAGGACTTAATGAAAATCGTTTATTTTTGCGCTTGACAGGAGTGGGCTCCTACTCCTACGTATCTCCGGGTGCAGTGGAGAAATCAAAGACTACGTAGTTCTTGGGTAGAAAGTGGTTGCGTGTTGGTTGATTTTAATTGTATATTTTTTGATGGAAAAAAGGTAGATTTTGTAGGGACCAAACAAGAAGCAATCAAGAGTGGTCCTCACTAACAACCTATTTTGTTTAGAAAATTAACGGTGTTCGTAATGATCAAACGGGAAGCAATCTCGAGTGATCATTACTAGTAAAAAACTTAATTTTATTTTTATGTAGAAGATAGGTTTTCATGGGGACCAAACAAGAAGCAATCAAGAGTGGTCCTCACTAATAACCCATTTTTATTTAGAAAATTAAAATACTTGTAATGACTAAATGGGAAGCAATCTCGAGTAGTCATTACTAGTAAATTAATTTTCATGATTTTTATCATGTGATTTTTCAAAAAAAAAGTAGGGTTTCAAAACTTGTATGTGAAATTTAGTTGGATAAAATTGTACTAGTTTGACTAGTAAAAAAAAACGTCCACATTCATTAAAAAAACAAATGGGCTAACAGCACATAACACCAATACACACGGACTAACTAAAACAAAGACATAACACTTATACAAAGACATAGCACATAACACTTATAACAAATGGGCTGAAAAACCCAGCCAATAAAAAAAACAAAAAAAAACAAACTCACACACACTTATACACACACTAACAGCACATAACACACTCACACACACCAAACCTAACCTGACACAGACATATTAACACACACTAAATCAGAGCAAGATGAAGCAGAGCTAGCACCGCTGGGACCAAAAAAAATGGAGAGAGAGAGAGAGAGAAAGAGAGAGAAGGACGGTGGCAAGAGGGAGAAAGGGAAGAGGGGGCGCGGCCGCCGCAGGTCCCTTCACACATGGCTACTGGGAAGGGGGAGAGAAAAGAGGGGAGGGAAGGCGTGAAGGGGGAGAGAAAAGAGAAAGTGAGAGAGAATAGTGGGAGAGGGAGGAAGGAGGAGAGAGATTTTACCTCCTCCTGCTCTTCTTTCTTATTCTGGAATTTCTTCTTCCTCTCTTCTTCTTCTATGCTTCTTCCTTTTATTTTTGCTTCTCATCACTACTTCTTCTGCTTTTTTTTTTACTTCTGCTTGCTTTTTCTTGCTTCTGTTTTTTTCTCTTTTTGTTTTTTTTGTTTGCGTTTTTTTTTCTCCTCTCCTTCGTTTTCTCTTTCTGGTGAATTAGGGCTTCAGTGTGGAGCCTCTAATTCTTTGACTGGTGGTGAAAAATGCTCAGGATCCTCCCCAAAAAATTCTCCTCCTCGTTCTCTGTTATTCTTACGTTTTTTATAGAGCTAATGAGCCCTAATAGGACAATGTTGGTTTGCTGGTTGCAGGGTTGTGGGAGGGCTGGAGGTGCAGGGTAGTGCCTGCAAAGCTGCTTGGTTGGAGCAAGAATGGAAAAAAACAAAGGAACAGGAAGAAAGCATATTGGAATTATTGCTAAAATTGTTACTGCTGTTGTTGTTGGTTGTTGTGGCAGGCAGGGACGCAGCGTTCCTGCATTGCTGTCCTTGTTTTTTTGCTTTTTTTCTTTTTTTTCTGTTTTGTTTTCCTTTTGTTTTACCCTTTTTTTTATATATTTTTTTTTATTTTGTGATTTTTGGGCTTGGTTTGACTGTATTGGACTATTGACATTTTTGCATTTTTTGTAATGGACATGGTTATCATTATTGGACTTATACTTGTGATGGTGATTTGCAACAAAAAAGGCCAACAACTTGTTCCTCCTTTTTTATTGTAATTGGGTTGAAATTAGCCCAAAGGATTTAACAAAATGATCCCAAAATGTGTTGTTAAGAATAAAGTAAAAACAGCAATAAAAATAAATTACATGAGGTAGGTGGACAAAATTAGGGTATAACAGCTGCCCCTCTTTAGTTATATTTTATTAGAAAACGTGAATAACAAAGGTTTTCATATTTTCGTCGTAAAATAGAAGTAAAGATAAAGACACTAATTTTGTCCCAAACTAGGATAGACAAAGGATGGGGTGAGGAATGATAGAGAAGGATTAACGCTTGGTGCGTTTATCGGAAAGCAAATAAAGAAGGGTCACCGCCAGGTCGGGTACTGACGCGGTGGTAGGAAAGCAAAAATGAGGGATTAACGCTTGGCGCGTTTATTGGAAAGCAATAAAGAAGGGTCACCGCCAGGTCGGGTACTGACGCGGTGATCGAAAAAGCAGTAATGAGTGTTCGACGCCAAATAAGGTATTGATGCGTCGATGGGAAGCAATAAAGAAGGATCACCGCCAGGTCGGGTACTGACGCGGTGATCGGAAGGTTCGACGCCAAGTAGGGTATTGACGCGTCGATGGAAAGCAATAAAGAAGGATCAACATCAGGTCCGGAACTGATATGTTGGTCAAAAAGAAATAATGAGGGACTACCGCCAGGTCGGGTACTGACGCGGTAATCTTAAAGCAATAAAAGGGGTGATGCTTGGCGCGTCTATCAGAAAACTATAAAGAAGGATCTCCGCCAGGTCGGGTACTGACGCGGTGATCGGAAAGCAATAAAGAGTGAGCGATACTTGGCGTGTCGCTTAGAAAGCAAAAATAAAGGACCAATGCTAGGCGCATTGTCTGTAAACGAGAATGAAGGATCAAAACTTGGTGCACGGACCAGGTGTGACAAAATGGCTAAAAGGTGATGACATGAAGATGGTGCACGAATATATGGTATGTGATGCATGTATGCAATGCGATTATTATTTTTACTGATTCCTCGTCCCGTATGATCTCTAGTGCTTAAAGATATCGGACGGACTGAGATTCATCGGATTTAGTCATGCTACGCCTTTGACTGGGAGGGAGCGCAAGTTATCAATACAGCGCTAGTTACTTTTTAAAGGTAATCCCTTTGCTCTTTTTGAAACTTATTTGTTGAGATTTGGCGTTTCCTCGTGATTCTTAAGATGTATATAATAACCGTAATGATTTCCCATATCATCACATGCTTCATAATTCAGTGCCTATTATCATAAAATAACATTTTGAAATACAAGAACGGAGGTGTTTGGTATTCAAAAGAAGAGTTATGTGTACAAGGACTGAAGTTACACAGACTTGAAAATACATCAAGAAAATGCAGAAGAAAAAACAAAGAAAGACAATAACTAAGCAGATATTTTATAGTTTGTGTCTTCGTAGGAACAAATGTCAGCTTCCCATATCCATAACTTTGATTACTCATTACTCTACTACGTAATCGCCTCACTGGGTAAGACCCTCTTGCTGCATCAGCCTTCTTCAATGTCCGATTTCAGACCCTAACTTTTGCTTGGATTGCTCTTTCAAGTTTTCAATCCAACGGGTCGCTCTAATTTTTGCCTAGGTCGCCCTTTCAGGTTTTCAACCTAGCGAGCCCACTTTTGCTTGGTTTTTATATGATTTTCTCTTTTAGGCATAATATTTTTTGACTGCATCAGAGTTTACTGGGAGTGGGAGATCTTCACCGTCCATCCTTGTGAGGATTAAGGCTCCTCCAGAAAAAGCTTTTTTCACAACATACGGGCCTTCATAATTCGGAGTCCATTTTCCACGAGAATCCTTTTGGATGGGCAAAATCTTCTTGAGCACTAGGTCTCCTTCTTGAAATTTCCGAGGGCGAACTTTCTTTTCGTAAGCCCTCTTCATCCTGTGCTGATATAGTTGTCCATGACATAAGGCCATCACCCTTTTTTCTTCAATGAGATTCAATTGATCCAGCCGAGCCTGAACCCATTCTGCCTCTTCTAGTTTTGTCTCCATCAATACCCTTAACGAGGGGATCTCGACTTCAATGGGAAGCACTGCTTCCATTCCGTACACCAGCGAGAAAGGGGTTGCCCCTGTTGAGGTGCGAACCGAAGTTCGATAACCGTGTAAGGCAAAAGGGAGCATTTCGTGCCAGTCTCTAAATGTTACCACCATCTTTTGGACAATCTTCTTGATGTTCTTATTCGCAGCTTCAACTGCCCCATTCATCTTTGGGCGGTACGGTGAGGAATTATGATGTTGGATCTTAAAGTCATTACACAGCTCCTTCATCATCTTGTTGTTCAAATTAGTCCCATTATCAGTGATGATCTTATTCGGCAAACCATAGCGGCAGATCAAATCTCTCTTGATGAATTTGACAACCACATTTTTTGTCACGCTCACGTATGAAGCCGCTTCAACCCATTTAGTGAAATAGTCGATTGCGACGAGAATGAAGCGATGTCCATTTGATGCCTTAGGTTCAATGGGTCCAATGACATCCAATCCCCACATTGAGAAAGGCCATGGTGCTGTTAAGATATTCAAAGAGACTGGTGGCACATGGATGTTATCGGCGTAGATCTGACATTTGTGGCATTTCTTCACATAACTGAAACAATCAGTCTCCATAGATAACCAATAGTAGCCAGCCCTCAAGATTTTTCTTGCCATTGCATGCCCATTTGCGTGAGTCCCAAAGGAACCTTCATGAACCTCTCGCATAATCTTTTCCGCCTCAGTCTTATCAACACACCTGAGAAGTACCATGTCATTGTTTCTCTTATAAAGCACTTCGCCGTTTAGAAAGAATCCCATTGCCAACTGTCTTAATGCCCTTTTATCATTCTCTGAGACATTAGGAGGATATTCTCTACTTGTGATGTATCGTTTGATGTCGTAATACCAGGGTTTGCCATCAGGCTCTCCTTCTATTGCTAGGCAGTGTCTTTGGCCGTGATTCTGTATTTTTATGAGCGGTAGGTTCTCCCTGTTACTGATTTTGAACATTGATGATAGAGTAGCTAAGGCGTCAGCTAGCTGATTATCTTCACGGGGAATGTGATGGAAGGTGACTTCATCAAACTGCTCCATCAATTCCTTGATATGATCGTGGTAAGGAACTAATTTGGAATCCCTCGTTTCCCATTCGTCTTTTAACTGATGGATAACCAAAGCCGAGTCTCCATATACTTCAAGAATTTTGACCTTCGATTCAATGGCCGCTTGAATGCCCATGGCACATGCCTCGTACTCTGCCATATTGTTTGTACAATTGAAACACAATCTCGCAGTAAATGGGATGAAATGACTTTACGGGAAATCAAAGACAGCCCAATCCCATGTCCCAATGCATTAGAAGCACCACAAACAACAAGATCCATTTTTCATCGTCAGGGGTTTCTTTTCCTTCAAATAGAGCCATTATGTCTTCATCTGGGAAATCACACTGCATTGACTGATAGTCTTCCATAGGTTGATGAGCCAAGTATTCAGCTAAGGTACTGCCTTTAATTGCCTTTTGGGTGACATACACGATATCATACTCAGATAACAACATTTGCCAACCCGCAATTCTTCCTGTGAGAGCAGGCTTTTCAAAAATATACTTGATTGGATCCATTTTGGACACCAAACAAGTTGTATGGGATAGCATATATTGTCTCAAACGATGTGCGGCCCAGGTTAACGCGCAACATGTTCGTTCTAACAATGAATACCTCGTCTCGCAGCTAGTGAATTTCTTGCTCAAGTAGTAAATGGCATGCTCCTTCTTAGATTCATCATGTTGTCCTAGCACACAACCCATTGATTCGCCCAATCTTTGTTAAGTACATGATGAGGGTCTCCTGGCACAGGGGGTACCAAAATCGGTGGATCTTGTAAATCTTGTTTGATTTTCTCAAAAGCTTTACGGCAATTGTCGTTCCATTTGGTTTCTCGATTCTTACACAAAGACTTGAAAATTGGCTCACAAGTAGCAGTTAGCTGAGATATAAACCTGGCGATGTAGTTCAATCTTCCCAGGAATCTGCGAACTTCTTTTTCGGTGCGAGGAGTCGGCATTTCCAGGATTGCTTTTACTTTAGCCGGATCGACTTCTATTCCCTTCTCGCTGACTATAAACCCTAGCAGCTTGCCTGACCTTACACCAAAGCTACACTTAGCTGGGTTTAACCGGAGTTTATACTTCCTCAGTCGCTCAAAAAGTTTTTGTAGGTTAATAGCATGACCTTCCTCTGTTTTGGACTTTACAATCATGTCATCCACATAGACCTCTATCTCTTTGTGCATCATGTCATGGAACAAAGCCACCATTGCTCTTTGGTATGTTGCCCCAGCATTTCTTAATCCAAACGGCATTACTTTGTAACAGAAAGTTCCCCATAAAGTGATAAATGTGGTTTTTTCCATATCTTCGGGAGCCATCTTGATTTGATTATAGCCAGAATATCCATCCATGAAAGAGAAGACAGAGTGTTGAGCAGTGCTATCTACCAGGACATCAATATGTGGCAAAGGGAAGTCATCCTTAGGGCTGGCCCTGTTTAGATCTCGATAGTCAACACACATTCGGACATTTCCATCTTTCTTTGGGACTGGGACAATATTAGCCACCCATTGAGGGTATTTTGCTCTGACGTAAATCCGCGCCGAATCGCTTTTTTTACCTCATCTCTAATCTTGAGTGACATCTCTGGCTTCATCCTTCTCAACTTCTGCTTGACCGGTGGGCACTCGGGTTTTAATGACAATTTGTGCTCGACTATGCTATTATCTAATCCAGGCATATCTCGGTATGTCCACGCGAAAACATCCGCATATTCAAATAGGAGTTCAACCAATTTTTCTCGCTCACTGCTTTTCATTGTGGTGCCAATCTTAACTTCTTTCTTGTCATTTTCAGTGCCCAGATTAATTGTTTCAGTTTCTTCCTCGTGGGGTTGAATCACTTTAGCTTCTTGTTCCACCAACTTCATTAATTTAGGAAGGGTATCCCAATTGTCCTCATTATCTTCCTCAGTATGATTAATGGGGTATTCAAAATTATAGTATGACTTACTGGCATCGTTATATTCAAAGACAATGTTTTTGGATCTGCATTAGTTAAAAGTAACGAAATGAAAAGTGGGAAAAGATGAAGAGAGATTGAAAGGAAAGAAGAAGAAATGATTGGAAAATTCAAAGTGTATTTTATTGATAATGATACTGAAATAAAACATGTGCGCCCTTTTGACAATAAATTATTCTAAAGCCTTGGGCAGAGCAATATGTGAATACATGCCTTGACAGGATGGTTTTGATGATTGACAAAAGGGAGCTTTGCAAATAGTCAACCGTGCAAAAAGTGGAAAAGAATACCAAGACGCGTATCAAGAATGATAGTTTCTCAAGTCTTTGGGTTTTGGGTATTTATTTATTTTTATTAAGACTATTTGTAAGTAGTAATAAAAAGCTCTCAATTAAAATAAAATCACACACACACAAAATGAATTTTATTCTAAAAGTGATTTTATGATATTCATAAATGACGAGCTGAGGTTCCGTGTCGAGCTGAGGAGGTCGCGTGTCGAGCTCTTGTCGCGTGCCGAGCTGAGGTCGCGTGTCGAGCTGAGGTCGTGTGCTGAGGTCGTATGCCGAGCTGAGGAAGTCTCGTGCCGAGCTGTGTGGAGAGGTCGTATGTCGAGCTGTGAGGAGAGGTCGCGTGCCGAGCTGAGGAGGTCGCGTGCCGAGCTGTGAGGAGGGCGCGGCCGTGTGAGGAGGTCGTGTCAGCCGATTGTGAAGAGGTCGTATGCCGAGCTGAAGAGGTCGTATGCCGAGCTGGAGAGAGGTCGTATGAAAATACGATGTCGAACACCAAGTGGTGTCCGAGAATCTTTTTCGTCCCCGTGTTTTCAATTCTTCATATTCAATACGCAACGGACAAATTCCAACGGACAAATCAAAACGCAACGGGCAAATGCTGCAACGGACAAATCCTGCAACGGTCATTTCGACGCTCCTCCATTGCCTATATAAACACAGCTCGTGAGCTTTGTTTTAATACAACAACGCAGTGCTTAATTTTTGTGCCAAAAACTCTGTCAAATATTTTTCATCACTCACACTTATTTGAGCACAATTTTTGAGAGTCTTTTTATTCTACATAATTTGAGTTGTATTATTTGAGCTTCAATTTGTTATATCTGCACTATTGAGTGTATCCTTCTCATCTCATTTTATTTGTGAAAATCATTTCTTTTTGGGTAGGAATCCCAAGGTGTTCATAGAGAGGTGATATCTCTTGAACGAATTACTCTGGTATAGAGTTGTAAAGGTTTCTAGCTGAACCTGATTTAAAAGCTAGTGATTTAGTGAAAATCCCATAGTGCTTTGCTTTGGGACGGGGCGTAGGCCACGAGGTGTTTGGTGGCGAACCTGTATAATTCTTTGCGTGCTCTTCTTTGCTCTCTGTCTCTTTATCATTCAAGCACTTTATTTATTTTTGTTCTTTATTTATTCTTTCGGTCATTTATTTTCTGTCATTTATTTTATTGCAATTTTTAATTCAGTAATTTATCTGTAATTTTTAGATAAGCACCGCTATCACAATTCACCCCCCTCTTGTGTTTGAAGTCACTTGTCAACACAATAGAATTTGCATTACATAATTACTTTGAATCAAAGATCACGGGAAACTCAACGATCTCCCAATTTCCAAGTTCTTCATTTGGCAAGCAAGGGTGGACAAGGTTGACATCGTCGTTTTCTGCACTACGATCGTCCTTGATAGCTGCTATCTGATCCGGATTCAACATTCCTGCACTCCGAAAGCTTTGGCCGATGTCACAGATGGGGATACTCTCATCTTTTGGCTCCCTGCCTTCCAGTCTAGCTATCCTCTTTTCTTTTCTTTCTTTGGCAATTCTCTTTTTGTCAAACCTGTTAGGTTCGTATCCCAACGCATATCTGTTTTTGTTATCTAGAAGTTCCACCAGCATCACGATCCCTTGTTCATATCTTCCCAATCCGCATCCGGCCTGATACCCTCCTTTCATCATAACTTTAGCGATCATCATGGAGGTTTCAGACAGCTTTGGTTTCTTCATTAGGACTCCTTCTCCCACGAAGGTGGCATTCGCAATCTCCAACGTTTGAAAAGACGTCTCAAGAGCTTCTTCTGTAGCCTCAATATAGCGCGTGGAGGATGGCTTGCTTACTAGCATCTCTTCTTCACCAAAGACAGTCACCAACTTATTATCCATTGAAAATTTCAGCTTTTGGTGTAAGGTTGAAGGCACAACTCCAGCTGAATGGATCCATGGTCTTCCAAGGAGGCAGCTATATGCTGGTACGATTTCCATCACCTGAAAGACTACCTCGAATGTGCGAGGGCCGACTTGTATAGGTAGCTCGATCTCTCCAATAACCTCTCTTCTAGACCCATCGAAGGCTCTTACCACCATGGTACTGGGCTTCATATATGATCCATCAACAGACAACTTTGCCAAGGTAGATTTTGGCATAACATTTAGAGATGACCCATTATCAACGAGTACCCTAGCAAGGATATAGTCTCCACACTTCACAGAGATGTGCAATGCTTTGTTATGCCCCATTCCTTCAACTGGAATTTCTTCATCAGTGAAGGTAAGGTAATTACTAGCAACAATATTACCCACAATCCCATCGAATTGGTTCACCGTGATGTCATGGGTGACATGAGCTTCATTTAGCACTTTCATCAATGATTCCCTATGGCGCTCAGAATTCAGCACAGTGATAACACATATATTTTTGCAGGAGTATGATTCAACTGATCCACCACCTTGTATTCACTCTGCTTCATAAATTTCAGGAATTCACAAACCTCCTCTTCAGACACTACTTTCTTGTTTCCTTCTTCTTTCTTTGCCTTATTACCCATATCTTTATCAATGGATTCTTCTTCTTTATCTTTTCCCTTGCGAGCTTTGTCCATGGGTCCGATAGGGGTATAAATTCGTCCACTTCGGGTCATCCCACCGATTCCCGAGATGTTAGTGATAGCAGGATTGCGGATCCAGATACCGCTTTAATCGTCACCCCCTAAATTGTCCACAAAGACCTTCATATTGTAATCCCATGGCACTACATTAACGTTCTTGAAAGGGAAAGGAGTTGGTACACGAATAGTTATCGGTTTAGGCATGCCTCGGACTGGCTTGTTGTAACAAATCTCCAATGGTTTTGGGAAGGTCGTGTTTTTATCTTCACTTGACTGAAGGGTCAATATGTTTTCATCTTTCTTCACACAACCTACCTGCATCAAGTGTCTGTCTAACAATTCTTGGAGAATTTGCCTGAATTCCTCGTGATTCCTCTATGCAATGACTGTCCATCGGGATGCAAGCTACATAAGTCCTCTCATCGTATTTCATCTCAATTATACCGAACTTGCGTAGTTTGGCATAAATGATCTTCAAGGAGTACGGACATCTTCCACTTTCATTATCGTGTGATCCCTAAACTCTTCAATAATGGCGTTGACTGCTGAACCTCCATGACCTGGAAGGGGATTATTACCCACGTTAGGACCATCCTCCTTAAAACTCAACCACTTGGCATTGATCAGATCTTGAACCACATACTTCAAAGCTTTGCAATTTTCAGTTGTGTGACCTACTGCCCCTACAAGAAACTCACACTTGGCATTTGGGTCATACCCTCTTGGGAAGGGAGGTTGGAGTGGTGTCATTGAGCGTGGAGAGACCAAGGAGTTACTGATGAGGTCTTTGGAACAACCATTATAGGTCATGGGAATAGGATCAAATTGATCGCTTTCTTTTCTTGGTCATTTGGTTGTTTCTGGTTTTGGTTCGGTTGGGTGGGAGCAACTGGCTGTGCTTGTGTTTGAATGGGAGAAGGTGGTCGAAAGGGCATCATTGGTTGGTTTGGCCGGGGGGTAGGTGTAACACCTGAGGACGAGATCGACCTAGTATTAGGACGTCGTATCGAGACCTCGTGACGAGATCCCATGCCAAGATCGTGTGCCGAGGTCATATGTCGAGCTGATGAGATCGCGTACCGAGCTGAGGAGGTCGCATGTCGAACTGAGGAGGCCGCGTACACGAACTCGTGTTAAAGCCTTGTGCGCTTGCACGAGCATCCTGGTCGACATCGTGTCGAGATGATAACACTCGTATCTTTTACGAATAATATTTAGCGTTAAGTAGTATATTTTGCTGTGATTATGAGAGGGAACAGATTGGATGGGTTAGACTTGTTGTTAGATTAATATCTTACCTTACAATCCAGGTGTCGCTTAAATTGTGGTTTAATAAAAGATAAATCCTTTTAAAATGGTTTTCTTGTAATTAACTATTGTTTAAGAGATATTTAAGTGAGATAAGACCAAACTTTTCTTTTT
This sequence comes from Calophaca sinica, assembly GCA_037113605.1. Classification (NCBI taxonomy): domain Eukaryota; kingdom Viridiplantae; phylum Streptophyta; class Magnoliopsida; order Fabales; family Fabaceae; genus Calophaca; species Calophaca sinica. The sequence continues at coordinate 54,529,974 of CM073734.1, read as the reverse complement.
CCACCAGCTGTAAGATAAGTATCATGATTAGTTTCTTCCACCTACATAAATATCACGATCAGCCGCCTCAAATCCTCACTTGCTATTTCTTTCTTTCTTCTTCTCCAAGTTTCCTTCTCTTCTCCAAACCTCCATTGAAGAACCTTGAGTTCGTTGAGCTTCTGCATAAACTTTCATCATCAACCTTGTTTCTTATCATATTCTCGACCTATATCACCATCTCGACCATCTGTAGAGGTATGGAAAAACAGAATTTTCTCTTCTTTATGCTACTATTTAGCTCTACCTCTTCTTTCCATTTTAGCTAATTCTATGCTTCCAAATCAGGTCATATTGATAGGTTTTCTTCTTCATAACATTACCTATCTTTTTAACCATTTATTTGAGCTTGAAAAACAAATTGTTTCCTCTGTTTTCTGCAAGTAAGTAGTGCCAAAAACCCTCCTTATTTGGTTTGTTTGATTCCTTGTTTTAGTTTGGTGTTAGAATAGTTTTTTTTGTGCAAAAATGGAGTTTTGAGGGATTATGAAATCGATTTCTTTTTGAGTTTTAAAAATTTTAACATAAGTGGTTATGGTCTTATTTTAAATTACTGGACCATGACGAAAATATTTTTAAGAAATATAAACTTAGATTTTGATTAAGTTGTGCTTAAGGTATTATTTGATTTTAAGCTTGAATTAGTACTTGGGAAAAAAATGGCTTTGTCTGATGATGGTTGAAAGAAGTTTTTAATAAATTTTAGAGAAAAGGAGTTATTTTGTAAATGTTTGAATTCTGGTTGTATTGGTTTAAGTTCTTAAGTTTTAATGTTTATTTGAGTTGTGGTTAAGAATGGGATATGAGAGCTAAGTGTTATTAGAACCTATAGATCGAACTAAGTTGTACTCGTATTAGGCAGTGTGATTTCCGAGATCGTGCTGCAAGGAGATCAGGGTGTACGAGAACACGAAACCGAGGTCGACTAAGAGCCGTGCGTGTCGAGATCGAGTTAGAGGAGTCGTTGTCGAGCTCGTTGGAAGACAGCCGTGTTGAGGTCGTTGTCGAGAAGCGTTAGCTTGGAGTTCGGTAAGGGCACTTCTAGACATTCTAGGATTTTTATTTTTATGTCCCTGTGTAAGGACAACTTTGGATATGCTTAAGCTATTGTTTTGTTATTTAAATTGTTTTACTTAAATACGAAGAAGTCTGAGAACTCTACGAGTTCGAAGTTAGTTTTTGTTGTCGTGTGGTCGAACATATTCCGAGTCATTCGTGGGTGAAAACTTTGTGGTTGGTCTGCTGAACCCAACCCCCCACTTGTTTGTACCTCTCTGTTAATTCCATTGAGTTGCAGAGGGATAGATTCCTTGATTTGCGTGTCAAGCATGTAATGTTGTGATATGATTGAGTTATGCATTATTTGATATGAGATTGAATATATGCCACAAATTGCGTGTTGCCGTTGAATTGCGTTTATTCATGCAGAATGTTTTTATTGCTTAAATGTCGAATTGCGTTTTCTTCATGTTAAGCATGCTCTTTATTTGATATGTGATCTAGTACTTTTATGTGCCACTCCTTGACTGCGGCGAGCTAATCATCGAGTGAGAGAGCTAGGCGAGTCGTATGACGTTTTTGAGCCGTGACCCGGATAACTAGGGTGCTAGGTCCCCTTTTGTTTACGGGAGATTGACTAGGCGTCGCATTATCAGTTTGGGGTTGGACCTGCTGATTAATGCATGGTATCGGTTTGGGGTTGGACCTGCCGCTTACCTATTGCGTCAGTTTGGGGTTGGACCTGCTGGCGATATTCCGGAATAAGAGTCGAGTCTAGAGCGAGATGGTCGAGTTACGTCTGATGAATATTATACTTTGTTGTTTACTTATTTCTTTATGTCTGGATTATCTTGATTTGTTGAGAAGTTGACCCTTTCCCGTGGTACCTTCAATCCATGACGGTTACCCAGGCGATGTCGAGTGTGCGAGGAACTTCGGCAGCAGATGATGGCGAGGAGGACGTCGACGAGGATCAGGGCGACGACCTCTATTTGTCGTGATTGGCTTTGTTTATATTATGTTCTTGGGGTAGCTGTTATATGACTTTTGTGTATGATGGTTGTGACGATTTGGGACGGGTGATGTTTTGTTATTTTGAGCGAGGTAGACTGGTGGTCTTACTTTTGGAGCAGCCCCCTGCGTGGGTGTCTGCCGGAAGTACCCCCAGGGTATGATTGCTCTTTTGAAGTCGTCATACCTTAGGTGTATTTTCTTTGTACATTATTACTATGTCTTTTGTATGCACTTTTTATATCTTGTATATATATGAGCATGTACCTGTTACCTGCGTGTTTTATTAGAATTTATGTCTTGTGTCTTAGTTGCACCATGTTTTCGAAAAGCTGTAAATACTCTGATGTGCACGAGCTGGTTTTATAAATAATATAGACCGTACTTTTCAAAAGGGCACAAGAGTATCATTTTAAAACACATCGCATACAGGGTATCTTGAGCTCGGTGTGTTGAGCTCGGTAACTCGAGCTCGGTATGTTGAGCTCCGTAGCGGTCCGGAAACGGGTCGTTACAGTAGGATTATGAGAGGCGGCGGCAATGTATGGAGGTGGGAAGTAGGGGTATGGAAAAGGATGTGGGAAATTGGTGAAGAACTGGGGTGGTTTTCCTTGTGTTTGTCCTCCCGGGCTCGTCATCACAACATTGGTTTCCCCTTCTTTCTTCTTTACGAAGTTTGTTGGGGGTCTCTTGATATTACTAGTTCCAGCAAAACTTTGGGCAATCTTTCCATTCCTCATTCCTCCTTCAACTCTTTCCCCTACGATGACCATATCTGAAAAGTTCGATGATACACTTCCGATCATTTTGTCATAGAAGGGTGATTAAAGAGTATCCATGAACATGGCCACCATTTCTTTTTCAATCAGAGGCGGTTCCACTTGGGCTGTCAGTCCTCTCCATCGTTGGGCATATTCCTTAAAGGTCTCATTGTCTCTTTTTGCCATGTTTTGTAACTGCATTCTATCAGGAGCCATATCAATGTTATACTTATACTGCTTCAAAAAGGCATCCGCCAAATCTTTCCAGCAGCAAATATGAGATCGCTCAAGGTGTGTATACCAACTCGACGCTGCCCCTGTTAAACTATCCTGGAAGAAGTGAATCAGAAGTTTGTCATCATGTGCATAGGACGCCATCTTCCTACAGTACATGGTCAAGTGGCTTTTCGGGCAAGTTGTCCCTTTATACTTGTCAAAGTCTGGCACCTTGAACTTCGGTGGTACAACCACATCCGGTACGAGACAAAGATCTGAAGCGATACTTGAACCGAGATAGCTTACTCCTTCTACAGCTCTTAGCCTATCTTCGAGGATTTGTAACTTCGTATCAGACCACCGATTCCCAACTGGGATGCTCAGATTGGGTCCCCCCATAGCTGGAAACCAGGCAATGCGGTTAGTCTGGGGATTCAATGGATTTACTTGAATATAATAGGGGTAACCAAATGGTCGGGGATTCACCATGGGGGGTACTACGGGCTTACTGACTCCTTGAGTATTCCCGAGATGGGACGGTGCATAACCAGGTGGAAAGGTGTATGTCATGAAGCCAGGAGTTGAGCTTTGAACTGGTATGGTTTCAGTACCGGAGCCGGATCCTTGAGCTACATCCTGCACAACAAGTGCTTGGGAATCAGTTTCTGCAGAGTTATTGTTAGCACCTGGCGGTGTGTAACCGGGCAGGAGACCAAATAGTGGGAACTGTTGTGCCTGTGGGCCTTGGGGGTTATGGTTTGTAGTGTCATCATTGGCCATAGGTGGCGTATAACCAGGTGGGAGTCCGTAAAGTGGGAATTGTGGTACTTGATTCTGAGGGTTGCTAACTGGTGAGTGTGTAGGACCCTGCGGGTAAATTGCAAAAGGTACCATCATCCTCGGGTATTGAGACCATATTACAACCGCATAGGACCGGCCAGGTGGGTGGAAAGGTGTGGCTTGACTTTCATCATTCATCTCCGAGATGCCCCATCTGCACCTTTGTCTTTGTTTAGGGATTGCGAAGCTCCAAAACTTTGCTCATCTGTTCCTTCAGCTGGTTGACGTCCTCTTTCATCTCTTGGTCATCCATGATCCTTGATTGAGAGCGAGTTCGATAAGGGTGTCGAGGAACCAGTTTGTTTGATTATTTTCTGAGTGATTAAAAAAAATGATATGAGTATGTAAAAAAAATGAATGAATGGATGTGGATGTATGAGTCTATTCATTTTGTACCAGGGAACCATAGGCCTCATTGCTTTGTTGTAATTATCCGTTTATCATTATTATTATTATTATTATTATTATTTTAAAAAAAAGCATTAAGTAATTTGGAGAATAAAATGGGATCAATAAGCAAAGTGACAAATCCTTTATTGATGAGAAAGACAAATAGTACAATTCACTCAAACTGAAGCCTCATCAATTAGCTGTCCTTTTTTTCTTCTTAATAGGACAACCAGCCTTTTCTCTCAATTCTTCTATCAAACTTTTACAAAATTCAATAAACTTGTAAACATTGACTGGAGTATTTAGTGGGTGCATCGCCGCATCAGCCTCCTCTAGACGCCTTGGGACATCTATGATTGCTTGATTGGCCAAACTTGCCAACTTCGAAAAACAGTCCCTCCAATGCATGTCTTCATTCCTCAGTTCATTAAAGAGTGCTTGATTTTCTATCTGACTGACCAGTTTTGTAAAACGATTCTCCCAATACGTGCTTTCATTTTTTAGGTCGTCATAAATCTTCTCTTGATATGCAATATAGTTCCGCAACTCATTTGCATCCTCTTGTTTTTTTTTTTTCAGTGCATCTTGATATTTCACAAGCATCTCTTCTATTTCTTCCTTGTATTGCTTCTCCTTTTGGGCTCGGTTCTCATACCCAGCTACCACCTTCTCAAGATGTTGCTTTAAACCTTCAAGCTCCTCTTGCAAATTCTTTTTCAAGAATCGAGGATTTTTTCCACAATCCTTTCCATATATAGGCGTTTTCTATAGCCTTATCTCTCTCTTGATTACGCAGCTCTAGCTCTTCATTCGCCCCTCTCAGACAAAGTTGCACATCATGCTTACTCTTTTCCTCTACTTTTGCCCTCTTGTTGCTTCTCTCGATGAACTTCCTTTTTAGGATATTTTCCGACTGTAAGTACTTGTTCTCTTGAAGTGCCTTTTCTAACCTTGCTTGTAATTCTTCCTTTTCTTCATTAGCTTTTGACAAAGCCACTTTAAGCTCTTCCATCTCTTTACTCGTAATAGGGATAGATTACGGTGCTTCTGGTTCCGGTGGGGGTGTACCATGGAACGGCAATTTGATTTCTCGAACCCTACTTTCGATCCATTGGTGGTAACTATCCGTAGCACCAATGCTTCTTTTTCTGAGAACTTTCCCTTTCCGAGTGACTTGGTCCCACGCATGTCGGACCTTTCTAAGCATTCCGCTGTTTCCTTGATCGAACTCATATACCACAAAGGGGGTCGTCATCTGATCTGACGGTGGATTCATCATAGAATAACCAAGTTGTCTTAACAGCAAAGAAGGATTGTAGTTAATACATCCTCTTGTTCCTATAAGTGGAACATTAGGGAAATTCCCGCACTGATAGATCACTTCATGTATATCCAACCACCCTGGGTACCATCGGACCGTCTTTTCATCAAGATCTGCCAGAGTCACAGCCCACCGATCACCATCTCTGACCCCTACATCACATGTGTTGAAGTCTGCAAAAGGACATGACATTTTCCTATTTTCGAATACGTGGGTGACAAGCCACACATAGAGAGTGGATAAGCAGCATGATAACTTCTTCCCTTTTTTTTCATGACAGTGAGTGAGGGCACAATAAGTATCCGCAAGAATGGCTGACACTGGGCTCTCTTTCCTTTTTTTAAAGGCTAGGAATACATCAATCGAGGCCAAGTCTATATAGCCATCAATGCGTGGAAATAACATGATGCCAAAAATTGTAAGAGCCAACACTTCCATGAAAGACGCCCAATCTTGAACACTAGCCAAATGCCTCATCTTTTCTTCAAAATACTCTAGCGAAAACCCCTCGACACCATTTCGGTTTAACTTTCTTTTCTTTAATTCATCCTCCTCGTCTTTCAGAATTATAGCAACCTCTTGTAGGAGATTAAAATCTCGGGTGCGTTGGTAGGGCTTCATGTTTTCGGTCGAGTATCCTAAAATCCGAGCAAATTCTTCTAGTGTGGGAGCCATTTGGAAATTGTTGAAAGTGAAGCACCTCATGGGGGAATCATAAAATTGGATAAGTGCAGAAATGGCATTTACTTGCACATCCACTTCTAGCAATTTGAGAATATTCCCATACTTCCCAATGAAAGTTATACGCTGAATGCTCGTCGTCATTAAATTGGCACACTTCCTCAAGCTTTCTACTTCGGGCTTTTTTATCCTCGGATGTATGTGCTTCTTTAAGGGGACAGTTTCGCCGCTTGATCCCATATTATCTCACAAAATACTTGCAGCCAAACTTTGAGTTCCTATGCTTCCCTGGCACCTAAAATGAAATGAGAATGAATGACATATTTTTTTAAAAAAAATTCAACATGTTTTTTTTTTGAAGTATGAATGCATGAAGATATAATGTTGAGTGATGATGATGACTATTCACGTAGGATGCACAAAAATATGTGGTTTGGTAGACCCTTTTTATGCATGGACGTGATATAACAGATTTTTTTTTGTGGAAGAACAAAAATGATATGATGCCCCTTGTGTCCTAAATGGGTTAAACCTAAAATTAGAGATTTTCTAGCCTAAGGGGTCTATAGTCTTGTATTGAGTGATAGATCTCATGGTGGCTCTAGTCACATTCTCACCAAAGGCCTCTAGAGCTAAAGTCTCCTCCTGAATATTAACCACAACGATAGATAACTATCCAGTGCGGAATACTCAGAGGGAGCACACTCTAGATGAAGTTCTCGCATAGCCGAAGGAAAGCAAATTCCAATTGACCATCACCGAACCTCCACTCAACTTAAGCTTTGCTCTGACCCGGGTATAGGGCCTTACTCACATGTGTGTGCGAACGTGTAGGTGCGGTGTGTGAGAGGGGCAACACCCTAACACTACCCAAGCTGCAAAACAAATGAAATATACAAAATATGGTCTTCTAACCTAAGGTTCAATATATGCATAATATTCACAACAAATATTCACAAAAGAACAATAAATAAATAAATAAATAAATGAATAAATAAATAAGTAAATAAACAAATGAACAAGTAAAAATAAATAAATAAATAAATAAATAAATAAATAAAACAAGAGAAATTAAAAATAAGAGTTAACTATTTAGCACAATCAGTTATTTAGGCTTGACTCTCTAAATGTTCCCAGTGGAGTCGCCAGCTGTAGCGACCGAAAAATCCGGAGGGATTTGTTCGAGTTTAATGGAGCCACCACCAATAATTTATTTCATAGTGAAAATATTGAAAAAAACCTTTTTTTGAAGAAAAATGGTCTTTGAGACCAGATTTGGGTTCGGGAGTCGATTATGTGTAGGGAAGGTATTAGCACCCTACAACATCCTTTCGAAAAACGTTACCTCTAATTAATTGTGCAAAATTTATTAACTTCTAAAAAAATATTTATTTCCCTTTTATTTTAAAAAAAAATTAACCAAGATAAAAGAAGAGGACTTAATAAAAATCGTTTATTTTTGCGCTTGACAGGAGTGGGCTCCTGCTCCTACGTATCTCCGGGTGCAGTGGAGAAATCAAAGACTACGTAGTTCTTGGGTAGAAAGTGGTTGCGTGTTGGTTGATTTTAATTGTATATTTTTTGATAGAAAAAAGGTAGGTTTTGTAGGGACCAAACAAGGAGCAATCAAGAGTGGTCCTCACTAACAACTTATTTTGTTTAGAAAATGAACGGTGTTCATAATGATCAAACGGGAAGCAATCTCGAGTGATCATTACTAGTAAAAAACTTAATTTTATTTTTATGAAGAAGATAGGTTTTCATGGGGACCAAACAAGAAGCAATCAAGAGTGGTCCTCACTAATAACCCATTTTTATTTAGAAAATTAAAATACTTGTAATGACTAAATGGGAAGCAATCTCGAGTAGTCATTACTAGTAAATTAATTTTCATGATTTTTATCATGTGATTTTTCAAAAAAAAGTAGGGTTTCAAAACTTGTATGTGAAATTTAGTTGGATAAAATTGTACTAGTTTGATTAGTAAAAAAAAAGTCCACATTCATTAAAAAAAACAAATGGGCTAACAGCACATAACACCAATACACACGCACTAACTAAAACAGCACATAACACTTATACAGCACATAGCACATAACACTTATAACAAATGGGCTGAAAAACCCAGCCAATAAAAAAAACAAAAAAAAACAAACTCACACACACTTATACACACACTAACAGCACATAACACACTCACACACACCAAACCTAACCTGACACACACATATTAACACACACTAAATCAGAGCAAGATGAAGCAGAGCTAGCGCCGCTGGGACCAAAAAAAATGGAGAGAGAGAGAGAGAAAGAGAGAGAAGGAGGGAGGCAAGAGGGGGAAAGGGAAGAGAGGCGTGGCCACATCCTTGTGTGTCAGCGCTGGAAGGGGGAGAGAAAAGAGGGGAGGGAAGGCGTGAAGGGGGAGAGAAAAGAGAAAGTGAGAGAGAGTGGTGGGAGAGGGAGGAAGGAGGAGAGAGATTTTACCTCCTCCTGCTCTTCTTTCTTATTCTGGAATTTCTTCTTCCTCTCTTCTTCTTCTATGCTTCTTCCTTTTATTTTTGCTTCTTCTCACTACTTCTTCTGCTTTTTTTTTTACTTCTGCTTGCTTTTTCTTGCTTCTGTTTTTTTCTCTTTTTGTTTTTTTTGTTTACGTTTTTTTTATTTCTCCTCTCCTTCGTTTTCTCTTTCTGACTTGGTGAATTAGGGCTTCAGTGTGGAGCATTTAATTCTTTGACTGGTGGTGAAAAATGCTCAGGATCCTCCCCAAAAAATTCTTCTCCTCGTTCTCTGTTATTCTTACGTTTTTTATAGAGCTAATGAGCCCTAAAAGGACAATGTTGGTTTGCTGGTTGCAGGGTTGTGGGAGGGCTGGAGGTGCAGGGTAGTGCCTGCAAAGCTGCTTGGTTGGAGCAAGAATGGAAAAAAAACAAAGGAACAGAAAGAAAGCATATTGGAATTATTGCTAAAATTGTTACTGCTGTTGTTGTTGGTTGTTGTGGCAAGCAGGGACGCAACGTTCCTGCATTGCTGTCCTTGTTTTTTTGCTTTTTTTCTTTTTTTTTCTGTTCTGTTTTCCTTTTGTTTTACCCCTTTTTTTATATATTTTTTTTTGATTTTGTGATTTTTGGGCTTGGTTTGGACTGTATTGGACTATTGACATTTTTGCATTTTTTGTAATGGACATGGTTATCATTATTGGACTTATACTTGTGATGGTGATTTGCAACAAAAAAGGCCAACAACTTGTTCCTCCCTTTTTATTGCAATTGGGTTGAAATTAGCCCAAAGGATTTAACTAAATGATCCCAAAATGTGTTGTTAAGAATAAAGTAAAAACAGCAATAAAAATAAATTACAGGAGGTAGGTGGACAAAATTAGGGTATAACAGTGACAATGAGGGTTGTGATGTGACCACAAAGGGTCTCCTAATGAGGTGTTATGGTATCTTCCAATTATTCCAAGGTTTAACTGACTGATCGCCAATGTAAAAGAAGCAAAGAATATTAGATGGCATGCAGATGAGAGGAAATGTGATGAAAAGCTTCGTCATCCGGCTGATTCTTTGCAATGAAAGTGACTTGATTCTCTGTTTCCAGATTTCGGAAATGAACCAAGAAACCTTAGGCTTGGACTTTCGACGGATGGATTGAACCAAGAAACCTCAAAATTAGTTCTTTCCAAAACCATATCGAGTTCAAAAATCGATTGCACGTGAGGAAGGGTGGGAAATAAACCCATAACACCCTCATCGCACTCGTACTAAAACGGTTGCCCTAAGTTGATTGTGCAAATCAAATATATTTGTTTTACCTCTTATTTATAAATAAAAAGATTTAATCCTCAAAGTCAAATACAAACCAAGATAGAGGAATTTTTTTTATCATTTATCACCGTCATTTATTTCTATCCTATTAAAAGAAGAAAAGTGACGACAAAACTGTGAATATATCTGATACATTATTTCCCCTTTTTATTTTATTTTTTTGTTCTTTTTAAATTTAATTCTATTAAAACAAAGCCAACTAATTAATGAAAGAGATCTCTTTTTTTTTTTTTGACTTGCCTACTAATCCTACATCAAATTAAGGAATTACCTTCGACCAATACACTACCAAGACTTGCATCAGTATGGAACTACTCTCCGTGAGTGTCGGTTATCCAAACAATGTTCATGAGAAACAAAAAATTACAACATCAAATATTATTGAAATTTCTAGTGCTGATGGTTCAAGATCCACCACATGCTTATAATGAAGGGAGGAAAAAAACAATGACAAAAGAGTTAGAATACTATGTGTGACATTTCATCTTGAATACAGTATAGGTGCACCTTGACATTCCAATTTTTAGCATTTGCACAAGAATTCGTAAATACACTTCAGGAGAACACAAGGTGGTCAAGAATCCAAAAACAATGTACAACCAACAATATTTGCTATGTCAAACAAAATTGGCCCTTTAAACTTTAAACTCTTAAGAACCTGAAAAACGAATAGCAAATTCTTCAACCCGTGGTGCTGCCTCTAAACAATTCCTTGCCTGGGTTCTTTCTTCCCTTCATCTTTGCTTATGTATTTATAAAGGCTATAGAGTGCCTCCTTTAGCCAGCCCAACATGATTCCCTCATTCATTTGTAATGACGGGAAAAATCTCAAGTGTCTTGGTTGGATCTTAATCATAGCAATACTTGCTTCTTTTACTCTAATCATGTCCAATGATCTTCACTTTATATTGATTGTTGGGTCAAGACATTTGCACACTCAAGTACTCTTGGGCATGGATCATTGTCCAATTTGCTTGAAGAAGCATAAAAAATATCACAATTAACTATTTAAATTCTTATTTTTATTCTTTTATTTTTTTTTAAGTTAGGTCAAAATTGGGTGTTCACATGGGTTATGGTAGACTGCAAAAAATACCCAATCTATTTATATTCACCTAGAGAGACCTTAAGAAAACCTAAGGAACTCTACAGTTGGAAGGTCACTTGACCGCTTTCAACCCATTCCCTTCTCGTGCAACAACGTTCCGATGAAACACCATGGCCTTCTCGCCAATTACGCTTCTGCTCAATCTTTTCATAATGAATTGATGAAATAAAAAATTAGGGTATAAATTTTACCAGACAAGCGCCCGACTATATTTTGGATGAGTAGATTATCGATCCAACTTAATCCTATACAAGCTACAAGATATTTTGATTGGTTCAATGATTTGTACTTTATTTATAATTTTTTATGAATATTATGTGTAAATAATTATTTATTATTTTTTTTTGAAAAGTAAATAAGTCTTTAATTGACTTGTAAAAAAATTGAATTTAAAATTAATTTATAAAGAAGTCATCGTCGTGACAATAGGGGATTTGACTAAGTTTCCATTTAATTTATCTGTCATACTATAAATAGACTATAACAGATTATCATTAGGTAACTCGAAGTAGTTTATCCTATCAATAATTTGACGATCTATTCCAACAATTAGCTATTGTCTGAAGTCCTTACAATAGTGCATTGGCACCAAATCAACAGAACGAATACCCCTAAGTTAGCATATTAGTAGGATGACAGATAATTAAATTACTTAATTGATATGTACTATTGAATAAGTTATTTCTTTGTTACAACTTCCTCTTATCTCATTAGCAAATATAGATGTTATAAAAGGGGGATAATTATTTGATATCCATCATATCGAGAAAGAAAAGCGAGCACAGGTCTACAACATAAAGATACCTATACCTTTAGATACAAGAGTTTAAAATATGGCAGGTGGAGTTTTAGTTGCTTCGACAAATGGAAGGCAATATGAGGGGAAGGTCACAACATTCGTGTTGGTCACATGTTTTGTGGCAGCCATGGGAGGTCTACTTTTTGGTTATGATCTTGGTATTACAGGAGGAGTGACTTCCATGGAACCATTCCTGATCAAATTCTTCCCTGGTGTTTACAAGCAAATGGAAGATGAATCCGGCCATGAGAGCCAATATTGCAAATTTGACAATGAGCTCCTTACTTTATTCACATCTTCCTTGTATCTCGCAGCATTAATAGCATCTTTCTTTGCTTCCACAACTACAAGAATGTTGGGACGCAAGGCATCAATGTTTGCAGGTGGCTTGTTTTTCCTCATTGGTGCATTGCTGAATGGTTTTGCTGTCAATATTGAAATGCTTATCTTCGGTCGCCTGTTGCTTGGTTTTGGTGTAGGATACTGTAATCAGGTAAGAATTGGAGTCTTCTTATGCATTCAAGTTTTAATGTATAGAAGGCAAAGAAGATTTCAAGATTGATTGCATTTAATTTAATTTTTTTTTTTTTTGCTCCCAAATAGTCTGTTCCCGTGTATTTGTCTGAAATGGCTCCAGCAACGATCAGAGGTGCACTGAACATTGGCTTCCAAATGATGATCACAATTGGAATCCTAGGTGCAAACCTTATCAACTATTGGACTGCCAATCTTGAGAGTGGATGGAGAATTTCTTTGGGTATTGGAGCTGTTCCTGCAATCATGCTATGTATTGGATCTCTTTTCTTAGGTGACACACCAAACTCTATGATTGAAAGGGGCCAAAAAGAAGCAGCTAAGAAAATGTTGCAAAAGATTCGTGGCATTGATAACGTTGATGAAGAGTTGCAAGATCTCATCGATGCTAGTGAGGAAGCCAAAAAGGTGGAGCACCCATGGAAGAATATTACACAACCAAAATACAGGCCTCAACTCACTTTTTGCTCTTTTATTCCATTCTTCCAACAACTCACCGGCATCAACGTTATCATGTTTTACGCACCCGTCCTTTTCAAAACTCTAGGCTTTGGCAACGATGCTTCCCTTATGTCCGCAGTTATTACTGGAGGTGTCAATGTGGTTGCTACTTTTGTTTCCATATTCTCTGTGGACAAGTTTGGAAGAAGGATTTTGTTCCTTGAAGGTGGTGTCCAAATGTTTATTTGCCAGGTGAAAAATACAACTCAACTGATAATTAACGCTTTAGATTTTAAAAATGATTCATTGTGTGTGGGTGTGTCATTAAAGCTATGCCCATGCGTGGTTGATTTAAAGGTTATACTCTTTGATTGTAGATTGTTGTTGGAAGCATGATTGCTACAAAGTTTGGGGTGACCGGTGAAGGCTCATTTACCAAAAGTGAAGCCAATCTTCTCTTGTTCTTTATATGTGCATATGTTGCAGCATTTGCATGGTCTTGGGGCCCATTGGGATGGTTAGTGCCAAGTGAAATTTGCTCTCTTGAAGTTCGATCTGCAGGTCAAGCTACCAATGTTGCCGTGAACATGTTGTTCACCTTTGCTATTGCTCAAATTTTCCTCACCATGCTTTGTCACTTGAAGTTCGGGCTTTTCTTTTTCTTTGCGGGCTTTGTGCTCATCATGACCATTTTTATTGCCTTGTTTCTTCCTGAGACAAAGAACGTCCCCATTGAAGAAATGAATAAAGTGTGGAAGTCACACTGGTTTTGGACAAAATTTGTTCCTGATGTTGTCCCTAATCAAGACAATAAGTCTATTGCTTAAAGTTTTTTTAAATATCCTATGGGATAGAGCGAGATGTATGTTTTAATAGGCTCGTTATTCTCATCTTGACTTCTCTTAAGTCTTCATGTAGTTCATCTATATACTTTTTAGAGAAAATTGTATTTCTGTAGAATTTTGTATTCAATAAATTGGTGTTTCGATTTATGGTACTTAGTTTTTTTTTTTAATGAAATTAGATTTGCTCAATTTTATACTATGCATTAAACTCGTTATCATATAATTATAAAAAAATTCTGTAAAATTAGGTACATAAAATATGTGATGTCACGGACTAAAATTCTTGAAATATTTTTAAGTTTTAATGAAAAACGTAATCTATTACTTTTGTCTTTGAAAGATTAAGAGTCACATAAATATTAAGTAAAAATAAAGAGTCGCATCAATTTACACTAGTACACGAAACGTAAAACAATTTAATATTTTACACCGGTTTCATATATAACAGGTGTAAAATGTGAACGCAGTGGCAATTTCGTAATTAATATGTGAATTAGTCAATTTATGCGCCACATTTTACACATGTATACGTAAAACCGGTGTAAAAGTAAACGCGGTGGCAATTTTGTAATTAACTGGTTATTTATCTTAACCTTTTACACCAGTCTTTCTAAATAACTGGCGTAAAATGTTTTTTACACTATCTCATTCAAATGGCAGAACCCCTGTATCCTTGTTACGTTTCCAAATTTCCACTACCTATACGATTCAGTGCGTACGTCGCTCTTTTGCGACGTCCTTAATCGCAGAAGCGACGTATATTGAATCGTATAGACAATGGAATTTGGAAGCATAACAAAGGATATATGGGTTCTGGCATTTGAATGAGACAATGTGTCTAGAGGCTTTGGCACGAATGCACACAACAAACATCAAAACAGGAGAATAACATGAACATTAACTTGTGATGATAATGAGGAAGAAGTTGTGAATTGGTGATGAGATCAATAAACTCAAGATGTATTTATAATGAAAGGAATATTCAATGTCAAGCACATTTATTAGCTAAAAAAATGTGCAGATGAAAACGTTAGAACTGCTGGACGGTGTGATAAATGTGTTTTAAAAAAAATGTTTTACTAAAAAAAAAAATTAAAAACGTGTCATGAGAGAATATTTATACCGGTTATCTGTAAAAACCAGTGTAATATGTTTAAATTTTGTTTGAATGATCAGAAGACTTTCCACACCGGGTAATAGTAACAACTGGTGTAAACATATTTTATAATTTTAAATTTATAATGTTTTACACCGGTTTTTATAAATGATCGGTGTTAAAAGTTTGTTTCCCACGTTTAATCGCGCGAATGAGTAAACATTTCATTCTCCCTCTTATTTCAGAAAACCTTACTCTTTCACTCTGACGACGAACCACCACCCGCCACGATTGTTCCGTTTGTGGTCCCTGATAATGCTCTCAGTCTCTCTTTACTTCTCATTTATGTTCTCCTTCCTCTTTCTCTCCTTTTCGTTCGCATTCCACTGTTTCATGCATGGTTTCGTACGTTTTCATTCCCGTCGTCATTTTCTTTCTCATTTTCGCAGTTGTTACCATGACTGCCATTTTCATCTCCGTTACTATCGCCGTGCATTTTCGTCTCTGATTATCTCCCTTCTGCCGCCATTTCTCAGGTATGTGGTTTCTAAAAATATCTTATGTGTTGTTGTTAATGTTGACATGATAGAGCTTCTTGTTTTCTTATTTTTTTTTTTTTGATTTTCAGTTACCATTTTTTGTTGGTTTTGTGATGAATTAATTAACTTGATGAAATTAGATGCTTTTTTTAAGTTATTTCCATATCCTTAAAAAAGACAACTTATTTCCATGCATATATATTTGTGAATGAGTGTTATTAAAGTCCACCATTGTTGTGCTTCTTGAAGCTTCAAGCTTAAAAATTGTATAAGTGTATGTAATTTTTTTTTTAAGAACTTAGTTATGGATCGTAGTTTGGATGCAAAAAAAATCGCTTGAGTGATGAGTATAAGAATGGAGTGTCAGGGTTTTTAAATTTGTTGAAACGAAGCTTCCTAATAGTAATGGATGATTTTAATGTCCTTGTGTTAAGTGTTTGAATCGGGCACCTATAACAGTTAAAGACACACAGTATCATCTTTGAGTTTATGGGATTTGCAAGAGTTATATAACATGGACATGGCATGGTGAAGTGTTAGACACGCCAAGTGTGTCCCAAAAAGAGGAAGTTGAGGTAGATATGGCGATCGACTAGAGGAATTGATTCGCGATATTGGACAAGACTCTTTTTAGCGATCACATTTATATGATACTCTGTACAGTGACAACGAAGAGCCTTTGTATCCAGTGTACACCAATTTCACACGGTTGTTAGCGGTGTTGAGTTTGTTCAATTTGAAGCCGATAAATGGATGGACTGATAAGAGCTTCATATAATTGCCTGGCTTATTGAACGAAATGCTATCAGAAGGCAACAAATTGCCTAACCGTAACTATGAGGCAAAAAAGTTATTATGTCCAATGGGTGTGGAGTATAGGAAAATATACACATGCCCCAATGATTGCATACTGTACTGAAAGGATAATGAAGACAAAGAAAGGTGTCTCACATGTATGACATCACGCTACAAAATAAAAGGGTGATAATGAGGGTTGTGATGTGACCACAAAGGGTCCCCCTACGAAGGTGTTATGGTATCTTCCAATTATTCCAAGGTTTAACTGACTGTTCGCCAATGTAAAAGAAGCAAAGAATATTAGATGGCATGCAGATGAGAGGAAATGTGATGGAAAGCTTCGTCATTCAGCTGATTCTTTGCAATGAAAGTGACTTGATTCTCTGTTTCCAGATTTCGGAAATGAACCAAAAAACCTTAGGCTTGGAATTTCGACGGATGGATTGAATCCATATGGTAGTTTAAGTAGTATTCATAGTTCATGGCCTATTCTCTTGGTTATTTACAACTTGTCTCCTTGGTTGTGCATGAAGCATAAATATGTTATGTTATCTATGATGATTTTTGGACCAAAATAGCTAGAAAATGATGTAGATGTTTATCTAAGTCCCTCGATTGAAGACTTGAAAATATTGTGGGAAGAGGGCATTGATGTGTTTGACGGGTATTCCCGTGAAAATTTCAAGTTGTGTGCCATGTTATTTTGCACCATAAATGACTTTTTAGCTTACAAAAACTTGTCTGGGAATAGTGTTAAGGGATGTAAAGCGTGTCCTATATGTGAAGAAGGCACATGCTTCCATCAATTGTTACATGGAAAGAAGACCATTTATCTTGAGCATCGTAGATTTCTTAGACGTAATCACCCGTATCAGAGGTTGAAACAGGCTTTTAATGGATGCCAAGATAATGGAGTTGCTCCAGATGCCTTAACTGGGGAAGAAGTTTATTAAAGGGTGAAGGACATCAATGTTATTTTTGAAAAGAAACAAAAAAATTCTAATGACAAAAACATATGGAAGAAGGGGTCAGTGTTCTTTGATCTTTCATATTGGTTCAGTCTTGATGTAAGACACTGTATCGACGTGATGCACGTGGAAAAAAATGTGGGTGATAGTGTAATTGGAACACTTCACAACATTTAAGGCAAGATAAAGGATGGTTTGAACGCTCGTCTAGATTTGGTTGCGATGGGCATAAGAGAACAATTAGGTCCACAACCAAGAGGAAACAAGACATATTTGCCACCAGCATGTCATACATTGTCAAAAGAAGAGAAAATAAGTTTTTGCGAGTGTCTACGAAGCGTGAAAGTGCCATAGGGCTACTCTTCAAATGTCAAAAGTCTTGTATCAATAAAAGATCTCAAACTACTTGGCTTAAAGTCTCACGACTGCTACATCTTGATGCAATAGCTATTACCAGTGGCTATTCGTGGTATCTTGCCCAAAAAGGCTCGGCATGCGATAACTAGATTGTGCTTATTCTACAATGCTGAGTGCAGTAAAGTGATTGACCCTCAGGAGTTGGACGACTTGGAAAATGAGGCTATTATTATGTTGTGTCAGTTGGAGATGTCCTTTCCTCCTTCATTTTTTGACATCATGGTTCACTTAATTGTTCATCTAGTGAGGGAGATTAGAGTGTGTAGCCCCGTTTATTTAAGGTGGATGTTGTAACACCTGAGGACGAGATCGACATCGTATTAGGACGACGTATCGAGACCTCGACCAAGACCTTGTGTCGAGATCCCGTGCCAAGATCGTTTGCCGAGGTCATTTGCCGAGCTGATGAGACCGCGTGCACTAGCTTCGAGCCCCTGAGGAGATCGTGTGTCGAGTTGATGAAGTCGCGTCGAAATGATGAGGTCATTTGTCGGTGAGAGGCCGCGTTCACGTAACTTCGTGTTAGAACTTTGCACGCTTGCAGCACCCCTTGTCGACATCGTGTCGAGATGACACCTCGTGATTCTTTCGAACGTTATGCTGGCTATTATTATATTGTTTGTAATTATTATATTGTCGCATTGACTGCTGATGCAGGTGTCAGGACCGCTGACCAAGCAGTAGAGAGTAATTATGAGAGGAGCGATTAGGCGGGTAGATGATTGATGGGATTGGCATCTTATAGCTGGAGTTACGATTATGCCGCTTCATTTGTATACCACGCACCGATTCCTCAAACACTCATTTCTTTTTTCTTTCTTTCTTTCTTCCTTCGTACGCTCTGAAGTTTCGTTGTTTCTCCAAGAACTTCCATCGACGTAAACCGTGAGTTCCATCGAGATTCTGCACAAGCTTTCTTCATCAATCTTGTTCATCATCATCTTCGACCATATCTCGCCTTTGCCGATCACCGCTGAGGTATGAAGAAAGCATTTTCTTTTCATCGTACTCTTTGTTACTATTTCTTCTTCCATTTTTAGCCAGTTTATGCTTCCAAATCATGTCAAATTGATGGGTTTTCTTCTTCACAATATTACTTATCTTTCTAACCGATTAATTGGGCTTGTAAAACAAATTTCTTTCTACGATTTGCGCAATGGCGTGCGAAACTCTTCATTTTTGGTTTATTTCGATTTCTTGTTTCGCTTGTTGTACGGTTGATGTTGTTGTCGATCTATCTCGTTGAAGCATCGGATAACTTTTCATGAACTTTTGATCGAAATCCTAACTTTGTGTTAGAGGAAAATATATTCGCTTCTTGAAGTTTTATATTTTACGGGTTGTGGTTAAGTTTGGGAAGAGAGCTATGTATTAAACCCATAGATCGAACTGAAGTTGTGTTTGTTTTAGGAAGTCGATTCCGATCGAGTGATTTCGAATCGAGGTGTACGGGAAAGCGAATCCAGGGCGCAGGGAATCGGATCGAGAATCGTACGTGTTTCGGTCGTGAGAAGGATAATGTCGAGGTCGACATTGAGGGCGTGACGTGTCAAGTCGCTTGTCGAGCTCATTTGAAGACAATGTGTCGCAGGTGGTTGTCGAGCAAAGATTTACTTGGAGTTGAAGAGGCGCTTCACATTAATACTTTCATAGTATGCTAGCGTAAGAAGCAACTCTTAGACATTATTAAGACTTTATTTTTATTGTTATATTTATGTATGGACTCCTTGATTGGTGTCGAGATTGGAATGTTGTAATATGATTGAGTTTTGCATGTATTTGATATGGGATTGAATATATGTTGTGAATGGTGTACGTCCAGTGCGTTTCTTCATGCGAGATGTTTTATTGCTTAAATGTCAATTGTGTTTTCTTCATGTTAAGCATGCTCTTTATTTGATATGTGATCAAGTAAGTTGTGTTACTCTTTGACATGCGTGAGCTAATCATCGAGTGAGAGAGCTAGGGGAGTCGATGACGCGTTTTGGCCAGGACCCAGATAACGGGGTGCTGGTCCCCTTTTTGTTTATGGTGGATTGGCTGGCGTCAGACATCGGGCCGGTTTGAGTCGACTGATTAATGCATGGTATCGGTTGGGGTTGGACCTGCCGTTTACCTATTACGCGGTTTGGGGATGGACCGCCGACGATATTCTAAATAAGAGTCAGGTCGAGTCTAGAGTGAGATGGTCAAGTCAATGTGGTGATTGAGATATATTATTGTGTTGCTTATTTCTTTATGTCGAGCTTATCTTGTATTGTTGAGAAGTTGAACTTTTCCCGTGGTGCCTTCAATCCATGACTGCGGTTACCCGAGCGATGTCGAGGGAGGAACTCTCGGATAGAATGATGCCAGGAGCTCGAGCTCGAGGATGTGGCGACCTCATCATCGTGATTGTTTGTTTGTTGGATGTTTGTTTTTCCGAGGTGCCACTTTGTTTTTCTTTTTGTGTTCGAGGTCGTGACCGTTTGGGTCGGGTATATTTTGTTGCTGTGGTGGTGGTCTTACTTTTGGAGCACCCCTGCGTGGGAGTCTGCTTGGAGTACCCCCAGTATGATTACTCTTTCAAGTCGACATATCTTAGGTGTATTTTCTTTAGACTTTGCTCCCCAGTATTTTGTATACATTATTATTTAGAGTGATATATATATATGTATGTTATGCATGTATGTTTTATTAGAATTTAAGTCTTGTGTCTTAGTTGCACCATGTTTTGAAAGTCGTAATTACTCACGATGTGCACGAGTTGGTTTTATAAAAAAATATATCGATTTTTAAAAAAGGCACAAGAGTTTTGTTTTTTAAAACACATCTCATATAGGTTTATGTTGAGCTCGGTGTGTTGAGCTTCAGTAACTCGAGCTCGGTATATTGAGCTTCACCGGTGGCGGTCCTAAAGCGGGTCGTTACATTGTTAGTATCGAGCGATTGATTCGACCGAAATTTGTGCATAGGAGATTTGGGTAGTCACCGTGCTCGGGTTATGTGTTGGGTACCTAGTTGTATTATGTTGATTCTTTGTTTGATTAAGTGAAGCACTTATTGCTTGAAAAATTGTTTGAACTGTTTCTTGATTGAAGCGGTGTTTTAACACATCCTTGTTGTGAGAGATTTCCCAGCGGGGTTTTAAACTTTGTGGAATCTAATGCCACCTCGTGAGGAATACGATACGGCTGAACCGAGAACGTCCGACATGGAGCCAGCAATTCAAGCTGGATGACGAGATGGCGGCACCATGGCTCGGCTCAATCAGTCAGCGCAACTCAACAGCTAACGCTGATGGCTCAGCCAGCGGCGTGATTAACTCAACAGAACTACATAAAGAATAAAGAACGAAAGCGTAAGCGAAATCTTTGGCGAGAGGATTAGTAGACTTCGGGGAAGCATGATCCACCGAAGTTCTACGGTGAGCCAAATCCAGGATAAAGGCGATCTTTGGATGCAAGAGATCGAGAAGATCTTCGAGGCAACTCCATTGCGGACAAAGCGTGAAGATCGTAATTATGCCACCTACTTCTTTATTTGAGAGCAGTATTGGTGGAGAGGAGTTGAAGCAAACATTTATAGCGAACATCGCGAGATGACCGGGAGCTTTTTCGTGAAAGGTTCTTGGACAAGTACTTCCCAGGATCTTTTGCAGTAGAAGGAGCAAGAATTTCTTCAGCTGCGGCAATAGCTGCAACTCGATGTCCGAGTATGCGGCCAAGTTCGAGTCGTTGGCGAGGTATTTCAGTCCATTTCGTGATCGAGTTGACGTGAGATGGTTAAGTGAGAGATTCCAATGGGGATTGAGATCGACATTCAGAAGTCGATGGTGTTGTTGAGGATCCGAAACCTCCAAGAGTTGATTGATCGTGCCGGTAGAAGGTGAGAAGCCACAAGAAGGCGTTGTGGCCAGGACCGGTGAGACCCCAGAGCTACGGGGAGAGATTTGCACGTAAAGGAAAACAACCGCGAGAAGAAGCTCTACGACCGACTCGGGGGAACGACAGCGAGGGACGATCGTCCCAGATGACCAGTCTGCAGAAGCGGAGCAGGCGGTGTCGAGGTGACTTGTTTCCGTTGTGGAAAGAGCGGGACATTCGCCAATAACTCAGTACTCGGAAGGAGGGGTGTGCAAGTAATCAGGGCATTTTGCCAAGGATTGTCCTACACCTAAAGCTGAACCGATTATGCTTGCGGCAAGAGCCAAAGTCAAAGTGGCTAAAAGCGAGATTTTGCATGAGTGGCGAGAAGCCGACGGTGAAGATCTTATCCAAGGTGAATGTGAGATCGAGGGTAAATCCTTATCAGTTCTTTTTGATTCGCAACCCGTTTCCTTTATTTCTTCGATTGTAGTGAACCATTTGAACTTGGTGTGTTTGCTTTTCAGTTTAAATTAGTAGTTACAACCCCACTGCTAAAACCTTAGTCACAAACACCTTTGCATGTCTTAATTGTGTAGTGATTATTGAGTAGAAAGTTTGTGGTCAATTTGGTTTGTTTGCCTCTTAAGGGCTTAGATGTCATTCTCGGGATGGATTGGTTGTCACACCACCATGTCCTTTGGTGTGCCGAGTAAAGTAATTTTTCCAGGGCTTCGAGTCTCGATTATCTTTACGAACGTATTGGAGTTTCTTTGAAAGAAGGAACTGGGAATACATGTATCGGCTAGAATTCGGAGTTTTCAGGTCGACGTGAAGAATGTTCGGTGGTGTGTGTGACTTTGAGGACGTTTTCAAGACGCGTGCCAGGTTACCACGATGCGTAGGTCGAAGTTCTCTATCGACCGATTCCAGGAACAGGACCAATTTCCAAAGCGCCGTACATGGATGTCTCTGCACGAGATGAAAGAGTGAAGTCCCGGATCGAACACTTGGGTCGAAGTCAATTCATACGGCCGAGGCGTGTCATGGGGAGCTCCGGTGTTGTTGGTTAAGAAGAAGGATGGGACGATCAAGGCGTGCGTATGGACTATCGCGAGCTCAACAAGGTTACCGTGAAGAAGCGGTTATCCGCACCCGCATTATTGATGACTTGATGGATCGACCGTGAGCGCGATCTTTCCAAGATAGACTTGAAGCTCGGGCTACCATCGATTCGTGAAGGGAGGAAGATGTCGCCAAACAGCTTTCAGGATCAGATACGGTCACTTAGTACTTGGTAATGCCGCTTTGGGTGACGATCGCCAATTTGTGTTTATGGACTACATGAATAGGATTTTCCATTCGCTTTTGGATCAGTTCGTTGTAGTGTTCATCGACGACATATTGATTTACTCGAGAACCGAGAAGAGCACGCAGAACACCTACAGTCTTTGCGGATATTACGAGATAAGCAACTCTATGCCAACCTGTCAAGTGTGAATTTTGGCTTGAAGAGGTGAATTTTCTGGTCACGTGATTTCCAGAGAAGGGATGTTTGTGGATCCAACTAAGATTGAAGTGCTAGCGTGGGAACAATGAAGGCGATTCGAGATCGAGTTTTGGCGTTTACGGCTAGCGAGATATTACCGAAGATTCATTGAAGGTTTCTAAGATATCGCGCCTCTTACATCGACGACGAGGAAGGATCAACCTTTGCTGGACCGAGGAGTGCTGGCCGTTTTCAAAGATCGAAGAAGCTTTTGACGCAACGTGCCTGTCTGATCTTGCCTCAACCGAAGAGCCTTCGAGGTGTATTGTGATGCGTCACACCAGGAGATTGGGATGCGTCTTGATGCAACTGCGGGGGTGGTGGCGTATGCTTCAAAGACGGCCAAGATTCACGAGAGAACTACCTACTCACGACTTGGAGTGGCAGAGTTTTTGCGTCAAGATATGGAGACACTACGCTTTACTGAGCACTCTTTGCTTTCGGCCGATCACAAGAGTCAGTACTGTCGACCGGAAAAGAGGCTCAACATGCGCCGTAGATGGATGCAGAATTTCTCGGGACTACGACTTTACGTTGGAATACCATCGGTAAGGCTAACGAGTAGCGCATCGCTGAGTAGAAGAGCGTTTCTCGTGATTGATGATCAAGAGTTGGAGATGCTCGAAGTTCGAGACTTGAAGTTGAGTGTCAAGTTTCACCGGAAGGTGAGATTTGGTATCTTACTATTTCTAATGATTGTTGGATCGAGATCCGAGACAGAGTTCATGACGAAGCTTCGCAAGAGAAGATTCAGTTAATAGCGCGGGAAGCGCGGCAGAATTTCACGCCTGAGCGACATCTTGAGTGCAATGGCCGGAGTGTGCGTACCTAACGATCCGAGCTGAGAAAGTTGATTCTCGAAGCACACATAAGAGCAACTTTAGTATTCATCCCGGAGTTACGAAGATGTATCAAGACTTGAAGAAGCATTTTTGGTGGTCCCGGAATGAAGAAAAGTGGCCGAGCACGTAGCTCGTGGTTTAACGTGTCGAAAGCGAAGGTGGAGCACCAACGACCTGCAGGAATGCTACAATCGCTTGACGTGCCAAGTATGGAAATGGGACAGATTTCCATGGATTTCGTTGTAGGTTTGCGAAGACGCAGAAGAAGAATGATTCGATTTGGGTGATCGTCTTATCGATTGACCAAATCCGCCATTTCTTGCCAGTGGTCGACATACAACGTGGAAAGGTGACGAGATCTACATCGCGAGATAAATGTACGACTTCATGGAATACCCTCTTCGATCGGTTCAATCGGACCGAGATCCGAGTTCACGTCTCATTTTGGAGGGAATTGCAAGGAGCGATGGGAACCGAGTGAAAGGCTTAGCTTCGGCATATCATCCATGACGACTGGCCGACCGAGAATGATCCAATCACTTGAAGATTTGTTGCGAGCTTGTATCGTTAGATCCGCAGGAAGTTGGGACGGCGTCTTACCATTGGTGGAGTTCACCTACAATAACAGGTTTCCATGCGAGTATTGGAATGGCACCTTCGAAGCGTATGGACGTAAATGTCAGGCGCTCTTTGTTGGTACCAGGATTCGGCGAATCGTCAGAGGACCAGATATGATCCGGACTCATCGAAAGATCCGCTTTGATCGAGATCGGATCACGAACATCTCAAAGTCGGCAGAAGAGTTATGCGCACTAACGGCCGACGACCACTGAGTTCGGAGGAAGGAGAACATGTATTTCTAGAGTCACCCACTCATCGAGTCAGTCGAGCGATCAAATCCAAGAAACTTACCCTAAATTTATTGGACCTTACCAGATTCTTCGTCAGTATTGGTCGATGGCATATCGATTGCCTTACCCCCATTCTTGTCGAACATCCACGACGTCTTCCACGTCTCACAATTACTGGAGTATGTTTTGACCCTCTCTCATCATCGAACCTCGATGTGATTCAACTTTCAGGGCGACCTATCTTTTGAAGCATTACGTAAGAATCGTTGATCGGAAAGCCAAGCGATTCCATGCGGAACAAAGAGATTCAACTTGTCAAAGTTATGTGTGGGATCGAAGGCGGGAGATCACGACTGGGAGCTGGAGGAAAGATGAAGATTGACTCTGAACTTTTCGAGGTAAGAATCTTATTTTGCACTTCGAGACAAAATTTTTTTTAGAGGAAGATTGTAACACCCGAGGGCCCAGATCGACATCAGTAGGACGACTCGAGACCTCGACCAAGACCTTGTGTCGAGATCCCGTGCCAAGATCGTTTGAGGTCATTCATTTGGGTGATGAGACCGCGTGCACTATTTGCTGGCGAGGAGATCGCGTGTCGAGTTGATGAAGTCGCTGCATCGAGCCGATGAGGTCATTTGTCCGAGGCCGAGAGGCGCGTTCACGAACTTCGTGTTAGAACCTTATGCGCTGCACGAGCACCCTTATGTCGACATCGCGGTCGAGATGACACCTCGTATTCTTTCGAACGTTATTCACGCTATTATATATTGTTTGTAATTATTATATTGTCGGCTTGACCGCTCGTCGTGTCTACCGTCAATTGGCCGCAGTAAGAGTAATTATGAGAGAGCGATTAGACGGCAGATGATTGATGGGATTGGCATCTTATCCATTTGGAGTTACGATTATGCCACTTCCACCAGATTTGTATACCACGACCGATTCCTCAAACACTCATTTCTTTTTTCTTTTTCTTTCTTTCTTCCTTCTTCGCTCAGTTTCGTTGTTTTTCTCCAAGAACTTCCATCCGCACTAAAACCGTGAGTTCCATCGAGATTCGCAAACTTTCTTCATCAATCTTGTTCATCATCATCTTCTCGACCCATATCTCGCCCTTTCGATCACCGATTGAGGTATGAAGAACAGATTTTTCTTTCATACATTAGCCGCTATTTTAGCGCTATTTCTTCTTCATTTTTAGCCGCTTTATGCTTCCAAATCATGTCAAATTGATGGGTTTTCTTCTTCACAATATTACTTATCTTCTAACCGATTAATTGGGCTTGTAAAACAAATTTCTTTCTCGATTTCTGCGAATCGGCGGTGAAACTTCTTCATTTTGGTTTATTTAGATTTCTTGTTTTCGTTTGTTGCTTTGATGTTGTTGTCGATCTATCCTGTTTGAAGCATCGATAACTTTTTCATGAACTTTTGATCAAAATCCCTAACTTTGTGTTAGAGGAAAATATATATTCAGTTCTTGAGTTTTATATTTTTACGGGATGTGGTTAAGTTTGGGAAGAGAGCTAAGTGTATTAGAACCCATAGATCGAACTCGAGTTGTGTTTTTTTAGGAAGTCCGATTCAGAGATCGAGTGATTTCCGAATCGAGGTGTCTGGGAAGCGAATCCGAGGATGGGAAGAAATAATCCAGATCGAGAACTCAGACGTGTCGAGGTCGATCGAGAAGGATACCGATGTCGAGGTCGATTGAGGCGATGCGTGTCGAAGTCGTTGTCGAGCTCATTTGAAGGCACCGGTGATGTCGGTCGTTGTCGAGCGGCATTTACTGAGTTGATGGCGCTTCACATTAATACTTCGTAGTACGCCAGCTTAGCGTGGCAACTCTTAGACATTATTAAGACTTTATTTTTATTGTTATATTTATGTATGGACTCCTTGATTGGTGTCGAGATTGGAATGTTGTAATATGATTGAGTTTGCATGTATTTGATATGGGATTGAATATATGTCGTGAATGGTGTATTCTTTGTCGACCATTCGTTTCTTCATGCAGAATGTTTTATTGCTTAAATGTCGAATTGTGTTTTCTTCATGTTAAGCATGCTCTCTTATTTGATATGTGATCAAGTAGTTATTACTCTTTGACATCGGCGAGCTAATCATCGAAAGTGAGAGAGCTAGGGAGTCGATATGAGCGTTTTGGCGGACCCGGATAAGCGAGGGTTCTAGGTCCCACTTGTTTATGGTGGATTAGCTAGGCGTCGATTATCGCTTTTGGAGTTGGACCTGATTTAATGCATCAATATGATTGGGGTTGGACTGCCGTTTACCTATTACGTCGATTTGGGGATGGACTCTTGCGATATTAGGAATAAGAGTTGTGTCAGTCCCAGAGTGAGATGGTCGAGTCGCGTGTGATTGAGATATATTATTGTGTTGCTTATTTCTTTATGTCGAGCTTATCTTGTATTGTTGAGAAGTTGACTTTCCGGTGGTGCCTTCAATGCCTTGATCCATGGCGTTACGGGCGATGTCGGCGAGGAACTTCGGCATGAGATGATGCCGAGGAGGAGCTGGCGAGGACGATGGCGACCCTCTATCTATCGTGCTTGTTTGTTTGTTGGCTGTTTGTTTTTCTGAGTACTGTACTTGTTTTTCTTCTGTGTTCGAGGTCGTGACTAGTTTGGGTCGGGTATATTTTGTTGCTGGTGGTGATCTGGTGGTCTTTACTTTTTTGGGCAGCCCCTGCGTGGAGTTCAATAAGTACCCCTGTGGTATGATTGCTCTTTTGAAGCTCGACATACCTTAGGTGTATTTTCTTTTAGACTTTGCTACCCAAGATTTTGTATACATTATTATTTCGAGTGATATATATATATGTATATTATGCATGTATGTTTTATTAGAATTTAAGTCTTGTGTCTTAGTTGCACCATGTTTCAAAAGTCAGAATTATTCGATGTGCACGAGTTGGTTTTATAAAAAAATATATATCGTATTTTTAAAAGGCACAAGTGTTTTGTTTTTAAAACCCATCTCATATAGGTTTATGTTGAGCCCGGTGTGTTGAGCTCAACTCGGCTCTCAGATATTGAGCTTTGTGAGCGGTCCTAAGCGGGTCGTTACAGATGTACCCTGTTGAGCGTTACATGAAGATCTTGAAAGGGTATGTCAAGAATCCATACCGTCCCGAAGCATCTACTGTTGAAAGGTACATCACAGAAGAAGCTATTGAGTTTTGTACAGACTACTTATCGGAAGCAAAACCTGTAGGGCTTCCAAAGTCTCGTCATGAGGGAAGATGTGACGATAAGGGTACACGAGGTCTAATGGTTAAGAGCATGGCTCGGGAGGAAGTGCTTCAAGCACATATGTATATATTGAATAACATTGATGAGGTTGGGCCATACTTGTCTACTCACAAAACCATTGTCAAGGCTAAAAACCCTCGAATGAACGAAAAATGGGTGTTGAAAGAGCATAATAAAACATTCCTAAACTGGTTTAAAACACTGATTATGAATGATGATACTGCTTCTGATACCTTAAAATGGCTAGCACATGGACCTAGTTTTAATGTCTTATATTGGAGTGAGTATAATATAAATAAATTTTTCTTTTACACAAAGTCACAGTATGACAGGAGTACCGTCCAAAACAATGGGGTTATGATCATGGCTTCTTCCATGCATTTCTCTAGTTCAAAGGATAAAAACCCCGTTCTGGCATCCATAGCTTACTTTGGGATCATTAAAGATATTTGCGAGCTTGACTATTGTAAATTTAGAGTTTCTGTTTTTAAATGTAAGTGGGTTAATAGTAATAGTATACAAACCGATGAATTAGGATTTACATTGGTAGACCTTGACAAGATAGGTTATAGTGACGAGCCTTTCATCATGGCTGAACATGCAAAACAAGTTTTTTATGTCACGGATCCCTTTAGTAAAAGTTTATCCGTAGTCCTCCAAAGAAGAAACACGCATCAGATTAATGAAACTCAAGATCCAACCCTAGATATTTATGACACTCCTTCTTTCACAGCTCAAAGACCTTCTTTCACTGACGAAAATGAAGTGAACGATGTGTATGCCACTCGTGATGATCGTCAAGAAGGGATTTTGGAGGACAATAAAAATAAACAAGAAATGCTTTCTAGGTTAGTACTTTATTATTATATGTCCATTATAATTCTTGTTAAATGATGCATGTTTGTAATTTATTTATTATTTTAGTCATTTATTTATTTTTTGACTAATATTTTCTCATTTTTTTGTGTATAATCAGGCATCATGGCTGATACATCAGGCTCGTCTCCCACTAAGAGAAGTAGCAGACGTGCCGCGACCATGACACGTTGCATTGCAAAACGTGTCATTGGTCAGACGTACGGTATCGATTTTGATCCTGTTACTTTATTGCCCACTGGAGACCTAATGATACAATTTAAGAGTTATGTTGGGTACCTTGCCCGTAGCAAAGCTCCTATCCATGCAAAGTTGAGGAAGGACGTACATAGTGACATCAAGCATAGGATTTGGCAAGATCTCATGGTATTTACTCTTAACACAATTCTTTATAAGTTATAAAATTATCCATATGTTTAACTACATTTATACTAACACCACAATTTTGTTGTGTAATTATAGGAAACCTGGACTGTTCCTAATGACGAAGAGCTTAAGAAGAAAATTCTTACTTATGTAGGGGATCGTTGAAAACAGTTTAAGGTCATGCTTTCCAAGACCTATGTATTTGGGAATGGAGATGTAGATGGCAACACAACGCCATTTACAAAATATAATTATTATATCCCCAAGGAAGACTGACAATTGTTTGTTAAGAGCCGTCATGAAGAAGATTTTCAGGTTAGTTGAAATCACGAAATCATGGTTTTCTATGTATTTGGTTTTTTAGGTTATTGACTTATAATTTGTTGTTTCTTATTTGTAACAGGCCAAAAGCAAAAAAGGAAAGCAAAATGCATCGAAGAATCTATACCCCCACATAACATCTCGTGGGGGTTATTTTAAGCTTAAGGCCGACATAATTGAAGAGAGAAGGAAAAAATTGAACGAAGAGTAAGAAAATATTTCCAATGATCAATGTAATTGTTTTACAACTTATGCATTGCATTACACAATGTATTAATTTGGAATTTAATTATATGTGTTTCAGGGGGATCTGGTTGTACAGAGTACAGAGGGTACTTTTGTTCCACAGGGATGCCAGGATATCTTGACTGCTGCCCTTGGAACACAAGAGCACCCTGGTCGTGTCTACACTGCTAGTTGAGGTGTTGGCCAAAAGAAATACTATGGACGATCTTCACACCGCACCACGGTCGATATATCCAAGAGGACCTTCACCAGCTCCGGAAGGAGATGTCCAAGGAGATCTGAGAAGAGATCCAAACGGAGATGTCCTTGACTCAAAAACAGCATATCTAAATGGCGGTGAAGGAGGCCCAAAGGGATATGTCCTTGATATGGGCACAGGAGATCCAAACGGCGGTGAAGGAGGTATGCGTAACTTGATACATTTAATGAAATAAAAATTACTAACTTTGGTAATGTTATTTATTTTTACTTTATTTGATGCAGGCGCTACAATCTATGGGTGTAGGAAGCAGCTATACCGCTCCTCATGATTGTTGTGATCCTAGAGGTACCATGTGTGTGAGCTGTTCACCAGATGAGGCTTTTCAAAGGTGAAAGCTTCAATGTAGACTTCGAGCATGACCGCAATGTCTTTGAGTGGTTTGTTGTTGATAGGAAGGACATTGATGAGGTTGGTGATGGCGATCAGTAGCTATCCAGTGAAGTCTTATCAGTATGGTGCACATAAGTATCATTACTTTATAAAAATTATTTTGTATGTATCAATTATAATTAACATTTGGTTCAATATCTTAAGTATCTTCATCGCCTCTGTGTGACAAAGGAGTCCATCGATCTGTTTGGGTTCTTTCACCCAAATAATATTATTATAACCAGCAAAATGGCGTTATCTCAAGTTTCAGGGCAATCATACTTACAAAATAAAATGGACTCTGAGCCAAAATTTTTTTACCTTGGACCGTATCCGAATAGGTAAGTACATGTAAACTGTATTGTCCAATTGCTAGCCTAGTTTGCTTTTGTCTAATTATTGTTGTTTAATATTGCAGTGAACACTAGAAACTATTTACCATTTTTCCTGATGATTATTTGATTGTTTGGTTGTGTTTGCTGCATTATCAACCAATGACAGACATTAAGGGCGTAATTGAGAGGTAAGCTTTCATTTTTAACATATATATACACATTGATTTGTCTTTTATTAGATCTATTACATTAATTTGATGAATTCATTTAATTTTCAGAGCTATGGAGGAATATTACCTGTTGAAAGTCGTAAGAAGAAGAAGCCTATTAGATGGGTGATTCCTGAAATAAGTACTTTGTCTACCCGAAAATTCATTTACATTTAATATTACTAGTTTAATGTGTATAATATTTAATTATCATTTATATGCTACTAAGTAATTCATATTTGTAGGCGCTCGACAAAATGACGGCTATGTCTATGGCTACTATGTGATGAAAAACATGTTAACCATTGTCTCAGCTGATATTGTTGATCGTTGGGAGCTGGTATTAGAATTTTTAAAACTATTCAATTAATGTATTATTTTCGATTTTAGCATATATTTGTTTAATTTAATATTATATATATGTTTGGTCTTTGTAGATATTCAATGACCCATCGCCATTTGGGAGAGATAATATAAATGAACCCAGAGAAAGTTGAGCATAATTCTTTCTGCAGCTGTATGAGGAGAAAAAGATGAAGTTGCTGCAAGAGTCTGAAGGTGGAGAAAAAAAATGGATCCGGAAAACCCCATAAACCTAATAGAAAGCATTAGTATATATATCACTTAGAAAACAATAGTATGACTTAATTATATGCACTTAGTGATAATTTTGATGCCAAATTTTGTATATATAAGTTTGCATAGTGTTTATAAATTAAGTTTGTGAATTCTACAAATTTAAGTTTGTGAATTTTGTTGAAATATTTGTGAATTATATGGCTTTGCCTATTTCCTGTAATGCTGTATGTTTCTAAATTTTAGTACCATATTTGGGCAGGAAAGGATAGGAAAATAGACCAAATTGTAAAAACAAAAGACTATTTTACACCTGTTATGAAAATAATTTGTGTAAAAATCTTGACATTTCACATTAATTTTTTAGAAAAATCGGGATCTATTGTCTAATTTATTACCTCAGTTTGGTTGTAGCCGGTGTAACACGTTTGATATTAGACACCAGTTTATATTAATAACCGGTGTAATATATCATGTTAGATATCGGTTGGTTCCCTCATTTAACACCATCTTTTAAACCGGTGTAATAAATATTCTTTTTATACCATTTGAAAAATCAGTGTAAAAAGGTCTACATACAACACCGGTAGTATATACACTGGCACAAAAACCAGTGTTAAATATGAAATTTAATCGGCATAAATTACCTTTTCTTTACTAGTATTAGTTCTTTTGAA
This sequence comes from Calophaca sinica, assembly GCA_037113605.1. Lineage (NCBI taxonomy): Eukaryota > Viridiplantae > Streptophyta > Magnoliopsida > Fabales > Fabaceae > Calophaca > Calophaca sinica. The sequence continues at coordinate 54,497,745 of CM073734.1, read as the reverse complement.
AATTGTAATTGGTTTAATTTATCATTTATAAATATCACATCAATTTAGTTACTTAATCATAAAAGGTAGATGTTAACTAAGTTGCTTAACAAAAAGAATTGACATTAATTTACTTCCTAGGTCTCATTATTTTTGCATAAAACGTTGTCTTACTTTTCATAATAATTGAGAGATTGAATTGATACATCGCCTATTTTCAAGGGACCAAAATAATTTCAACAAATCTTTAAGTCACCAAAGTGAATGTTTATCCATTTTGAATATTAGAAACATATATATGTTTTTGATCAATTTTATTCTCGTTATGTTTGGGTTCTGTTTTCTTTTATTTTGATCCTTTACTTTGTATCCTCTAAGCTAATGAGTTTTAGACACGATCAATGCATGACAGAATTCTAATAACTTAGAACCATGAGATTTATATGTTTTAAGTGTTTGTGAGAAGTGAGGAAGTAATATGAGAATGAATAACACTGATTCAAAGAGAGTTAAAGGCAAAGTTCACAGTTTGATCTTTTAAAACTGAGCTGAGTAGGTTCAATGATTAAACCTTCTCAATTTGAACATAAAACCATTTTCAGCAGTTTTAAATGACAATGTAATATGCTTAAACTGAAAATGAAAGAGACATAGAGAATGTATAGTGGTTCACCCAAATTTCGTGGGCTACGTCCACTCTTCACTTCCTGTGAAAGTTTTCACTATTTCCCAAATAGTTACTGTAACACCATCGTTCTCACTTTTTAGAGCTTAGGACTTGAATGCATATGTATGCCTAGGTGATATGTGTAACTATGTTTTTATATGTTAGGTATTATGTGTTTAGAATCACCTTAAGTGATTATGGGAACTACAAAGGGTAAGAGAGCCCTTAGAAAGGTCTTCCCTAGGGACACAGACAAACTAATCCATTAAGATATGCTCTTAATCGATTAATTGGGGTCTGGAAGGTGTTTTTGTGACAAAAGATGTAACACACACCCTTCATCTCATGTCAATTAATGGTTCTAGAATGGCGTGTCACTCACAGGACTTTTTCACCTCCATGCGGAATTTTTGCCTTATGTAAGGCTCGAACTCGGGACCTGTGGCTTAAGTAACCCGGAAGCATCTTGGCATTACCAACTGAGCTTCTGGGTTACTTAAGCACAGAAGGAGAAAGCCGAGAAAGAGAATAAGGAAAGGGAGATGGAGGGGAAGATGAGAGCTTTCCATGGAGATCTAAGGGAAAGTGAAGGAATATTGAGGGTTATCTCCATAAAACCCAAATCAAGAAGGATGAAGTGATGGTACTAACTTAGAAGAAGAATAATAAGAAGAGAGAGTAAGAGGGAGAGGGGGCGCTAAAGAGAAAGAGGAGGAGGTTCCATTGCCACGATTGAGCATGGATGTGGGTTTTTATGGAAGAAAAAAGAGAATCTAAACTTCTATCAAGGTTTGATTGAAGAAAAAGGATCAAGACATGGAGCTTTGGGTTGTTTGGGTTGGAGTTAAAGCTTAAACTCAAGCTTCCATGGAGGAAGGCTTAGAAGCAAAAAGGGTGTGAGACCAAGCCTTGAGATTTGGGGTTTCACCACAAAGCACTTAAGGAACAAGAGGTAACATAGATTTTCCTTAAAAACCTCTCATTATAGGGTGTGTTTTTATGTTTGTTTTCTTGCTTGATTGAGTTTTCCATGGTTATGAAGGTTTTATAGATGTTAAAATGCATGTGATGTGTTTGAGTAAAGTTCTAAGAGAAATAAGTAATCCAAAAGTCTTGTGAAAAATCAAGATTTTAGGTGTAGGATGGATTGAAAATCATTTATGTTAATTATGTAATTGATGAGGTTGTAGTTAACGTCATGTGTATGCCTTAACTATGTTTGATTTCATGGTAAATGGTAACAAGAAATGCATGTCAAATTATGAATTGTAGAAAGAATGGTTGAGTCAAGGAATTGTGATGACTGAGAACCATTGGTAACTTTATCAAATCTTGTAAATGAGTGTGATCGCATGTTATATAAAGTATTTGATTTCTGGATGATGGGTTGGTTAAGTTAGATTGTGGTTTTTGAGCTAAAAGAGATAAGGGTGAGGTGTTGTCCCTTAACCCGAATTGACACCCTATTGGTTTTTGCTCATAACTTTCTCAACAGAGATGGTGTTGAGTTTATTTTTCTAACTTTGGAAAGTAGACAAAATTATCTTCATAATAGGCACTGGAATTGCAAATTTTCATTAAGTATTATGGGAGAAATCCTAGTTACAATTTAGTGAACAATAGCTGTCCTATTTTCGTACATCAGTGTCTTCTTTTGTTAAATTGCATTAATTGGAGAATTACTTTGTAAAATAAAAATTAGATTCATAAACTAGACATCCTTACGAGTGGTCATTTGCCAAAATCTGACATCGTTTGGTATTTTGATAAAATCACCCAAGTTGATGTAAATCTGCAAAAATCGTCCCCTTTTTCTGGACTAAATTCGCTCAGCGAAAATCCTTAACTAAGCGAATTTGGGGCAGAATAAAAAGTCTGAGTTTTGCTTTAAAATGTATGAGGGAGGAGACCACTCAAGTACTTGTCACATGCTATTTTTTTAGGATATCTCTTGACTCTTGTCATAGATGATACAATTATACACATAAGCAAATTGAGTTTTAAATTATGAAAGTGCATGCTAAGTTATGATTGCTAGAATTGTTCTCATGCTTAGAGTGTTACCCTTTGGTGAGGCTAGTAACATAATTGCATTGTCTCATCAATTAGTTGATTGTAACAATACACCTAATTGATTGATGTCTATGTGTGTATCTCTGTTGAGAGGAGTTTTCCATACTTAGCACACCAAGTATAGCTGAAAACAACGGTAAAGTGTTTTATTTTAAAATCTATGTTACTGAGTTTTATAACTCACTATGTTTGGGGTGATATTTTCAGGTAATAGCAGATTATGGAGAATTTTGAGAGTGTAACTTAATGCTCGGTCTTGCCAGTATGCAAGAATTTATGTTTGTAGAACTGGATCACGAGTCAATAATAGTTATATATTGTATGAGTTTAGTATAATTCTAAGTGATACTTTCTATTCAAATTGGAGTCTTTTGTAATTTTCTTATAGAAAGTCTCGTATGGATGTTTGTGCTTTAAATGCTTGTACGTATTGAAATTTTTATACAGGCTAAAGCATTGTATACAAAAGGTTTTCCTCACTGCTAATTAAATGGTTAGTTTTCGAGAATTTTACTAAGTTTATCTTAAGTTCTTTTCAAGTTCTTAAGTAGTACTCTGATAAGAATCAGGATGTCACAAAAGACATCATCTAAGTGATTAGCACATGTTTCTAATCGATTAGGACAAGTTTAGGAGCCCAATATGCAATCCAGGAAGGCCCTAATTGAGACACCCACTACCTCGTATAGTTAAATTAAGGCTAAATGTAACACCCCATTTTTGCAAAAGGTTTTCTTTAAAATCAACAGTATATTTTTTTTTATTCATAAGTGTAATACTTTAGAACGATAAATAACAACCACTTCTAAAGTAAAACATAACCAACATATATATATATATATATATATATATATATATATATATATGCTTCATAGCAGTGTCAAGTATCAGAGTAATTCGCACGCAGGCGAGTTCCAAAATATACATAAGTACAGACTTAAAATAAAATACATCAGTCATATGAGAAACCCTAAGACCTAGAGTTGACTCGTATCCGTGATGCATCCTGGCAGCTCCTGTCAAAAGACTTGGGCCCAAAAGTCATACTGTACAAAATTATTAACTAGAGTCTAACCAACTGACTCTATCTAACTATGCTGGCCGAAGATAACCCTAATACGTTTGCGAGGGGTAAGCTTTGCCCGGACAGTTTCTGACTCCGAGATAGTAGGTCTCGATGTTTCAGAAGGATCCTCCTCCTCCTCCTCCTCGTCTTCACTTTCAGTCACTACTCTATCTCTTGCCACCCACTCCCTAGTGGTCCTACGCCCGTTCATTGGGTCTCCTGCTATAGGGGTTGGTAGCAAGGGATAAGAGCAGTGAGGACAGTGAATACAGAAGAAAGGAGGTATACCCTCAGGTGCAACAGGCATCTTCAATGAAGTTGTCGCCATAGCAGAAGTAGTAGCAGTAGTGATGGGAGGAGTTGCAGGAACTCCAGTCAAAGGTGGAATAGTACTCGAGCTCGGCGCCATAGTAGGGTATTGTACATCAGGTCCAACCACTACAGGAGTCGAAACCCCAAAAACAGAAGAGAAGTCCGCAAATGGAAAGGTCTCGGTAGTCGTTGTCGTCGATAGTGTAGTAAGTAAACTAGGTGGTACAAAAAAGTGAATCGTCTTACTGCTGAAGCATACAGCAGTAGAGTACTCCCCGCCGTCTTCGGTCTCAAGAACCGTTCCGAGTGTGTCAAACGCCCAAAAATAGGATTGACGACCCACGCCGAAGGGGTTTTCCCCTAAGGGAACTCATACGTTGTGGTCCCCATCAACCTCATCGGGATCGGAAACATCTAAGTATCGGTTCCGACCATAATCATAAAACAAAAGAAATGCAAGGATAAATTCTTTGTCCACGAGTTTATCATAGGCTATGTCGCATGCAAAAAATATATATGTAATAAACCAACAGGCTTTCATATACATATATCTACTTAATAGACCGCATGCATCATCATGGTATATCAAGTATTGCATGTGAGCAGACAAATCAAACAACAGATCAACAATATAGTCATCACATAGCAAATTCATCAATGATCCATCACTTGTCATAAATGTGGTTAGCCATACATGTCAATGCATTATGAACGAGTTTGTGTATACACCTGCAACCTTAAACAAGGTCAGCAGTGACGAGGAACTTTATTTCCTAACCTCCGAATAAAATTCCCCAACCAAGGGTATAACCACACGTTAGGCTTTGCTGTCAAGCTGGTAAGAAAGTGACAACTCGTCCTTTTGAAGTCCTTAAGACAATCAAACGCTCCGAGTGTCGATGCTCAATGGTCAGTATGCATCCAAACAAATTCTTTACTATGGCTCGCTCACCATAAGGAGCGTCATTGATATGTTTTAATTAATCAATGCGGATCAACGAGTCCTCACTTACTCAACTTAGTGAATTTCCAATTTCAACTTTTGTGTCACACCTAAGTGATATTGTACTAGAAATAACTCTTTAGCTTTAGGTCGTTGGAATCTTAGTTGTGCTAAATAATGCATTAGGAAAATTCCCAAAAAAGAGAGGCAGTGCGAACACTCTTAATAACTAAGTCTTTCCTAGCCAGAATTTTCTCAAACGCATCATTCAACTCAACAGTTTTTGCAAATTACATCTCTTATTCAAATTCTTTTTCTACAACAGTTCTATTCTACATTCTTTGTAAGCTTTGGCTAGTTGTACTAAAACCTTCACGCTTACTTTTAAGTCAAAATGTCCTTAACATTTTACTTTTGAAATCATATTCGGCTTGTGAATTCGCATCAGATTTGAAGTGAAAATATGTCACAAGAAAGGGGGGTTTGAATTGTGACCTATTAAAAATCCTGCACTAAAACAGTTTTCAACTTGCTCTCAAGACAGTTCTTGGAGTTGAGTAAGTTAGTGATACTGCAGTTGAACTTACTCAAGTTGTAGTGTTTACATATGCTGAGTGATTGATCAATAATAGTGTAAGACAAAATCTTGCATGATGTGAAAACAAAATCATATGAATTGAATTGGCAGTAAGTAAAGCATGATTATGCAGAATGGTTGAAGAACACTGTTTCTGAGTTTTAAGTGAAGTGTGTGAAGTGTCACAAGTGAGATGGATTTAAAAACATAAATATAAATCACACTAGATGTATAGTGGTTCACCCCAAACCTTGGGCTACATCCACTCCTCACTCCCAGTGAGTGTTTCCACTATTTCCCAAATAGTGCAAGTGTTCTTTCACTCAGCCTCTTCAAGGTGATTGCAAGTGTTCTTTCACTCAGCCTCTTCAAGCTGATTACAACCAGCAGAACTCCTCACCAACACTCACCTACCCTAGGAAGTTTGATAGGATCCCACTAAGACAAAAATAGATACAAGGATAAGTTATTTTTGGGGTTTAAGGCTTGGTTACACACAGAGAAATACAATTTAAAACTTTGTGTTTACAAGCAGACAAGTGCACAGAAAGATCCCCAACAATTTCTGCAGAGTGCACTTTTGAGTGAGTTGAGAGGCAGTTGGTTTGCAATTTGAATTTGATGCAACAGTTGAATTTGGCTCTCTTCCCTCTGTTCAGTGTTCCAATGTTGTGATATATAGCCCTGATTTGGTGATCTAGCCATTGCAGAGCCGTTTGAAATCCTTGGGACAGATTTGCACAGTGTGATGAGTGTTTCTGCATAGAGCAGTCTTGCTTTTCACCAACTATCGATTGGTGCACTGTCACATCACCTTTTGGAAACTTCACTTCTTGAACTTCCTCACTTACTGATAGCGACAACAAGCTCTTGATTTCAGTTTTGTTCTTCATTTAATAGCATGGTGTGCTCATAAATGTGATCACTTGATGCATTTAATTTGTCCCTTTCTTCTTGAATCTGTTTCTCTGATAGTTGAGAGTAAGTTGGAACTTACTCACTCCTGAGTGAGTTTACTGGAATTTGATTGTAGTTACTGTAGTTTTGTTTCTTAGGAAAGCTGTCCATTGTCATGTCATATTTAGCTATTTTCCACTTTGTTTCGACTTTGTTTAACAGCTTCCTTCTCAAGAATGATGTCCAATGTCAATTCACTATATTTCTCAGAATCTTATGCTTAATTCCATTGTCTTCTTGCTTGACATGTTTCTTTTGCTTTTCTTTCTTTGTTGGAACTTACTCACAAAAAATGTTAGAGACATATATGAGTCAATAAACTTAAGTATCTTTCTCAGAGTTTGTTGATCATCAAAACTGGAATTTCAGAGTTTGTTTCAACAATCTCTCCCTTTTTTATGATGACAAACTCTAGGTGGAGTATTAAGTTTATTTGACTTTAGAATCACCAACATTTTATAAATTTGTAATTGACAGTAAGTTGTGTGTAAGCAATGATTTATCAGAGTGGCACAGTATGAAGCAATCTGGTGATTTCATTAAAACTTGAAGGTCCATTACATCCTTGCCCAGAACACAACAACAAAAGATTACATAAAACAGAAATTTTAAATAGCATAAATTTTAAAGAGTTCATGTGATACATCAGAACCACAAAAAATCACAAGAAATTCTTCCTAATCCATATTACATTTCCTAGAGTAGCCCACAAACTTAATCTCACTTCTCCCCCTTTTGTCATCAGCAAAAAAAACACACATAGGGCAAAAGCACACATTAAGCTGCTACTCAGAGGAAGACCATCCTGAGGATTTAGAGCTTGAAGTTTCAGCAGGAGCTGGAATGCCTGGAAAGCGAGTAGGAAATTCAAATATGGGAGGGTTAAGTCTCGGGTCCATGTTCCTAGAGGTCCAATCTCCTTGTGCCCAATTTCTTTCATGTTCCCTTCTCTGATCATGCTGGAGGTAAGTGAGTCCAAGCAGAATTTTCTTCATTTCTTTGGAGTGATTTTTGCCTCTCCTAGCATTTTCTTTGCTTCTTTTAGTAATTTTCTTCACTTCCCTTTCCATAGTTGCCATCCACTCAGTTGGAATATGTGGTGCTTGCTCCACAGAAAGGCCACTGGGTTGGCCTGTTGGAGGAGTAGGGATTGAGTGGGGTTGTTCAGCACTTTGTTTGAAGAGGGACCCCAAAGAACTCAGATGTGTTGACATCTCTGGCAGGTTTGAGAAATGAGGATCAGACCCTGTTGGAACATGAGGGTATGAAGAATCATTTATAGGAGGAGGAGATAGAATGTGATAAAGGTTGGCAGTGCTGGAAGCACCTTCTTTGTGAGAGGACTGAAAGAGGTTCTTCAGAATGTCCTCTTGTCCTTTCTCACCAGCTTCAGGAGTAGGTTCAATTGGGGGTTAAAGGAAAGGAGTAGTATGAACAAGTTGAGTTAAGGCAATGGATGCCAGTACTTTATCATTTTTGCCTCTACCAGGGGTTTGAGAGGATTGTTGTTGTTCAGTAATGTTCATTTGAGTGGCCTTACTTGTAGGAGAAGAATGAATGTGTTCCACTACAGTTTCTTCAACCTGCATTTCCTGAGTAAGTTCCTCAGGTTCCTTTGCTTGTTCCTCCAAAGCAGGTTGCTCCCCCTGAGCAATAGTTTCTTCTTCATTACCTTGCTCCCCCTGAGCAAGTTGTTCTTCTGGTCCTTGCTCCCCCTGAGCAAGTTCTTCCTCATTTTCTTGTTCCACTTGCTTCTGAGCAAGTTCTTCCAGAGCAAGTTCAGAAACTCCAAATACCATCTTTTTATGTGCTGGTTCCTTCTCCACAGAAGATTTTTTCGAATCTTTAACCTTCTTTTCTTTTCTCCCTACTTCTTTCTCTTCTTCAACATCACCTTCCTTCTTTGATGCCTTCCTTTTCTTAGAGGAAGTTGATTCAACTCTCTGATCTCCAATATACTGAGGGTTTACTTTAATGTTCATCTGGTTGAGGTTTTTACTGAAAAAGGTAGTGCATTTTCGGGAGTAAGCTTCACCAGCTAGAGGCACTTTGAAGTAATTGAAAATTTTAGTCAGGACCATGCCATAAGGCAAGGGAGGATGCATTTCTCAGGGTTGTGGCAGCATTAAGGCAAGGGAGGATGCCTTTCTCAGGGTTGTGGCAGCATTCTTCATATGACAGAGTATGATGTATGGCAAGCTTAAAGGTTTTCTTTTAATCAAATGATAAACCACCAATAAGTCCAGATCAGTAATTTTCTTGAAGCTACCTGCCCTTGGAATGATGGTGTGAGAGGCCATGTTTTGAAAAATTCGCTCCAGTCCTTTTAGGTTGGTGGCTATATCTTTGAGATTGGGTTGATTGAGAGCATGCTCCAGTACTTCTTCTCTTGTGGTGAATGCCTTAGGGTACCAGTTATCTTCAAACAGCCTGGTTCCATCCTCTTGAACCTGCAGAGCTTTGCTTATGATTTCAATTGTGAGATGAATCTTTATCCCCTTCACTTTGCTTGTCATAGAGGGACTCTTTTCATCAACACTGGCATTGGCATAGAAAGCCATCACCAGTCCCTCACATATCCTCTCTTCAATCTGAACGAAATCAGACCACTTAGGTTTGTTTAGGAAGGGATAAAGATTCCACCCAGAATCTTTCAGATTATCCAGCTTGAAGATTCTTCCAGGGACTATAGTTCTGGTTTCCCATTCCTTGGTCACTTCATCGTGTTCTTTGACAACCCTCTTTTCTTTCCTTTTAGTAGAGTCTTTCTCTTCCTTAGATTCTTTCTTCTCTTTTTCCTTCTTGGTTACTTTCTGGACCTTTTTCTTCTTGGTATTCTTCTTCATTTTTTCTTTCTTCACCTTTGCAATGGATTTAGAAATGGTTTCCTCTTTCCTAGGAGGAAGATCAGTCAGAGTAGCCTCTGAATCATCATCGTCGCGTATATGTATCACTCCTTCATCCCGAGACCTTGTTGATGAAGATGTTCCTATACCAACAGCAATCCGGTTTGATCTTCTACTGGGAATAGATGAAGTTTTCGAAGATTTTGGGGATTTCTGTTTTAGAGGAGAAATGGTGAGTGGTGGAGCTGATGAAGTGGTTGATATGGGAGAAGGTTGGGCGAATAGGAATGAGGAAGGAGATACGTATGGAATGATGGCCATTGAAGCGCTTCCAGGAACTCTTCTTACACATGGGATTTTTGTTCGTGCCATTTTGGGAGTTTTAGGGTTCGCTCAGTGTTTTGGTTGAATTGAAGAAGAAGATGAGGAACGACGTGGGTTAAGTAGAGGGAAGAGGCAGTTTCAGATTTGTAGGAGATGAGAGAGAAAGAAAGAGAGTGGTCAAGTTTCATTTACGAGATGTGATTGAAATAATGGGGAAGATGGTAATAGGTTATGTTGCTAGCCGTTACTAGCTGTGAACTAAAAACATGCCACGAAGTGACATTTACTCAGTCCAATATATTTAAGTATATATAAATTATTAGGATAAGTGAGTAAGTTCACTTATCAGCAAAGATTGAGAGTATGATCAATATACATCACAGAAACTTACTCAGATTTAAGTAAGTTTAGACACATAAACCAAATCATAGAGATTTGATTATGTGTAACTTGCTCTTTATAAAACTAAAGCTTTCTTCTTGAAGAGGCTTAGTAAAAATATCAGCAAGCTGATTCTTTGTATCCACAAAAATCAATTCCACTTCTTTCTTTTGAACATAATCACGAATAAAATGATGCTTTATATCAATGTGCTTAGTTCTTGAGTGCTGGATGTGATTCTTTGTTAAATTAATAGCACTTGTGTTATCACAATAAATGGGGATGCATTCATACCTGAGAGAATAATCTTCCAATTAATTCTTAATCCATAAATTTTGTTGACAGCATGCTGAAGCTTAAACATACTCAGCTTCTATGGTTGACAGAGCAATGGTGTTTTGTTTATTGCATAACCATGAGACCATTGCTTCTCTAAGAAATTGACATGAGCCACTAGTGCTTTTTCTTTCTACTTTATCTCCAGCATAATCAGCATCACAATAACCTATAAGATCAAAATGAGAGTTTTTCCTGTACCACAGACCAAGGTTAGGAGTTCAAACTAAATATCTGAGTATCCTCTTAATAGCCATTAAGTGAGATTCTTTTGGAGCTGACTGAAATCTAGCACACAGTCCTACAGTAAAGACAATGTCAGGTCTACTTGCAGTAAGATATAATAAGGAATGTACTCCTTTTCAGAGACAGTTTTGCCATTTTCATCCTTATCAAGGTTTGCAGTTGGATGCATTGGAGTAACCATAGCCTTGGCTTCATTCATTTGATATTTTTTCAGAAGATCTTTTATATATTTTTCTTGAAAAATAAAAATACCATCTTCAAGTTGCTTGATTTGCAGCCCTAAAAAGAAACTTAGTTCACCTATCATGCTCATTTCAAACTCACTCTTCATAAGGTTTGCAAAATTATCACATAAATTTTCTTTTGTTGCACCAAAAATGATGTCATCCACATAGATTTGGACTATTAGTAGGTTTTCCTTGTGATGTTTTATAAATAAAGTTGTGTCAACCTTTCCTCTAGTAAAACCATTTTTGATTAGAAAGACACTTAGTCTCTCATACCAAGCTCTTGGAGCTTGTTTTAGTCCATATAAGGCTTTACTTAATTTAAAGACATGATTTGGTATTTTGGAGTCAACAAATCCAGGGGGTTGATGAACATATACTTCTTCATTTAGAAAAACATTTAAAAAGGCACTTTTGACATCCATTTGAAATAATTTTAAGTTTTTATGAGCAGCATAGGCAAGTAAGATTCTAATGGCTTCTAATCTAGCAACTGGAGCATAAGTTTCATCATAGTCAATACCTTCTTGTTGATTGTAGCCCTGAGCTACCAATCTAGCTTTGTTTCTTGTTACCTTACCTTCCTCATTGAGTTTGTTTCTAAAAACCCATTTTGTTCCAATGACAGACTGATGAGTAGGTTTCTTAACTAGTGTCCACACCTGGTTTTTGTCAAATTGAGCAAGTTCCTCTTCCATGGCTTCAACCCAAGAAGGATCAGTTATGGCTTCATTTATGGATCTTGGCTCAATTTCTGAGATCAATGCCATATTTGATGATTCTTGTCTGAAGGACCTTCTTGTTCTCACAGGCTCAGAGGTTTCTCCAATTATTTGCTCTTGAGGGTGATTTGTAACCACTCTCCAGCTTCTGGGCAGGTTAACAGTCTGAGTGGGTTGCTGAGAAGAGCTTCTTGGTTCTTGAGTAAGTTTAGGAACTTCCTCAGAATCAGTATTCTGTTTTGGAACTTTATTTTGTGGTTGAGGACTGGATCTTTCAATTGTATCTTCAGCATCATTAGTCCTTTTCTCAGAAGATTGATAAAATTCATTGAATTTCACATGCATACTCTCTTCAACAATTTGAGATCTCAAGTTATACACTCTATAGGCTTTAGAGGAAGTTGAATATCCAAGGAAAATACCTTTGTCAGACTTTGAATCAAATTTTCCCAAATTTTCTTTATGATTCAAGATAAAGTATTCACACCCAAAAATATGAAAGTAGGCAACAGTTGGTTTCCTACCTTTCTATAGCTCATAGGGAGTTTTATTCAAGATTTTTCTAATGGAGACTCAGTTTATAATGTAGCATGTTGTGTTAATTGCTTCAGCCCAAAAATATTTTTCAATTTTTGAGTCATTAAGCAAGGTCCTGCCTATTTCTTGCAATGTTCTATTTTTCCTTTCAACTACCCCATTTTGTTGAGGAGTCTTAGGACAAGAGAAGTTGTGAGAAATACCATTTTCATCAAAATAGGTTTTGAAGGATATGTTTTCAAATTCACCTCCATGGTCACTTCTCACAGATGCAATGTTGCAACTCTTTTCATTTTGAACCTTTTTACAAAATATTCTGAAAGCTTCAAAGGAGTCATCCTTGTTTTTCAAAAATAGAACCCAAGTATATCTTGAATAATCATCCACTATCACAAAGCCATATCTTTTTCAGCTATACTTGCAACTCTTGTTGGGTCAAATAAATCAACATGTAATAGTTCAAGTGTTCTTTCTGTAGAGACTATGTTTTTGGAGTGAAAGCTAGATTTGACATGTTTTCCTTGAATACAAGCTTCACAAATTCTATCCTTTTCATATTTGATTTTAGGCAATCCATTAACAAATTCAAATCTGGATAATTTCGAAATAGTGTTCATGCTTGTGTGGCCTACTCTTCTGTGCCATATCCATTTATCATTTTCAAAAGAAACAAAACATGTTTCTTCTGAAAGATCCTCTAAACAAATACTGTACAAGTTTCTGGTTCTAACACCAGTGAAGAGTGTGTTTCCTGAGGAAGTTTCCTTGATAATGCATGAGTTAGATTTAAATAAAACTTCATTGCCATTGTCAGTCAATTGACTCACACTTAAGAGATTATGTTTAAGACCATAGACATATTGAACATTCTTTATTTGAGCAGAATTCTTCTTACCTACTGTGCCTATACCTTTTATCCAACCTTTTTTATTATTTCCAAAGGTGACGCATCTCCCATTCTTCCTCTCCAATGAGAGAAAGTTACTTTTGTCGCCCGTCATGTGTCTGCTGCAGCCACTGTCTAAGAACCACAGTTTTTTCTTTGATGCCCAGAGGCAGTCCTGCATCAGATATGAGCAATGATTTAGGTACCTAAATAGCTTTGGGTCCTTGATGGTTAGTGTTCTTCCTAAAGGAAGATTTTCTTCTTTTCAAACATTCAGAAATATCATGCCCAAGATTCTTGCAGTAATTGCATTGTTTAAACATTTTGATTTAGGAACAAATACATTTTCGAAAATTGGTTTATGATTGGGTGTATACCCAATCCCTGCCTTTTCAAATCTGTTTCCATGACTCCCCATGATTTTCTCAAAGGTTTCAGTGTTATGCAGAAACATTTGCAGATCAGCAGTTAATTCATTTACCCTTTTTTCTAAGTTACTCATTTTCCTTTTGGCATTTAACCTCAGCAACTCTCTGTATCTGTATCTCAGGAGCCTTGCCACTCAATTTTTGGTATTGATCAAAGAGTTTAAAATGAGATTGTCGCAAACAATGAATGGTTTTAAGAAGACTTTCATTTTGTGTAAGAAGTTCTTCATTGTTTTTCTTAACCTCACATAACTGAGTTTTGAAAGTCATGCATCTTTGTGATAAAATATTTGAATCATTTAAAAGATTATCAAAAGCAAATTGTAGATCTCTGCACGAATTACAATTTATGGATTCAGAGTCAGTTACCTCTTCTTCCTCAACCTCAGAATTTGCCATGAGAGCAAAGTTTGCTTGGTCTTCTTCTTGTTCAGAGGAGGTTTCATCTGAGTCATCCCACAGTGCCATCATAGCCTTTTTCTTTGGAGAGAATTTTTTGTTTTGCTTTTTGAGTTGAGGACAGTCTATCTTGAAGTGACCAGGTTTATTGCATTCAAAGCATATTGGATGAGAGTTGCTTCCTTCACCCTTTTGAGATTCCCTTCTTGTTTGAGGAAATTTTCTCAATTTTCTGTTTCTGAGCATCCTCTGGATCCTCCTTGAGATGAGAGCAAGTTCATCTCCATTTTCTGAGTCTTCATTCTCATTTTCATCACTGTAGTCCTCTTCTTCTGCTGCTTTGAGAGCTACAGATTTTGAAGACTGTGATGAGCTCTTTCCAGACTTGTGAGAGGCTTTAGTGCAACAAGCTTTCCTTTCTTAGGACGAATTTCCTCCATAATTTCTTGTTCATGAACCTTTAGTGACCCAAGTAATTCATCCATCCTCAGAATGGATAAATCTTTAGCTTCTTGAATTGCTGTCACTTCAGGCCTCCACACCTTTGGCAGGCTTCTCTGTACCTTTCTGATATTCTCTTGATTTGTAAACACTTTTCCCAGTGATTTCAAGTCATTTGTGATTATTGTGAATCTACTGAACATTTCTTCAATGGATTCATCTTCAGCCATTTTGAATAACTCGTACTGATGAACAAGAATGTTTATTTTTGCCTCTTTTACCTGATCAGTACCTTCATGAGCAATTCCCAGAGTGTCCCACATTTCCTTTGCAGTTTCACATCCAACAATCTTATCATATTCACTTCTACTAAGGGCACAAGTGATATAATATTTTGCTTTTGAGTTCAGGAGAACTTTGTGCTTTTCATCAGTGGTCCAGGATGTCTTTGGCTTTGGTGCTGTCCTTCCATCATCATATGTGGTTTGTGGAGTGAAAGGTCCATTCTCCACAATGTCCCAAATATCAGTGTCTTGAGATTCTAGAAACAGCCTCATTTGACCCTTCCAATAGTAGTAGTGGTTTCCATCAAAACCAGGAGGTCTGTTTGAAGATGCTCCTTCAGGAAGGAACATGATACTGTTAGAGTGCACCATCACTTCTTCCAGGATCTTTCCTCCTACACTGTTAGGTGTGCTCAGCCCTTGAGGTGAGCTCTGATACCAATTGAAGTGAAAATATGTCACAAGAAAGGGGGGTTTGAATTGTGACCTATTAAAAATCCTGCACTAAAACAGTTTTCAACTTGCTCTTCAAACAGTTCTTGGAGTTGAGTAAGTTAGTGATATTGCAGTTGAACTTACTCAAGTTGTAGTGTTTACATATGCTGAGTGATTGATCAATAATAGTGTAAGACAAAATCTTGCATGATGTGAAAACAGAATCATATGAATTGAATTGGCAGTAAGTAAAACATGATTATGCAGAATGGTTGAAGAACACTGTTTCTGAGTTTTAAGTGAAGTGTGTGAAGTGTCACAAGTGAGATGGATTTAAAAACATAAATATAAATCACACTAGATGTATAGAGGTTCACCCCAAACCTTGGGCTACATCCACTCCTCACTCCCGGTGAGTGTTTCCACTATTTCCCAAATAGTACAAGTGTTCTTTCACTCAGCCTCTTCAAGTTGATTACAAGTGTTCTTTCACTCAGCCTCTTCAAGCTGATTACAACCAGGAACTTACTCATGTTCCTGAACTATCTTCCTTAGCAGAACTCCTCACCAACACTCACCTACCCTAGGAAGTTTGATAGGATCCCACTAAGACAAAAACAGATACAAGGATAAGTTATTTTTGGGGTTTAAGGCTTGGTTACACACAGAGAAATACAATTTAAAACTTTGTGTTTACAAGCAGACAAGTGCACAAAAAGATCCCCTAACAATTTCTGCAGAGTGCACTTTTGAGTGAGTTGAGAGGCAGTTGATTTGCAATTTGAATTTGATGCAACAGTTGAATTTGGCTCTCTCCCCTCTGTTCAGTGTTCCAATGCTGTGATATATAGCCCTGATTTGGTGATCTAGCCGTTGCAGAACCGTTTGAAATCCTTGGGATAGATTTGCACAGTGTGATGAGTGTTTCTGCATAGAGCAGTCTTGCTTTTCACCAACTGTCAGTTCTGTCTCCCTGTCACATCACCTTTTGGAAACTTCACTTGCTGAACTTCCTCACTTACAGCAGTAGCAGCAACAAGCTCTTGATTTCAGTTTTTGTTCTTCATTTAATAGCATAGTGTGCTCATAAATGTGATCACTTGATGCATTTAATTTGTTCCCTTTCTTCTTGAATCTGTTTCTGCGATGAGTTGAGTAAGTTGGAACTTACTCACTCCTGAGTGAGTTTACTGGAATTTGATTGTAGTTACTGCAGTTTTGTTTCTTAGGAAAGCTGTCCATTGTCATGTCATATTTAGCTATTTTCCACTTTGTTTAACAGCTTCGTTCTCAAGAATGATGTCCAATGTCAATTCACCATATTTCTCAGGATCTTATGCTTAATTCCATTGTCTTCTTGCTTGACATGTTTCTTTTGCTTTTCTTTCTTTGCTGGAACTTACTCACAGAAAATGTTAGAGACATATATGAGTCAATAAACTTAAGTATCTTTCTCAGAGTTTGTTGATCATCAAAACTGGAATTTCAGAGTTTGTTTCAACAAGATTTACCGTTGTAAATCGCCAACCCAATAACAGTCGATCAACGCATTATTAATTAATCCATTATCATCGACAATATTTTTCATATTCCAATTCAATTCCAAGTTCCAATTAAATCCAACATGATTCAAGGAAATCAATACAAATCATAATGCCACATAGGGCCAAAAGCATGCTACAGCATTTCAGACAGCATATAATAATACTACAAGTACTACCACACAATCAATCAAATAATCAAATAACACACAAGGTGAAAAGCCTAAACTCATTATATAAGAATTTCCCTTACCTTGAACAAGCTTCAGATAGGGAATTTCCAATTCGTCACTGAAACGTACCTCGCTCGAACCGTAACAATACAAGCTTAATCAAATTAGAACTAAAAACTCAAGTCCTAAGACTCTAGGGCACCCATGGTTTTTAGTCCCCAAAGACCTAAAATCTCACTAACTTAAACCTATTTGGATCACATCTAGTCATATACCATGATACAAGTTCAAATCATGCAAGTTTTGAAACTTTCACTAACTCTACACACTTAGAAAAAGCTTACACCAAATTTTACCAAATGAATATTGTTTTTCCAACTTTAAACCACATTTAAAACCATAGAACATACCATAAAAATTATAAAAACAAGTTTGTTACAAATTCAAGACAATCTTTGAAACATAAACCAAGTTTTCTCCTAAAATCAAACTTCTATGAAATGTTTTGCTAAACCAAAATCTAAATCAACTTTTACAAACATTTTTAAAAGCACAAAACAAGTTGAACAATGTTTAAAACAAACCAAGGGGTCACGATTTTGTGCCCTAAAGTACAACTCAAAATTTTAAGCTTTTAACATCAAAATCTTATAAATTTTGATAACATAAATTCTTTTACCATAAGCCAACATGCATAAATTCTTTTACCATAAGCCAACATGTTTAAATGCTTTAACTCACTTGAAAACAATTTAGAACATGCACAAAATCATCCCTTTAAGCCACTATTTCCAGCCCCTAAACAATCAAATTTATTTTTCCAAAACTTTGTAAAACATGCATATATGACTAGTTTTCAAACATACCACTTATAACCCTTCAAGAATCAACTCTAAATCAACAAAAATCAAACAAAACCAAGGCATCCAGCAGCCCCTAGGTTCGGCCAAGGCAAAAAGTTAGGGTTTCTAAATCAAAAAAAAATCAAGAATAAGCTTAATCATGGAATAAAACAAAGGTTATAAGACTAGTCATGCATTTCTAGCCAAAACAAACACTTTTACCCAAAAACAATTCCTAAAACCTTCAAAACCCTAATCATGGAACTTAAGAGAGATGAGAGAAGGACCATGTAACTTACCAAGAAATTTAGGAGTGATGGAACAAGGATTAAGAACAAAGGAAGAAGATTGCACTAAAAAACACTAACCTTTTTTTAAGATTTCTCACACTTTCTCTCTCTAACTTCTCTCTAGTTTTTCCTTCACCAAAGCAACAAAGAAAAAAATGTGAAGGCTGGTCTTCTATTTATAGAGATTACAAGGGTCAAGGAAGGGAATAAAATTGTTTCATTTAGTTGGAATCTAACTAATTAATCCTAAACTAACTAATGTAACTACCTACCATTTACCTCCTTAGCCAATCAAATTGCTTCCTTCACAATGGTGTGCTACAAGCCATGTGACTTGCATCCAATTGGTACACCTACAGCCCACAATCTTGCTGCCCAAGCCAAAGGTTTCGCTATAACGGCTTCTCGCTCAATCGGTCGCGTGGTGTTTCACGTACATTATAGTTTTTGTATCAAAAATTCCAAAAATAAATCTAATAAATTATTCTATAATCAAAAATTATTAATCAACCATAATGTCCCTAAAAATATTAGAAGTATTTCTGTGAATATTGTTTTCTCGATTTACGAGCTCAAATGTTACTGTTAGGCTGTTTTAGGCGTAGAAAACACCCTAAATATTTTCTGATGCCCAAAAATTTCCAAAAAATTTCAATAAATCATAAATATTAGAAAATGCTAAGATCTCAAAATTTATAAAATTTGGATCACATTTAGGCAGGTATCAGTCAAAAACTCGCCCTATATCTCAAATTCAGTGTTTTACGGCAGAATTCAAATATTGAAATAAAAACCCTAAATTAGTAATAATTACTAATCCCTATTATTCCTATCAAATAGAATAAATCTCAACAATAAAATTATCAACATAATTTTATTAACGGAAATGTCGTATTAAAAATGATAGAAAACAAATAATTACTAAATAGTTAAACACTGAAAATTAGGGTGTTACACTAAATTATAATTTTAGCCCCTTAAGTTTATTTTAGGTTTCAGTTTGGTCCTTTATGTCTTATTTGTTCCGAATTGGCCCCTTATGTATAAAGGTTACACCAATGTGGTCCTTTTGTTTCAAAGTGGTCTCTTATGTTACACAAAATTATACCAATATAGTCCATCTTTTTTGCAAATTAAAGGGCAAAAAATGGACCACATTGGTATAATTTTTTCAACACAAAGGACCATTTCGGAACAGAAAAATAAGAGGGACCATATTGGTATAACTTTAAAACATAAGGGACTAATTCGAAACTTTTAATATATAAGGGACCAAACCGAAACCTAAAATAAACATAAAGAACCAAAAATATAATTTCATCTTAAATTAATGATAAAACATGTGAACAAGTCAAAAAAGTTAAAAATCAAAAGACAGATAGCGAATACCACTTAATGAGTTTAAATAACATACTGCAGAAAATAGTTCAAAAACAAAATCTCAGTTAAAATAAAACCCATAATCCTGATGTCACATATAATCGGAGCTTTACCCAACTAAATACATAGTCTTTAATCGAATAACAAAAAACTTAATAAAACTATAGCCAAGTTGCGGCATGCAGATTACTCGTCGGCGTCCACGTCTACACATTTATCGTCACCTGCAGTCTCACAATCTATCCGCACACAAGGGTGTACGAATAGCCACAAGGAAAGAAGAGGTGAGGAGTCACATTCATGTAGAAATCACACGGCAGGGAAAATAACAAACATGATGTGCATACAACCAACACATTGCCCTATCAATCATCTAACGTCGAAACCACAATCATGTAACAACATCTAACTATGTCAACAGCAGCATAAATGCAAGAATCGAGCTATCATATACTCCATCAATGCATGTAGATCCATCTTACTCCATATGAGCGGATGAGAGTGCCATTAACATCTCGAGACATAAGCAGAGTCTAGCCAGGGTGATCCAGCATATAAGACCCCTGCCTTTATATAAGACCCCCTACTGGTAACTACCTGTAAGGATGAGCAGAGCTCCTCGTGGTCGTCACAACATTGCTCCCATAATCGTTATGCTCACCACCCCACCTAACGACAACGACGATGTATGGCAATCTAGCCTAAGCGTCAAATAACAACGTGTGGTTAACTCTCGACCACATGGCGGGCATGCTAGCGTGTTCTAACATAACAAGGTACTTCTCGCTCATACTGCGACGAGATCTTGCCCATATTGCAACAAGGTTTCCCACAATAGCAGACAAGTCTGCTTAACAATCTGTAACTAGCATCAACACTAATCATTAACAACTAACAGCCTTTTATTCACCTTATTTACATCATCTTATACCTTACTAAGTCTTGAATAGCTACCCTTAATCCAATCTAGAACATTTTCTAGTTAATCCTTAGGAATCCAACTCTTATTCTTTAACTTAGAATACTTAGAAATCTAATCAAGTTAATTGGTCCTTGAGCCAAAACCAAACCATACTCTACATTTACATTTAAACCCTCTTCTTACCTTAGTCTAGGTCACGAGTTCCAAGGGTGAGGAAGGTAGAATCAAAAGCTTCTTTTAAGGTTCCTATAATAACGATTACCGTAGAGTCCAATAACAGTATTAGAATTGAAAAAACTCAAGGTGAGAAATTAATTCCCTAAAACAGAATTATAATGATGCTAGGATGTAGAAGAAGTCATCTCGGTCACGACACTTCAAACGACATTCAATTCCGATGAGTAACGAGTGAGTTTGGTCAAAAACGGCGAGATCCTCCTTAGGCTCCTTGAGCAGCTCTTAGGTAGGTTTAGGATGACTAAAACTGGTTTAAAATTATCATTTAGGGTTAGGGTTAAGTGGTTTTATCATCCCAAAGAGTTTTAGGTCGAGTAGGGTCACTTAGATCAAGCCCAATAGATCAAAACTCACTAAAACACTTAACAATGCATGTGCAGTAAAAACTGCACAGCACCCTACGCCCATGCCCTACACCTTCGCCCATGCTCTGTGCCCTAGAGTCAGTGTCTAGGCGCCCTACACCCCTGCAAGTGTTTCCTATGTTCATTTTTTGTCCCAATTCATCCGTTCGAGATCTGCAACGTCCTGACTAGTATCCTATGCAAACACATAATAACAAAAAACACATTCACATATGCAAAAATATCCTAGATTCTAAAGAACGAAAACGAGGGTATTACACTAATCGATTAGGACACGACTTCTAATCGATTAGAGCATGATTTTGTGCCCAATACAAGGACTGACAAGGTTTTAATCAATTAAGCTAGAATGCTAATCAATTAGAATAGGCAAAAATCACCCAGTATCACTTCCATCAAGTGTCTAATCGATTAGAAACTCGAGTTAATCAATTAAATCACAGTAAAACCCGTTTTTAAGTGCTTTGGACCTCCGTATTCGACTCGATTTGTACCTAATCATCCTAACTTGTATTTATTCGAGTTTAAACCCTAGACGAGCAGTTTAAACACTTTCTAAACACTGTTAAGAGCACTCTCAAAAACCCTATGAGAGATTAGAGAGTTCTCCACCATTTTTGCCTGTTCTCTCTCGAATCTTCATCGAATTCAATCCCGTCTTCAAGGTTGTGACCGGGAAACAATCCTCTACGTTTCCAATCCAGTTCTATTATGATATAAGGAGGATAAATTCGTGATAATTCATCTTCTCACTAATTTGAATCTCATCTCTTGGATTGAAAGATCAAGAACACCGTTTTTCACTATTTTTTCTCTCCCGTTGTCAGAATTCATTCATGTTTGAAGCTACGTGACCGGAAGAATGTCATCTACCATTATAGTTACCAGTCTTCACTGTTATAAGGTAGGATTCTCACTGGTAAGCCCTAAAACACTCTCATTTGTGTCCTACTTTGATAAGTTTGAAACCTTAACACCGTTAACTTAACGTTTGGTGATCATGACGCTTGGAACCAAAGGGGAATCATTTAGCTCGCTCTCTCTCACTTTTGGAATGCTTGGAATCACACTTCTTGACTAGAGGTAAAAAGAGGGTGGATGATCATGCAGGAATTGGGTAGATAGGGATGTAAGGGACATAATTGGGGTGTCCCATTGGGATTACACGTCTACTTAGGGATCGAGAAATATATGGTTGGGCATAACGAGGATGATACATTTATGCCTCGTGTTCAATTAGGACGTATGGACAAAGGGACATGGGCTTCACAAGTTTACATGGCAGCGGTAAGGTTCTTATCGTATCATCAATATTTTCATAGGCTGGATTGTAATGATGTATTGCTAGATGTCAATCATTATCTGTGATATTTAATGTTATATTGAATATCGAATATCAATATAATATTTAATATCATGACCAGTCTATTGGGATCCTATGAGGGTCACATGCATAGAGTGGTTTATCGGAGCACTTGGTAATTGACTAAATTAAATGGGATTTAATTTTTATCAATAGTTGGTTAAATTAAATATGATTTAATTTAAGTTAACGGGTTAATTCAATTAAATGAGATTTAATTTAATTAACACAAGGATTTATTTAAATGGGATTTAATTAAGTGGGTAAGCTTATTGGGCTTGGCCCAACAAGGCTTAGGTCACTCACTTATTTAAAGGAAAGAGGAGAGCATTAGCTCATTAGGTCATTTTGGAGACTACCGTCCCTAAAATGAGAAGAGGAGCTAAGCAATCTTGAAGGGCAACTAGCATTGGTGCCCAGCTCCGGTAGATGCTTGTAACACCCCAATTTTTAAGAAAAATTGTTTTATAAGTATAGTCCTGGATACTTGAAGGTAAGTCGTAGAGACTGATCACCTC
Source organism: Calophaca sinica (assembly GCA_037113605.1). Taxonomy (NCBI): domain Eukaryota; kingdom Viridiplantae; phylum Streptophyta; class Magnoliopsida; order Fabales; family Fabaceae; genus Calophaca; species Calophaca sinica. The sequence continues at coordinate 54,475,048 of CM073734.1, read as the reverse complement.
GATGACTTGCTAAGAGTACGAAAAACTGTGTCGATTTATTTTCAACAATTTCTTCTTTTGATGTCCATTCAGATTAATAGACAGCGTAGACGTATGATGCTTTTAATGTGAAATCACTGACAGATTTTTCTGGGAGTTTCCTATTTGACACGGTGATGCGTATTTTTGCTGTTAATAAAGTGAATAGAATTTATCAAGATGAAACGATAATTGAGAATTAATATTTATTATTAATTCATGGTTCAAATCTCGTCGAAAAATTCTAACGAAGTTTCGTCGCATTTTGAGCCGCCGGTTAATTTTTACCCGAGAGAAAATTCTAACAAATTCCAATTTCGATGAAATTCGAATCGTGGCTTGGTGTGATTATATGTGATTTTATTAGAGTGATTTTATGATTTGTTGATAAAGAAATTATATGAGAATAATTTATTAGTCACGCATTGAATTAATTTCTTGTTAAATTAATTTACGCGATTGATCGTCAAACGAGCAATCGGTGACGCAATCACCCGACGCCGCGATTTTGCGATGCCGAGACCCATTTAACCTAGAGTCAAAAAGGAGGATTAGAGTGGTTGGAGGGGGTATGGTTATGTGATGAGGTGTTAAGCCTAAGGTATGGTTAAAGTGATGATTCATGGTTGAGGATGGTGATTCATGTAAACTAAATATAGCCTTGTCATGGACCTAGGTTCTGATCAAAATTTCTCTTCTTCTTCCTCCATATGAGCCGTGGCCAACCTCCCATCTTCTCTCCACCATTTCTTTGCTTCCTTTCATCCAAATTAAGTGTTAAGTGTTTTCAAAATCTTAGTGAAAATTTAGCTAAGTTGTGAGAAAGTTTGAGAGATAACTTCTCCTCCTTTTCCCTTCTCAAAACCGTGCGCATATAGCTCATTTCGGGGTGAGATTCTTCACTTTTTTCCTTCTATCTTTTTTATGCTTATGATGTTGAATCAAGTGGCAAAGTTTTGAAGATTTTCCTTCCCATCTTTTGCTGCAAAACCGTGAGCTTTTTAGAGGAGAAGGAAAGATGATTTCAAAATTTTTCTACTTGATTTCTTGATGATTTTGTTGTTGTTGTTGTTTAAGAGTTTTAGAGGAAGTTTGATCCAAAAGATTTTTCAAAAAAGTAGTGATTTTGGTCGATTTAATCTAGATCTAAGTTTTAATCTTTGTTCAAAATATGTTTTGATGTTTTAAGACAATGAACACCTAGATATTGATGAAAATCTTTGTATTTCTAAAGAAAGTGGAGTCTTAAGGAATTTTATGATCAAGTCTTTTCCTTTGTCTTGCTTTTGTTCTTAAAAGTTTGATTGATGAGAAAATTTTTGGTTGATCTTTATTTCTCAAAATCGTGAGGTATGTTAGGGTTTTGATGATGATTTTATAACTTTTATTTGATCCAAGTGTTAGTAGTTTAAGAAGTACAAGTTTTGAAAATTAGATCCATGAGTTTAGTAGTAAAAGAAATGATTTTGGTTAATAAAGTTTAAAAATGTTCTTGAGTTAAAGTAGTGAAGATTTTTGAGAAAGGTATTGAGTTTCTAAAACTTTGTTTTGAACCTTGATTTACTAATTGGAGTGTCGGTAGCAAGTTAGAAATTTTAGAGTGGTATTACCCTAATTTAAGCCTAGAAGTCATGGCCTAAGTTAGAGTAAGTATCTTAGAAGTTTTTCCTAAACCCTAGTGTTGATTGATTTAGGGTTGTAGGGATCGTGTTGTGGACGAGTTCGAGTTCGAGACCTTGTTGGTAAACGTAGCGTGGAAGGAAAGCCTAAGGTCAGGGCATCTTCCATTATATTGTCTTAAATGTGTTTGTGCTTTGTGAATGACTGAGTTGATGATGTGGTAATTTGGATTTGGTGATGATGTATGCTTAAAAAATTTGAGTTAGTGGTTTTGATGATGATTCTTAAGTGGTTATGAAATAATGGAGGTACTGATGGTGGTGCTATGTTGTGAATATTGAATATAATATGTGTATGTATGTTCAATAAACGGTGGGTTATGAACTATTGTTTTTCGAATAAAATCTAAGGAGATTTTTAGTTAAAATCAATCAGACACTCAATGTGGATTTTTTTAAGAACCCAAAACTAGTAAATGATTAACCACTTTTTCTTAAAAAGAATAAAGTGATGTTAGAATAATTAAAAATAATTATTTTCAAAACTAATAGTGGAATTTCTAAATACCAACATTTTTACAACCAGTAGGAAATTTAAAAGAAAAAGGACTTAGGAATACCAAGTGAGGTTCCGAGACGATGAGGCAGAGTTATAGATTATGAGGTTTAGAACAAGAGTTGAATGATCCAGTTGCGGTGACTAACAGCGGTGATGCATACATCAAGTCATTGTGCGTGAGCCAAATTTACATACGACTACTGAGTTGGGGTCATGAGTCTACTGAGTCGGGGTCATGAGTCTACTAAGTCGGGGCCATACGACTACTGAGTTGGGGCCATACGACTACTGAGTTGGGATCTGTGTCATTTTTATTCCATTGGTATGGGAATATTTGGCTACTGAGTTGGGGCCAGTGTCTGTTGATCTGATTGTTGAATTGATTACTGATGAAATTTTGGGCTAATTGATTGAGTGATCACATGTTGGATGTTGCTGTACCATGCTCTTTTGTGTTTAATTATGAGTTGCTAGTATATTATGATTTGTGTATCTATATACTATTGCTTTTATATGATTATTTTGGGAAGATGACCATTTCTATTCGGGAATTCTCATGGATGTCACCCGAGACGATGGTACAAGCTGGAGAGTAGTATTCACTCGAGGTCGGCAAGCGATGCAGAGGAGGACCCCATCCGACTACCTTTTTTGAAGTCATGGTTTATGAGACTTACTGTGGGACAAAAAGCATTGTAGGGCTGACCAGCTATAAGTGTCACTGGTGTATTCCTTTCGAGTTGTATTACATATCTTGTATTTTCAAAAACTTGGATCGCCTTCATGCGAATATTTATTTATAATTATTTACATGGTTATTGTGTTTTAGTTGTACATCACGTTTCGAAAATGATGTGATACTCTGATTGTTATTTTGAAAAGAAGTTTGAAAAGAAAAAAAATATAGACCCATATTTTGTGAAAACCATGCAAGCAGAGTATTATCACCAAAAGTATTTCAATTTTTAAAGGTTATATTAGATTAGTAGCGCTCTGAAAATCGAGGTGTTACAATGCTCGCGTGGACCAAGTAGAGAGACGACACTTGCCATCTTGATGATGGTAAAACACGCTTCAAAGGTAATCTCTAACCTTATCTGTGTGATTCTTGACAATGACATGATTCATGGAAAAGAGTTTTTATGCTCAAGGATTTTTCAATTTTGAAAATTAAAATTGCCTCTCATATTTGGAATTTGCAGAAATGAGACATAAAGAGTACTACAATTTTTTAAATAATGCAAAATCAGTCTTTTACAAATATTGGAGTATAATGCATCACAATCAATACTTCACATAACATAAAACATAACATAATTATTTCGCACTGAGGCGAGGTTTTCTGGAAAGAGTTATTACAAAACAATGGGTAATTACGCAAATAACAATGACAAAACCCTAAGCTAAGCTGGCCAACAACTATAACTCTTACTGAGAAACAGTTCAGGAGATCAACACACGAAGCACTCAGAGGAATCTTCCTCCACTGGCTCAATCTTCAACGCTCCTGGAAAGATGAAACTGCAGCAGCTATGGAACTCCATCTGGAAGTGACATCCATAAGGATGTCCAATCCAACAACAGTGCAAGGGTAAATTCTTTGTCCACGAGTTTATCATAGGCTATGTCGCATGCAAACAATATACATATGTAATAGAACAACATGCCTTTATATATATATATATATATATACATACTTAATAGACCGTACGCATCATCATGGTATATCAAGCATTTGCATGTGAACAGATAAATCAACCAACAGATCAACAATCAAGTCACCACAATATCAAATAATTGCATGTGAGCAGACAATTCTGTCAACAGGTCAATGATTAAGTCATCACAATATCAGTTTCATCAAACAATCATCGCATATCATAAATGTGGTTAGCCATACATGCCAATGCATTATGAACAAGTTTGTGTATACACTTGCAGCCTTAATAGGTCAGCAGTAGACGAGGAATTTTCCCAACGTCCGAACAATATAGCCACACATTAGGCAATGCAGTGATATCTCGTCTTTTGAAGTCTTTAAGACAAATCAAACGCTCCGAGTGAAATGACAAATCAAACACAGGACACTAGGTTTAGGTGTTCCACTGCGGAACGCTAATCTCAATCTTAGATTAAAAGTCTAGGCACGTAATGCATAACACTAGGCTCAATTTTTAGGTTGAGGTACTAGGCACGCCATACGGAACACTAGGTCTAATCCTTAATCAAGAAAATGTGCACGCAAGCAGGACATTAAGTCCCAGCACAGGACACATGGCTCATATGCTCAATAGGAACACTAGGTTTCCTATGTTTTATTCTTTCATAATCTCGATCTTTGAAATCTTTTTCTCAATTCTTGTATCACTCCCATATATCCGAAAATAATTTTAGCTCTAGGTCATTGAAACCCTAGTTGTGCTAAATAATATGCTAGGATAATTCCCAGAAAAGAGAGGCGGTGCGAACACTCTTAATAACCAAGTCTTTCCTAGCCAGAATTTTCCCAAACACATTATTAAACCCAACTGTTTTCAAAATTTATAATGTTTTCTTTTTTAAAAGATCCTCTTAAACAACTACTAACCCCTCTGATCCATAAAGTGTATTTGTATGCCGACTTATTTTAGAAAAATACCTTTAGTTTACATTGAAAACATTTCTCGGCTCATGGAATCGCATCAGACTTACCGTTGTAAGTCGTCAATCCAATTACAGTCGATTAACACATTGTTAATTAATCCACATCATCAACAGTATTTTTCATATTTCAAATCAATACCAAGTTCCAATTAAATCCAACATGATTCAAGGAAAACAATACAAATCATAATGCCATGCAGGGCCAAGAACATGCTACAACATTTCAGACAGCATAAGTAATACTACAAGTACTACCACACAACCAATCAATAATAAAGCAAACAACACACAAGGCGAAAAGCCCAAACTCATTATGTAAGAATTTCCCTTACCTTGGTCACTTTAACAATCTAAGCAAGGTAATTCCAAACTATCGTCAAGTCATTCCTCGCATGAACCTTAACAACACAAGTTTCAATCAATTAGAACTAAAAACTCAAGTTCTAAGCCCATAGGGCAGCCACGGGTTTAGGGTTCCCTAAACCTAGGAATTACTCAACTTAATCCCTAATAGGTTCTATCTAGCCATATGCCATGACACATATTCAAATCATGCAAGTTTTCAAACCTTTACAAAAGCTACAGACTTAGAAAAATACCTAAACAAAAATTTATCAATTGGAATAGTGTTTTACCACTTTGAATAGTATTTTTCCAACTTTGAACCACTTTTTAAAACACTAAAACATGTCACAAAATTTTAGAAACAATTTAATTACAAGTCCAAAACGATTCTTGAAACATAACCCAAATATTTTCCCAAAATCAAGTTTCTTTGAAAAGCTTTGCTAAATCAAATCATTAACCACTTTTACAACTATTTTAGGCATAGAAACAATTTAAGAACATGCCCCCAATTTCCTTTGAGAGCCACGGTTTTAAGCTTCAAATACAACTTCCATTTTTCAAACATTTTACTTCTAAATTACACAAACTTTGATACATCCAAACATCTTACTAAAACCAAACTTGTTTACCACTTTAATACAATTAAAACCAAGTTAAAACTTATTCAAAACTTGATCATAAGCCACTGTTTTGGAAGCCCCAAAATAGCCCCAAATTCTTTTCATTTTAAACCAAAAAAGTTGCTAAAAATGTTAGATTTAATTACTAACATCTTAACAAATTAATCGTCAATTTTAAGCAATAAAAATTGAATAAATAACACTATGAACAGCCCCTAGATGGCCACGGTTTCAAGACCAAGTCAAATGAATTTTAGTTTCTCAAAACCTTGCATAATCATGTATATGACTAGATCAAAGTGCAATAAGTTAAAACCTTGCAAGATATAACTTCAAAAAAACTAAATCAAGCCAAGAACAAGCCCTTGAGCAGCCCCTATGGTTCGATCAGGTCTCAACGTTAGGGTTCCTCAATTTTAAATATCAAGAACAAGCTTGATCTTGGAAGGAATTAAAGGATCAAAGGACTAATCTCACTAATCTAGCAAAATCCAACACTTTCTAAGCAAAACAACTCTAAAATCATTGAGATCTCATCCATGGCAGCCATGAGAAGAGGAAAGTGAGTTAGAACACTTACTAACAAGATTGATGATGGTTGATCAAGGATTAAGAACAAGGATTGAAGGTTGCAAGCTTAAACACCAATTTCCTTCAAGAATCAACACTAAAATCATGAGGAACAACACTAGTACCATGAAAACCCAACCATAGCAGCCATGAAGAAAAGGAAAATAAGCTTACTACAATGATGAAGATGATTGAACAAGAAGGAAGGAGAAAGGATTAGGATTTAGCTTCCAAAATCACAAGATTAAGCACCTAAATCAACTTCCTCTTTCTAGAATTTTTTTTTTCTCAAGCTTTCATCAATGGAGGAAATGAGAAGGCTGAGACGCATATGGAGAGAGAAGCCATGAAAATTAGGAGGACAATGATGGAATGAATTTGTTCATTTAGTTGGAATCTAGCTAATTTAGTTACAACTTAACCAAACTAACTACCCACCATTTACTAACTAATCAATCATCTTGCAACACTTGTATTAGAACCTTCTAATCCAATGATTCAGCTCCCCTAAGCCTTATCTCAACCGCCACTTGCCCCAAAATATCTAGATATTTCGTTTAAATCAGCGTTACCATTTCGAATCGGTCTTGTGATGTTATGCGTATATTAGGGTTTTAATACCAAAAATTCCAAAAATAAATCTAATAAACAAGTCCACACCCAAAAATTATTATTTAGCCAAAATATTCCTCACGAATGAGAAAAGCACCCACGTATCTCATTTTCTCAAAATACGAACCGAAACGTTGCAATTAGGCAGTTTCTAGGCATAGAAAATGCACTAAATATTTTTTGATACCCAAAAATTCTAGAAAAATTCCAATAAATTCTAAATATTGGAAAATGCTAAGATCTCAAATTTTAAAATTTGGATCACGTTTGGGCAGGTTTCAGTTAGAAACTCACTCAATAGCCTAGTTACGGCAGAATTCAATAGAATTCTCGCAGCGCAATAAAAACTGTAAATTAGTGAGGATCACTAATTTCAATTTCTCTTGTTATCTAGATATTATTCAAACAATAAAATTATCAAGAAAAAATAAAAGTCATATAAATATGACATAAAACAGACAATTTAACAAATAACTAAACATCGAAAATCCAAACTGACTTAAAAATATCTATTAAATCCTGAAAATTATTTTTCTTTTATTAAAATAATTTTCTTTAATCAAACAACAATTTTTCATATTTTCAAGATTAATTCATATTAAAAACAGTATATGTCTACACTGTCTTTTAATCTGAATTAATTACTAAAACAGTAAATTGTTTACAATAAATCTTTGTAGTTCTTCGTACTTTTAACAAACTATTGAGGTGATCAATCTCTATGATTTATTTTTAAGTAGTCAAAAACTGTAAAATAATTTTCATAAAAATTGAGATGTTACACGGAGCTTTAGCAATGACCTCAGTAGTCAGCTCATAGCAAATTCCTTTCACTTTACTCAATATCTTGGTTCTTTCGTATTACAGAGGCATTTGCATAAAAACATTTGACTAACCTTCTGTAAATAGGTTCCTCTATTTGTAGAAATGCAATCCACTTATGTCTGCTGAGGAACATTAGCAAGTTCCATTTATGATCTTTTAAATCCTCGAGCATATAGATTCTCTTTGCTACTATTGTCTTCCTTTCCCATTTTTTATCAATTTCCTGAACATCCTCTTCAATAGGACCTTCTACTATTTCTATTTCAGCTGCATCCTTCCCTTTTTCCTTCTTAGACAACTTTTTTTTCTTACTTGTCCTTGCAATCTTCTCTTCTTTAACCTCTCTCAGAGTCTCTGAAGAAGATGAAGCTTTTTCTTTGATTCTTAGTGGAGCAGACATTGTGGCTTCAGAGTCTTCTTCTCTTATTTCAATGATTTCTTCAACAGTGTCCTTTTCCTTCTAATAACCCACTACTCTTGACATTAATCGTGAGGACCTCCTACTAGTTGTAGAGGATGTGCAAGCTGATTTGGGAGATTTTGACTTGGAGGGCTCATTCTGAGTTGAAGGAGGAGAAGAAGATGAGGTTGTGCCTATGAAAGGAATTACTCCCTCCGGTCCTAAATATAAGAGACAAAACCCTAATTCATCAAAACCAAGAAAAACACTATTTTTTCCAATGAAAAACATCTTTTTATCTCACATATCTCTTATATTTTGAAACCCTAAAAAACACATTTTTTTCTCTTACATTTAGAACCGGAGGGAGTATAAGATTAGGGTTATCTCCAGATCCCTTTCTTACAATGGGATTTTCATTATTACCATGATGAGGATTAGAGAAGCTTAGAGTTTGGGGCAGAGTAAAAATTAGAGAAAAGCAAAGGGAGAGATGATGGTTGATGAAGACGGAGGAAGGAAGAAGACAATGTGAGAGTAAATAAATGAGACAAGACAGAGTGACGTAAAGGTGATGGAGTGAAAGAAAGAGAGAGAGAGTCGTTGGGGGGAGAGAAGGGGAAAGAGATGGAATGAAAACACGCCAGATAATGTAGCCGTTGTCAATCATTGAATTTTTTCCTTTTTTATTTTAAATGCTAATTTAATGCTTGAGAGATCACCATCCTCTTAGGAATCTACTCATAGTGAGATGGTTTGTCTACCTTAGTCTACGCAAGTCATATATACTTTACAATGTGTAGTTCATGTTTAATAAAATTGAAACTCTCCTCAAGGAGAGGCTTAATAAAGATATTGGGTAGTTGATGTTTTGTATCAACAAAAATCAATTCAATGTTATTTTTTTGAACAGGATCACGTATAAAATGATGCTTGATGTAAATATGTTTGGAACTTGAATGCTGAATGAGATTTTTAGAGAGCTTTATAGCACTAGTGTTGTCACAAAAAAATTGGAATGCAAGAGTACCTTAGTAAATAATCTTCTAGCTGGTTTTTGATCCTAAGATTTGAGAGCAACATCCACTTGTTGAGACATACTCAGCTTCAGTGGATGAGAGGGCAATAGTATTATGCTTTCTACAGGACCATGAGATTAAGGATTCTCCAAGCATTTGAGAAGATCCACTTGTGCTTTTCCTTTCAACTTTGTCCCCAACATAATTAGCATCGCAGAATCCAATTAGATCAAAGTGTGTTTTCTTTCTATACCATAGATCAAGGTTAGGAGTTCCAACAAGATATTTGAATATTCTCTTGGAAGCAATCAAGTGGGATTCCTTTGGAGATGCTTGAAATCTTGCACATAAGCCCATAAAACACACAATTATTGGCCTGCTAGAAGTGAGATATAATAGCGATTCTATCATACCTCTATACTCCTTCTCAGAGGCAGGGTTGCCTTGATCATCCTTCTCTATACTCATTGAGGGATGCGTTGGAGTAGTCATTGCCTTAGCCTCATTCATTTTATACTTCTTAAGGAGGTCATTTGTGTACTTTTCTTGAAAAATAAAGATATCTATCTTTTAACGAGGCAAGAGTTTAGGCCTCGTATTGTTTGGATGACTGTATACCTTACTTTACTTTTGCTACATTTTCGTTACTCTAACAGACTTGTATGACGCTACGTGAGCTCCACTGACGAGCCCCAACACTTATGTACATATTATATTTTGGTGTGTATGATCTCTTTATGTACAACTTTTAATTCCTTCGTATTTTTCCTACTAAGCGCGCTAACTTTTATTACGCGATTAATGTTAGTTAATTAGGGTTTCACTTTAATGGGACAACGGAGCATCTCACTCACCGCTATTACACCTCCATTCTGCGAGATCTGTGAGCACCCACAAGACTGATGCTGCCTCTACAAGCCAAAAACTCCTTGTCACTGGAACTACGAGTGGTAAGCCCCCACCACAATAGAGACCGGGTTTGTTTGGTCAGATTTGGGTTTACCCCGTCAAAAATTGACTTGTATGGAAAAAATGGAACAAAAATCTTGAGGCCTGCCATCATTAAATATAATTAATTATTTTTTGACCAAAAAATATAAATTTTATTGAAACTTCAAATGAAAGTATTTTTATTGATACACACACACATACGAATTTCCTTACCTTTAAATTACATTTCACATTTCTAAATTATGTCATATTTCTCGTTAGATTCCGAGGTTGTGCTGTTATCTTAGACATTACTTGAGTAGCATTGCTTTTCTTTTTGAATTTAAAGGTGAAATGCATAACACTACTTTGAGATCGGTGCTGGAAGAATTATTTTATGCATTTTTTTTTTTTCATGGTGAGTCAAAATTAGAATCCATACATGCAACGTTATTAAACCCGACCCGGTTAGGGTGGTCAGTGGGTTAGTGTTGAACCAGTGAGTCACTAGTTGAATCGCATGATCCGGTCTCTATAAAAAATTATAAAAAATTTTAACATATAAATATTTATAATTTAATTTTTATTTTTAAGAAATGCATCTAATTAACAAAAAAAGGCTACTTAGTGTGTAAGGGAAAGACTTAAAGTCATGCAAGATGTGATATTTTTGCTTTCTCTCTCTACTTTTGTCATTTCCAACGTGATATTTTTCTTTCTCTCAAGTCTCAGCACTCCTCATTTTTTATTTTATTATATTTCCTTTTCACCACATCAATGAAACTTCACCCAAGGCAAAACCACGTTGCAACAGTTGTATTGTTTCTTCCAAAAGTCCCCTATTGCTGGTTGTTTTAGCAATTTCAGCGACATGGGACGCCAGGATCGGAGTTCGAACCTGGGTGTTGCCGTTTGTGTGTGTGTGTTTGTTATTTACCATTTCTACTAGTTGACCCAAAAAAAATTGTTTCTTCCAAAGCAGAACCACGTCATTAAACCACCCAAAGCAAAACCACATCACAAAACCACCCAAAGCAAGCTTCTAACTCAACCTCCACACTTCATCTCATCCTTCGCATGGCCTCTTGAAGCTCATTCTCACCTCCTACTTACCATTTTTGTGAGCCTCAACATCGCATGGTGGCCAAATCGACCAGATGAGCTTGAAGCTGATGTCAATTTCAATGAACTTCTCTCCGACAATCTTCAGCTGCCAACTTCATCCTCCTCTTCTCCGACGCCTCTACTGCCTCTGGTTGCAACTTCATCACCTATTGTGCTTCTTCTCCAATCTTCTTTTCTTTTTCCAGAAAAGTGTTTGACCCGGCCGGTTTATTGTGTGTCCGAGTCACCAATTCTGTCAAAAACCGGCCGAGTTTTGCGGTCTACACCGAGTTAAAGGCAGAACTGATCGAATGTCGTGCTCAGACCGGCCTTGCTCCCGATTCCCGGTTCGTCCGGTTAGACCGGCCGGTCCGAGCCGAGTTTCATAACACTGCATACATGTATAACATTACTAACTACTAATAGGCTGACAGCCTTAGGGTGTGTTTGGTTTTGAAGTGAAGTTAGGAAGAGAGAAATAAGTAAGAGAGAGTGTGAGAATAAATAAAGAGGTGAGAAATATATTAGATTTGAGGTATTGATTGGTATAAGAAAAAAATAAGAGAAATAGAGAAGAGAGACAAGTTAATTACTTTTGAAAAGTATAATATTGCCCCTAAGTTAAAAAAACCTTCCACCAAAATTAATTTAATTTTTATTTGAATTCAGTTAGTTAATTAAATAACAATTTAATTTTTTACTTACCAAAAATCTTAATTTCATTTTTTATTAATTTAAATTATTAGATTATTTATTGAATTAAATTAATTAAGTTATTCCAATTAAACTATTTTTTATTATAATTAACTTTTTTTTTTATGATTACTCCATTGTAGCGAGACATAATTGTTGAAATTTTAATAAAAATGATCTCAAAAAAGTACCCAAACAAAATGGTTACGAGAATATAGATTGGTAGGTCTTGTTGTAGTGATAAAAAAGGAAAAAATTTAGGTAAGAATTCTTAGGTGTGATTGGTGTTATTCCTCTCATAAAATAGATAAATTTTTCTCTCTCTATTCATTCCTACTATCTCTGACCTCTTATAACTACTACTATCAGAACAGTTTTGAGGAGTGCTACCAACACACTCTTTAATAGTTTCTTCCCAACACACTTTCTCTTATTAGTTGAATTCAAGTGAGTCCCATTAAATCATGTGGGTCTCATTTAAGTTTGGTAGGAACCATATGAATTTTAACCAGTAAAAGAGAGTGTGTTGAAAAGTGAGTGTTTGAGAGTGTGTTGCTAGTATTTCTAAAACAGTGTTTATCCTATTTTGTGAGAGAAACAATACCAACCACACATAAGTAACCTTACCTGTGTTTTATTCTAAAAAAAGGGAAAGTTTTTTTTTGACCAAAAAAAGAAGTTTGATCTTAACAGGATTGCTAATATTTCGGCCATAGGCCTGTTTGTTTAAGCTTTTAGAGCACTAAAATGCCGGTGGATAAAAGTAACACAAGACAAGCTTCAGAAAAAAGGAGAAATAGCGTCTCGTAACTCGTGTTTTTTCATTTTCCGTTGAAAAAAATTGTAAACAAACATGCTGCATGTAGTCCACGATTAGTTATTGCTAATACTATTAGTTATTGTACTGTAGCTAACATAAGGGGTAATGGTGGAAAACGACAAAAACCAACTTCCCTTGGGTGCTCTCTTTGCATATCAGTGTAGAAAAGAAAAAATGCATGGGCCCACAATTTTTTTTCTGTCTTTCCTATTTTATCGCACAACCAATCCAGAGAAGTAAGTGATCTCTCGCGTACTTCTCTCGTAGTTAATTCTCTCTTTACAAATTCACCGAACCCAATCACACGCTTAAAGTTGGTATGAGCCGTGAAAGGGATGAAAGTCGTTTCGATACCGTTGTGGCCTGTGGGTGGAGTGTGGAAGCGCTCGACCTTGTTAGGAACTCAGGTCGATACAACATAAGCTATTCCTTGAAGAAAAAAGACACCGGCTATATAGTCAGTAAAACATTAAATCCACGGTTGGAGGCAGACCATATTAGGTAGAGCCTATTTATACCGTCACTCTTGTATTTTTAAAAACCATGTAGTGTATATGTGTCCATTAACTTTTCATAAATTTTAGATTTTTGAAAAGTTTAATTTCTATGTATCATCGTTGTAAAAATATTTTACACATGTATTCAATGGTGTGTTATCATTTCATACAATGAGTTTAAAAACACATGATTTTTCATACTCATTTAATAATATAACAACACATCATTGGATGCATGTGTAAAATATTTTTACACTGACGGTATTTATAAATTAAATAATTTTTTATATGAAAATTATATATTTTGATATATAGCGATCTAAATATTTTACACATGCATTCAATTATGTGTTATCATCTCATACAATGAGTTTAAAAACACATGACTTGTCATACTCATTTAAAGATATAATAACACATCATTTGATGCATGTGTAAAATATTTTTACACTGACGGTGTTTATAAATTAAATAATTTTTTATATGAAAATTATATATTTTGATATATAGTGATCTAATTTACAAGATGACTCATCTATTACCACAACTAGTTATTTTGACAAGACCAAAACTAGTTTTATAACATTGTTTCGGTTAAATTTTAAAATAATTTATTGTTTTTAAAACACTTTTAGTGCCAATTAAAGTAATAATTTTATGGCTTAATTATAATGATGGTCTTTTATCTTTATTTTAAGTTTTAATTTGGTTTCTCTTCTATTTTTTGTTCAAAAAATGTCTTATTTTGTAAATTTATACCAATGTGATCATTTTCATTTAAATTATGGTACGAAGTGGCATAACTTTGCAAAATAAGGGACCTTTTAGAAACAACAAGTTATAGAGGGATCAAATTGATAGCTAAATTAAAAAAAGGGGATCAAAAATATAATTTAGCCTAATTTTATTTACTAATGAGATGTTGGTCGAGTGGAATCAACTTGTCCCCATAACGAGGAGAACGGAACCCAAATTCAAATCTTTGTTGAGTCACCCAACATTGAAGCTATGTTTGGTAGCCAAGAAAGTGAAGGGAAAGAAAGTTTATTGATTAAAGTGTAAAATTGCTGATGTGTCACACTATGATTGACCTGTCACACTTACCCATGCATACTTTTTACATTTTTTAAAAAACTTTTATTTTCTCTCACTTTCTTTCTCCCATCCAAATATAGTGTGAAAGACTAAGAACCAAGAGGCATAAATCCTACTTAATCAACAAAACCAAACATTAGTCCGGTAACGGACCCTAATGACCCAAGGTGTGAAACTACTTTTGGGTTAATCAGAGTGGGTTAAAAAAAAATACTCTCTCCGTTTTTATTTATAAAAGATAAATTATTTTTTTAATTCATTGAATAACTAATGTATTTGGTCTATATAGACAAAATATATTAGTTATTTAATAAAGACAAAAAATATTAGTTATTCAATAAACTAAAAAAGTGATTTGTGGGGAATAATAATTTAGTTTCCGTCCCTCGAAAAGGCACCCATATTCAGCTTCTTAGACACAACTGGAATGCTGTAAAGAAGCCGACATGAAACTTCCCTGATTTAAGCATGGAACCTTTTTTTACCCTTATCAGAAATAATGGCATCTTTTTAACTTTCAAGGATTTTAACATTAACAAATCATATCATATAAGAACACAATTAAAAAAAATAAAAAAAATGTACCTTTGCATTTTTTTTATCCCACTAACTAAAAGACAAAGAATCCCCCTTTCCCAATTCCCTTTCCCTTTTATATGTGAAAAGTTTGAGAATCGAATTCAAATTTTGAACAATGTGGGTTAAGGTTCTTCTTCTGCTTGCAGCAATTTCCTTTGCCCGTTTTGACTCAGCAGCTTCTCTCAATCGTAGCAGTTTTCCACCTGATTTCCTATTTGGAACAGCTTCTTCAGCTTACCAGGTTTTTGTTCTCTCCCATGTTGTTTAGCTCTTTACATCTATTATGTAAAGTGTTGGTTGGATCTTATTTTTTTTTTCTTTTTTTTGTTTGTTAAATGAAGTATGAGGGTGCAGCTCATGAAGGTGGCAAGGGCCCTAGCATATGGGACACTTTCACTCATAGCCACCCAGGTTTGCATCTCCTCTCTTTTTCTTCTTTACTTTTATGATCTTTTTTTCCTTCTTTGCACCCTTTTTTTCTTTATTTCGTTTATTTTAAGTAGCCATTTAGCATGTTTCTTTGCTTCTATCAAAGTAATAGTGCTTGTATATAAGAGATTCATCTGCTAGAGGGTATGTTTTGTACTTTACTACTATTAAACCGCCTTATAATAACCACAATTTTGAATAGGGCTCGCATAAGTAAATAAAACAATAATGATATTGCTGTAATATGTATTGGGTTAGCATTGAAGAGGATGTACTTTAGGGTATGTTTGGATTGATGTTTTTGGAGGGTTTTGGAGGGGAGAGTTTTGGAGGGCTGAGTCTGTATTTTGATATATAGTTGAGATTTTAAAAAAATTAAAAGAATAATATGATAGATGATTATTTAACATTTCAATCACACTTCATTCGTTTTTAGAAACATTTTATAGCTTCCTTAATATAGGAAAGAAAAAAAGCCCTCCTCTCCAATACCCTCCATCCAAACATACTCTTAGTGACTTCCCATTTCATCAATTTACTTGACCAAATTCATTTTTTGGGGCTAATATGTGGAAAGAAAATATAAATATTGTCTTTGTCAAGAGTATATGCTGCTGCTAGGCAAAGCACAGAGGCTTGGAATTAGCAACTAATAGAAAAGAAAAGCAATGAACTTGCTTCATCATTTCCTAGTAATTGATATATAATATTGAGTTTCTTTGTCCTTTTACATTTTCAACAGAGTCTGTGTATGCAATTGTGTTTAAAGTTTTATTGAAACATACTCAAATTATTGAGGCATTTTCTTGGTTCTCCAGATAGAATAGTGGACCACAGTAATGCGGATGTTGCCATTGATTCATACCACCGCTACAAGGTACTTTCATACTCTTAATTTGAATTCAAAGATCTTGACGAGTTTCCTTACCGTTGAGATTTGATTCCGTCTAGATGGATGATATTGTTGACCCCTAAAAACTTTTCAGCAAGATGTGGCCATGATGAAGGACATTGGATTTAATGCCTACAGGTTTTCCATCGCTTGGTCCAGAATACTACCTCGTGAGTAACTCTAATCATCCTTTATTTATCCTCAGATTTGTTGTTCTATTAATAGCTATTTATTTTTTATGCAAGATTAGTTTTGTGTGATTATAGGGGAATTATAAACACTATTGAATTGAACATAGATTTTGGTGTGTACATAATGCAATTAGGCTCAAACTAAGTTGATTTTTAGGTGGAAACCTGAAGGGAGGAATCAACCGAGAAGGCGTCGCGTATTACAACAATCTCATAAATGAACTGATATCAAATGGTCAGCAGAAGTCAATTCTTTCTCTCTTTCTCTCTGATGATACCCCAAATCAAACTAAATTAGATGTACCTTTTTGCCTACAGGACAAAAGCCCTTTATAACCCTATTTCACTCTGATCTCCCTCAAGCTCTTGAAGACGAATACGGTGGTTTTCTGAGTCCCAAAATTGAGTAAGCAATTGTAAAACTACAATATGGGCCCTTTCTTCCCATTCTCTCCCAAGTGATGGAAAATTGACTCTGATTTTGCAAACAGGCAAGATTTTGCAGATTATGCAGAAGTATGCTTTAGAGAATTTGGCGACAGGGTTAAGCATTGGATTACATTGAATGAGCCATTGCTGTATAGCACTCAAGGTTATGGATGGGGATCATCCCCACCCTTGAGGTGCTCTAAGTGGGTGGCTAACTGCAGTGCTGGTGATTCTAGTACTGAGCCCTATGTGGTTACACATCACCTCATTCTTGCTCATGCTGCAGCAGTAAAAGTCTACCGCGAGAAGTTCCAGGTTGCTGCATAATTATTTTTTCAAATCCAATAGCATATTGAATTGACTATAATTTTGGACTCAAATCATGCAATGCAATATGTGGTTACTACAAGATTAATTGATTGTGAGTGTTTCTGTGATAGATTTCTCAGAAGGGTCAAATTGGAGTGACACTAAATTCTGCCTGGGTTGTGCCACTATCCCAATCGAAAGAGGACCGAGATGCAGCATCTCGGGGTCTTGCTTTTATGTATGACTGGTAAGTAAGTGTCTTTCCCGCTCAAAAGTACTCTTGTTTCCAGTTCTGTTAATTTTCAAAACAGTTCATGTGTAGTTTTGTTTTGGGATTTCTCTGGTACCAAATTTTTATCTTGTGTACTAGTAGCTTGATAAATTATATTTGTTGCTGCTTACACTTGGTGGACTTCAAACATTTATTGTGACGACCAAGTATAAATAGCGACCAATGACGCATTATCAAAAACTACCGTTATACAGTTAAAAAAATAAAGACAAAACTACACTCCTCTTCCCTAAGAGAAGCTTAAATTACACTCCCCACCTGTCTTATTTTCAAATCTGCACCCCCCTACCCAAGAAATAAATATAAATATGCATTACATTTTAGTCCATTTCAAAATAATCAAGCTTCTCGTGAGAATTTTGTTTTTCTGTTTGTTATTCTTTTCACTATTAACATATAGTTTTGAACCTTTACCGTCAAATATAGGATAATAAAAGATAAAATAAGTATTTTGGATAGTTTATTATTATTATTATTATTGTATTGGTATTTTGTATAGTTTAAAAACCGATAAAATGAGCATTTTTTTGGAGGAAATAATCTTATTGCATTTCATCAAATGTTCAAGAAACATAGGAAGGACATAAAACGTATGAGGGCTAGTATGAGATTAAGATGCTCTAGCAAGGCTATAAGCTAACCTATTGACTTGCCTCCTAACAAAAACTAGCTTGAACTCAAAGTGAATAAATAGAATGGCTCTATAGCGTGAATAGATAGATGGAATGAGCATTTAAATCTTCATTTTATTGTTAACTCCTAAAATCAATAATAAAGTGTTTAAAATTAGTTGTCGCTAACACTGGAAGTTGTGGAGAAAGGAAAAAATTTCACTCAAAGGCTTGTTCATAGTCGCTCACTGCAATTAAAAGGTTTCTTTATGTTGCAGTCGATTAAAGGGTATCACATATTTATATCTCGGGATGGAGTGTAGGTTTTAAAATAATAGGAGAGTAAAATGTGATCTAGACTTCTTTCAAAGGAGAAAAGTGTAATTTACCAAAAAATGAATAATGTAGCATCTCCCGGTTTTTATAATAATTTCTGGTACACTAAATAGTCACTTCTAACTTTTCATTTTTGTGTTTTTCAAGGTTCATGGAACCACTGAACTCTGGTGCATATCCTGCTGTAATGGTTAACAGAGTTGGGGGACGTTTGCCAAAGTTTTCCAGAAGGCAATACTTAACGGTTAAAGGGTCCTTTGATTTCGTAGGTTTAAACTATTACACTTCAACTTATGCAGCCAATACTCCTTGCTCGCGTGGAAAGCCAACAGTTTCTACAGACTCTTGTGTTAGATTTACTAGTAAGTCATTATAACTGAAGCTCATATACTTTCTGTTTAACTTCTATTGATTTTTCTTCCTACATTTGCTTACTCATGATCCATTTTGTTGCACTTGCATCAGATGCAAGAAATGGTGTTCTCATTGGTCCGAAGGTACTTGCATATGGAGATAAGTTTTACTTGGTTTAGATTCTTAATGCATGATAATGGAAAGTTATCACTAATACGAAGTGTTAGCTATGGGTTCACTCTACATTTGCTCCTCTAAAGTGAGCTCTTACTGTAGAGAATAAAGTAAGATATTTCGATCGTCGATGAGAAAATCAACGATTGATATTTTTACATATCCATAATTTGTTATACAAGTACATAAAATATTGACCATCGGTTTTTTTTAATCAATGGTTGAGATCCTTACTTCATCCTTTTAAGTGAGTTGCTCACTTCAATTCATTTCAGAGGAGCCGAATCCATTTCTCATTGGACCTCCTCCATAAGACTTTTTTGAAAAGGAGTTAAGAAGTGAATACTGTTGCAGGCTGCCTCAGACTGGCTCTATGTCTATCCACCAGGAATTCAAGGTCTACTACAGTACACTAAGGAGAAGTTTAACAATCCAATTATTTACATAACAGAAAATGGTAAAATTATCTATGTATGATGATCTCCTGCATTATTTTTTTTCCCCCCCTAAGGTTGAATCTTTACCAAGTTACAATATTAATTTTTTCTGTTTCCATGAATGAAATTATTCAAATATTTGCAGGAATCGACGAGGTTGATGACGGCAAAAGGTCACTCGACGACAAATTGAGGATAGACTATATTAGTCAACACCTATTGTATCTTCAAAGGGCCATAAGGTGAGTTTAAAGTGAACAATTTTTAGTTATATAGTTTGCAATTAACAACCTCTCTTTCTGTTTTAAACTCAACAATTGGAAGGCTAAAACATTCGAATTTGGTAGGAATGGAGTGAGGGTGAAGGGATACTTTGCATGGTCAATGTTGGACAATTTTGAATGGACAGCTGGCTACACTCTACGCTTTGGACTTGTGTATGTTGATTACAAGAATGGACTGAGAAGATACCGTAAAAGATCTGCTTTGTGGTTCAAAATATTTCTCCACAAATGAAATGGTCCTTAGAGAAGAGAAATGATGGAAAAGAGATTGGAATTTGGTGTTTGATTCTTAATCCTAGCCACATTTTCTTTAGGCTTCATTGCTATCTGTTGTAGAACTTTCCTTATTTATTTTGTTTCTGTACTTGTTCGCCTGTTTATTTCCTATTTACTAACCGTGCCCGCAAAGGATTTAAAGTGAGAAGTGAAAACCCATTTTCTATCTCTCTTTTTTTTTTTTTTTTTTTTTTTTTGAAGTTCAATACTCTTTTGTTGAACCATGAAGTAATGAAACTTTTACACTGGGACCTCCCTTTTTTGCCAATTGCACCCCCTCTTCCTTTCTTTTCTATTCCAAAACTACCCTCACCCGTGTCTCCCACTTTCCTTTTTTTGTCAGTTGCATCTTTTTTCCTCTTCTGATTCACAACTCTTCAGAAGCTTAGTTTTTGGGCGTATATTTATTTTTTGGGGGGGAGGTGTTGGTGACAAAAAAGGAGGTGCGCATAGCTGTGACCTTTATCCTGACAAGCAACAATAGCCCATTTGGTATAGATAACAGAACATCCTTGGACAAAAAAAGAATATGAAGATAAGAGATCATCCAACACTGTTTTGGGAGTGATTTCTAGCATCCCTATTTTTGCTAATAGCACCCTCAATTTTTATTTTATTTTTACCTTTCGACAACTAAGTTGCGCAAAGCAAATTTTGCTTGTCGACAATTCAGTTGTCAAAAGTAACAAAATTGAAAACATTTCCCAAGGGATAAGGGTATTTTGGAAATATTGGGAGATAGGGGCGCAGTTGGCAAAAGTGGGGGGGGGGTGATGGAAGTCACTCCCCATTGGTTTTTGTCCTGCCTATGTTGTAGGCTTGGAAAAGGTTGGGTAAAGGTGGGTTTTTATTTCACACAACCTACATTTGACCCAAAAAAAATCCCACTTGAAAAAAAAAGACAATTGTTTTTTAATTGGCAAATGTTAGTTGTTAGTAATTGTTAGAATTGTTAGTTTCCTGGGTTTGTTAAAACTACCTCCCTTTTTCAATTTCCTCATCACCTTCGCCATTTGAAAAAGACTAAAACATCCTCATCCCCTTAAACTCTCTTCCCCTTCCTACAACACTCCCCCACATCCCATCTCACTACCTCCATTCCCCACCACTGTCCCCACTTCCCCCTCACCCTAACCCCACTATCCCTTCCTCCCCATAGCCCCTCCCCCAACTGTATCCTCCTTTATTTATTCATAGCACTCCATTGCGACAACTTTTTTTTCCTGGTTTTACAGTACTTTTAGAATCTTGTTTTCGGCCATTTCCAGACGTGCAAATTGTTATCAGCTTTTTGGGGAACCAATTTTTTTCGTTTCTTTTTCTTCTTCCAAAATCTTGTTTCCGGACGTTTCTAGAATCTTGTTTTCGTATGTATAAATTGTTACCAGTTTCTCGTGGGAACCAATTTTTTTTTCTTCTTAGATTTCGAATGTACAAATTGTTATCAATTTGTCGGGGAACATTTTTTTTTGTGTTTTGTCTTCGTCCAGAATCTTGTTTTTGGGCGTGTACGGAATCTTGTTTCTGGATAGCCTCAAAACGCAAAAATAAAAAGTTGATCTTGTGAGTTCGTCAGGAAAATTGGGGTGTGGGGAGATGATGGTGACACAGATGGAAGATAGTGGGGGTGAGGCTAGGGGGCACCTGAGTGGTGGTGGGGGAATGGTGGGAGGGGAAGGGAGTGGTGGGGTGGGAAATGGTGGAGATGGTGGTCGGGAAGAGAAGGGGATTAGTTTGGATTATTTTTAAGCGGCAAAGGTAATTTAGACATTTTAGGTGGGAAAGAGAAGGTGGGAAAATTAAATGGAGAGATGCCTTAAACAAAGCCTAAAAAAGAGTTACACAACCCACACTTGAACCCACACTACCTTCAAGAAAAATATTAAATTCCACATCCAACTTATCCCAACACTTACATGTATTTCAAATTTATATATTAATTAATTAGTTAAAATAATGTATCATCTCATATAAGTGGGTTGTTTAAAGGAAGTATGCATTTATTTATATTTGTTCCCTTTTCATTTTGTTATTGTAGTCGAACATCAACTTATTTATGTATTCCTCTGTCATCATGGATACATTGAATAAGGTCGAAGGCCAGCAAACAAGGTCCTACACAAAGTAGTACGATACACACATTCTTTCCTCATCAAAGTTAGAAATTCAAAGCAAAATTAAACTGATAACGGTCTACAACAAAGATAAAACACTCCCATTTGATATCTATATATATGTCTTTTTCTTTTTGAATCATAAATCACTTCAAATCTACCCTATGCAACATTTTTAACCAAGATGTTATACTCATTTCCTATTTCATCTATATCAACAAAATTGTAATCATATTCAGAAATTGTACCTTCAATAATACACAATGCCAAGCCTTTGCTGAAGAAATCATTCCTCTTCACACTAAAATTACTTTATATATATATATATATATATATATATATATATATATATATATATATATATATATAGTCTGAAATATAAGCAAAAAAAAAGTCTCTAAAATATAAGGAAAAAGACTACATATTTGGTCCAATTTTTGGACCAAATACATAGCCTTTTTTCTTATATTTTAGAGACTTTTTTTATTTGTATTTCAAACTGGAGGGAGTATAAAAACAAGACATGTTATCCGTTTGAGTAAACATCAACAAAAAAGGACTCAATAAATGCACATGGAAGAGGGACAATCCTCACATGCAAGAAACATGGTCCTTCCTTACATTGCTTCCTGAATTCAAAGCATTCCTACTTTGGTTTCTTATGATGCAGCCAATCACATCTCTTCTCCTTATCCACTTTGCCAAATTATTATTATTTATCCTTCTCACTTTTTCTTTCCCTCCCCTGACAATAAGTTTCAAGACTCAAGAATGGGCCATCTTTTGTGGAACTCAGCTGTGAGAGTTGTCTGTTCTGATAAAAGCAAGAAGGACCATTCAATTTACTTGTAAAAGGTTCCCTTCTTTAAAGGGAATATATATTATTCATCAAACTAACAATTAACATAAGTTGACATGGTAGCTTTACATAGAGTGAATAGGTTTATTACTTACTAGTATAAGTGCCAAACTAATGACCCCACTTGCCACTTTGTTGTATGTATCTCCTGTTTTCCCAATAATACAGGCAACATCATAATTGATGTTCTTCCAATAATACAACCTTAATTGCTGAGGGACTTAAACTAACTTATTGCTTTGCTTGTGATCCAAGCCGGGTACAAACCATAGATGGGTTTTGAAGAAATAATTATCAACCTTTTCAAATTTTTCAAATTTTCAATTTTACAAAACATTTTTCAACTTTTTTAATTATGTGACAATTTAAATTATTTTGTTATAATTATCATATAAATATTTGAAAGAGTACTAGGAAAAAATACAAAGTTAAAAATGTCATCTCATAATCATGTCTCCCCTTCCCTCCGCTGCTTTTGAGCAAGTTACTTTCTTAATGTTATAACCATTATTGATAACATACAATCCAGTTATCAGAAATACCAGTATAATGGATTGTCCTTTACATGAATGCTCAGTCATTTCCTATGATTCAATATTCCCATCCTAATCAACATTATTTAATTTAATATCCTATCGAACCAAAAAAAAAAATCCATACAATTTGATTAATCAATGGAAATTGACACATCATTTTATATTGAATAGCTGCATAAATTAATGTGCCCAATAATTTTTATTTAAAAATAATATGTCATTTGTTAATTGAGTTAGTTTATTCAACTCTTGTATATTATGTTTACACAATACAAATATTTTGACAATACTTTTCTGATCGAGAAAATAACAAACGAACCAATTCAGATGGCCGAATTCCCAACTTCTGGTTCAAATTCTTGTTTAACACTGAAAAATAATTATGTGATACCTGAACATGACAGACATTTGAGTTGTTGAGTCAACAATGCTAGTCGAATTTGGATCAGTCAAGTAACATTAGTTGTCAGCCAGTTAGTTGAATTTAAGAAGTTGTTAAATGAGCTAAGTTTATTGGGTCAATGGGCTTCTGGACCACCGTAATGGGCTTGAAGATATTCAGAGTCAATGTATTATGCGAAGTTATTTGGAAAAAAATGAATATCCTCGGGCCTTCATTTTATAAGAAGCCATTTTGGATAAGATCAAGTGAAGGAAAGAGTCGTTGGAGACTGTTTCGCACGATGCTTAGAGGATGGAGTCGCATTGTGCGGCCGAAGAATCGGGACGTGGATAGTGGATTCTATTCCATTAGTTGATTAATCGCTAGCTGATAAGCTACACTTGTTAGCCACTTGTAATTACAGTTATTTGTTGAGAATGTGGCAGATAGGGTAGTGCCAACTTTTTCTCTATAAATAGGTAATTGTACGGTTCAAAGTGACACATGCAATTAATCAAACAACTCTTTTATCTTGTCAATTAGTCTTTATCGCATTTTTGTCTTTATTTTACCTATGTTTTACTATTATAGCTTTTCTCATCCATCACCCAATTTAATGCTCTTTGGAGTAGTTAAAGAACTCATATTTAAGAGACAGAATTCTTTGCTTAGCGTAATTGATTGATTCTTGGAAATTATTGCTGATAGCTTAGTCGATCATTCGATTGAATTGTTATCACATCAACATCACTAAGTGGAAAATGCTCCTATTTCAACTCTTTGAATTTATATATATATGAGTGGTTTCAGCTGTATTTTTTTTTTTTTTTGCCTTTTTCAAATGATTTTCATATACGATACTCGGCTGAGGGAGAAGCACTATATATGATGTTTTTACTTGGCATCTTGGCCTAAACACGACTATGCAACATGTTCATACCCGGAACATTTATGAAGTGTGGCCACATTATTTTCTTCAATTATACTCAAAGTGAAGAGTATATGACAACAGGGTCATAGACTGCATATTCATAAACAATATTATGATACCTTAGTAAAAAAGTAATTTGATCACATACCGTCGAAAACCATAGTGCCATAACCATTATAGTCCAACAATCCAAGTCGTAACTTGTTTGTGCAATATTCATTGCTTAATAATACAAAAATTGAAAAGGTTTAAGGAACTTGAGTAGTTAATACGCAAATTCAACCTTGTTCCCCAACCCTTCCTACCTAAGAAAATGTGTCATAAAGTTAGTAACTGAAACACACCATCACTTTGTTTTAGTTTGCTTGTTTGTCCTTTGTAGACACAAACTATATATAAATATTCTCACGAGTTATTGCTCTTATGATTTTGACCAATTAACTAACTCTTCTTATTTAATCTAATCTTTTCTCCTAGTATCTTTAAAGTCTACTAAAATACCAAATGAAAAACCATATCGCCTTGTGAACGCTAACAACAAAAATTCAATTCCATCTTAAAGGAGAAGATATAGCTTAAATAATTAATGATAATTGTCTCTCGTCTTTGTCAATTGATTATGAAGTTTCTGGCATGTTCCTTAGTCCTCTACAATAAATTTTCTTCTGATAAGGAAAATAATTTTTTTATATTTTAAATCTATAATAAGATTGGTATACCCACTTTCATCTAAATAGGACAATAATTTAGAGTTGTTATGGTTTAGTGTAGTTAGAAACAATGGTACACCCACCTAATAATCACATAATCAAAAACCTAATATCATTAATATAATCCCATATTCTTCAGGTCCAATTCATTAGTCCAATTGGTGTAGTTAAGATATGACAATCAGTTCTTAATTTCTATTTTTTTTCTTGCCACATTTTGTCAATTCTAGGTTTTATTTATGTTCAATATGGGTGGATATGCCCAAAGACAACCTCCATATAAGAAAAAACTAGTATCACATGACGATACCACGGGTCATTATTTGAACGTGTCAAAGAAGCTTCCAACCAAAACGTAACAAACAGGTTTTTAGGACTAAAAAAGAGAGATGATAAATAGGGGTAGAAAAACACCAACAACAAAAAAAATTTAAAATTGTGATTTAACAAAGGACGGATACAAGAATTTTGACTAGTAGGGGCAAGATTATATACTATAAATTTTTATATAAAAAATACATCAATATATAAGTGATAAAATAGTGGCATCATTATTATTAAGCAAAAAATTGAAGATCACAATTATATACCCAAAAAATTAAAGACACCTTAACATTTACGAATTATAATTGCTCTATACGTGTCTTCATATTTTGAAAATCATTGTATGATTTTTTTTCATTTTCAACAATATTAAAAATATCTCTCTCTATGTACGTGGCCAAACAATTATTCAATAATTCATCTCTCAATCATATCAAAAGAAAGTAACTCATTTTTAATTTTTTTTCTCTTTAGTGGGGTCAACACTTAATTTTAAGTGAGGGAAAAAATAATATTACTCATTAATTAATTAGTAAAAAAACAAATAAGTCAGTAGGATCAATTGCCTCCAATTATGATCATGTGGATCCGTCCCAGGATTTAACAATGGGAATTTTGTTGTGGTATGGTATGTTATAAAATCCGTTTATAAAGCTTTAGTCACACAAGTTGCAATAGTAAATTTAGTTTGATAAGAACTATCGAGAAGTAACGAACTTACTTACTTCCTCAAAAAAAAAAAAAAGGAAACGATTTACTTGTGATAAAATAAACAAGTACTTGTTACCCTTTTACTACTATAATTTAATTGTCATATATTAACATTATTAATTCGGTATTAATTAATGAGATCATGCTCGAAACATGACATTAATTGTGTGTGGTGTGATAATAGGGATTGAGTCAATGTCTTTTAGGGCTCGTTTGGTGGACAGGATAGGATAGAGACATGATATGATATAGAATTAGATAAGGAAATAATAGGATATAGACATAATATGCTCTTATCATATCATGTGTTCAGTGTGCACTGTATAATAAACTGGATATCATTATATCATGAATTTGGCATTTTTAAAATAATAAAAATGACAAAATTATCCTTATGACACAATTACATATAATTTTTAAAATTAAGTATTTAGATATTTAATATATTTAATAGTTTAAATTAATTTTTATAATTTGTAAAATTTTTAATATTAATAATAATTTTCTATTTTTAGTTTTTATTTTAAATAATTTTATATTCTTTGGATTTTAAATTATTTTTTTATAATTTAATTTTTTGTATATGTTTAATAACATAATTATTCTTGTTAAAAATTATATATAAATTTTAAAACTAATTATATTATTTATATTAATTTTTTATAACTTTTATTATTATTTTTTTCAATTGTACTTTTTGTTTATAATATTTTTATATTTTATTAGATTTTAAATTATTTTTCATAAGGGTGAATACGAAAACAAATTTCTTATCTTATTATGTTATTTCTAACCCAACTTTCCTCTCAAGATAAAAATTTAACTAGATGGACAGGATATGATAGGTGATAGGCTTATTATATGTCTTATAAGATAAAAATAATAATTCAAAGATAAATAACAAAAATTATGTGTGTCTCAGTAATTTATCATTAAATTTTATTTTTTTAAATTAAAAAAATGAAAATGAAAAAGTTAAAATTAATAAATAGATTGGTTCAAATTAATCCTTTTTATGCCTTTAACCAATTTTAAACTAAGTATTATTAATTCTTATCAATTTTAAAATTATTCGATTTTTTAAATTAAATGGATTGAATATGTGACTGATTCCAAATTTCCAATTCAATTAGTCCCACTTGGAAAAAATGGATTCCCATCCAAATACTTTAGGTGGAGATTACCAACCAAAAACGCAACCACTATGCTTCACACACATCAAAACCAAACATCCTGTGTGGATCCTACATGCTACCCCACACAATTTTTTTAATACTAAGTCCAGTCCTAATAATAAAAAAGAACTAGGCATATATTTTTTTTTTTTACTAATTACAAGAAACATAGACCCACTTATAAGTGTATTAAATACTAAGTTTCCTTTATACCACAGTATTATCATTTTCCATTTAAGTGGATGCTACGGAGTATTAATTATATAAGTCACCCCTAGTAAAAAAAAATTACTATAAGTCACCTTTAAACCATTTAATATTATGGATATTTTTGGAATAAACTTAAAAATAACTATTTAAGTGTTTTTCCTTAGTCTGGATGAAATTGGTTTTTTTTTTTTTTGATTAATGATGAAATTGGTTTTTATTTCTTGCAAATAGAGCAGGAGTAGTAAAACGCAAAGTGCACAGCTGGATTGTCGTGTTTGACTATAGCTTATGATTATTGGACAGAGAAGCAAAAACAAATATTAGTAGAAACTACAGGTGTGTCATTCTCGTCCTCATAATTGTCATTCCATTTCATTAGAGTTCGGGATATAAATACTAGTAATTCTCATCCTTGCAGTTGATGGCTTATATTTTCTTCTCCTCGCAAGTTCGAAATCAACATAAGCTTTAGTCAAAAAGAAAAAAAAGAAATCAGCTTAAGCTTGATCACATATTCCTTTTTTTTTAGTTAGTAAAAATGGTAAACAACAAATATACACACGTCTAAACGGCAACACCCGGTTTCGAACCCCGGTTCCGGCATCCCCATATCGCTGAAATTGACAAAACAACTAGCTGTGGGGGACGTTCACGTATTCCTTTAATAAAGCCTTTGTAGTTGTAAAATGTTTAATTAAAATAAACATTAGATATAATTTTATATTTAAGTACCGTAGATGTTACCAAATAAGACAATCACAAAATTCACAATATATAAAACTAGTAATTAAATTCTTTATTAGGATCACTTAAATCCTAAATGCTAATAATAATGATGTGAGTAGAGGTTTACGTATAAATTATTGATTGAAGTCATGATTACAGATAGTATTTTACTTTCTTACTAGTTTTTATTATTTGGTTGATCCTTCTATGGAGGGTGTTGGTCCATGGTACATAGCATCGCTTATTGGGCCTCTTCTCTGATCTTGTAAAGCTCAGACCCAAATGCTTTTGTTTCTGCCTTCTTCGATTTGTTACTTTGACAGTTAAGTTAGTCATGAGGGTTATGCTGTAACTGATTTCTGTTAGAGTGAGTTAGGTTAGTTAGCCATGTATATAAGGCTATAGATTGGGTTGTGTGGTCATTAACTCAATTGGAAATTCATTGTAATCGAGAGAGAAAAGAATCAGAGAATTAGAGAGTGAAGATTAGATAGAGCGAAAAGAGAAAGTTTGAGAGAACTAAGAACTTGCTCAAAGTTCTGGAGAGTTTGTAATCATCCTTGTAATCTCTTTGCTCATAGTGGATCATCACAAGTCGGATTCTGTCCCCCAGATGTAGGAGGAAACTCTGAACTGGGTTACCAATCTCGGGTGTCTTTCTATTCCTTTATCTCTTGTTAATTTCCTTTTGAGCAAGTTTTGCGATTAGGCAATTTACTATATTGATTAATTCTGTTTCTTGCATTCTGTTTACATTGCGATTTATATTTCAAGTATTGGTACTGTAGTGTGTGTTTCTTGATTTGTTTCAGGTTTCTCATATTGATTAATTGAAAACATTAATCACAACAAATTGGTATCAGTAGCAAGTTCGAATCAATCTTGGAAGGAAGACATCCATGAAGTTCGATATGGAGATGTTTACTGGCAAGAATGATTTTGGGTTATGGAGGCTCAAGATGCGGGCTCTTTTGGTACAACAAGGTCTGGCTGAAGCATTGCTTGGAGACAAGTCTCTTCCAACAACTCTATCAAAGAGAGGAAGAAAGAGATCATGGAAAAAGCCCACAGTGCCATCATCTTAAGCCTGGGTGACAAACCTTTGAAGGAAGTGTCTAAAGAGACTACTGCTGCCGCGGTTTGGCTCAAGCTTGAGAATCTCTATATGACCAAATCACTTGCCAATCGGTTCTACTTGAAGAAAAGGCTTTATACTTTCAAGATGCAACATGGGAAATCGGTTGAAGAGCACATTGATGATTTCAATAAGATTATTCTTGATCTTGAAAACACTGATGTGAAGGTAGAGGATGAAGATCAGGCTCTGTTGCTTGTTAGTTATTTATCAAGTGCCTATGAACATCTCAGTGACACTCTTGTTTATGGCAAGGATTCTTTATCACTGGAAGATGTACAATCGGCATTGATCTCTAAAGAGCTGAAAAGAAAGTCAGAAGGTAAAGAAGAAAGCAGTGGTGAAAGGTTGTTCTGTTGAGATTAAAACCCTTTTGATATGTGTTTTAATGACAACAAACTTTCTGAACTAAGTGTTAAGTTTCTGATTAGTGATCTACTGATGTTTGCACTTGAGTTTTTTAGAAAGAACAGGAATCTCAGAAGTGGACAATCTAAAAGCCACTCACATCAACAAAGTGCATTATATCTACTCAACAAGAGAAGAATCAGAGTAGCATCAGGGGATTACAACAGCAGCATCACAAGCTTCATGAAGATATTAGAAGGCTACTGCAGAACCATGAGAGGAGGATGAGAAAACTATCATCTAGAGTTTTGCTCATCACGTCACCAAAAGGTTCAAGCAAGAAGAGAAAGGTCGCAACAAGAAGAGAAGAGAAAAGCTCACAGAACCTATAGCCAAAACAACAGTGAGTAAGAAGATGAGGTTTACTGCAAGAGGAGGAGGTTCGCAGTTGAAGGATCATGATAGAAAACCATGCATCAGAAGCCACACAAGACAAAGCTTGAAGATACATGACAAAACTCACATTGAGTTTGGGTTGCATACTTTAAATATCTGCCACTGTAGTACAAGCTAACAGGGAGATGCAAACATTTCATGAAGATCCTTAGAACCAACTCTGAGTACCATCTCTATTGAATCTACTCAAGTTGAGAATGTTGCTAACTATGTTATTGAGTGAGTTCAGTGGAAAAAAAGATCAAGGAAAGCAATAAATGAGTACAGAAAGGAAGATTCAAGATCAACCATATTATATGTCTATAAAGATGGAAGAGAATCATCAATAGAGTTCACATAATAGATTGAAGAAGACTGGAGCAAGCAGAAACCAAATGAGTGTGCAAAACAGAAAGTATAAATCAACTTACTCTGGTATTTAAAGTCAGCATCCTCAAATAAGCAAGAAGACAATGGAGATTAATCATGAGAATCTGAGTGAATTATGAAGGCATTAAGGGACAGCAATATGGCTGGTTACATGTCACAAAGTATACAAGAAATTAGAAGAATGCAAGCTGTAGTGTTTAAAGAAAATGTTTGTAAACTTACTCAGGGTGAGTAAGTTCAACAAACTTACTCTCGTTTATTGCACAAACAGATTCTACAGCAGTGGGACAAATTAAATGCATCAAACACTTGCATTCATTAGCACACCATGTCATTTATTGAAGAACATTGACTAAATGCAAGAGGAAGTTGCTGCTACTACTGCAAATAAGGAGGTTTAGTAAGAGAAGGTTCTAAAAGCAGAAGTGATAGTGTGACAAGACTGATAGTTGGTGAAAAGAAAATCTGCTTTTTGCAGAACTACTCATGACACTGCACAAAAAACCTTCCCAAGGTCTTCCAACGGCTCTACAACGGCTATATTGGCAAATCAGGCCTATATATCTCAACAAGGGAAGACAACAAAGAAGAGAGAGTGGGTTTTTATTGCACCTAAACAGATTTTGTATTATCCCCATCATCCTCCCTTCTCATGAACATCCTCCTGCGAAAGGAGGTTACTGTAAATTTAAGCCTTGTTCTTCAAAGTTCATCCACTCTAGGAGTGTCCAACAGTTGAGATGCATTAAGAATCAAAGAGGAAGAGAGATAAACACAAGCCTTATTAACATCAACCATTGCTCTCCTTTATTCTCCCCTTTCACACTCTTGTTCATATATGCTTAACATCTTGTGATATCTAAGAGAGTGTGCTTAGCTTGCTTTATTGTTTATATCCACTTACCAAAGTGTAACCAAGCTGTAATAAATCCCACATCCCTTTTGTAACATTCTTTACCATGTATTTCTACCAAACTACCTAGGGTGGGTGAGTGTTGGTGAGGAAAACAATGGGTAGAAGATGTAGGAGAAAGCCTGTAAAGACTAGGCAAAAGAATATTGGGAGGCAGCCTGAAGAGGCTGTGTGAAAGAATACTCCACTTGTACTATTGAGAGAATAGTGGAAAAGTCTCACTGATGGTGAGGAGTGGATGTAGCCCATGGTTATTGGGTGAACCACTATAAAAATCCCCTGTGTGGTACTCTCTTTCCTTATCTCTTTCATACTTTACATTCTGCTCTCACTGCATATTCCTCAGGAACTTGCTCACAGCATATTCCTCAGGAACTTACTCGATGCATATTCCTCCCAATGCGATATTCTTCTCAAACTAACTTATGCTTAAATCCGAATCTTACTTTCTTGCATAACTTATATTCTGTAACTAAGAATCTGCATAATCCTCTCAAGCTTCTGTGCATATAATGTTTATCATGTATTTATGTACACTCTCATGGTTTTATCATTAATTGATTATCAAACATACTTAACATACATACATCTTTTGATAATCTGTTTCGTGTTGATCAAAGTTTGAAAAAACCATGTTTGAATAAAAGCTTAGTGTCATAAGTGTCCTAAAAACTATTTCATGCATAGTATTACTTAAAACCGTTTTGCGTAAACATAGTCTACTCCAGAGGATTATTACATGGAACATTCTCTACTCGAGATAAAGTTATCTGGAACACACTCATCTGAGAGGAACATCATCTTATGACACATCTATATGAGAGGATGCTTATTACAACTATTTTTAAGCTAACAGTCTCATCTCCAAGTGTTATCTTGAGAGCATGTTCTCTAAGTTCTCAGGTTGAAAATTTTCAAAGGGTCACAATTCAACCCCCTTCTTGTGACTCTCTGTGCCACTTCATGTTCATCAAGCACAAGTCAGAAAACAAGGGTTCAAAATAGAAAACAAGAAAAAAATAAGGATTCAGATAAATCCAAGAAGAGATGCTTTTAGTGCAAGAAAGTGGGGCATTTTAAGAAGGACTGACCCGAAAGAAAACACAAGAAAACAGTGAGGATGATGTAGGCAGTGTCTCAATTGCTTCTGATGGTTATCAAAGTGCAGATGTATTGATGACTGTAACAAACATTGCTGAAGATAATAGAATACATTTTCTTTAAATATATAATTCTTCTTTATATTTAAAGACAAAATAAATGAAATTCATATTTTCCATCTATATTAATATATATTGTTAGCTATATAACAATATATGTTTAAATATTTTTTATAATATTTTACGTTTTTTTGCTTATTATTATATAATTAAATTATTATATTAATTAAAGACATATTATTATATTCTATATGTTATTATATTTTATATAATATAATTATATATGAAATATTAATATTCTTTTTATATATTAATATTCTATAGAAATATTTTTTTCTATATGCTTTCGATATTCTTTAATATTAACTCAATAGATCACTTTTTCCTATGTTTCAAAAAATCTCATTTCATTTTTTTTTATGATGTTTTTGAAAAATGAACTTCATTAATTGATTCAAAACCTCTCTTTCTGGATAATATATGTCGATACTTTTTCTTTTAAGTTGAAAGAAAAGTAAAAGCGAGAAGGAATCACTCGATTTACTTCTTCTGGGTGGCGCAATAATATTGTAATAAATTACTTATGTAATATCTTATTAATTATAATAGATTTATTTTCTCCCGATCAAATATTCTGTGAACCGAACCTTTTTTATACTAATGGAATCTTACTCTAAATCTATTTTAGTCTCTAATAGTATCGAATCATGATTGAATTCTTTATTTTATAAACAAGTTAATTTAATTAAGGAATTTTTAATTTTTATTTGTCAATCAAATTCCCTCTCTTTTTCTTGGGTCCTTGACTCGGGGTGTTCCTTTCATATGACCCCTCAAAGGCTCCTATGATTGTTGTCCTTGCTGCTAACAGCTTCTTTAAAAGTTCCTGGATCTTCATTTTCCACCTCTTCTGCAATATGGAATGCATAACTGATCATGTCAGCATATCCATATCTTTGAGGAGCCTTTGTTTCTCTTGGGAAAGAGCATTAATCCTATTACACGGGCCATTGAACTCCCAACAATCTATAATAACTGGGTACTCAAAAAAGATGTGCCAGTTATTCTAATGACCAACATTGCCACTAACACGGAGGGAGGAACAATGAATCCCCTTCTACAGGAGGTCGTTGATGTGTCTAGGTAGGCAGTGTCTACAAACGTGCCAAACCATCATCTTATAAGCGATTTACACTTCCAGGAGTTGACTTTCCTCCAAATCATGTCTTTGATAAAATTAAAGGTAGACTTCCTTCTCCTACCAATGATCGAAGGCATGCCAAGGTACTTACTAGAACCCAACATCTTGTGGACACCAATCAAACCACATAAGAGATCTCTATCAGTATGGGAAACATTTCTACTAAAGAATATCTCCAATTTTTAAAAATTCATAGCTTGACTCGGAGCATTCTTGTAGACAAGAAGTTTATCCTTTAAGGTATTGAACTCTCTCTCGTTTTCCAAGAGAAAAAAAAGTGTGTCGTCCACAAATAGAATATGAATGACAATGGGGGCACCCCTATACACCATCACCCCATGGAGTTCTCCTCTGCTCATAACCCTTTTGATCAAAGAGGATAAGTTCTCAGCACAAATGATGAACAAAAAAAAGGGAGATGGGGTCCCCTTGACGCAAACCCCTCTCCGACACGATAGGACCAATCAAATCTGAGTTGACGAGCATAAAACAATTTATAGAGCTGATGCACATAAGGATTCAGTTAACCCATCTCGAATCAAAACTGAGCTTAGTCATCATTGCAATGTGGAAGCCCCATTCCACCCTATCGAATGCCTTATGAATATCAAGCTTTAAGGCAACTTCACCTAACTTCCCAATGGACTTGCAGAACATATGATGCACAATCTCATTTGCAATCAAGAAGTTATCGGTAATGGACTTCCTAGAAATAAAATTTGATTGTTCCTCAGTATTGCACTTATCAATGACTTTGGCAAGAAGGATTGCAAGGGACTTGGCAAGAATTTTGTAAGCGACATTGCAAAGGGATATAGGCCAAAAAATGCGAACAGATGAGGGGGTTCGATTTGAGAATCAGGATAATGTTGGTTTTGTTGATGTGAGGAGGGAGAGAGTCGTTATCTAACCAAGAACGACACATGTTTGAAATATCAGAACTACAAATGTTCCAAAATTGTCTAAAAAAGGTCGGGTTAAGCCCATTGGGCCCCAGAGCCTTAATAGGTTTCATAGTGAATAAAGACATTTTGGCTAGATCAAATTGGTAACGAGTTCATAGAGACAAGGCTTAGCCCTAAACAAATCAAAGAAATAAGACATCACTATCTCGTTTATACCATATTGGGAATCAACAACTACACCTTCTTCATTTATGAGCCTCGTAATGGTGCTCTTCTTCTTATGATCAGAGGCACAAATGTGGAAGTATCTGGTACTAAGATCACTCTTGTTGAGCCAGTGTGACTTAGCATGATGGCGCCAATAAGCTTCTTTTTGACAAGGAGAGAAGTAAGGTAATCTTTGGAAGCAAGAAACCGACGCATCAAAACCTCATCATTAACTTGATGATTGTGTAAATTAAGAATCAATGGATGCAAATACCTTGCTCTCTTTGTAAACGATATGTTGGATGGGGAAGCAAAATAAGTGGTCCATGATGGATTATTAAGTTTTGACCATTGGTCCATGCATGAGACTAATCCCTAGTTCGACCGATGGAGCGCGGGAATTAACTCTTGGTTACTAAGTCTCCTATGTTAGACAATTCTAAGATTTGAACTACGTTATCTTCACTAGTGATTGAGACCGCTTATCAACTCAATCAATCCAACCTGGTTTTTTTTTGAAGAAGCCAAAAGATCTTTATTAATAAAGATATGCAGCATGGCTCAAGATAAGCCAAAGCTACCAAAAGTTTTCAAACAAATGTCAAATTACAAGCATGACAACAACACTATGTCAGCATGGCTGTCAATGGCACACCAAAATTTGCTAAAATTGGTGGATACACATTTAACATTAGTATGCTCCTCTACCCGCTTAGCACTAGTGTCTGCAAAAAATGCAGGAAACATGTTAAAATTAGCATGCTATCACATCAGTGTGAATTTATCAGCAACACCTCTACCCTTTTAACAGCAACCTTGCTCCAGAATTTGCATACAAGCATAGCAATTTTTACATCAGAGTAACACCCTTTCAAATACAGCAGCAACCTTGCTCTTTGATGCTCTCTGGATGTTCCTGGCTCCTGCTCTTCCACCCCTGTTTCAGCTTTGCACTCATCCAATAATCCTATCACAAACACCCTTAGTTTTCACATCACCCGTGCTTCCTTATGACACAGATGCTTCAAAGTATGAAACCAGTTTCAATACACACTGCAGGGTTCATAAACCACTGTGATACTGAATAAGTGAATCCTTTGTCTCTTGCCTTCAACAAGCTCCAAGAGTATATTTTGGTCTTCTCCACCATTTCCTCTACTGCTAAAGGTTTTGAACCGAAAACCGCATTGT
This sequence comes from Calophaca sinica, assembly GCA_037113605.1. NCBI lineage: Eukaryota > Viridiplantae > Streptophyta > Magnoliopsida > Fabales > Fabaceae > Calophaca > Calophaca sinica. Next base: position 54,438,520 of record CM073734.1, on the reverse strand, counting down.
TGCGAGCTTTCCATATCCAACCTGATTTATTTTCCATGTACCACCATATCATATGATAATATTATAAATTCAAAAGACTCGCGACTCCAAACAGTAAGTGTTGAATACCAACAGAAAAAACAGTACATGTCTTCCGCGGTACCCAACATATGATTATAAAATTAGATATCAAAACTCGTTAAAGTTTTTGACATTAAAGTGTATCTTTTTTTTTTTTTTTTTTCTCACATGTCTCCTCCAACTGGAGTAATCTGTCGGCGTGATCTACTAAATGTAAAACCTCTCCCAATGATTCGAACCATAGTTCGCCACGTTATGGAGGACTAACCCCTTCCACTAAACTCAACCCCCGTTGGTAAAGTGTATCTTAAATATAACTCGATGATGGCGTGTAAACTAAGAATCAATCGATGCAAATACTTGCTTTACTCTCTTTGCAAACGGTATGTCCACAGTAGACCGCGTTACAATCAGATTATTGTTACGTGCAAAATTGTAAACAAAATACTGTTGGTGCCTTTTTGTTTTGTTCGGTTCTCTTTCCAGGTTCCAATCTTTCTCGGACCAAGGGAAAGGAATATACAATTCTTTTAAAGTATATAAATTATATTTAATTATCAATTTAATTTAAACTATATTATAATTTTAACTCAATAAGTTTTCTATACATTGTAGAAGTATTTTAAATTTCAAAATTTTATAAAGACTATTTAAAATTATTCAAAGTTATGAATAATTCATTAACAATAACCAAAATTAAAAAAATGTTAAAATGTATGAATACATTAATTCAAGGATGTATGCTTTATTTTTGTATCAATGATATATGCTTTAATCTAATTAATCTATGAAGCTGTACATAAAAGTAATTGCCTTAAAAGTAAAAATAGAAAAAACATCATAATGAAAAAATAAATTTCAAAATAGAGGTAAATGCAATATATACGGAGAAAAATAAGTTCCTAACATATATATATATATATAGCATCAAAAATATTTTTTTAATAATGAAATAACATATTTAAATAAAAAGTAAAATAAAATATCATATTTTAAAATAATAAAAATGATAATTTTTTATTAATCAACTGTATTATTTGAACATCTAGTTTTAGACACTGTATTTGACACTGTATACCTATATTTCTATCTCTCATTACTTTTTATCTTATACAACATACACAAATTTTGAAAAAAAAACAAAAATAAAAGGGCACCGAATTGGTGTCCCTATTTTTTATGTTCAAATATTATTATCTTTATTAATTGAATCAAAGTTTAAGAAATCTACAATTTTATTTTAGTATTTTTATAGATAAATTTGTTTTAAGGATTTTCTTGAAAAAGACTAGGGAAGCCCATACAATAGGTGAGCCCTCGAAACCAGTGCAGACGTGGCACCAATTGATGTGTCACCATCGTCCACGTGGCAGACATAGTCAGCTTGATATGAACAGGATCCAGCTGGAACTTGGAAGTGGGTGCTGGAGGCTGGAGCAGAGCATAAGATAAAATTGAACAGCCCAATCTCGTGAGAGTTTCAAGGTTCTGAATCAAAAGTAAAGGAAATTATGACAATATTATTAAAAGACTTAAATGTAAAATAAAAATAACTCAAATGCATGACCAATTAGGATAATGAGATTATCTTAATGGAAAGAGATACATATTATAATTATAGCATAGCACCTGCTAATCATGTTAAATTTTATTATGAGTTTTATTCATTTCAAATTTACAATTAAATTGATACCAAATATTATATTTTGTTATTAGAATGCTTAAGAGAATGCAAACAGAGTGTGTCGTGGAATATTGGCGGAAGCCATGAATGCTACCTCTCTTTATTGTTTATGTAAGACTTTTTCATTCATCCTTGGCAGCTGGCCTTTGCCATGAAACAACACACACACCATCTGTTTTTTTTATGTATAATATATAGTATAATATAATATAATTTATATGTATATATAAAGACTGCTGCCAAACCCAACACAAGATTCCATCGTGCATCATCCATCCCTTTCCTTTCCTTTTTTCACACTCCAAGAATACTATTCACCATGTGTTTCAAAACTCAAATGGTTTTCTCCTCGTACGTTTACCATTCTACCGTCACTTGATGAGCTGTGAAAAATTTGCTAATTATTATTATTATTATTATCATCGTGTGGCACACACATATATTTTTCGTTGTATATCAGCCAACAGTTTGCCTCGAAATTAATATTTTAAAAGATGCAGGACTAGATTGAAAAAAAAAAAAAAACTAAAGTAAAACTTTAAATTAAGATAAAGAACCAATAGAGTAATTTTGCTTTATTAATTATCTTATCCCTGTCGTTTTTATTAGACATAAATAATTAAAAATTTTATGAAATTACTAAAATAACTTTAATATGAGGTATTGATCTCTTATTCATTATTATTTATATTTATCTGAAATTTTTAATATTTGATTTTTAATTGATTATATTTAATATTTAATGGTTACTTTATTCATGTAAGAATTGTTATTGTGTCCGATTAGATTTTTTTTTTTTTTTTAAAACAAAGAGTTGGTATGCAATAGCAAGACTGTGTTAACGTAAAATTTCAATTATATTGACACATTAGTAAACACTAATTATTTGTAGCACACCAACTTAAAATTATTAAAAAAATAAGAAAATACGAGAAAGCACCAACTAGATTAAAAATAATTATGTAAATAATATACTATCGTTTTGTTCAATGTATAAATTACTTTCTTTACCCCAAGTACATGTTTGTCAAAATCTCGTATACCAGTACAATTCATTAGAAGTTAAGTAATACTCTAACTTCAAAAAATACAAAATTATCAGGTAAAACTGCATTTTTACTTTGAATTACATGATATAATACAGTCAGGCATAAGATGATGATCTTGCAAGAACAAAAATAAGGGTCTGTTTGATATACTATTTAAAAATAATTTTTTTGTTTTTTAAAAATAGATAAAGAATAAATTTTGTTGTTGTTAAAATTATAAAAACAGAAAACTATTTTTATAAAGTGTAATCATACATGCCTTAAGTCAACGAGAATTAATATTAGTTTTGGCTTTATAATTATGGTTTTGTTAATGAGTGCCCTAAGAACACTTGTTAAGAAATATAAAAATAGAAGTTTTGTATTGAAAATAATAACTTTTAAATTTTTAAGGAACTGAGTACACAATTTTCAACAAAATTTTTCTATTTTTGTTTTTTTAACCAGTATCTTAGGACACTCGTTAGTATTTTCATTATAATTAACTCTCATTTTTGCATGGAACAGTTATGATTACTAACAACAGTTGCCTAATTTAGGTAGAAAGTTCTACCTGAATATGTGGTATTTATTGATGATTGACGGGTAAAAAAGAAAAGGAACGGAGCTTAACGAACATACCATAATTCAATTTAACTACAAAAAATCTATCTCCACAAAGAAAAAAAAATACATATATTTCAAAAATAAAAAAATAAAGACCACTTAGAAACCGAGTAGCCAATAGTAGCAATAATGAAACACACAAAATAAAGAAAAACCGCAGCTCCATTTTGATTAACGCGTATCTGACTTTGTGTTCCCGCCGCCCCTTCTCTTTCCACCCCCCTCTCTCTCTCTCTAGTAAAAAAAACAATTACCACAAACACAACATAACAAGGCTTTGGTGGAAAGACTCTTTCTTTCTTATAAAAACCAAAAGCATCAACCCTGAAGAAGAAGAAGAAAAATCAAGATCAGTGTTTGTGGTTTTCATTCTACAAACCAATGGCAAAGTCCAAGAATAATGCAAAGAAGTTATCCTACATCTCAGTTCCTTCTCAGATCATTAACTCCATATCATCTTCCTCTCTTCAATCTCTGCTTGAATCCCCAAAGAAATCAGCAAGAAGCTCCAAGTTCTTAATCTTCACCAAATGGAGGAACATAAGACTCTTCTTTTTCACTCTCTTTCTCCTTTCTTTCTTTGCCATGCTCAAGTTTGGTTTCAATCTAAACATCCCTTTTTCTCCCTACCCATGTGCCACAACCCTTCCAATACTCTCAATCTCAAATGGGCATTTTTCAAAATCTGAACTTGAGGTTGACTCATCACAGAAAGATGAGTTTTTTAAGTCGTACTCACTTCCTTTGATTGCTAATGTGCAATTGCAAGCAAAAGGGCCAAGTGGGGTGGAAAAGAAGGGTGAGGAAAATGGTGAGGGAGTTGAAAAGAGTGAGTTTTGGAAGCAACCAGATGGGTTGGGGTATAGGCCTTGTTTGGATTTCAGTAGGGATTATAGGAGAGCAAGTGAAGGGGTTGTGAAGAATAGGAGAAAGTATCTCATGGTTGTGGTTTCTGGTGGGATGAATCAGCAGAGGAATCAGATTGTTGATGCTGTTGTCATTGCTAGGATTCTTGGTGCTTCTTTGGTTGTCCCTATTTTGCAAGTCAATGTCATCTGGGGAGATGAAAGGTAAATAAATTGCTATTCTTGTTCTTCATGGTCTCTTATGATTTTAATAATGAAGAGTTGGGTTTAGCTGCTGCAAATTTGGACTAAATCTTCATTAAGACCAACATTGGAGCCTAAGCTTAAGCATAGGTTTAGTTAGTTTCAATCTTGTTCTTCATAGCCTGTGATGAGTTTAACAAATGAAGAGTTGGGTTTAGCTGATTATGAAATAAGCTGTTGCAAATTTGGACTAAATCTTTCATAAAGACCAACATTGGAGCCTAAGCTAAAGCATAGATTTAGTTGGTTTCAATCTTGTTCTTGATACTGGTCATATTTTTTGTTGTCGTTAATGTTGATTAAATTTCTATTCTTATTTGGGAATGCTAGAAGAAGAGATTCTTCTATAATTTATATCTTTCCTTATTAGTATTGTGTTTTGTTTGCAGTGAATTTGGTGATATATTTGATTTGGAGCACTTCAAGAGTGTACTTGCCAATGATGTGAGAGTGGTTTCATCATTGCCATCAACACACCTGATGACAAGGCCAGTGGAGGGAAGCCCTCCTCTTCATGTCAGTCCCAGTTGGATCCGTTCGCGCTATCTCAGAAGAGTAAGAGTCTGTCTCTCTTGTGTTTTATTTCTTTGAGCATATACACTATGTTATTTATACTTGTAGGCTTTAGCTTCTCTAGGTTGAGTCCTAAAGTGTTACTATGTTCTTGTCTACTTTTTTGTATTAATTTCACAAATGATCATTTCATGGATTGCACAATATAACTACTTGTATCAGTTCTGCAATGTTAACTACGGAAAGCTTTAACTTGTATAGAAATAAAAAAAAAAAAGTGGGCAGTAAGAGTGTTGTTCTTGCTGAACAAGAGTTTGACATAATTCTTGTTGTCTTATGCAGCTCAATAGAGAAGGCGTTTTGCTTTTACGCGGCTTGGATTCAAGACTGTCAAAGGATCTTCCTTCTGATCTTCAGAAGCTTCGATGCAAGGTATTGCAAAGTCTCTATTCTTATGGGAAAGAGGGGAAAAGAAAAGAAAAACACAATACTCAAGCCTTGGAATTTCATTTGTGTGTGTGAAAATTGATAGCATATTCTAAATGTTCTCACCTATCTGTCAGGTTGCTTTTAGTGCATTAAGGTTTGCAAAGCCAGTTGAGGAACTTGGTAACAAGATTGCTGAGAGAATGAAAAGCAAGGGACCTTACCTTGCTCTTCATCTAAGAATGGAAAAGGATGTCTGGGTGAGGACTGGTTGTCTACCTGGTCTGAGTCCTGAGTACGACGAGATTATAAAAAATGAGAGGATCCGACGGCCAGAACTCTTGACCGCAAGAGCAAACATGACTTACCATGAAAGGAAGCTTGCTGGCCTTTGCCCCTTGACTGCCATGGATGTCACCAGGTAAATATAATTATATAAGCCTTCTACTTTTGAATAGGTTTAACTTAATGAGTATTAATTAGTGTGAGAGGCTATTCTAATGGAGTTTTTTTTTTTTTCTTTTTCATTTATAGGCTGCTTAAAGCTCTAGGAGCTCCAAGAAATGCAAGGATTTATTGGGCTGGAGGACAACCATTGGGTGGAAAAGAGGCCTTGCATCCATTAATCCATGAGTTTTCACATCTTTACAATAAGGAAGATCTTGCCTTACCTGGAGAACTAGAACCATTTGCAAAGAAAGCTTCTCTAATGGCTGCCATAGATTACATAGTCTCTGAGAAGAGTGATGTTTTCATGCCATCTCATGGAGGAAATATGGGCCATGCAATTCAGGTATAACTATAATAACTCTTATAAGTTTAATATTAGTTGAACTTCTGACTTAAGAGAGTGTTTTCCAATTAAGAAACTCATATTAATGGTTGTTGCATAATTATGTTTTAGTCATGCATATATAATTACATATACTAAATGTCGATTCTTCATGTGACAATTTCTAATATCTGAAATTAAATGTTGTTATTTCAGGGTCACAGGGCTTATGCAGGACACAAGAAATATATAACACCAAACAAAAGACAGATGCTTCCCTATTTTATGAATCCTTCCATCCCTGAAGCTGAGTTCAACGAGATTATCAAGGAGTTGCATCAGAATTCATTAGGGCAGCCAGAACTCAGGACGAGCAAGGCCGGGAGGGATGTCACCAAGTATCCCGTCCCTGAGTGCATGTGCAATAACTCACATTATCATTCCTAATTGAAAATTTAATACCAAAGCTTTTGGTATGAAAAAGATTACACGGAAATGGATACTCAAATGTGGAAGTGAGTGCCAGTTTTGGCAACCTGCACCATTTGATCCATTGGAAACTACTTGTGGTGACTTTCAGGGCCACCATAAGCACCATTTTTGAAGAGCTATAATGTCAAACATGCCTCTTCTCACAGGTGTACTCACATTATTCATTAAATATGCTTAATGTGTACGTGAAGTATGTAGGTTTCCATTATACATACACAACAGATCATTCTTTGATTCTTTATATGGAGTTTGTATACATACGTGTTACTTTTGTTATGTGGAATTTTTTGCAGTACATTACAAAGCCTTTGTACATATATCTGAATGAATAATCAGTTTTGCTTTTTATCTAGTCACTTAATCTTTAAGATCATCTTATGCTACCGCTTAATTCAGCAGTAGGAGTAACACAAGTTGCATATGAGAAACTGAACATGTGATTGGAATAAGTTTATTTATTTATTTATTTTTTTAGACTTAGATTGGAATAAGTTTCTTTTTTTTTTTTTGTTTTTTTTTTGTTTTGTAAATCAGAAAGAAGTTACCTCTAAGACCACTCCAATTGTTACTATACTATGTTTCAGTTGTGTTTTGCCAAAGCATAAAAGGCTTGACATTGTTATAGTTGAGGTGTAATATTCACTTTAGGGCATACTTGATAGGAGTAACTACTAACACTTTTGTTTTTGCTAGTCTGCACAGGAAGTTAACTTGCGGATGTATATTTTTTGTATTTCGGAAGTTTGTTATGAACAATTTTAGGCCGTCTGTTCCGAAAAAAGGGGGAGGGTGTTTGGGGGTGATTTAACAAAAACATGGTGTCAATAGTTACTCCCTACTAGCTATTTCTAATAACACAGATCCATGTATCTATGTAATTGTATCTCTTTGAGGCATAAAATAATCCCTTCTTGAATGATTTTGATTAGAATCGAGACAAAAGGCGTTGTATGCTATTTGGAGCTGAAGCTTTAGTCTTTTTTCCCTTAAGGAAAGATTGGGATGCTATTCGAAATCATCTTCCTAAGATATACTCTCTCCGTTTTCGTTTATAAGCAAAAGTCACTTTTTACATTCATTGAAAAATATATGTATCTGGTCCGAGAGTATATAGGATGTGAGATTGGCTTCAACATCAAAAGCTATTCTGATAGTCATATATAATAAATACATGAATTTTTGTTAAAAGGAATGATAATGCAGTCAGAGAATCCATTTTCACATAAGGAAGGGAAAAAATGAAAAATAGCTAGTTACGATCGGCTCCCTCTCTCTCTCTCTTTCTCTCTCTCTACTTACAATTTTGTTTCTATTTTTTAGACAAAGCAAATCAAGGGCTGAGTGAGAGAGAAATCAATCCAATAGTCGTGGCATAGCTGATTACAGTGACTGCAGTCAATCCAGAACTGGATTTTTCTTATGATAAATACAGAAACTGCAAGGTTGAATATTTTTCAGCCAATGGAGCAAGACTTAACATACATGTTATGGATTTGGGAAGTGTCATATTCAGCCAAAATTTTTATTTCATTTTTACCCTTACAATGAATAGATTATTTATATTTATATTTATATTTATAATTGCCAACCTGATAAATATCTCATACATTTTTATTTATGTCTTACAATTAGTAAATATTTATTTAAATAAATATCTCATAAATATGTATTTGACTTTCAATAAATAAATTATAAATAAAACTAACTTAATACTATTGTTTCCATTCAAAGCATTATAACCTGCTGATACTTGTTTTACAACCTGATACTATCTTTTTATTCAAACCTGATACTTCTTGCGTGTTATAAGTTTCAAAGCATTACAAAAAAGCATTACTCCATCCATCTCATAATAAGTGTCGTGTTAGAAGAAAAAATAAGTCTCAAAATAAGTGTCGTTTTATCTTTTCAATATAATATTAATTATTTTTTTCCATTTGTATCCCTAAATTAATACTGTGTGTATCACTTCCAAGTACTTATATTTTACTATATATTTATGACAACGACTAATAGCTGATGCTTAATAAGGTTATTTTTGTAAAATTGTTACAATTTTCAATCTATTTACTAGTTTTTCTTAGATTGTGTAAAAAAAAAAAGTTAAGATGACACTTATTATGAGATGGAGGGAGTACTTTTCATTATCGTAGAATTATCATGTTACGAGCATCTTTAAAGTTAATGTGATATTTCGTAAAAAAAATAAAGTTAAAGTGATATCAATACCATGGATAAATGGTCTACCAAAAAAATATCATGGATAAAAGACATTCTATACTTTTTTATTCAAACCATTTTCAACGTTGTATTATAAGCAACCTATTCACTTTATTTCCTAATGTAACATTTATTGTCCCACTAGTCTCATACCATTGCACGAAAGCAATTAATAATGGACCGCACATTAAGACACCAACATAGTCTTTATACAATGATTGATAAAAAATTGGCACAACAAGAGGAAAGGAAGTGGGTATTGGGAGGGAGTACTACATTTATTGAGTCTCACCCAAAATATGAAGAGTAATGGTTTTGTTAATATACTATCCCACGTGAGAATCCGAGTCAATATCATCATCAATTAACCCCAAGGACTACAAGACAACAAATTTATTGGCTCAAATAACTAAGAGAACAAAGGTTTTGGTTTTTATGTATTACTAATATAGAACCCGTGGCTTATGTTGGCTTCTTCTATCAAAAATTTGGATGAAAAATATATGTAGCACAAAATATCCAAATTTTTAATTAACTATATACTATTGTTCGTTATGTAATCGGTTATATAAAAAATAGGGCTAAATATGTTTTTTTTTGACAGGGGGTTAAATATGTTTTTAGTACCTATTGAATTACGAATTTTTTCATGTTTAGTTGTTATAAAAATTTTGTCCTTTTTTAATTCCCATCTTTTACAAAAATGCGTGCTAATGTTGACTAGATTAAATAGACATTTACTAACCAAGTTGTTTCAACTCGCAAAGCCTACAGCAACCAAAAAAAAAGACCACGTAAGCAACCAATAAACAAACAAAAAAAGATTGTGGAAGTGACCCATTTCATAGAGCAACTAAAAGTTTCAAACTTTCCTCCGAAACTGCTCGGTGTCTAAAAACTTTAAACTGAGCTACAAAAAGGAAAAATTATTTTAAAAAATAAATAAATGAAATTTATTATTATTACCACATAGTAGTGACTTTCTTTTGTAGATGTTCAAGTCAAAAAAAGAAATAGGAAAATGAATTAATTTTAAGTTTGGTGAAGGACAGGATCAAGAAAAAAGTCGCCATGGACATTGTCGTGAACGTGTTTGTAGCGTCTGGGCTCTCAATCAGAAGCGACGTCGTAACATGGAGGCAACGAAACGTTGTCAATGTAATGGGACTCCATGACGTCTTTCTTTCTCTGCTATCAGAACAATGGAGAATTCACTCTTATCAGGTCTTTTTTAATGTGGAAATTTATAGTGTTTTATTAGGACAAGTTAGGCAGGCAAAACAACGTAGATATTTAGATAAGACAATGTTGAATCACACAATAAGCATACTAACTTAATCAATGGATAGAGTATTTTAAATGCGAGAAAATGATATAGGACCCCATTTTTTGGCGAACGTTTTGCTCGTGTTTTTTTTGTTCGAGTGGCAACAAGGCATAAATGCTAGGTAAAATCCTCTTTTTTTTTTTTTGTGAAAAAAAAAAGTTAGGCAAATGTTAAGCAACAAGGTATAAATGTTAGGCAACAAGTTAGTCCCTCCGGAATACCCAAGTTTGATAGACTCAAATATAATCAAATTTTAACTATCCTACCCATATTTAATTTTATTGTTCCAAAAATACCGTTAAGTTAATTCAACTTTTGTTTTCCACAAAAGTTGTGAGGACCATTATAATTAAGGGTAGTTTAGTAAATATATTTCTTGTTTTATATGAAATTAAAAAAATTAAATGCACTTAATTACCGTCCTTAATAAGTGTGAAATTAGTTATTTTTTCTTATTATTGAGTTTGGGTGGATTAATTATTAAGATTTGACCTTTTCAAATTTTTGTGAATGTCATGGGTGCAGGGGGTACCCCATGACAAGGTAATCCCTTCGGAATACCCAAGTTTGGTAGACTCAAATATAATCAAATTTTAACTAATCTACCCATATCTAATTTTATTGTTCAAAAAATACCGTTAAGTTAATTCAATTTTTGTTTTTCACAAAAGTTGTGAGGACCATTATGATTAAAGGTAGTTTAATAAATGTATTTCTTATTTTATATGAAATCAAGAAAATTAAATGTACTTAATTATCATTCTAAATGTGAAATTAGTTATTTTTTCTTATTATTGAGTCTAAGTGGATTAATTATTAAGATTTGGCCTTTTCAAATTTTTGTGAATGTTGTAGGAGCAAGGGGTACCCCACAACATTCATTGTTTCCACGTTAAAATAGACATTAGTAACATTGCTAGTAGTAGCTAGAGTCTCGTAAACAAAGTGTACGTAGCAACACTATAATTTTTGAAACCCTTCATGTGGTATTTCTTGAACAAGACAAAAACACAAGAAAGGGGGTTTGAATTGGTTTTCAAAAATATTTTCCAAATTCTTATGTTTTTGAATTTTTTTTTTCAAAACAACTCTTTTAAATAAAGATAACAATAAGAAGCAGTAAAGAGAAGAGAAAGAGCAGGACACGGTGATTTATATTAGTTCACTACCACCTGGTAGCTACATCTAGTCGCTTCACCACACTGAAGGATTTCTCCACTATAATCGACAGATTACACTTAAGAGTATACTATTGCCAAACTGGCTATACTCTTAACTTCTTAGAACGAGTTAGTACAGTCAAACCTCTAAGGAAATACAGTCAGTACTGGGCTAAATACAATTGTTCAAAAATACTTTGAAACAATATAAACAACTCTTAGCAAGAGAGGATTTGCAATAAAAGCTTTAAGCACAAAGATGACTTTCTGAACGAAAGAATAAAACGATTTGAGTGCAGTTCACTTGATCTCAGAGACTTGGAAAATTTCTTGGTTGCTCACTGCTCATTTTTGTTTCCAATAGTTTCGTTAACCCTCTCCAGTGATTTGAGTACGGTATATATAGCTAGGGTTTCAAATAGTGCCGTTGTGACCTAGGCATGTCATTCGCCAATGGACAAAACTTGAGATCCGCTTTTTGTGGCTTTTAGTGAGTCACGTCATTTTCAACTTACAATCCGTACACTGACACAGCAGACAAATACAGTTTCTTTCCTTTTGTGATCCTTCTTGAATTTGTGATCCTTTCAGAGTAAGCCATATCTGATGATTATATCTGTTGACATTCCATTTGGCCTTTGATTTCTCGTACATTAAAAGATCATCAATGAGGTTTCTTTAATGCTTGAAATAGCCTTTAATGCTTCACTCAGTCTGGTTTCCAACCAGAGGCATCTTCTACCAGATGATGCTTGTTACTGAGATACTCTGCTTACCAGTATAAGCTTGAACCAGAGGCAAGTTCTTCGTAGCGTAGTTTCACTTAGGCTTTCATCTACCAGAGCCTTGTAGTACCAGACACAGGATTTCAACATTGTAGTCCCACCAGAGCTTGGTCTCACCAGAGCATGGTCTACCAGAGGGTTGACTACTAGAGCTTCTTACCAGAGCGTTGACTACCAAAGCATGGTCTACCAGAGCATTGACTACCAGAGGTAAGCTATCAGACGCTGACGTCATCAGCTCTTACCAGATGATCAATGCCAGGCTCAAAGGAATGGACCATAGGATGAAATGTGCACAGAGCCAAGACTTTCTAGACAGTTCCATCTGATGAATAGTGACTTACTCACTAATTTCTGTACACCAAACACATCAGAGGATAAATTGTTCTTTTTATTATTTGTTATCATCAAAACATTTAAGGGTCATTGTTTCTGAATCCACTTGATTCCAACAATCTCTCCCTTATTGATGATGACAAACACTTGGATTGATGAACAATTTTTCATTAGAAAAATATTTATTTAAGAGATTTTCAGAGGCTCCCCCTGAATTAAGCACATATAAATATTTTCTAAGTGCAGTAACACATCAGATGCATGCTTATAAATATAATGTATCAGAGTGTACAATGCAATGCATGGTGTTCATTTCTTTTTAACACTTGATTGGTACATTGAGTTGATCAATTACTCTCCATTTATTTCTCTATTTTCTTCTCTCCCTTTTGTTATCAGACAAAAAGGTTAAAGAGATAAAGAACATCATTGTCAAAACAGAGTATAAGAATACAGAAAGATAAAGATTAAAACTCAGTAAGTACCAAAATATGACTTTTTCATTTAACTCAAAGTTGTATCAAATTACAAGAGTTGAATTTTAAACAACTAAGACATAACCACAGAAAAAGGCTAAACCAAAAGGTGAAAATAAACCCTAAGACAGGCCAAGGCTTGTTCAACTTTTCCAAAATCATCTTCAGCATATTAGTAACTTCATCGTGTTTCTTGGTTGAGGAAACCATGAATTGCTTAAACTCTATGTTGTCGTCAATTAGCCTGTCCAGGACATCCCTTGGAACTTCAATACGATCAGACTGGCTTGATTGAGCAGAGACAGATGCTTGTGCAACCAAAGTAGATGAAGACGTAGGAGGAGGAGTTTCTGGTTCAGGTGCAGGGGCAGGTTCAGGCTGCCAAGTAGCTGGAAGTGGAGTATGAGGCTTTTTCCAAGTAGGAACAACCAAGAGTCTTCTTGTGAGCTGAAGTTGGTGCTGCTTGTTGTAACGACCCGTTTCCGGACCGCTACCGAGCTCAATATACCGAGCTCGAGTTACCGAGCTCAACACACCGAGCTCAACATAAACCTATATGAGATGTGTTTTAAAAACAAAACTCTTGTGCCTTTTAAAAATACGATATATATTCTTTTATAAAAGCAACTCGTGCACATCGAGTAATTCTGACTTTTGAAACATGGTGCAACTAAGACACAAGACTTAAATTCTAATAAAACATACATGCATAACATACATATATATATCACTCGAAATAATAATGTATACAAAATACAGAGTAGCAAATGTGTAAAGAAAATACACCTAAGGTACGACGACTTCAAAAGAGTAATCATACCCTGGGGGTACTTCCGGCAGACTCCCACGCAGGGGGCTGCTCCAAAAGTAAGACCACCAGTCTACCCTGAAACAACAAAACAACACTGCCCAAACTGGTCACGACCTCGAACACAAAAGAAAAACGAAATACAGTCCTCAGAAAAACAAATATCCAACAAACAACAATCACGACAGATAGAGGTCGTCACTCGGGTCCTCGTCGAGCTCCTCCTCGGCATCATCTACTGTCGAGTTCCCTGCGCCCTCGACATCGCCTGGGTAACCGTCATGGATTGAAGGCACCACGAAAGCGGTCAACTTCTCAACAATTCAAGATAAGCTCGACATAAAGAAATAAGCAACAAAGAAAGTATAACATTCACCGACGTGACTCGACCATCTCACTCTAAACTCGACACAACTCGCAAATCCATTTTCTCTCGACTCGACAATTTTTCGGAATGCACCGCGCCGTCTGGTATGTCGGAAAAGTCCAGCAAGCCTTGGGATCCTCGCTCTCCCTAGGACGAACTCAGGTCCCATAGCGTGGCGGCGTCTAGTCAATCTCCGTAAACAAAAAGGGGACCTAGCACCCTCGATTATCCGGGTCACGGCTCAAAACGTCATACGACTCACCTAGCTCGCTTCACTCGATGAACAATTCGCCGCATACGATATTCAAAGAGTTAAACACAACATATTCAACCGCATGTCAAATACAAAGAGCAAGCTCGACATGAAGAAACGCAATTCAACATGCAATACACAATTCACGACATATATTCAATCACATATTAAATACATGCAAAAACTCAATCATATCACAACATTCCAATCTCGACACAAATCAGGAAAATCCATACACAATAACATAACCACGTAGAATATGAAATGCCTTTACGCTAGCATACTATGAAAGTATTAATGTGAAGCGCCCTTACTTAAGGACTTATAAAATAAAGCCTTAGAGATTTCTAGGAGTTGCCCTTACCGAACTCCAAGTTAATGCTGCTCGACAACGACCTCGACACGTACAGATCTCGATCTGGATTCCGCTGCTTCCACGTCCTTGGATTCGCTTCCCGTACACCTCGATTGAAATCACTCGATCTGGGAATCGGACTTCCTAAAACAAACACAACTCGGATCGATCTATGGGTTCCAATACATCTAACTCTCTTCCCAAACTCAACCACAACCGAAAAATATAAAACTCAAGAACTGAAATATATTTTTCCTCTAACACAAAGTTAGGGATTTCGATCAAAATTTCATGAAAAAGTTATCGATGCTTCAGCAGATAGATCGACAACAACAATAACCGAAGCAACGAATGAGAAACAAAAATCAAACGAACCAAAAATGGAGGTTTCTGGGCACTGCCGATTGCAGAAATCAGAGAAAGAAATTTGTTTTACAAGCCCAATTAATCGGTTAGAAAGATAGGTAATATTATGAAGAAGAAAACCCATCAATTTGACATGATTTGGAAGCATAAAACTGGCTAAAAATGGAAGAAGAATTAGCGCTAAACAGTAGCACGAAGAAGATAAAAATCTGTTCTTCATACCTCAATGGTGATCGAGCAGACGAGATATGTCGAGAAGATGATGATGAACAATATTGATGAAGAAAGCTTGTGCATAATCTCGATGGAACTCACGGTTTCGTCGATGGAGATTTTTTTGAAGAAAACAACGAAACACAGAGCAGAAGGAAGGGAGAAGAAAGAAGAAAAGAGAAATGAGTGTTTGAGGGGAAAACCGATCGTGAATACAGCTGGAAGGGCATAATCGTAACTCCAGCTATAAGATGCCAATCCCATCAATCATCTACCCGTTAAATCGTTCCTCTCATAATTACTCTCTACTCTGTCGGTCAACGGTCTAAACACGCGACGAGAACGGTCAAGCCGACAATATAATTATTACAAACAATATAATAATAGCGCTGAATAACGTTCGAAAGAATACGAGGTATCATCTCGACACGATGTCGACTAGGGTGCTCGTGCAAACGTACAAGGTTCTAACACGAGTTCGTGAACGCGGTCTCCTCAGCTCGACTTGCGTCCTCATCAGCTCGGTACGCGACTTCATCAACTCGACACGCGACCTCCTCAGCTCAGTACGTGGTCTCATCAGCTCGACAAATGATCTCGACAAACGATCTAGTCACGGGATCTCGACACAAGGTCTTGGTCGAGGTCTCGATACGTCGTCCTAATACGATGTCGATCTCGTCCTCAGGTGTTACAATCTCTCCCTCTAAAAAAATTTCGTCCTCGAAATTGCAAATAAGATTCTTACCTCAGAAAAGTTCAGGGTACTGAGTCTCATCTTCTCCTTCAGCTCCCAAGTCGTATCTCCCGTCCTCTGATCCCACACAACTTTGACAAGTTGGATCTCTTTGTTCCGCAACTGTTTGGCTTTCCGATCTACGATCCTTGCTGGTAATGCTTCAAAAGATAGGTCGTCCTTCAGTTGAATCACATCCGGTTCGATGACATGAGAAGGGTCGGAAACATACTTCCGTAATTGTGAGACGTGAAAGACGTCGTGGATGTTCGACAAGAATGGGGTAAGGCGTCGATATGCCATCGGACCAATACGACGAAGAATCCGTAAGGTCCAATGAATTTAGGGTAAGTTTCTTGGATTTGATCGCTCGACCAACTCCAAAGAGTGGGTGACTCTAAGAAATACATGTTCTCCTTCCTCGAACTCGAGTGGTCGACGTCGTTGGTGCATAACTCTTCCGTCGGCTTTGAGATGTTCGTGATCCGATCTACGATCAAACGGATCTTCTCGGTAGTCTGGCCGATCATATCTGGTCCTGACGGTTCGCTTCGCCGATCCTGGTACCAACAAAGAGGCGTCGACATTTCCGTCCATACTGGCTTCAAAAGGTGCCATCCCAATACTCGCATGGAAATCGTTATTGTAGGTGAACTCCACCAATGGTAAGGCGTCGTCCCAACTTCCTCGGTGATCTAACGCACAAGCTCGCAACAAATCTTGGCGATTGGATCGTTCTCGGTCGACCGTCGATCGTGGGATGATATGCCGAGCTAAGCTCGAGCCTGCTCCCATCGTTCCTTGCAATTCCCTCCAAAAATGAGACGTGAACCGGATCTCTGGTCCGACACGATCGAAGAGGTATTCCATGAAGTCGTACTATCTCGCGATGTAGATCTCGGTCGCCTTTTCCACGTTGTATGTCGACCTCCGGCAAGAAATGGCAGATTTGGTCAATCGGTCGACGATCACCCAAATCGAATCATTCTTCTTCTCGTCTTCGCAAACCTACAACGAAGTCCATGGAAATCTTGTCCCATTTCCATACCGCACGTCAGCGATTATCAGCATTCCGCAGTCGTTGGTGCTCCACCTTCGCTTCGACACGTTAAACATGAAGCTACGTGACGGCCACTTGCTTCTTCATTCAGGACCACCAAAAATGCTTCTTCAAGTCTTGATACATCTTCGTAACTCAGGGATGAATACTAAAGTTGCTCTTATGCGCTTCGCCGAATCAACTTCCTCACCGGATGCGTTAGGCACGCACACTCGGCCATTGCACCTCAAGATGTCGTCCGCTCCGACCAAATTGCGCCTTCCTTGCGCTTATCAACTGAATCTTCTCTTGCATAAGCTCGTCATGAACTTGCTGGTCTCGGATCTTGTCCAACAATATTAGAGATGGTAAGCATACCAAATCTCGGCTTCCCGGTGAAACTTCGACACTCAACTTCAAGTCTCGGAACTTCTCGAGCATCTCCAACTCCTTGATCATTATCGCCGAGGTTAAAATGCTCTTCCTACTAACGCATGCGCTACTACGTTAGCCTTACCGGGATGGTATTCCAACGTAAAGTCGTAGTCCTTGAGAAATTTCGTCCATCTACGCCGACGCATGTTGAGTTCTTTACGGTCTAACAGTACTTCAAGCTCTTGTGATCGGCCGAAAGCAAAGAAGAGTGCTCAGTAAAGGTAGTGCCTCCATATCTTCGGCCAAGAAACTATCTGGCCGCTAGCTCCAAGTCGTGAGTAGGGTAGTTCCTCTCATGGATCTTAAGTCGTCTTGAAGCATACGCGACCACCTTCCGATGTTGCATCAAAGACGCATCCCAATCCTGGTGTGACGCATCACAATACACCTCGAAAGGCTCTTACGGTTGAGGCAAAATCAGACAGCGCTGTCGTCAAAAGCTCCTTGATCTTTGAAATCGCCGCACTCCTCGGTCCCACGCAAAGGTTGATCCTTCCTCGTCGATCGTGTAAAGAGGCGTGACAATCTTCGAGAAACCTTCAATGAATCTTCGGTAATATCCTCGCTAAGCCGACAAAACTCCCCGATCTCAGAATCGCCTTCATTGTTCCCACGCTAGCACGACTTCAATCTTAGTTGGATCCACGACTATCCCTTCTCTGGAAATTACGTGACCAAGAAAATTCACCTCTTCAAGCCAAAATTCACACTTGACAGGTTGGCATAGAGTTGCTTATCTCGTAATATCCGTAGTACTCGACATAGGTGTTCTGCGTGCTCTTCTCGGTTCCTCGAGTAAATCAATATGTCGTCGATGAACACTACAACGAATCGATCCAAAAGCGAATGGAAAATCCTGCTCATGTAGTCCATAAACACACCGGGCGATTCGTCACTCCAAACGGCATCACCAAGTACTCGTAGTGACCGTATCTAGTCCTGAAGCTGTTTTGGCGACATCTTCCTCCTTCACGCGAATCGATGGTAGCCCGACTTCAAGTCTATCTTGAAAAGATCGCCGCCCACGAAGTTGATCCATCAAGTCGCCAATACGTGGTAACGGATAACGGTTCTTCCACGGTAACCTTGTTGAGTTCGCGGTAGTCCACGCACGTCTTGATCGTCCATCCTTCTTCTTAACCAACAACACCGGAGCTCCCCACGGTGACACGCTCGGTCGTATGAATTGCCGACTCCAAGTGTTCGATCCGGGACTTCGCTTCTTTCATCTCGGCAGAGACATCACGTATGGCGCTTTGGAAATCGGTCCCGTTTCCTGGAATCAGTCGAAGGAGAACTTCGACCTCTGACCGGTGGTAACCCTGGCACGTCTTGAAAACGTCCTCAAAGTCACACACCACCGAACATTCTTCACGCCGATCTGTTGGAAAACTTCCGAACTAGCTAGATACATGTATTCCCTAGTTCCTTCTTTCAAAGAAACTCCAATACGTTCGGCGAGAAAGATAATTGGAGACTCCAAGGTCTGGAAAATTACGCTTTACGGGCACAAATTAAAAGGACATGGTGGTGTGACAACCAATCCATCCCGAGAATAACATCTAAGCCCTTAAGAGGCAAACAAACCAAATTGACCACAAACTTTCTACTTTGGATAATCACTACACAATTAAGACATGCAGTGTTTGTGACTAAGGTTTTAGCTTGTGGGTTGTAACTACTAATTTAAGCGGTAGCGATCATGATCCAAGTTCAAATGGTTCACACAATCGGAAGAAATAAAGGAATGGGTTGCACCAATCAAAAAGAACGGATAAGGATTTACCCTCGATCTCACATTCACCTTGGATAAGATCTTGACTCGTTACGCTTCCTCGCCACTCATGCAGAAAACTCGCCTTTAGCCACTTGACGCTTCCTTTGGCCTTTGCTGCAAGCATCGTCGGTTCGACTTTAGGTGTAGGACAATCCTTAGCAAAATGCCCTGGCTTCTTGCGGTTGAAACACACCTCCTCCTTCGAGTACTGATTACTCGCGTAATGTCCCGCTTTCCACATCGGTAGCAAGTCACCTCGACACCGGGTCCGACCTCCACTCCTCGGTACTTGGGTCATCTGACGACATTGTCCCTGTTGTTGTTCCCCGAGGTCGGTCGTAAGGCCTCTTCTGCGGTGGTTTCCGCTACGTGCAAATCTACGCCCCGCACTCACGGGGTCTCAGTCGCCCACAGCGATCTTCTTCTTGTGGCTTCTCACTCCTTCTACCTCGACACATCGATCAATCGACTCTTGGAGATTTCGGATCCTCAGCGACACTCATCGACTTACGAATGTCGAATCTCAATCCGTTGGAATCTCTCACTCAACCATCTCTGGTCAACTCGTTCACGAAATGGACTGAAATACCTCGCCAACGACTCGAACTTGGCGCATACTCGGACATCGCCGAGTTGCCTTCTTCTGCGATTGAAGAAATTCCTGCTCCTTCTCGGCTCGTGCGATTATCAGGAAGTACTTGTCCAAAAACCTTTCACGAAAAAGCTCCCAGGTCATCTCGCGATGTTACGCTATAAACGTTGCTTCACTCCTCTCCACCAATACTCTGCGTCTCCTAGCGGTAAGTAGGTGGCATAGTCGACCTTCACGTTGTCCCGCAACGTGAAGTGCCTCAAAGATCTTCTCGATCTCTTGCATCCAAAGATCGACTTTATCCGATTTGGCTCACCGTAGAACTTCGGTGGATCATGCTTCCTGAAGTCCGCCAATCCTCTCGCTTCAAAGATTTCGCTCGTTCTTTGTTGCTGCAAGTTCCTGAGTTAACGCCGTCTGCTGAGCCATCGCGTTAGCTGTTGAGTTGCAGCGGTGATTGTTGAGCCATGGCTGCCGCCATCTCGGTCATAAGCTTGAATAGCTCGTTCCATGTCGGCGTTCTCGGTTGCGGATGTCGTATTCCTACGAGGTGGCATTAGATTCCACAAAGTTCAAAACCCCGCTGAATCTCACAACAAGGATGTGTTAAAACACACCGCTTCAATCAAGAAACAGTTCAAACAATTTCTCAAGCAATAAGTGCTTCACTTAATCAAACAAAGAATCAACATAATACAACTAGGTACCCAACACATAACCCGACATAGTGACCACCCAAATTCCTATGCACAAATTTCTACGTAACCGAATCAAGCTCGATACCAACAATGTAACGACCTGCTTCGGACCGCTACCGAGCTCGATATACCGAGCTCGAGTTACCGAGCTCAACACACCGAGCTCAACATAAACCTATATGAGATGTGTTTTAAAAACAAAACTCTTGTGCCTTTTAAAAATACGATATATATTTTTATAAAACCAACTCGTGCACATCGAGTAATTCTGACTTTTGAAACATGGTGCAACTAAGACACAAGACTTAAATTCTAATAAAACATACATGCATAACATACATATATATATCACTCGAAATAATAATGTATACAAAATACAGAGTAGCAAATGTGTAAAGAAAATACACCTAAGGTACGACGACTTCAAAAGAGTAATCATACCCTGGGGGTACTTCCGGCAGACTCCCACGCAGGGGGCTGCTCCAAAAGTAAGACCACCAGTCTACCCTGAAACAACAAAACAACACTGCCCAAACTGGTCACGACCTCGAACACAAAAGAAAAACGAAGTACAGTCCTCAGAAAAACAAATATCCAACAAACAACAATCATGACAGATAGAGGTCGTCACTCGGGTCCTCGTCGAGCTCCTCCTCGGCATCATCTCTTTGTCGAGTTCCTCGCGCTTCGACATCGCCTGGGTAACCGTCATGGATTGAAGGCACCACGGAAAGTGGTCAACTTCTCAACAATTCAAGATAAGCTCGACATAAAGAAATAAGCAAACAAAGAAAGTATAACATTCACCGACGTGACTCGACCATCTCACTCTAAACTCGACACAACTCGCAAATCCATTTTCTCTCGACTCGACAATTTTTCCGAATGCACACGCTGCATGCAGTATGTCGGAAAGTCCACCAAGCCTTGGGATCCTCGCTCTCCCTAGGATGATCAACTCAGGTCCCATAGCGTGGCGGCGTCTAGTCAATCTCCCGTAAACAAAAAGGGACCTAGCACCCTCGATTATCCGGTCACGGCTCAAAAACGTCATACGACTCACCTAGCTCGCCACTCGATGAACAATTAAGCATCACGATATTCAAAGAGTTAAACACAACATATTCAACCGCATGTCAAATACAAAGAGCAAGCTCGACATGAAGAAACGCAATTCAACATGCAATACACAATTCACGACATATATTCAATCACATATTAAATACATGCAAAAACTCAATCATATCACAACATTCCAATCTCGACACAAATCAGGAAAATCCATACACAATAACATAACCACGTAGAATATGAAATGCCTTTACGCTAGCATACTATGAAAGTATTAATGTGAAGCGCCCTTACTTAAGGACTTATAAAATAAAGCCTTAGAGATATCTAGGAGTTGCCCTTACCGAACTCCAAGTTAATGCTGCTCGACAACGACCTCGACACGTACAGATCTCGATCTGGATTCCGCTGCTTCCACGTCCTTGGATTCGCTTTCCCGTACACCTCGATTCGGAAATCACTCGATCTCGGGAATCAGACTTCCTAAAACAAACACAACTCAGATCGATCTATGGGTTCCAATACATCTAACTCTCTCTTCCCCAAACTCAACCACAACCCAGAAAAATATAAAACTCAAGAACTGAAATATATTTTTCCTCTAACACAAAGTTAGGGATTTCGATCAAAATTTCATGAAAAAGTTATCTGATGCTTCAACAGATAGATCGACAACAACAATAACCAGAAGCAACGAATGAGAAACAAAAAATCGAAACGAACCAAAAATGGAGGTTTCTGGGCACTGCCGATTGCAGAAATCAGAGAAAGAAATTTGTTTTACAAGCCCAATTAATCGGTTAGAAAGATAGGTAATATTATGAAGAAGAAAACCCATCAATTTGACATGATTTGGAAGCATAAAACTGGCTAAAAATGGAAGAAGAATTAGCGCTAAACAGTAGCACGAAGAAGATAAAAATCTGTTCTTCATACCTCAATGGTGATCGAGCAGACGAGATATGTCGAGAAGATGATGATGAACAATATTGATGAAGAAAGCTTGTGCAGAATCTCGATGGAACTCACGGTTTCGTCGATGGAGATTTTTTTTTAAAGAAAACAACGAAACACAGAGCAGAAGGAAGGAAGAAGAAAGAAGAAAAGAGAAATGAGTGTTTGAGGGGAAAACCGATCGTGAATACGGTGGAAGGGCATAATCGTAACTCGGCTATAAGATGCCACTCCCATCAATCATCTCCCCGTTAAATCGTTCCTCTCATAATTACTCTCTACTCTGTCGGTCAACGGTCTAAACACGCGACGAGAATGGTCAAGCCGACAATATAATTATTACAAACAATATAATAATAGCGCTGAATAACGTTCGAAAGAATACGAGGTATCATCTAGACATGATGTCGACTAGGGTGCTCGTGCAAACGTACAAGGTTCTAACACGAGTTCGTGAACGCGGTCTCCTCAGCTCGATTTGCGTCCTCATCAGCTCGGTACGCGACTTCATCAACTCGACACGCGACCTCCTCAGCTCAGCAGCTAGTGCACGTGGTCTCATCAGCTCGACAAATGATCTCGACAAACGATCTAGTCACGGGATCTCGACACAAGGTCTTGGTCGAGGTCTCGATACGTCGTCCTAATACGCTTGTGCAACCAAAGTAGATGAAGACGTAGGAGGAGGAGTTTCTGGTTCAGGTGCAGGGGCAGGTTCAGGCTGCCAAGTAGCTGGAAGTGGAGTATGAGGCTTTTTCCAAGTAGGAACAACCAAGAGTCTTCTTGTGAGCTGAAGTTGGTGCTGCTTGTGACTTTCAAACCAATCAGTTACCTTGTACCATTCAGCAATGTAATCCTCCATAGCCAGCAAAGTGCGAATGGATAGGGCACGATCCCTTTCAATCTGTTGCTCTATTTCAAGCTGTTCATGCTGTGGGTTCATAAATCTCTCAAAGGTAGGAATGATATGATGTTTTGGCAGAGGGAGAGATCAATTTGGACCATGGTATAGAGGGATGATTGGAGTTTGGTTTACAACAATTGGTTGGATCTGGCTAAGGTTAGCAGAGGGAATTTGGGTTTGGGTCTGGTATAGGGTAGCAGAGGGTGGTTGGGTTTGAATTTTAGAGGGTAAGGTAATGATGGGGCTTGAAGGAACAGGTGGGTAGAGTGTGAATCTGGAGAAGAAGGTTCAGATTCAAGGTTTTGAACAACCTCAGAGGCAATCTTAGAAGTAATGACAATGTCATCTTCTAGGATTGGATCTGTTGTGTGTTCAGGTTCAGTGTGGTGCGGTGATGGTGGTGGTGATGAAATTGGTTGTGTGGAGGGAGGTGAAATAGGTTTAAAAGAAGCTAAGAGTTGAACATCTAGTATTGTATCAGAGCTAGGGTTAAGTGCTTAAGTTTCCTGGGTGATAGGTTCTGGTTCTAGATGAGTTGGGAGGTTAAGGTCAGGTTGTGTTTCTGGTAGAGGTGGAGGAGTAGGTTTGGATTGTGGCGGAGGGATAGGATCTATTTGTTGTGGGGGTAAACAAAAGTAGGTTCTCTAAGAGAAGGAATAGAAGTATTTTTTATAATTCTGTGTCTTAAAGGCACAACATCTTCTGATTTGTCAGATGATGAGTCAGAGGATAGTGTGGGTAGAGGGACAGTGGATGATTGAAGGTTTTTAGCAGGGGCAGTATAAACAGACTCATAAAGCTTAACAACATTGTCAAGTACCTTTGTCTTCTTTGTAGGTACTTCATAAGTCTTGGCAAGCCTCCTCTTCTTAGCACCAGAGGTAGTAGCACCAGAGGCAACAGCTGCACTAGAGGTAGCATGTTAAGGTGCCTTAGAAGAGGCTTCCTCTTGAAGCCTTTTTGCCCTAAGTTCCTCATTAAACTTGGCAGCTTCTTCCATAGCCTTATTCACAGATGCTGCTATGTCTTTTTTTTTCTTCCTGTTATTCAGTCAGCAGGGAAGGCATGCAAGCAGATCGAACTGGAGGAACCAGTGGAGGTGCTTGTGAAGAAATAGAGATTCAGCAGAGCTTCTGGTAATCCTTTTGGTAGGTAGAGATGGGCCTTCAACAACTATCTTGATTCTTTTTCCTTTCTTCCTCTCCTCAGCCTTAGTTGCTTGCTCTTCTTCCTTAGCAGCTTGAGCAATCAACTCAGATGATATGAGCTTCATCTTCTTCAAGTTGTTGCTATAAAAAATTGTAGCATAACACTTGCGAAGCATGAGTCCAGCTTCTTTAGTGTTTTGAGCTTGAAGGTGTCTGATTACACCATGTCTTTCCAGAATAGCTGAAATAACCCTTCCATAGTATATATTCCTATTCTGCCCTTTCCTAGAGAAGATGATGGCTCTTCTCAGGAAGTTGAAGACGATGCTTGGTAGATTAAGAGGTGCGTAGGTCATAATGCCACATCAAAAATTTGTGATCTGAGCTTACGGTGTCCACAGAGCCTGCTTTAGGCATTATGTTGCTCTTGATGATCTTGAAGAGCACCCGGAAGTAGTTTTTCATGTCCACGGCCTTCGTAGCGCCAGGCTTCTCATAGATGTGATCAGAAATCACAGAAGGTCCACCATAAGCTAGTTCCCAGTTCTCAGTTATCTCAATTCCTTCATTAGGGCAATTGATAGCTTGGCCTATCAAACTCTTAGTCACCACGATCTCCCTTCCTTGAATGTGGCTAATGATAGCTTCATTTGTAATCCTTGCAAACCTCCATAATTCTTTGACTAGTTTTGGGTAGATGTCTTTCGATTCAACGTAGAAGAACTCTATCTAACCCATATCTATGAAGTGAGTTCTAAAGTCATAATCATTAATAACTAGCTCATTGAGATCAACTATTGCTTCGTACAAGATAGTGAGATCCTTGGGGTCAATATCAGCTGTAGGTACAGGGGCGTTTTGCGGAGCAACCACTTGTTGTTGTTGTTGTTGTTCAGCCATGGTAGAGAGTTGTAGAGAGATTTCAGAGAGAAGAAGAGAATATGATTGCGAAAGGGGGCTAGGGTTCAAAGTGAAGGACT
Source organism: Calophaca sinica (assembly GCA_037113605.1). NCBI lineage: Eukaryota > Viridiplantae > Streptophyta > Magnoliopsida > Fabales > Fabaceae > Calophaca > Calophaca sinica. The sequence continues at coordinate 54,412,809 of CM073734.1, read as the reverse complement.
TCTCAGAGAGTAAGAGTGGGTGAGTGAATGTGAGTGGGTTTGAAAACGTGTAGAAGAATGTAAACCGCCTTCAGCAGTTTTCAAAATAAAATTAAAGAAAATATTAAAATTGTCGTTTGAAAAAGAAACGTGTCAAACACACTATTAAAGAGGCGCAGTAAAACTGTCATCGGGCAGTAAAAATCATTATGACTCAGTGAAGAGCGATTCTTAGCCACTAACGTATCAACCAGTGCACCAGATGCATGCAAATATGAACAATGTACCAGATGCATGAGCAATAATAGAGGATATAATAAATACATAACCAGAGGAAGCATGGTACTAGAGGCATATGTGATCACCAGATGCAACACATAGTATCAGAGGCACATATGATTGCCAGACGCACATATGATATCAGAGGCAAGCATGTTATCAGATGCAGGATGTGATATCAGAGGCAAATATGCTATCAGACACAAGCTTATCAGAGGCATATATACCAGAGACAAATATATTCAATTTAAACAATCATTCGTTGATAAGATGAAAATTCAAGTTTCTCTAATAAAGTTGAATCTTTCTTCAGCAAGGGGTTTTATAAAGATATCTGCCCATTGATGGTCAGTATCTATAAACTTAATTTCAAGAATCCCTTTTTGAACATAGTCTCTAATAAAATGATGTTTAATTTCAATATGTTTAGCTCTAGAATGTAAAATAGGATTCTTAGTCAAACATATTGCAGAGGTATTATCACAGAAGATATGAATGTTACTCTCTTTAATCTGATAATCCTAAAGCTGATACTTCATCCATAGAAGTTGCGAGCTACAACTTGCTGCAAAAATATACTCAACTTCTTCTGTTGAAAGTGCTATTGTGCTCTGTCTTTTGCTGGACCATGAGATAAGGTTGGCTCCAAGGAATTGACAGCAACCACTAGTACTTTTTCTTTCAATTCTATCTCCAGCAAAGTCAGCATTATAGAAACCTACTAACTTGTAATCATCTGATTTCTTATATAGCAAACCAAGGTTAGTAATTTCCTTAAGATACCTAAAGATTCTCTTAACAGTAGTTAAGTGAGATTCTCTAGGATCATATTGGAATTTGCCACATAAGCACACACTAAACATTATATCAAGTCTTAAGGCAGTAAGATAAAGGAGTGAACCTATCATACCTCTGTATACCTTTTGGTCTACCTTTTTACTTGATTCATCTTTGCTTAGAGCACATGTAGGATGCATTGGTATGCTCATTGGTTTGGTTTCCTCTAGCTTGAACTTCTTCAAGAGTTATTTCACATATTTTGTCTGATGGATATAAATTCCATCTTGACATTGTTTGATTTGAATACCAAGGAAGAACTTCAATTCTCTCATCATACTCATCTCAAACTCATTTTGCATAAGCTTAGAGAATTCCTTGCAAAGAGATTCATCAGTAGAACTAAAGATAATATCATCTACATATATTTGAACTAATATGAAATGCTTTTTAGATGATTTCCTAAAGATTGTTGTATCCACCTGCCTCTTTCAAAACCATTTGACATTAAAAAGGAACTAAGTCTATTATACCAAGCTCTTGGAGCTTGTTTAAGACCATATAGAGTCTTTTTAAGTTTGAAGACATGCTCTGGAAAAATAACATCTTTAAAACTGGGTGGTTGTTTGAGAAATACTTCCTCACTTATGAAACCATTTAAAAATGCACTCTTTTCATCCATCTGATATAAAGTAATGCCATGATGTGCAACAAATGATAATAAAATTCTAATTGCTTCTAATCTAGCTACAGGTGGAAAAGTTTCAGTATAGTCAATACCTTCCTCTTGCGAATACCCTTGAGCAACTAACCTTGCTTTGTTTCTTACCACTTTACAATCTTCATCAAGTTTGTTTCTGAAAACCCACTTGGTCCCAATGGCTTGCTTATCCTCTGGTGGAGGTACTAGCTTTCACACATCATTCCTCTGGAATTGATTCAATTCTTCTTGCATGGCAAGTATCCATCCATCGTCTATTAGGGTTTCATTAATTGTCTTTGGTTCTATCTCTGACAACAGTGCAAGATCAGAGTGTTCTTTGAGAGATAATCTGGTTCTGACTTTGTCACTTGATTCACTAATGATCTGGTCCTTTGGGTGATGAGTCTTGAACTTCTAATCTCTTCTTAACCCTACCTGAGTCTGTCACCACCGGATGCATTAGCATCTGTTCAATTATTTATCTGCATATCTACGAAAATCTCATCTAGCTCTTACATTTCAGTGTCAGGCTTCTTGTCATCAAACCTTACATGCATTGATTCGTCAACAATTAAAGTTTCTTTGTTGTATATGCTGTAGGATTTAGAGAGTTCAGAATATCCCAAAAAGATACATTTTTGTGCTTTAGAATCAAATTTATCAAGATTGTACTTTGTATAGAGAACAAAGCAGTCACACCCAAATTGATGAAAATATGAAATGTTAGGTTTTCTCCCTTTCCACAATTCATATGGAATCTTATTCAAAATAGGTCTAATATAGATTCTATTTTGAATATAGCATGCAGTGTTTACTGCTTCTGCCCAAAAGTGCTTTGCAATGTTTGTTTCATGAATCATGGTTCTGGCCATCTCTTGAAGAGATCTATTTTTCTTTTCTACAACACCATTTTGTTGTGGTGTTCTAGGAGAAGAAAAATTGTGAGAAACGCCATGTTCTTCACAAAAGTTTTGAAATTGTTCATTTTCAAATTCACCACCATGATCACTTCTAATGGTTGTAATGCAAAAGCCTTTTTCATTTTGCACTTGTTTGCAGAAGACAGAAAACATCTTAAAAGACTCATTCTTGTGTGCAAGGAATTTTACCCATGTCCATCTGGTATAGTCATCAACCATAACAAGACTATATTTCTTACCAGCCAAAGAGGCAGTTCTAACTGGACCAAATAAATCCAAATGTAAAAGTTCAAGTGGTCTTGAAGTGGAAACAACATTTTTAGATTGAAATGAAGATTTTGTTTGTTTCCCTTTTTGACATGCTTCACAAAGAGCATCAGACTGATACTTGAGATTTGGTAAGCCTTTAACAAGTTCTTTCTTGTTAAGCTTCAAGATTAACTTCAAGTTGGCATGACCCAATCTCTTGTGTCAAGTCCATTATTCTTTATCAAGTGACAAAAAGCACTTGACATTTTGATTGGCCAACTCAGAGAGCTTGATTTTATAAGGCAAAAATGCTCTGTAGGTCCTTTAACATATTTTCGGTTTTCAAATCAGTCCTTTATCTTTTTTTCCTGAATAGGTCCTTTATGTTTTAAAATGCTTGCACCGCTGAGCTTTTTTAAACGGCCCGTTAAATTCTGTGAAAAATAGGTTCTTCAAGTTTTTCGTATGTTTCAAAAAGGTCCTTCAAGTTTTTAGTATGTTTCAAAAAGTTCCTTCAATGAATGGACACGTAGGCCTGTTTTTCACAGAATTTAACGAGCCGTTTAAAAAAAGTCAACGGTGCAAGCCTTTTAAAACATAAAGGACCTATTCGGGAAAAAAAAGGACTGATTCAAAAACCAAAAATAAGTTAAAGGACCTACAGAGCAATTTTTTCATTTTATAAATATTATTCTTCCTCTTTACTGTAAAGAAAATAGAGCCATCTTTCTTGTTTTGACTATACAGGCATTGTAACCAAAGCCAACATCATAACCACTATCACATAATTGACTTATGCTAAGTAAGTTATGCTTAAGGCCATCAACAAGTAAAACATTATCAATAGAAGGTAAATTTCTCACTAACCCTTCCAATGCCAATGATTTTACCTTTATGATTTCTACCGAAACTAACTGTTCCATGAGTTGTGAGCACCCACTGTCCAAGTATCAGGACTGGTGTTTCAACTCTATTGCTAAGCAAATCTGCAACATAGATAATCTTATCCTTAGATACCCAAATTTTTTTGGGTCCTCTCTTGTTAGTTCTAGAAGGAAACTTGTCATTCTTGTTTTTCAAAGCATAACAATTATTTCGTATGTGACCTTTCTTATTACAGTAGGTATATAGCATATAGTCATTATGATTGTTGGTATCATCAGAATTTAGATTGGTGTTTTGAAAAGTGGGTTCCTTTGGTTTATAACCAAGACCTTTTTTGCCATTTTGGCCAGTACCCCAGATCATAGATGGCTGTTTGCTGCGTGTCACACACTCAGCAAGAAATCTTTGAAATCCCTCTTCATATTTTGAAAAGCTGCATTCAAGCTTTTCTTCAGTCTTAGAGTTGGCATTCACCAGACGGTGATTTTCAGCTTTAAGTTTCTCATTCTCTTCATTGAGCATGAAAAATTCTTTTGAAAGTTTTAGAAATTTTCTTTTCAACGCTTTATACTCAATGGAGAGCATGGAAGACTTATCTAAGAGTTCATCAAAAGCTTTTTGAACATCAGAGGATAAGTTAGAATTTACCTCTTCTTCCTTTTCTTCACTGTCTGATCCAATTGTAGCCATCAGAACCATGTTAGCATGTTCTTCATCATCATCGGACGATGATGAGTCAGAGTCATCCCATGTTGCCATGAGACTCTTCTTTTTGCCTTTGAAACCACTTCTCTTTGGTTTCTCTTTTTCAAGTAGTGGATATTCTGACTTGAAGTGTCTCGACTTCTTGCACTCGTAGCACACTACTTGGCTCTTGTCTTTGTAATCTTTCTTTTCCCTTGTATCCTTCTTTTGGAATTGCTTCATGAACCTTCCTTTCTCCTTTCACATACGTTGATTCTTTCTTGAGATAAAAGAAAGTTCATCGTCTGTTCCATCACTGCTCTCACCAGACGATACTTTGTTTGTTCTTGTTCAGCTTGCAGAGCCTTGGAGGTGGAAGCTTTGTAAGTAGATTTCAAAGCTATAGACTTTGATTTCTTTGGAGGTTCTTCTTCATTCAGCTCAAGTTCATAAGCTCTCAAAGAACTGAGAAGAACTTCAAGACACAAGGCATTTAGGTCATTGGCTTCTTGTATAGCCGTGACCTTAGGTCTCCATTGCTTGGGCAGACTCCTCAAAATCTTTTTCACATGATCAGCAGTAGTGTAGTTTTTATCAAGAATTTTTAGACCATGAACCAATGTTTGAAATCTCCCAAACATTGTTTCAATATCTTCTCCCTCTTCCATCTTGAAGAGTTCGTACTATCTAACAAGAATGTTAGCCTTTGTTTTTCTCACTTGGGTAGTACCCTTATAGGACAAAGCCAATGAGTACTAAATATCTTTAGCAGTGGCATTCTTGCCACACTTCTCATATTCTTTTTCAGAAATAACACAGATAAGGAAGTATCTTGCTTTCTGATTTAGTTGATATGCTTTCTTTTGTTCAGTATCCCACGTATCCCTAGGAATTGGGATTTTCTTAGCATCAACTGGTTTGGTATATGATTTTTCAACAATATCCTAAAGTTCAAGTTGTTGTGACTCAAAAAAGGTTTTAACTTTATCTCTCCAATAGTTATAGTTTGTTCCAGTGAAAAAAGGAGGACGGTTAACATGACCACTAGCTTCGTTGTTTGCCATAGATAAAGTATAAGATCTTTTCCTCTCACACGGTTAAGTGCTCTACCAAGAGGTTGAGCTCTGGTACAAATTGAACGTGACAAAAACACAAGAAATGGAGGTTTGAATTGGGTTTTAGAAAGCTTTTCCAAATTTTTATGTTTTTTAAAACCTTTTCAAAACAACTCTTTTAAATAAAGGTAACAACAAAAAGCAGTAAAGAGAAGAGACAGAGTAGGACACAGTGATTCATTCTAGTTCACTACCACCTAGTAGTTACGTCTAGTCCCTTCATCACACTGAAGGATTTCTTCACTATAATCGAATGATTACACTTAAGAGTATACTACAACCAAATTGACTATACTCTTAACTTCTTAGAACGACTTAGTACAGTCAAGCCTCTAAGGAAATATAGCCACTATTGGGCTAAATACAAATGTTCAAAAATACTTTGAAACACTATAAACAACTCTCAGCAAGAGAAGATTTACAATAAAAGCTTTAAGCGCAAAGATGACTTACTGAACGAAAGAATAAAACGATTTGAGTGTTGTTTACTTGGTCTCAGAGACTTGGAAAATTTCTTGATTGCTCACTGCTTAGCTTTGTTTCCAATAGTTTCGTTAACCTTCTTCAGTGATTTGAGTAAGGTATATATAGCTAGGGTTTCAAATAGTGTCGTTGTAACTTAGGAAGGTCCTTCACCAATGGATATAACTTGAGATCCGCTTTTTGTGACTTTTAGTGAGTCATGTCATTTTCAACTTACAATCCATACACTGACCCAACAGACAAATACAGTTTCTGTCGTTTTGTGATCCTTTTTGAATTTGTGATCCTTTCAGAGTAAGACATATCTGATGGTTATATCCATCGACATTCCATTTGGCCTTTGATTCCTCGTACATTAAAAGATCATTAATGAGGTTTCTTTAATGCTTGAAATAGCCTTTAATGCTTCACTCAGTCTAGTTTCCAACCAGAGGTATCTTCTACCAGATGATGTTTGTTACTGAGATACTCTGCTTACCAGAGTAAGCTTGGACCAGAGGTAAGTTCTTCGTAGTGTAGTTTCGCTTAGGCTTTCATCTACCAGAGCCTTGTAGTACAAGATGCAAGATTTCAACAGTGTAGTCCTACTAGAGCTTGGTCTATGACATCCAGCCCGGCACGGCCCAGATTGGGGTCTAATGGCCTTTAGCCAGTGGATGCACTCATAGGACTTTATTCCCCCCTTAGGGAATATTTTTGCCACACGCAAGGTTCGAACCCACACCCAAAGGGTTTAAAGGTAATGGGGAGCAGTTGAGTTGATGATAGCAAGGTGCTCCCCATTACCTTTAAACCCTTTGGGTGTGGGTTCGAACCTTGCGTGTGGCAAAAATATTCCCTAAGAGGGGAATAAAGTCCTATGAGTGCATCCATTGCCTAAAGGCCATTGGACCCTAATGTTGGTCGTGCTGGGTCGGATGTCGCAATACATTGAGTTGGTGATAGCAAGGTGCTTCCCATTATCTTTAAACCTTTTGGGTGTGGGTTCGAACATTGCGTGAGGCAAAATAATCCTTAAGGGGGGAATAAAGTCCTATGAGTGCATCCATTGCCTGAAAGGCTGTTGGACCACAATGTGGGCCGTGCTGGGTTGGACATCACAATAAAAGGCGACTTTTATTGGGTCATCCGGCCCGACACGACCCACATTGGGGTCCAACAGCCTTTAGGCAATGGATGCACTCATAAGACATTATTCCCCCCTTAATGAATATTTTTGCCTCACGCAAGGTTCAAACCCACTCCCAAAGGGTTTAAAGGTAATGGGAAGCACCTTGCTATCACCTGGGCAATGGATGCACTCATAGGACATTATTCCCCCCTTAATGAATATTTTTGCCTCAGGCAAGGTTCAAACCCACTCCCAAAGGGTTTAAAGGTAATGGGAAGCACCTTGCTATGTGATAGCAAGGTGCTTCCCATTACCTTTAAATCCTTTGGGAGTGGGTTTGAACCTTGCGTGAGGCAAAAATATTCATTAAGGGGGGAATAATGTCCTATGAGTGCATCCATTGCCTAAAGGCTGTTGGACCCCAATGTGGGCCATGCCGAGCCGGATGTCACAATTAGCCAATGATTAATAAGGTTCTTTTTGTAAAATTTGCATATATTTTCATCTATTTACTAGCTTTTCTTAGTATGTGTAATAAAAAGTTAAGATGACACTTATTATGGGTTGGAGGGAGTACTTTTCATTATTGTAGAATTATCAGGTTACAAGCTTCCTTAAAGTTTACTTGATATTTCGTAAAAAAAAAAAGTTAACGTCATATCAATATCATGGATAAATGGTAAACTAAAAAAATAGCATGGATAAAGGACATTCTATACTTTTTTTTTATTCAAACCATTTTCAAAGCTGTATTATAAGCAACCTATTAACTTTATTTCCTAATATAACATTTAGTGTCCGACCAGTCCCATCCCATTGCATGAGTGCAATAAATAATGGGCTGCACATTAAGTCACCAATATAGTTTTTGTACAGTGATTGTTAATGAATTGGCACTGAAAGAGGAAAGGAAGTGGGGGTGGGGAGGGAGTACTTCATTTATTGAGTCTTACCCAAAATATGAAGAGTAATGATTTTGTGAATATATTATCCCATGTGAGAATCCGAGTCAATATCATGATCAATTAACCCCAAGGACTACAAGACAACAAAATTATTGTCTCAAAATTGGAAAATTGGGGATCGACTCTGTTCATCCCCCCAAAGGAAAATGACACAAAAACTCTACGGGATTTTTGGATATTTTAAAACTAGTGGATAGGAGCGAAAATTGGAATGGAGTCAAGCAGAGCGAAATGGAACAAAGTTCTCATTCCAATATTTGGGTACTTTACGATAGAGCAGAGCAACATACCATTCCATCGTTTGAGAAATTAATGGGACAGAATGGGTTATAACATTTTTATTCCATTATTACGCTTAGAATGAATAAATTATTTATATTTATATTTATAACTGTCAATCTGATAAATATCTCATACATGTTTATTTATGTCTTACAATAAGTAAATATTTATTTAAATAGATATCTCATAAATATGTATTTGACTTACAATAAACAAATAATCAATAAAACTAACTTGATACTATTGTTTCCATTCAAAGCATTATAACCTGCTAATACTTGTTTTACAAGCTGATACTATCTTTTTATTCAAAACTAATACTTCTTGCGTGTTATGAGTTTCAAAGCATTCCAAAAAATAATTACTCCCTCCATCTCATCATAAGTGTCTTGTATGAAGAAATAATAAGTCTCAAAATATGTGTTGTTTTCTTTTCAATGTAATATTATTTACTTTTTTCACATTTTTACCCCGAAATAAATAATGTGTATCACTTCCAAGTATTTATATTTTGCTATGTATTTATGACAACGATTATTAGCCAATGGTTAATGAGGTTCTTTTTGTAAAATTGTCACATATTTTCATCTATTTACTAGCTTTTCTTAGTATGTGTAATAAAAAGTTAAGATTACCCTTATTATGGGTTAGAAGGAGTACTTTTCATTATTGTAGAAATATCAGGTTACGAGCATCCTTAAAGTTAACGTGATATTTCGTAAAAAAAAAAAAGTTAACGTGATATCAATATCATGGATAAATGGTATACCAAAAATATATCATGGATAAAGGACATTTTCTACTTCTTTTAATTTAAACCATTTTCAAAGCTGTATTATAAGCAACCTATTCACTTTATTTCCTAATATAACATTTAGTGTCCCACCAGTCCCATCCTATTCCCCGAAAGCAATTAATAATGGGCTGCACATTAAGTCACCAAGATAGTGTTTGTATAGCGATTGATAATGAATTGGCACAGCAAGAGGAAAGAAAGTGGGGGTGGGGACAGAGTACTTCATTTATTGAGTCTCACCCAAAATCTGAAGAGTAATGATTTTGTGAATATACTATCCCATGTGAGAATCCGAGTCAATATCATCATCAATTAACCCTAAGGACTACATGACAACAAAATTATTGGCTCTAAATTGGAAATTGGGGATCTACTTTGTTCATCTCCCCAAAGGAAAACGACAAAAAACTCTAGCGTATTTTTGGATATTTTATAACTAGTGGATCGGAGCAGAAAATGGAATGGAGTCAAGCGGAGTGGAATTGAACAAAGTTCTCATTCCATTGTTTGGGTATTTTATGATAGAGCAGAGCAACATACCATTCAATCGTTTGAGAAATGAGTGGAATGGAATGAGTTATAACATTTTTATTCTTTTTTTTACCCTTACAATGAATAAATTACTTTTATTTATGTTTATAATTCACTACCTGATAAATATCTCATATATGTTTATTTACGTCTTACAATAAGAAAATATTTGTTTAAATAAATAATTCATAAATATGTATTTGACACACAATAAATAAATTATAAGTTTCATAGTATCATTTTATTCAAACCAGATACTTCTTGCATGTTATAAGTTTCAAAGCATTACAAAAAATAATTACTCCTTCCATCACATAATAAGTGTCATGTTAGAAGAAATAATAAGTATCAAAATAAGTGTCGTTAAATTTTTTAATGTAATATTAATTACTTTTTCCATTTGTACCCTTAAATTAATACTGTGTTTCACTTCCAAGTACTTATATTCCCCTATGTATTTATGACAACGATTAATAGTCCATGGTTAATAAGGTTATTTTTATAAAATTGTTACATTTTTTCATCTGTTTACTATCTTTATTAGTCTGTGTAATAAAAAGTTAAGATGACACTTATTATGGGTAGGAGGGAGTACTTTTCATTATCGTTGAATTTTCAGGTTGCGAGCATCTTTAAAGTTAATGTGATATTTCGTAAGAAAAATAAATAAAGTTAACGTGATATCAATATCAAGGATAAATGGTATACCAAAAAAAACATGGATAAAGGACTTTCTGTAGTTTTTTTTTATTCAAACCATTTTCAAAGCTGTATTCTAGGCAACCTGTTCACTTTATTTCCTAATATAATATTTAGTGTTCCACCAGTCCCATCCCATTGCACAAATACAATTAATAATGGGCTGCACATTAAGTCACAAAAATAGTCTTTGTACAGTGATTGATAATGAATTGGCACAGCAAGAGGACAGGAGGTGGGGGTGGGGAGGGAGTACTTCATTTACTGAGTCTTACCCAAAATATGAAGAGTAATGATTTTGTGAATATACTATCCCATGTGAGAATCCGAGTCAATATCATGATCAATTAACCCCAAGGACTACAAGACAACAAAATTATTGTCCCAAAATTGGAAAATTGGGGATCGACACTGTTCACTCCCCCGAAGGAAAACGACACAAAAACTCTCGGGTATTTTTGGATATTATAAAACTAGTGGATCAGAGCGGAAAATGGAATGCAGTCAAACAGAGCGAAATGGAACAAAGTTCTCATTCCAATATTTGGGTATTTTACGATAGAGCAGAGCAACATACCTGTCCATCGTTTGAGAAATGAAAGGAACAGAATGGGTTAGAACATTTTTATTCCATTATTATGCTCAGAATAAATAAATTATTTATAATTATATTTATGACTGTCAATCTGATAAATATCTCTTACATGTTTATTTATAACTTATAATAAGTAAATATTTATTTAAATAAATATCTCATAAATACGTATTTGACTTACAATAAATAAATTATAAATAAAACAAACTCGATAAATTTTTTTCCATTTAAAGCATTATAACTTGCTCATACTGCTCATAGTATCATTTTACTTAAACCTGATAATTCTTGCGAAGTGTCGTGTTAAAAGAAATAATAAGTCTCAAAATATGTGTCGTTTTATCTTTTCAATGTAATATTATTTATTTTTATTTTTTCCATTTTTACCCCGAAATAAATAATGTGTAACACTTCCAAGTATTTATATTTTGCTATATATTTATGACAATGATTATTAGAAAATGGTTAATAGGGTTCTTTTGTAAAATTTTCACTTATTTCCATCTATTTATGAGCTTTTCTTAGTGTTCTGAACAGAACCTCAGAGGATGGCCAGAGAGAAGCAGTGCGACGTTGTTCGCAGCGATTGACGACAGCGCGCAGGGTGATGTACCTGCAAGGACTCCGATGCCTAAGTCAGTTTAAGTAAGGGGAGAGGAATTGCAGGGATGAATGAAATCGTACCTGGATCTGTGAAGGAGATCCGTTTTATATGGTTCGAGGATGGTTACTGAGAGATAACCACTCCCGCGAGATCCGGGCTGCCGTCAGATCCTTGCCAGGCTGTGATGAGCTGGGGGTGGAATGCTGAGGACCGTTGGATAAGCCACGTCGATCAGGCACCAAAGTGGTGAAGCAAACTATGTGCGGAGATGGGTCTTGAGCGCGCGAATCGTCGGATTGGGCTTCGGCAGCTCGAGTGTCGAGGTAAATTTCCTTGCCCCCAAGTCGGTAGCTCGAGTGTCGAGGTGGTGACTTGTTGTAGTGATAGAAGTTTGATGATGTCGACATTCGATATTGTTTGAAAGGAAGCGTAACTGTTTGTCGTCCCTTTGAGATAAAAGAAATCTGAAACGCTACCAAACCCTAGGCGCGTGTGCGTTAATTTTGAATTTCAAAATGTCACGTCAGCCATGTTTGGGATTCAGATTGTCACATTGTTTCGAGGCGAGTCATTATTACACTACGCCCCTAGGTCAAATAGGTGTGACGCATTATTTATCAATGGTAGGGAGAAGAAAGGTCACGTCATTCAGACAAGATCAACGTCGAGGAGAGAAAGGAGAAGAAGGGTCACGTCGTTTGGCTTAAAACCTGGGGGTTATAAATCATCATTCCACTTTCCCTTTCTCACTTTCGCTTCTCTTTCAAATTTTTGAGAAATCTTCGTCTCATTCCTTTTCTTCTTTTCCGGCGATTCTGAACGCCTACTTGATTCGGTGGTTTCCTTTCCCAGTGGTTCATTTTCGACCGTTCGTGCTTGCTCGTGTTTCATTTCTTCGGTCTCACCTTGCAAACTTTCTTGTTTACAGGTAAATTTCCTTTCCTTATCTTTGCTTTTCTTTTTGTAGTTTTGAAATGAGTAGCAATATTAGGTCTCTCCCAAGAGATTCGTCCTCATTTTCTTTCGTATCTGGTTTCTCTAGTTCCTCTTTCTCTGGTGGCCTGTCGGAGCGTCCGAGTGTTAACACCGATGGCGGTTCCTTATCGCCTGACAGTAGTTTTGTTACAGTGGACTCTGGGGAAAAGTGTTCTTCCCCTGAAATCTATTATCCTCCGGGACTTTTCGTTGGGGATTATGAGGGTAAGAAGGTGTCCCCCGTTGATCCGGTCGAAATCTAGAGTCTTCTTTTAAAATTACAGAAGTTTTTCGGACGAACTTTCACGGACAGGGAAGTAGGAGAGTGGTTGATTAATATAGATAAACATCGACCTTTTTTCCAAGACAGTGCTTTGGTGAGATCGGATATGGGTAAAAAATTGCTTCAGAGGGATGACTTCGTTTTGCCCCCAAATGCTGAAAACTTCGGTTGGGTTGCAGAAGATGCTCTTTGTACTCACTCCGTTTACTCATCAAAAGAGAATTTTTTACTGATGTTGGAGCCTATGGACGTCGTGGATGGTGTCCGCAACTTCGAAAACTGGAAGATTTGTCAACCCCATCTTGATGCTCGAATCTGTTCGCATTCTGAGTGTATTTTGATGTCCATGTACGAGGTCCTTTTTCAAGGATTTGGGTTTTAAGTTGCCTTTTTCTGACTTTGAAGTAGCGGTTTTACATCATTTAAAGGTCGCTCCTTCACAATTACATCCAAACGCTTGGGCGTTTGTCAGGGGATTCCAGCTACTGTGCCCTTATTTAAATGTCGATCCTTTGGTCGAAACATTCTTCTCCATTTTCCCCCCTTTGTGGATGGAAGCAGATCCAGCGAAATGCCAAGGTTGGGTTTCGTTGAAACAGAACGGGAAAGTTTTTGAGTTGTTCTCAGAATCTCATCGTGGGTTTAAATTGAAATATTTCATTGTCGAGGCCATCAGCAATACTGCTATGAAAAATGTTTGTGCTCCTGTGGAGGTGCTTGACAAGAACGGGCAGGTGACGACTGATTGGTGCGAGAGGTTCCTGCTGTGTTGGAGCGAGAAGCATTTCCAATTCAAGAAGAGCGAATTCACATACAAACTCGACGAGCTCGACGATAATGCTCGATACAGTTTGAAACTAATTCGTAAGTTTGTTGAGATGCTCAAACCTCAACAACATAGAATAAAAAGGGAGAGTTAGTCTCTGAGAAAGGATATGTCGACACTCGTCGCCTTCTGAAATGCAAGACTCAAAAGGAAGCCAATGCGTGCTACTTGTTCATGGTTCCCCTCTTATCATTCTAACTTATTTTTGTCTTCGCAGATTCAATGGCTACTTCGGCATTTTTGGCAAGCTTGAAGAGGAAGGCTTCTGCCGAAAAGAATCCTTCTCCAGGAGTTGGAGAAGGTTCTAGCCACACCGCTTCTGTTCTCACTCCGTCTTCTGGAGCCTCACCTGCTCGAAGTATCGACATTTCAACCGCGGTAGCGAAAGTGGTTGAAGAGGTGCCTTCGGGAAGCAAACGAATTTCTGCCCAGGCTGTCGAGGAGCCTACTGCCAAGAAAAGGAAACCTCCTCAACCCAAGACCTCGGCTCCCACTCTCGCATTGAAGATCGAGGAGAAGCCTGGCAAGGGAAAAGATACGGTCCAGCTTCACGGCAAGGTCCCAACAGTTTGGTCTCATGGCGAGACAGTGAGTGTTGAAGAGATTGGGGGGTTAATTCCTCCTTCCGACAAGGCTTTCTTCAACGAACTCTCCAAAAATGCCAAGGAAAATATGTTTTTTGAAAATATAACTCAAAAGCTTCGGGACTTGCTAGTTTTCCAGTGGCTTTTCAAAAAGAACAGGCACTTAGAGGTTGAGCTTGACGGTCTTCGGAATAGTAATTTGGGGCTAGATGCAAAAATTAAGACCCTTGAAGGTCTTGAAGTCGAGCTACAAGCTCAGCTGGCCAAGTTCAAGGGTGAGGTGGTCGAGGCGTCAAGGCAGATCGAAAATCTTTCTTTCGAGAAGAAGAATCTAATTAAGGAATGCAGATAGCTCTTGTAGAGGATCCAGGATCTTCAAAAGTCAGAGGAGAGTCTGAAGTTGGAGGCCTTTGAATCCCAGTGTAAGATGGAGGGATTAAGTATGGAGGTTGAGCTCCTTTCGAAGGAAAATCAAGAAGTTTCGTTGCTATCTGAGAAGGTCAAAAAGTTAGAGGCCGAGAATGCAGAGATGGTGGCCTTGATCCTAAAGGCTGGCGACGAGTTATTCGCCAATACTGTCGACTAGATTCGGGTTCTCAACCCTGACCTTGCCTTCAACACGACGGGAATAACCCCTGCTGGGATAGTTGAGGGGAACAAAATTGTGGATGGCCAAACAAAGGAGGTCATTCTCATCGGGCCCACTCCGTCTCTTGAAGTGGCTATTCCCCTGGCCTCGAGGTGATCCCCCTTCGAATTCCGAAGTAGTAGTTCCGTCGACTTCGGGAGTGGCTGTGCCTCCTAAGTCTTAGGATTTTGTTGCTCGTATTTGTCGTTTCTTGTTTGCTTTTGCTGTCTTGTAATGAACAAAACGTTTGTAATGATGTTTAACCTTTGACTTGGCAAAATATTTACCTTGTTTGCTTCGCTTGTCGTTCGTTTGGGACCTCTGCTCTCGAGAGGGTTTATCCAGTTGTTGATGTTCACTAATCTGTTGGCCGGACAGAAAGTGACATCTTTTAGCCAGGGACGTGCTCTCTGCTCAAGGTCGTTTCAAAACAAGCTCGTGCTCTCAGGCACGAGGCTTGTAAAAAAAGGGGGGCTCGCGCACTCGTGCACAAGGATTTTTAGAACGTGCTCGTGGTCTCAGGCACGAGGCTTGTTCAAAGGGGGGCTCGCGCACTCGGGCACGAGGCTTTTCAGAACGTGCTCGTGCTCTCGGGCACGAGGCTTGTTTAAAGGGGGCTCGCGCATTCGGGTACGAGGCTTTTCAGTTTGACAAAGCAAGTTCTTCATACTCGTTTTTCTTCAACTGTACTTTATTGCTTCACATTTGTATGTTTCAGATATATTTAATTTCAGCTATAGTACTTCTTCAACTTCACTGCGTTCCAAGTCCTCGAAACTCGCTGGCCTTGCAGTGTCTCAAGGGTGTAAGCGCCATTACCAGTCTTTGTGATGACTCGGTAAGGGCCTTCCCAATTGAGTGCAAGTTTCCCTTGTGGGGCATTCTTTAAACCAATGTCAGCTCGTCGAAGGGCGAGGTCGCCAAGCATGAACTCTCTAGGCACCACACTTCAGTTGTACCTTGCTGCGATTTTCTACTTGACTGCGACCTCGTTGAGCGCTGCAAGCTCTCTGCATTCGTCGAGGAGGTCGAGTTCTTCTCGCAAGTTTTGATAGTTATTGACAAGTTTTGATAGTTATTGACACTTTGTTGGGGATATGAAGTTCTCTAACTAAGTTCTCTAATCTCGACGGGAATAACGGCCTCTGTCCCAAATGTGAGACGGAAGGTGGATTCTCTTGTCGTTGAGTGTGGAGTTGTATGATATTCCCAAAGTACTCGGGGAAGTGCTTTCGCCCAGTTCCCTTTTGCTTCATCTAACCTTCGTTTCAGACCTTGCAGAATAACCCGGTTTGCAGCCTCAGCTTGACCGTTCATCTTGGGGTGTTCTACGGAGGTGAAATGTTGTTTGATGTTAAGGTCCTCCAAAGTCTTTCGAAAACGACGGTCTGTGAATTGTGTTCTGTTGTTGGTAACGACGACCTCAGGTATCCCAAACCTCGTCAAGATGTATCTTTTGAAGAACTTAATCAAATTCTTCGCAGTTATCTTTGCCAGTTCTTCTGCCTCCACCCATTTGGTGAAGTAATCTACTGCGACAGCTAGATATTTCACCTGTCTAGGAGCCATTGGAAATGGTCCAAGTATGTCAATGCCCCACTAGGTGAAGGGCCACGGCACCGAAAGGGACGTTAGCTCTGTTGGAGGAGCCAAGTGGATGTCGCCATGTGTCTGGCATTTGTCACATTTCTTAACGAATAACCCCGCGTCTGCATCTAATGATGGCCAATAATAACCTGTACGGAGGACTTTCTTCGCAAGGGAATGTCCTCCTAGGTGTAGCCCACATATTCCTTCATGCACTTCGGCCAATGCGTATTGGGCTTTGGCGTCGTCGAGACACTTCAACATTGGGCTGGAGAACCCCCTTTGGTACAAGATATTGTCGATTATGGAGTAAGAACATGCTTTCTTTTGAATTTTGGCAGCCTCCTTTTCCTCATTGGGGAGCTCTCCGAGTTGAATGAACTTCCGAATGGGCGTCATCCAATCGTCTGGGTTAGTAGCCACATCATCAATACTTGCCCGGGAGATTGCCAAGCAAAATTTTGGAAGTCTCTGGTATTTCGACGGAGGTGATGTCGACCAGCGAAGTTATACTGGGTTTGGCCAGTGTTTCTTGTATCACAGATCTGTTGTTCCCCGAGGTTCTTATGCTGGCGAGTTTGGACAGAATATCCGCTCGGGTGTTCTGTTTTCTTGGGATATGTGTAATCTCAATTGTAGAGAAATCGTTCATTTTCTTTTTCACCAAGGCGAGGTATTTTTGGAGGAGTGGGTCTTTAGCCTGGTACTCTCCATTGATTTGGGACACAACTAACTGAGAATCGGTTCTGAGTTTAACTTTTTCAGCACCAAAGTCTTGAGCTAATGTGAGCCCTGCTAAACATGCTTCATACTCTGCTTGGTTGTTTGAAGTGGGGAATGAAAATCCTAGGGAGAACTCGACGATCACCCCATCGTCGTTCTCGAGCAACAACCCAGCGCCACCGCCCTATGTGTTGGATGATCTGTCAACGTGAACCATCCATTTGGAGCAAGGCTCTACAGCTCCTGGAGTTATCTCGACAATGAAATCTACCAATCATTGGGCTTTGATGGCCTATCTTGCGTCGTACATAACCCCGAATTCGGACAACTCAACCGACCACTTGATCATACGTCCTACCAAGTCTGGCCTGTGTAGGATCTGTTTGATTGGTTGGTCTGTCCGAACTACTATGGGATGTGCTATGAAGTATTGTCTCAACTGTCGAGCTGCGACTATCAATGCTAGCACGACCTTTTCAATCTTTTGGTATCTTAGCTCAGGGCCTTGAAGTGCTTTGCTTATGAAATAGACGGGTTTCTGGCCCTCATCTGGCACTCAGGGGACCATTCGAACTGAATTCCCTTCTTGAGTAAACGAAAAAAAGGCAACGCATGTTGCGCTGACTTCGAGATAAACCTCATCAGCGAGGCGAGCATTCCAGTGAGCTGCTGGATGTTTTTCTTTGATGATGGCTATTGCATTTTGGTGACAGCACGACATTTGTTAGGGTTTACCTCAATCCCTCTCTCGGTTAGGTAGAAACCGAGAAATTTCCCAGCTCGCACTCTGAAAGTGCATTTTTCAGGGTTGAGCCTCATATTATGTCGTCGGACTTCGGCGAGAACTTATTTTAGATCGACGACGTGGTCGATTTCCTTCGTTGTTTTCACGATCATATCGTCCATATACACCTCTAGCATTCTACTGATCTGGTTTGCAAATACTTTATTCATCATGTGCTGATACGTGGCTCCAGCATTCTTGATGCCAAAAGGCATTACTTTGTAGCAGTAATTGCCTTTGTCGGTCATAAATGCAGTTTTTTCTTGATTAGCAGGGTGCATTGGGATCTGGTTATAACGAGAATACGCGTCCATAAAAGAAAGCAATCGAAAACTGGAGGAATTATCGACAAGTCTGTCGATATTCGGGAGGGGATAGGCGTCCTTGGGGCACGCCTTGTTAAGATCGGTGTAATCAACACACATGCGCCACTTTCCATTAGACTTTTTAACTAGTACAACGTTAGAAAGCCATGTAGTGTATTTAACCTCCCTAACAAACTCAGCCTTAACAAGATCATCAACTGCTTTGGCTGCAGCTTCAGCTTTCTCAGGGGCTTGCTTGCGGCGTCGCTGAGCTACCCAACGGGCTTTAGGGTCGAGAGCAAGTTGATGGCAGGCGATGTCAGGAGAGATGCCTGGCATGTCAGCAGCAGTCCAAGCGAAGAGGTCAGCATTGGACTTCAGGCACTCAATCAGCTGTAGCTTAACCTGTTCGGGAAGGTCTGCACCTAGCTTCACGGTCTTTTCGGGATCAACCCCCAGCTGAACTCGGATAAACTCGCCATCAGGCACTGGCCTCTTGATCTTTTGCTGGAGTTCGCGGGCCAGGGGGTCGTCCTCTTGGACTTCATCTTCGAACTCGATTCTGGCATCGAAATCAGCAAGGTTGACTTCTGAAGCGGCTTTGGCAAGAGCATGCTTCTTAGCAGATAGAGGTCGATTCTCTTCACCCGACTCGTCGACCTTCAGGGACACGATGTAGCATCTCCTATCAGCTTCTTTATCGGCTTCGATAGTGTCGAATTTGTCGTCATCACTATGGAAACGCATCTTCAAGTGGACCGTCGAGGTCACGGCCCTGAGCTCTCCCACAGTTAGGTGCCCAATGATGCAGTTATATACAGATTTGCACGGAAGTACTATGAACTGGACTTTAACAGTCTTGGAGGCAGGTGGTTCTCCAAAGGTCACCATCAATTCCACATAGCCCAACGACTTTGTTTTCGAGCCATTGAAACCGGTCAGATCGGACCATGGATACGGTACGAGGTCTTTCTCTGGTAGCTTCAAGGTTTTAAACAACTAGTGGAAAATAATATCCGCCGAGCTCCCCTGATCTATCAATATTCTTTTAACATCAAAGTTGGCCGTGTAAGCTTTGACCAATTGGGGAATCAAAAAGTTCAGCTTTCCATTCACCAAGTCCTCATCGTAAAAGGCGAGGGGTGGTCTTCCTTTATGCCTGCTAGATGAAGTAAAAACAGTGGAAATTGACATCGTTTCTCTCAGCTTTCGCTTTGCTGAGTTTATACTCGCACCTCCCTTGTTGGAGAACCCCCCAGAGATGAGAAGGGTGACTGGGGGAGGTCGTGGTCGAGGTCTTTCTTTGTTCTCTTCGGACGCTCGAGCTGCCTTGTCGAGTTGTGCTATAGAAGCTGATTCCTTTCTCGCAGGTCGAGGTGATCTGGACTCGACCTTCTATCGCCAGATCTCGGTTTTGCTTTCATGTACTTCGATAACCTCCAATTCTGGATCAGCTGTTCTTTCATGTCTTTCAAGTGAAAACAGTCACCAATCTCATGCCCAGCGCACTTGTGAAAGTGACAGTACTTGGACTTGTCAGCATTGGGTTTCTCCTTCCCTTTCTGGGGGAACTTGATTCCAGCGTCTCGTAACTCGGTGTTCGTGCATTCGTTAAAAATACGCTTTGGCGTGGTATTCAAGGGAGTATATTCATCATATCTCTTTGACGGAGGTCGGTTCTCTTTATCTCTGTGCGACCTGTCCTCGCACTGTTCGCCAGTCTTCTCCTGGGTTTTGCCTTTGACCTTTGACGCCATCAACTTCTCTTCATAATTCATGTACTTCTGGGCTCGTTTAAGGAAGTCGTTTAAGTTCTTTGCCTTGTCGACACCAATGTTGATGCTGAACAGACTACCTTCAACTAAACCTTGCTCCAATAAATACAACTTCATCTCGTCGGAACACTTTTTCACAGAAATTGCTTCTTTGTTAAAACATTCGACATAGTCTCTGATAGATTCTTCTTTTCCCTGCTGAATTGCGGCTAATGCTGCCATGGATTTTGGCAGGACCTTAGACGCAGTGAAGTGGGCAGAGAATTGATCAGTGAGCTCGGACCACGAGTCCATGAAATTTTTCTTCAGGGCCTGGAACCACGACAAGGCCGCCTTCTTCAGAGTCAGGGGAAAGATCTTGCACTTGACTGGTCCTTGGGCACCTCGGTAGCACATGACAGTGTCGAAACAATCGATGTGCTCATCTGGATTGGTTGTACCATCATACGAATCTAAGGATGGTGGCTTCCGAAGATGCTTCGAGATCCGAAATTTCATGATCCTGGAAGTGAAAGGGCCAAAGGCCTCACACGTGTCGCTCTCTGTGTCACTCTACAGGGAGGTGGACGAAAAGGAGTGAGCACGACAGCAGCGAGAGGGGCGATCAGGTGACTTTGCACGACGGCGAGAGGGAGTAGTGGTTTATCGAGGCGGTGTATCACTTCTTGCGGTCGCACCTCTGCGACAAGGAGAGTGATCAGGAGAACGACGGCGATGCGGCGGAGAGTGCCTCGCCTCAAACCCTGATGATAAGCTTTCAGACAAAACTCTTTCGCACCGCATTTTTTCGTTTCTTCTTCTGCTCTGAGGATAGCGGATCTGAGATCTACGACGGTAAGGAAAAGGGCGATCCAAAGACCGACTACGACGGTGTGTAGCATGTGGAAAGTGATGTGGAGTTACATCACGGCGGCGACGATGAACAGATCTACGAGTTATGGAATCTCTGGACCTCTGAGGCGACTGAAGGATCTGGTCTGCTTTGTTCTCGATCTGCGTTGTGACGCAAACAGAGATCTCTTTTTGCTGATTCTCCATGCGATCCAGGCGTTGATTCTGGACCTGTATCGCTTTAGCATGACTTCGTAAGAACTCTCAAAATTCACGGAGGAGGAAAGTGGTTGTTGGAGCGGTCTCGCCTGTTTCTGTTGTAGCTGCCGCGATAACGAACGAAACCGCATCGATCTGAGGAAGAGGAACATTCCTCGGCCTTTTATTTTCGACATTGAAATGAACATGTTCAGGTTAAGGTTGATCTACCGGAGCGATCAGAGGATTTGGTGGATTCATATCTGCGCGGAGCAAGTTGCGAGTAGCGACGGTGCGCTTCGATCCAGTCATCATGAATGGCGAAGAGAAACTTCAGAAAATAAAGATGAAATCAAAGATGATTTCCCACAGACAGCGCCAATGTTCTGAATAGAGCCTCAGAGGATGGCCGGAGAGATGCAGTGTGACGTTGTTCGCAGCAGTTGACGACGACACGCGGGGTGATGTACTTGCAAGGACTTCGATGCCTAAGTCAGTTTAGGTAGGGAGAGAGGAATTGCAGGG
Source organism: Calophaca sinica (assembly GCA_037113605.1). NCBI lineage: Eukaryota > Viridiplantae > Streptophyta > Magnoliopsida > Fabales > Fabaceae > Calophaca > Calophaca sinica. The sequence continues at coordinate 54,391,128 of CM073734.1, read as the reverse complement.
ATGAATGAAATCGTACTTGGATCTATGAAGGAGATCCGTTTTATATGGTTCGAGGATAGTTACTGAGAGATAACCGCTCTAGTGAGATCCAGAGTGCCGTCAGATCTTTGCCAGGCTGTGATGAGCTGAGGGTGGAATGCTGAGGACCGTTGGATAAGCCACGTCGACCAGACTCCGAAGTGGTGAAGCAAACTATGTGCGGAGATGGGCCTTGAGCGCGAATTGTCGGATTGGGCTTCGGCCTAGTCCGAAACACTTAGTATGTGTAATAAAAAGTTAAGATGACACTTATTATGGGGTTGGAGGGAGTACTTTTCATTATTGTAGAATTATCAGATTACAAGCATCCTTAAAGTTAACGTGATATTTTGTAAAAAAAATAAAAAAAAAATAAAGATAACTTCATACCAATATCATGGATAAAAGGTATACCAAAAAAATATCACGGATAAAGGACATTCTATACTTTTTTTATTATAACCATTTTCAAAGCTGTTTTATAAGCGATCTATTCACTTTATTTGCTAATATAACATTTAGTGTCCCACCAGTCCCATCCCATTGCTTGAACACAATAAATAATGGGTTGCACATTAAGTCACCAGTATAGTCTTTGTACAATGATTGGTAATGAATTGGCACCGAAAGAGGAAAGGAAGTGGGGGTGGGGAGGGAGTACTTCATTTATTGAGTCTTACCCAACATATGAAGAGTAATGATTTTGTGAATATACTATCCCAGGAGAGAATCCGAGTCAATATCATGATCAATTAACCCCGGGGACTACAAGACAACAAAATTATTGTCTCAAATTTGGAAAATTAGGGATCGACTCTGTTCATCCCCCCAAAGGAAATGACACAAAAACTCTTGGGTATTTTTGGATATTTTAAAACTAGTGGATATGAGCGAAAAATGGAAAGGAGTCAAGCATAGCGAAATGGAACAAAGTTCTCATTCCAATATTAGGGCATTTTACGATAGAGTAGAGCAGCGTAGCATTCCATCGTTTGGGAAATGAATGGAACATAATGGGTTATAACATTTTAGAATGAATAAATTATTTATATTTATATTTATAATTGCCAATCTGGTAAATATCTCATACATGTTTATTTATGTCTTACAATAAGTAAATTTTTATTTAAATAAATATCTCATAAATATGTATTTGACTTACAATAAATAAATAATAAATAAAACTAACTCGATACTATTGTTTCCATTCAAAGCGTTATAACCTGCTGATACTTGTTTTACAAGATCATAGTATCATTTTACTCAAACCTGATACTTCTAGCGAAGTGTCGTGTTAGAAGAAATAGTAAGTCTCAAAATATGTGTCGCTTTACCTTTTCAATGTAATATTATGTACTTTTTTTTACTTTTTTACCCCCAAAAAAATAATGTGTATCACTTCCAAGTATTTATATTTCGCTATGTATTAATGACAACGATTATTAGCCAATGGTAAATAAGGTTCTTTTTGTAAAATTTTCACATATTTTCATCTTTTTACTAGCTTTTCTTAGTTTGTGTAATAAAATGTTAAGATGACACTTATTTTGGGTTAGAGGGAGTACTTTTTCATTATTGTAAAATTATCAGGTTACAAGCGTCCTTAAAGTTAACGTGATATTTCGTAAAAATAAATAAATAAAGTTAACGTCATATCAATATCATGGATAAATGGATACCAAAAAAATATCATGGATAAAGGGCATTTTGTACTTTTTTTATTCAAACCATTTTCAAAGCTGTATTGTAAAGGGCCCATTCACTTTATTTCCTAATATAACTTTTAGTGTCCCACTAGTCCCATCCCATTGCTTGAACGCAATAAATAATGGGCTGCACATTAAGTCACCAATATAGTCTTTGTACAGTGTGATTGATAATGAATTGGCACCGAAAGAGGAAAGGAAGTGGGGGTGGAGACGGAGTACTTCATTTATTTAGTCTTACCCAAAATATAAAGTGTAATGATTTCGTGAATATATTATCCCCATGTGAGAATCCGAGTCCATATCATGATCAATTAACCCCAAGGACTACAGGACAACAAATTATTGGCTCAAAATTGGATAATTGGGGAATGACTCTATTCTTCTCCCCAAAGGAAAACGACAAAAAAAAACTCTAGGGTATTTTTGGATATTTTTAAACTAGTTGATCGGAGCGAAAAATGGAATGGAGTCAAACAAAGCAAAATGGAACAAAGTTTTCATTCCAATATTTTGGTATCTTTATGTACAACACAGCAAGAACGGAATGGGTTATAACATTTTTATTCCATTTTAACGCTTAGAATGAATAATTTATTTATGTTTATATTTATAATTGCCAATCCGATAAATATCTCATACATGTTTTTTTATGTCTTACAAAAAGCAAATATTTATTTAAAAAAAAGTCTCATAAATATGTATTTGATTTACAATAAATAATTTATGAATAAAACTAACTTGATACTATTGTTTACATTCAAATCATTATAACCAGCTGATACTTGTTTTACAAACTCATAGTATCATTTTACTCAAACCTGATACTTTTTGCGAAGTTTCGTGTAAGAAGAAATTGTAAGTCTCAAAATATGTGTCGTTTTATCTTTTCAATGTAATATTATTTACTTTTTTTTCCATATTTAACCCGAAATAAATAATGTGTATCACTTCCAAGTATTTATATTTCGCTACGTATTTATGACAACGACTATTAGCCAATGGTTAATAAGGTTCTTTTTGTAAAATTTTCACATATTTTCATCTTTTTACTAGCTTTTCTTAGTCTGCGTAATAAAAAGTTAAGATGACACTTATTGTGGGTTAGAGGGAGTACTTTGCATTAATGCAGAATTATCAGGTTAAGAGCGTCCTTAAAGCTAATGTGATATTTCGTAAAAATAAATAAATAAAGTTAACGTCATATCAATATCATGGATAAATGGCATACTAAAAAAATATCATGGATAAAGGGCATTTTGTACTTTTTTTATTCAAAACCATTTTCAAAGCTGTATTATGAGCGACATATTCACTTTATTTCTAATATAACATTTAGTGTCCCACCAGTCCCATCCCATTGCTTGAACGCAATAAATAATGGGCTGCACATTAAGTCACCAATATAGTCTTTGTACAGTGATTGATGATGAATTGGCGCTGAAAGAGGAAAGGAAGTGGGGGTGGGGAGTGAGTACATCATTTATTGAGTCTTACCCAAGAAATAGAGGGCAATGATTTTGTGAATATATTATCCCCATGTGAAAATCCGAGCCCATATCATGATCAGTTAACCCCAAGGACTACAAGACAACAAAATTAATGGCTCAAAATTGGATAATTGGGGATTGACTCTGTTATTCTCCCCAAAGGAAAATGACAAAAAAACTCTAGGGTATTTTTGGATATTTTAAAACTAGTGGCTCGGAGCGAAAAATGGAATGGAGTCAAACAAAGCGAAATGGAACAAAGTTCTCATTCCAATATTTTGGTATCTTATGATAGAGCGCAGCAACAAACGATTCCATCGTTTGAGAAATGACTGGAACAGAACAGGTTATAACATTTTTATTCCATTTTAACGCTTAGAATGATTAAATTATTTATGTTTATATTTATAATTGCCAATCCGATAAATATCTCATACATGTTTATTTATGTCTTACAATAAGCAAATATTTATTTAAATAAATGTCTCATAAATATATATTTGATTTACAATATATAATTTTTGAATAAAACTAACTTGATACTGTTGTTTACATTCAAATCATTATAACCTGCTGATACTTGTTTTACAAGCTCATAGTATCATTTTACTCAAAAATGATACTTCTTGCGAAGTGTCGTGTTAGAAGAAATTGTAAGTCTCAAAATATGTGTCGTTTTATCTTTTCAATGTAATATTATTTACTTTTTTCCATTTTTACCCAGGAAAAAAATATTGTGTACCACTTCCAAGTATTTATATTTCGCAAGGTATTTATGGCAACAATTATTAGCCAAGGTTAATATGGTTCTTTTTGTGAAATTGTCATGTGTTTTCATCTACATACTAGCTTTTCTTAGTCTGTGTTATAAAAAGTTAAGATGACACTTATTATGGGTTGGAGCGAGTACTTTTCATTATTGTAGAATTATCAGGTTATGAGCATCCTTAAAGTTAACGTGATATTTTGTAAAAAAATAAAATAAATAAATAACGATAACATCATACCAATATCATGGATAAATGGTATACCAAAAAAATATCACGGATAAAGGACATTCTATACCCTTTTTTTATTATAACCATTTTCAAAGCTGTTTTATAAGCGACCTATTCACTTTATTTCCTAATATAACATTTAGTGTCCCACCAGTCCCATCCCATTGCTTGAACACAATAAATAATGGGTTGCACATTAAGTCACCAGTATAGTCTTTGTACAGTGATTGATAATGAATTGGCACCGAAAGAGGAAAGGAAGTGGGGGTGGGGAGGGAGTACTTCATTTATTGAGTCTCACCCAAAATATGAAGAGTAATGATTTTGTGAATATACTATCCCAGGAGAGAATCCGAGTCAATATCATGATCAATTAACCCCGGGGACTACAAGACAACAAAATTATTGTCTCAAATTTGGAAAATTAGGGATCGACTCTGTTCATCCCCCCAAAGGAAATGACACAAAAACTCTTGGCTATTTTTGGATATTTTAAAACTAGTGGATATGAGCGAAAAATGGAATGGAGTCAAGCAGAGCGAAATAGAACAAAGTTCTCATTCCAATATTAGGGCATTTTACGATAGAGTAGAGCAGCGTAGCATTCCATCGTTTGGGAAATGAATGGAACATAATGGGTTATAACATTTTAGAATGAATAAATTATTTATATTTATATTTATAATTGCCAATCTGGTAAATATCTCATACATGTTTATTTATGTCTTACAATAAGTAAATTTTTATTTAAATAAATATCTCATAAATATGTATTTGACTTACAATAAATAAATAATAAATAAAACTAACTTGATACTATTGTTTCCATTCAAATCGTTATAACCTGCTGATACTTGTTTTACAAGATCATAGTATTATTTTACTCAAACCCGATACTTCTAGCGAAGTGTCGTGTTAGAAGAAATAGTAAGTCTCAAAATTTGTGTCGCTTTACCTTTTTAATGTAATATTATGTACTTTTTTTACTTTTTTACCCCGAAAAAAATAATGTGTATCACTTCCAAGTATTTATATTTCGCTATGTATTAATGACAACGATTATTAGCCAATGGTAAATAAGGTTTTTTTTGTAAAATTTTCACATATTTTCATCTTTTTACTAGCTTTTCTTAGTTTGTGTAATAAAAAGTTAAGATGACACTTATTTTGGGTTAGAGGGAGTATTTTTTCATTATTGTAAAATTATCAGGTTACAAGCGTCCTTAAAGTTAACGTGATATTTCGTAAAAATAAATAAATAAAGTTAACGTCATATCAATATCATGGAAAAATGGATACCAAAAAAATATCATGGATAAAGGGCATTTTGTACTTTTTTTATTCAAACCATTTTCAAAGCTGTATTGTAAAGGGCCCATTCACTTTATTTCCTAATATAACTTTTAGTGTCCCACTAGTCCCATCCCATTGCTTGAACGCAATAAATAATGGGCTGCACATTAAGTCACCAATATAGTCTTTGTACAGTGATTGATAATGAATTGGCACCTAAAGAGGAAAGGAAGTGGGGGTGGAGACGGAGTACTTCATTTATTTAGTCTTACCCAAAATATAAAGTGTAATGATTTTGTGAATATATTATCCCCATGTGAGAATCTGAGTCCATATCATGATCAATTAATCCCAAGGACTACAGGACAACAAAATTATTGGCTCAAAATTGGATAATTGGGGAATGACTCTATTCTTCTCCCCAAAGGAAAACGACAAAAAAAAACTCTAGGGTATTTTTGGATATTTTTAAACTAGTTGATCGGAGCGAAAAATGGAATGGAGTCAAACAAAGCAAAATGGAACAAAGTTTTCATTCCAATATTTTGGTATCTTTATGTACAGCACGACAAGAACGGAATGGGTTATAACATTTTTATTCCATTTTAACGCTTAGAATGAATAATTTATTTATGTTTATATTTATAATTGCCAATCCGATAAATATCTCATACATGTTTATTTATGTCTTACAATAAGCAAATATTTATTTAAATAAAAGTCTCATAAATATGTATTTGATTTACAATAAATAATTTATGAATAAAACTAACTTGATACTATTGTTTACATTCAAATCATTATAACCAGCTGATACTTGTTTTACAAACTCATAGTATCATTTTACTCAAACCTGATACTTTTTGCGAAGTTTCGTGTTAGAAGAAATTGTAAGTCTCAAAATATGTGTCGTTTTATCTTTTCAATTTAATATTATTTACTTTTTTTTTCCATATTTAACCCGAAATAAATAATGTGTATCACTTCCAAGTATTTATATTTCGCTACGTATTTATGACAACGACTATTAGCCAATGGTTAATAAGGTTCTTTTTGTAAAATTTTCACATATTTTCATCTTTTTACTAGCTTTTCTTAGTCTGCGTAATAAAAAGTTAAGATGACACTTATTGTGGGTTAGAGGGAGTACTTTGCATTAATGCAGAATTATCAGGTTAAGAGCGTCCTTAAAGCTAATGTGATATTTCGTAAAAATAAATAAATAAAGTTAACGTCATATCAATATCATGGATAAATGGCATACTAAAAAAATATCATGGATAAAGGGCATTTTGTACTTTTTTTATTCAAAACCATTTTCAAAGCTGTATTATGAGCGACATATTCACTTTATTTCTAATATAACATTTAGTGTCCCACCAGTCCCATCCCATTGCTTGAACGCAATAAATAATGGGCTGCCCATTAAGTCACCAATATAGTCTTTGTACAGTGATTGATGATGAATTGGCGCTGAAAGAGGAAAGGAAGTGGGGGTGGGGAGTGAGTACATCATTTATTGAGTCTTACCCAAGAAATAAAGAGCAATGATTTTGTGAATATATTATCCCCATGTGAAAATCCGAGCCCATATCATGATCAATTAACCCCAAGGACTACAAGACAACAAAATTAATGGCTCAAAATTGGATAATTGGGGATTGACTCTGTTCTTCTCCCCAAAGGAAAATGACAAAAAAACTCTAGGGTATTTTTGGATATTTTAAAACTAGTGGCTCGGAGCGAAAAATGGAATGGAGTCAAACAAAGCGAAATGGAACAAAGTTCTCATTCCAATATTTTGGTATCTTATGATAGAGCGCAGCAACATACGATTCCATCGTTTGAGAAATGACTGGAACAGAACAGGTTCTAACATTTTTATTCCATTTTAACGCTTAGAATGATTAAATTATTTATGTTTATATTTATAATTGCCAATCCGATAAATATCTCATATACATGTTTATTTATGTCTTACAATAAGCAAATATTTATTTAAATAAATGTCTCATAAATATATATTTGATTTACAATAAATAATTTTTGAATAAAACTAACTTGATACTGTTGTTTACATTCAAATCATTATAACCTGCTGATACATGTTTTACAAGCTCATAGTATCATTTTACTCAAAAATGATACTTCTTGCGAAGTGTCGTGTTAGAAGAAATTGTAAGTCTCAAAATATGTGTCGTTTTATCTTTTCAATGTAATATTATTTACTTTTTTCCATTTTTACCCAAAAAAAAATATTGTGTACCACTTCCAAGTATTTATATTTCGCAAGGTATTTATGGCAACAATTATTAGCCAAGGTTAATATGGTTCTTTTTGTAAAATTGTCATGTATTTTCATCTACATACTAGCTTTTCTTAGTCTGTGTTATAAAAAGTTAAGATGACACTTATTATGGGTTGGAGCGAGTACTTTTCATTATTGTAGAATTATCAGGTTATGAGCATCCTTAAAGTTAACGTGATATTTTGTAAAAAAATAAAATAAATAAATAACGATAACATCATACCAATATCATGGATAAATGGTATACCAAAAAAATATCACGGATAAAGGACATTCTATACCCTTTTTTTATTATAACCATTTTCAAAGCTATATTATAAGCGACCTATTCATTTCATTTCCTAATATAACATTTAGTGTCCAACTAGTCCCATCCCATTGCTTAAACGCAATAAATAATGGGCTGCACATTAAGTCGCCAGTATAGTCTTTGTGCAGTGATTGATAATGAATTGGCACCGAATGAGGAAAGGAAGTGGGGGTGGGGAGGGAGTACTTCATTTATTGAGTCTTATCCAAAATATAAAGAGTAATGATTTTGTGAATATATTATCCCCATGTGAGAATCCGAGTCCATATCATCATCAATTAACCCCAAGGACTACAAGACAACCAAATTATTGGCTCAAAATTGGATAATTGGGGATCCACTCTGTTCTTCTCCGCAAAGGAAAACGATAAAAAACTCTAGGGTATTTTTGGATATTTTAAAACTAGTGGATCGGAGAGAAAGATGGAATCGAGTCAAATAAAGCGAAATGGAGCAAAGTTCTCATTCCAATATTAGGGCATTTTACGATAGAGTAGAGCAGCGTAGCATTCCATCGTTTGGGAAATGAATGGAACATAATGGGTTATAACATTTTAGAATGAATAAATTATTTATATTTATATTTATAATTGCCAATCTGGTAAATATCTCATACATGTTTATTTATGTCTTACAATAAGTAAATTTTTATTTAAATAAATATCTCATAAATATGTATTTGACTTACAATAAATAAATAATAAATAAAACTAACTCGATACTATTGTTTCCATTCAAAGCGTTATAACCTGCTGATACTTGTTTTACAAGATCATAGTATCATTTTACTCAAACTGATACTTCTAGCGAAGTGTCGTGTTAGAAGAAATAGTAAGTCTCAAAATATGTGTCGCTTTACCTTTTCAATGTAATATTATGTACTTTTTTACTTTTTACCCCCAAAAAATAATGTGTATCACTTCCAAGTATTTATATTTCGCTATGTATTAATGACAACGATTATTAGCCAATGGTAAATAAGGTTCTTTTTGTAAAATTTTCACATATTTTCATCTTTTACTAGCTTTTCTTAGTTTGTGTAATAAAATGTTAAGATGACACTTATTTTGGGTTAGAGGAGTACTTTTTCATTATTGTAAAATTATCGAGGTTACAAGCGTCCTTAAAGTTAACGTGATATTTAAGTAAAAATAAATAAATAAAGTTAACGTCATATCAATATCATGGATAAATGGATACCAAAAAAATATCATGGATAAAGGGCATTTTGTACTTTTTTTATTCAAACCATTTTCAAAGCTGTATTGTAAAGGGCCCATTCACTTTATTTCCTAATATAACTTTTAGTGTCCCACTAGTCCCATCCCATTGCTTGAACGCAATAAATAATGGGCTGCACATTAAGTCACCAATATAGTCTTTGTACAGTGTGATTGATAATGAATTGGCACCGAAAGAGGAAAGGAAGTGGGGGTGGAGACGGAGTACTTCATTTATTTAGTCTTACCCAAAATATAAAGTGTAATGATTTCGTGAATATATTATCCCCATGTGAGAATCCGAGTCCATATCATGATCAATTAACCCCAAGGACTACAGGACAACAAATTATTGGCTCAAAATTGGATAATTGGGGAATGACTCTATTCTTCTCCCCAAAGGAAAACGACAAAAAAAAACTCTAGGGTATTTTTGGATATTTTTAAACTAGTTGATCGGAGCGAAAAATGGAATGGAGTCAAACAAAGCAAAATGGAACAAAGTTTTCATTCCAATATTTTGGTATCTTTATGTACAACACAGCAAGAACGGAATGGGTTATAACATTTTTATTCCATTTTAACGCTTAGAATGAATAATTTATTTATGTTTATATTTATAATTGCCAATCCGATAAATATCTCATACATGTTTTTATGTCTTACAAAAAGCAAATATTTATTTAAAAAAAAGTCTCATAAATATGTATTTGATTTACAATAAATAATTTATGAATAAAACTAACTTGATACTATTGTTTACATTCAAATCATTATAACCGGTGATACTTGTTTTACAAACTCATAGTATCATTTTACTCAAACTTGATACTTTTAAGTAAGTTTCGTGTAAGAAGAAATTGTAAGTCTCAAAATATGTGTCGTTTTATCTTTTCAATGTAATATTATTTACTTTTTTTCCATATTTAACCCGAAATAAATAATGTGTATCACTTCCAAGTATTTATATTTCGCCACGTATTTATGACAACGACTATTAGCCAATGGTTAATAAGGTTCTTTTTGTAAAATTTTCACATATTTTCATCTTTTTACTAGCTTTTCTTAGTCTCAAGGTAATAAAAGTTAAGATGACACTTATTGTGGGTTAGAGGGAGTACTTTGCATTAATGCAGAATTATCAGGTTAAGAGCGTCCTTAAAGCTAATGTGATATTTCGTAAAAATAAATAAATAAAGTTAACGTCATATCAATATCATGGATAAATGGCATACTAAAAAAATATCATGGATAAAGGGCATTTTGTACTTTTTTTATTCAAAACCATTTTCAAAGCTGTATTATGAGCGACATATTCACTTTATTTCTAATATAACATTTAGTGTCCCACCAGTCCCATCCCATTGCTTGAACGCAATAAATAATGGGCTGCACATTAAGTCACCAATATAGTCTTTGTACAGTGATTGATGATGAATTGGCGCTGAAAGAGGAAAGGAAGTGGGGGTGGGGAGTGAGTACATCATTTATTGAGTCTTACCCAAGAAATAGAGGGCAATGATTTTGTGAATATATTATCCCCATGTGAAAATCCGAGCCCATATCATGATCAGTTAACCCCAAGGACTACAAGACAACAAAATTAATGGCTCAAAATTGGATAATTGGGGATTGACTCTGTTATTCTCCCCAAAGGAAAATGACAAAAAAACTCTAGGGTATTTTTGGATATTTTAAAACTAGTGGCTCGGAGCGAAAAATGGAATGGAGTCAAACAAAGCGAAATGGAACAAAGTTCTCATTCCAATATTTTGGTATCTTATGATAGAGCGCAGCAACATACGATTCCATCGTTTGAGAAATGACTGGAACAGAACAGGTTCTAACATTTTTATTCCATTTTAACGCTTAGAATGATTAAATTATTTATGTTTATATTTATAATTGCCAATCCGATAAATATCTCATATACATGTTTATTTATGTCTTACAATAAGCAAATATTTATTTAAATAAATGTCTCATAAATATATATTTGATTTACAATAAATAATTTTTGAATAAAACTAACTTGATACTGTTGTTTACATTCAAATCATTATATCCTGCTGATACATGTTTTACAAGCTCATAGTATCATTTTACTCAAAAATGATACTTCTTGCGAAGTGTCGTGTTAGAAGAAATTGTAAGTCTCAAAATATGTGTCGTTTTATCTTTTCAATGTAATATTATTTACTTTTTTCCATTTTTACCCAGGAAAAAAATATTGTGTACCACTTCCAAGTATTTATATTTCGCAAGGTATTTATGGCAACAATTATTAGCCAAGGTTAATATGGTTCTTTTTGTGAAATTGTCATGTGTTTTCATCTACATACTAGCTTTTCTTAGTCTGTGTTATAAAAAGTTAAGATGACACTTATTATGGGTTGGAGCGAGTACTTTTCATTATTGTAGAATTATCAGGTTATGAGCATCCTTAAAGTTAACATGATATTTTGTAAAAAAATAAAATAAATAAATAACGATAACGTCATACCAATATCATGGATAAATGGTATACCAAAAAAATATCACGGATAAAGGACATTCTATACCCTTTTTTTATTATAACCATTTTCAAAGCTATATTATAAGCGACCTATTCACTTCATTTCCTAATATAACATTTAGTGTCCAACCAGTCCCATCCCATTGCTTAAACGCAATAAATAATGGGCTGCACATTAAGTCGCCAGTATAGTCTTTGTGCAGTGATTGATAATGAATTGGCACCGAATGAGGAAAGGAAGTGGGGGTGGTGAGGGAGTACTTCATTTATTGAGTCTTATCCAAAATATAAAGAGTAATGATTTTGTGAATATATTATCCCCATGTGAGAATCCGAGTCCATATCATCATCAATTAACTCCAAGGACTACAAGACAACCAAATTATTGGCTCAAAATTGAATAATTGGGGATCCACTCTGTTCTTCTCCGCAAAGGAAAACGATAAAAAACTCTAGGGTATTTTTGGATATTTTAAAACTAGTGGATCGGAGAGAAAGATGGAATCGAGTCAAATAAAGCGAAATGGAGCAAAGTTCTCATTCCAATATTTTGGTATCTTATGATAGGGCACAGCAACATACGATTCCATCGTTCGAAAAATGGCTGAAACGGAATGGATTGTAACATTTTTATTCCATTTTAACGCTTAGAATGAATAAATTATTTATGTTTATATTTATAATTGCCAATCCGATAAATATCTCATACATGTTTATTTATGTCTTACAATAAGCAAATATTTATTTAAATAAGTGTCTCACAAATATGTATTTGATTTACAATAAATAATTTATGAATAAAACTAACTTGATACTATTGTTCACATTCAAATCATTATAACCTGCTGGTACTTGTTTTACAAGCTCATAGTATCATTTTACTCAAAATGATACTTCTTGCGAAGTGTCGTGTTAGAAAAAATTGTAAGTCTCAAAATATGTGTCGTTTTATCTTTTCAATGTAATATTATTTACTTTTTTTTCCATATTTAACCCGAAATAAATAATGTGTATCACTTCCAAGTATTTATATTTCGCTACGTATTTATGAAAACGATTATTAGCCAATGGTTAATAATGTTCTTTTTGTAAAATTTTCACATATTTTCATCTTTTTACTAGCATTTCTTAGTTTGTGTAATAAAAAGTTAAGACGACACTTATTATGGGTTAGAGGGAGTACTTTGCATTATTGTAGAATTATCAGGTTACGAGCGTCCTTAGAGTTAATGTGATATTTCGTAAAAATAAATAAATAAAGTTAACGTCGCACCAATAGAAAGAGCAATGGTTTTGTGAATATATTATCCCCATGTGAGAATCCGAGTCCATATCATGATCAATTAACCCCAAGGACTACAAGACAACTAAATTATTGGCTCAAAATAGGAAAATTGGGGATCGACTTTGTTCTTCTCCCCAAAGGAAAACGACAAAAAAACTCTAGGGTGTTTTTAGATATTTTAAAACTAGTGGATCGGAGCAGAAAATGGAATGGAGTTAAGCAGAGCGAAATGGAACAATGATCTTATTCCAATATTTTGGTATTTTACGATAGAGCACAGCGACATCCGATTCCGCCGTTTGAGAAAGGAATGGAACGGAACGAGTTATAACGTTTATATTCCATTTTAACGCTAAGAATAAATAAATTATTTATGTTTATATTTATAATTGCCAATCCGATAAATATCTCATACATGTTAATTTATGTCTTACAATAAGTAAATATTTAATTAACTAATTATCTCATAAATATGTATTTGACTTACAATAAATAATTTATAAATAAAACTAACCTGATACTATTGTTTCCATTCAAAGCATTATAACCTGCTGATACCTGTTTTACAAGCTCATAGTATCATTATACTCAAACCTGATATTTCTTGCGAAGTGTCATGCTGGAAGAAATTGTAAGTCTGAAAATATGTGTCGTTTTATCTTTTCAATGTAATATTATTTACGTTTTCTCCATTTTTACCGCGAAATAAATAATGTGTACCACGTCCAAGTATTTATATTTCGCTAGGTATTTATGGCAACGATTATTAGCCAATGGTTAATATGGTTCTTTTTGTAAAATTGTCATGTATTTTCATCTATTTACTAGCTTTTCTTAGTCTGTGTAATAAAAAGTTAAGATGACACTTATTATGGGTTGGAGCGAGTACTTTTCAGTATTGTAGAATTATCAGGTTATGAGCATCCTTAAAGTTAACGTGATATTTTGTAAAAAAAAATAAATAAATAACGGTAACGTCATACCAATATCTTGGATAAATAGTATACCAAAAAAATATCACGGATAAAGGACATTCTATACTTTTTTTTATTATAACCATTTTCAAGGCTGTATAATAAGCAACCTATTCACTTTATTTCCTATTATAACATTTAGTGTCCCACTAGTCCCATCCCATTGCTTGAACGCAATAAATAATGGGCTGCACATTAAGTCACTAGTATAGTCTTTGTATAGTGATTGATAATGAATTGACACCGAAAGCGGAAAGGAAGTGGGGGTGGGGACGGAGTACTTTATTTATAGAGTCTTACCCAAAATATAAAGAGTAATGATTTTGTGAATATATTATCCCCATGTGAGAATTCGAGTCCATATCATGATCAATTAACCCCAAGGACTATAAGATAACAAAATTATTGGCTCAAAATTGGATAATTGGAGATCCACTTTGTTCTTCTCCGCAAAGGAAAACGACAAAAAAAACTCTAGGGTATTTTTGGATATTTTAAAACTAGTGGAACGGAGCAAAAAATGGAATGGAGTCAAACAGAGTGAAATGTAACAAAGTTCTCATTCCAATATTTTGGTATCTTACGATAGAGCACAACAACATACGATTCCATCGTTTGAGAAATGACTGAAAAGGAACGGGTTATAACATTTTTATTCCATTTTAACGCTTAGAATGAATAAATTATTTATGTTTATATTTATAATTGCCAATCCGATAAATATCTCATACATGTTTATTTATGTTTTACAATAAGCAAATATTTATTTAAATAAATGTCTCATAAATATGTATTTGATTTACAATAAATAATTTATGAATAAACTAACTTGATACTATTGTTTACATTCAAATCATTATAACCTGCTGATACTTGTTTTACAAGCTCATAGTATCATTTTACTCAAACCTGATACTTCTTGCGAAGTGTCGTGTTAGAAGAAATTGTAAGTCTTAAAATATGTGTCGTTTTATCTTTTCAATGTAATATTATTTACTTTTTTTTTCATATTTAACCCGAAATAAATAATGTGTTTCGCTTCCAAGTATTTATATTTCGCTACGTATTTAGGACAACAATTATTAGCCAATGGTTAATATGGTTCTTTTTGTAAAATTTTCACATATTTTCATCTTTTTACTAGCTTTTCTTAGTCTGTGTAATAATAAGTTAAGATGACACTTATTATGGGTTTGAGAGAGTACTTTGCATTATTGTAGAATTATCAGGTTACGAGCGTCCTTAAAGTTAATGTGATATTTCGTAAAAATAAATAAATAAAGTTAACGTTGTATCAATATCATGGATAAATGGTATACCGAAAAAAATATCATGGATAAAGGGTATTTTGTACTTTTTTTTTTCAAACCATTTTCAAAGCTGTATTATGAGCGACATATTCACTTTATTTCCTAATAAAACATTTAGTGTCCCACCAGTCCCATCCCATTGCTTGAGCACAATAAATAATGGGCTGCACATTAAGTCAACATTATAGTCTTTGTACAGTGAATGATGATGAATTGGCACCGAATGAGGAAAGGAAGTGGGGGTGGGGAGTGAGTACTTCATTTGTTGAGTCTTACCCAATATATAAAGAGCAATGATTTTGTGAATATATTATCCCCATGTGAGAATCCGAGTCCATATCATGATCAATTAACCCCAAGGACTACAAGACAACTAAATTATTGGCTCAAAATAGGAAAATTGGGGATCGGCTTTGTTCATCATCCCAAAGGAAAACGACAAAAAAACTCTAGGGTATTTTTGGATATTTTAAAACTAGTGGATCGGGGTGAAAAATGGAGTGGGGTCAAACAGAGTGAAATGGAACAAAGTTCTTGTTCCAATATTTTGGTATTTTACGATAGAGCACAGCAAAATACGATTCCATCGTTTGAGAAATGAATGGAACGGAACGGGTTATATCATTTTTATTCCATTTTAATGCTTAGAATGAATAAATTATTTAAGTTTATATTTATAATTGTCAATCCGAGAAATATCTCATACATGTTTATTTATGTCTTACATTAAGTAAATATTTAATTAAATAAATATCTCATAAATATGTATTTGACTTACAATAAATAATTTATAAATAAAACTAACCTGATACTATTGCTTCCATTCAAAGCATTATAAGCTGCTGATACTTGTTTTACAAGCTCATAGTATCCTTTTATTGAAACCTGATACTTCTTGCAAAGTGTCATGCTGAAAGAAATTGTAAGTCTCAAAACGTGTGTTTTATCTTTTCAATGTTATATTATTTACTTTTTTTCCCTTTTTACCCCGAAATAAATAATGTGTACTATAACATCTCCATTTTTTAGATTAATTTTTTAGTCACGCGATATATTAAGTTCTCGATAAATGAATTTACGTGATACTTGAAATTTTCTTTTTTTGAACACCTAGTATGGTAAGTAATTATGATTAAGTTGAATTTTCTTATTACTTTTCTAAAATTACAGAAATACCCTTTGGTGTAAAATTTCCATTTTATCCTTACTACTTTTATGAAATTACCAAAATATCCTTAACTTATGAAATTCCTTTTTTAATCCTTAATAATTTTAGATAATAACCAAAATGCCCTTGAAATTTCTAGAATATTTGAGATTATTATTTTACCCTTGCTAATCTTTTGAAATCACTAAAATGCCATTAAAATATGAATTGACTATTTTACCCTTTTGTACAAAATTCCATTTGTATCATAAACTTTGTTAGTTAACTTAGTGATTATGAGTATGAAAATTAGTGGTTAAAAATTAAACTAAGGATGATGAATCATGGTCTTGGATAAGAATGAAACTGATTAGTTAGAATTAATTTTAGGGAGATATTTTCTTATGGATAAGCATGAATTAGGTGGAAGGATAAGATTGAACTAATTATGTGGTTAGCAATAATTCAAGTAGCACCATAGTTATTGGACAAATTTCTTAAAGATAAGGATGGATTAATATGTGGCTTGTAGTGAATTAAGATATGGATGGACTCTTAATTCCATAGGAACTTGACAAGTGTTCTTAAAGATAAGTATGCTTAGGTGTCTTTGGTTAAGAATGCTACGAATGGATAAGAATGTTATTAATGGATAAGAATGCTTAGGTGTATGGATAAGAATGAGTAGAAGAAGTGGCTAGCATTAACGCTTTGTTGTCCTAATGGATTGGAATGGTGACTAGGTAATGACTAGGATTTGGATAACCTTAGACTAAACATATGGCTAAGAATTAGTATCCACAAGAGTTTGGCAAATGGCACTACAATTAATTGACATGTGTATTGATAGATAAGATCGATGAGTCATTAAGGATAGGCTTGGATCTTGGTACCTAAAAAAATGTGACAAGTGTCTTAGAGATAAGAATGAATCAAGATAAGGATGGTGAGTCATATAGGATAAGTATGAATTTTTGTGGCTAGTATTGATCCAAGTGGCACCACAAAATGATGACAAGTGTCTTTATAGATAAGCATGCTTAGTTGGATGGATAAGGATAGATTAGTGTGGATAAGGATGGATGATGTGGATAGATAAGGATAGAGATAAGAATGGATGCTGTGGATGGATAAGGATAGGATTAGTATGTGTAGGACCTCAAGATTATGACAAGTGGCACCATAGGAAAGTAGCACATGTCCTTAGATTTTCCTATAAATAGAAGGCAACACCTTGAGGATTCATAAGTTCCAAATTGTAGAAGTTTTAGAGAGAGAAAAGCTCTACAGTTCTAGAGAGAGTAAATGAAAGAAAATTTCTCTTCCTTTCCTTGTGTTAATATCGTGAGATGCTCCTTCCTTTGTGATCATCTTTAGCTTGTTTTCTTCTGCTTCTCGAGCTAGAGATCTTGTGTTTGAGAGTGTGTAAATGCTTGAGTGAGAAATCAAGAGTTTGTGAGAATTTTCCCTTCCTTCGTTGCTACTGCCGTGACCCATAGAGCTTTTTGGGGTTTGTGTTCGTGAGTCCGTGGGGGTGGTTTAGTGTCTGCTCATGGTTCTAAGTACTCCGAATTCCGGGTGGGAGAAAGAATATACTTCCATTGGGTTATGTGTAGTGGATATGATTGTTTGGCATGTGTAGGGTGACCTAAGCCCTACTAGAGGTTGTTGTCAGTAACACCTAAGGATAGGGGTTACGATGTGCCATATCTAAGGATAGGCGTAGTAGACCCATCAACTAACTTAGGATTTATTATTATTAAATATGATTGCCTAATAAATATGCTTATTTGTAAGTTATGATGTACATGTCATATGAGGGTAGTAACATGCCTAGGATTGCTTCATGACATGCCTGTGGAATATGTGATGTTGTGATATCTATGTTAACATGTGAAATTAAATGCTTATAAGATGCTGTGTAAAATGCTGTAGCACTTAAGTATGATATGTAGCATAACATGATATGGGTTTGGGTATGTGAGCATAACATGATGTGAGGCATAAGATTATGAGGTGTTGGATGCATGAGCATGATATTGCATTAGTAGCCACTCCATTCTTGACGGGAATGTGTAACGGGAATGGGGGATATCTCCCCCAACAAGTAAGATCCACTCCGTTCCTTATCAGAAAAGGGGGAAACGGATGTCCCTATCGGGAAAGGGGGGAGGATTCCTATCGGGAAAGGGGAATACCTCGTGGACTAGGCTAGTGTCGCGCCATCTCTATTGGGAAAGAGAGGCGGGAGTCCCTATTGGGAAAGGGGATGACAAACTAACGGAAAGGGGGTTCGCCAATACGTATTCCTATCAGAAATGGAGAGTATAACGACAACAGTAAAGAAAAGATGCACAACTCATTGAGAGACATGGGGTAAGTGGAAGAGGGTAGCTAGATCCTATTTGTTATATATGTGATTATCTGTGCAGAGTGTCTTACTTTCATTCTACTTAAGCATTTCCTGCTTTTTAATGGATGCGTTGTTCTTATCTCCCTGTGTTTGCATGTTTTTGTGTGTGTGTGTGTGTGTGTATATATATATATATATATATATATATATATATTATTTCTATATTAGACTCTCTTGAGGAAGATATAGCAGCAGCCCTACCCAATGAAGCAGTTCTTGGTGATCCTGTCGATGACGGAGCAGGTCCCGAAGATCCATGTTCGGGAGAGTTTTTAGTCATAGGCGAGCTGGATCACAGAGTAGGAACTCTCAGCATCCACCTTGCTCATGTTTTTGCAGTCCCTTTGGCCAGGAGTCTTGTGTTGATATTTTGTTTTGTTTTGGTAAGTTTAGATGAGGTGCAGCTTAGCCTCACAGGTTTATATTTTGAAGAACAGAATTGTACTATTTACACTACGCTTACTTGTGCACTCTGATGAGGCCAACTTTTGAGAAAACCTATTTATATATTTTAAGACACTAGTTACTTCACTGTGACACGTCGTTGTCTTATTGTGGCTTACAGTTTTAATTTTTTTTCGTATTTTCATACACCTTAATTACGTGGGCTAGGTTAATTATGTAGAATAAAGCATGAAAAGGACAGCGGGGTGTTACATATACCACTTCCAAGTATTTATATTTCGCTAGGTATTTATGGCAACAATTATTAGCCAATGGTTAATATGGTCCTTTTTGTAAAATTGTTATGTATTTTCATCTATTTACTAGCTTTTCTTAGTCTGTGTAATAAAAAGTTAAGATGACACTTATTATGGGTTGGAGCGAGTACTTTTCATTATTGCAGAATTATCAGGTTATGAGCATCCTTAAAGTTAATGTGATATTTTGTAAAAAAAACAAATAAATAAAGATAACGTCATACCAATATCATGGATAAATGGTATACCAAAAAAATATCACGGATAAAGGACATTCTATACTTTTTTTTATTATAACCATTTTCAAAGCTGTATTATAAGCGACCTATTCAATTTATTTCCTAATATAACATTTAGTGACCTACCAGTCCCATACCATTGCTTGAACGCAATAAATAATGGGCTGCACATTAAGTCACCAGTATAGCCTTTGTACAGTGATTGATAATGAATTGGCACCGAAAGAGGAAAGGAAATGGGGGTGGGGAGGGAGTACTTCATTTATTAAGTCTTGCCCAAAATATAAATTGTAATGATTTTATGAATATATTATCCCCATGTGAGAATCCGAGTCCATATCATCATCAATTAACCCCAAGGACTACAAGACAACCAAATTATTGGTTCAAAATTGGATAATTGGGGATCGACTCTGTTCTTCTCCGCAAAGGAAAATAACAAAAAAACTCTAGGGTATTTTTGGATATTTTAAAACTAGTGGATCGGGGCGAAAGATGGAATGGAGTCAAATAAAGCGAAATAGAGCAAAGTTCTCATTCCAATATTTTGGTATCTTATGATAGGGCACAGCAACATACGATTCCATCGTTTGAGAAATGACTGGAACAAAACGGGTTATAACATTTTTACTCCATTTTAACGCTTAGAATGAATAAATTATTTTGGTTTATATTTATAATTGCAAATCCGATAAATATCTCATACATGTTTATTTGTGTCTTACGATAAGTAAATATTTAATTAAATAAATATCTCATAAATATGTATTTGACTTACAATAAATAATTTATAAATAAAACTAACCTGATACTATTGTTTCCATTCAAAGCATTATAACCTGCTGACACTTGTTTTACAAGCTCATAGTATCATTATACTCAAACCTAATACTTCTTGCGAAGTGTCATGCTAGAAGAAATTGTAAGTCTCAAAATATGGGTCGTTTTATCTTTTCAATGTAATATTATTTACTTTTTTTTCCATTTTTACTGCGAAATAAATAATGTGTACCACTTCCTAGTATTTATATTTCGTTAGGTATTTATGGTAACGATTATTAGCTATTGGTCAATATGGTCCTTTTTGTAAAATTGTTATGTATTTTCATCTATTTACTGGCTTTTCTTAGTCTGTGTAATAAAAAGTTTAGATGACACTTATTATGGGTTGGAGCGAGTACTTTTCATTATTGTAGAATTATCAGGTTATGAGCATCCTTAAGGTTAACTTGATATTTTGTAAAAAAAAAAAAAAGAAATAAAAATAAAGATAATGTCATACCAATTTCATGGATAAATGGTATACCAAAAAATATCATGGATAAAGGACATTGTATACTTTTTTTTATCATAACCAATTTCAAAGCTGTATTATAAGCGACCTATTCACTTTATTTCCTAATATAACATTTAGTGTCACACCAGTTCCATCCCATTGCTTGAACGCAATAAATAATGGGCTGCACATTAAGTCACCAGTATAGCCTTTGTACAGTGACTAATAATGAATTGACACCGAAAGACGAAAGAAGTGGGGGTGGGGAGGAGTACTTCATTTATTAAGTCTTACCCAAAATATAAAGAGTAATGCTTTTGCGAATATATTATCCCCATGTGAGAATCCGAGTCCATATCATGAACAATTAACCCCAAGGACTACAAGACAACAAAATTATTGGCTCAAAATTGGATAATTGGGGATCGACTCTGTTCTTCTCCCCAAAGGAAAACGAAAAAAAACTCTAGGGTATTTTTGGATATTTTAAAACTAGTGGATCGGAGCGAAAAATGGGATGGAGTCAAACAGAGCAAAATGGAACAAAGTTCTCATTCCAATATTTTGGCTTCTTATGATAGAGCACAGCAACATACGATTCCATCGTTTGAGAAATGACTGGAACGGAACGGGTTATAACATTTTTATTCCATTTTAACGCTTAGAATGAATAAATTATTTAGGTTTATATTTATAATTGCCAATCCGATAAATATCTCATACATGTTTATTTATGTCTTACAATAAGTAAATATTTAATTAAATAAATATCTCATAAATATGTATTTGACTTACAATAAATAATTTATAAATAAAACTAACCCGATACTATTGTTCCCATTCAAAGCATTATAACCTGCTGATACTTGTTTTACAAACTCATAGTATCATTTTACTCAAACTTGATACTTCTTGCGAAGTGTCATGCTGGAAGAAATTGTAAGTCTCAAAATATGTGTCGTTTTAACTTTTCAATGTAATATTATTTACGTTTTTTCCATTTTTACCCCAAAATAAATAATGTGTACCATTTCCGAGTATTTATATTTCACTAGGTATTTATGGCAACGATTATTAGCCAGTGGTTAATATGACTCTTTTTGTAAAATTGTTATGTATTTTCATCTATTTACTAGCTTTTCTTAGTCAGTGTAATAAAAAGTTTAGATGACACTTATTAGGGGTTGGAGCGAGTACTTTTCATTATTGTAGAATTATCAGGTTATGTGCATCCTTAAAGTTAACGTGATATTTTGTAAAAAAATAAAAAAAATAAAAATAAAGATAACGTCATACCAATTTCATGGATAAATGGTATACCAAAAAAATATCACGGATAAAGGACATTCTATACTTTTTTTTTATTATAACCATTTTCAAAGCTATATTATAAGCGACCTAGTCACTTTATTTCCTAATATAACATTTAGTGTCCCACCAGTCCCATCCCATTGCTTTAACGCAATAAATAATGCGCTGCACATTAAGTCACTAGTATAGTCTTTGTACAGTGATTGATAATGAATTGGCACCGAAAGAGGAAAGGAAGTGGGGGTGGGGAGGGAGTACTTCATTTATTGAGTCTTACCCAAAATATAAAGAGTAATGACTTTGTGAATATATTATCCCCATGTTAGGATCCGAGTCCTTATCATAATCAATTAACCCCAAGGACTACAAGCCAACAAAATTATTGGCTCAAAATGGGATAATTGGGGATCGACTCTGTTCTTCTCCCCAAAGGAAAACGACAAAAAACTCTAGGTTATTTTTGGATATTTTAAAACTAGTGGGCCGGATCGAAAAATGGAATGGAGTCAAACATAGCGAAATGGAACAAAGTTCACATTCCAATACTTTGGCATCATATGATAGAGCACAGCAACATACGATTCCATCGTTTGAGAAATGACTGGAACGGAACGGGTTATAACATTTTTACTCCATTTTAACGCTTAGAATGAATAAATTATTTATGTTTATATTTATAATTGCCAATCCGATAAATATTTCATACAAGTTTATTTATATCTTACAATAAGCAAATATTTATTTAAATAAATGTCTCATAAATATGTATTTGATTTACAATAAATAATTTATGAATAAAACTAACTTGATACTATTGTTTACATTCAAATCATTATAAATTGCCGATACTTGTTTTACATGCTCATAGTATCATTTTTCTCAAACCTGATACTTCTTGTGAAGTGTCGCGTTAGAAGAAATTGTAAGTCTCAAAATATGTGTCATTTTATCTTTTTAATGTAATATTATTTACTTTTTTTCCATATTTAACCCGAAATAAATATTGTGTATCACTTCCAAGTATTTATATTTCGCTTCGTATTTATGGCAACGATTATTAGCCAACAGTTAGTAAGGTTCTTTTTTGTAAAATTTTCACATATTTTCATCCTTTTACTAGCTTTTCTTAGTCTGCGCAATAAAAAGTTAAGATGACACCTATTATGGGTTAGGGGGGTACTTTGCTTTATTGTAGAATTATCAGGTTACGAGCGTCCTTGAAGCTAATGTGATATTTCGTATAAATAAATAAATAAATTTAACGTCGTATCAATATCACGGATAAATGGTATACCAAAAAAATATCTTGGATAATGGGCGTTTTGTACTTTTTCTATTCAAACCATTTTCAAAGATGTATTACGAGCGACACATTCACTTTATTTCCTAATATAACATTTAGTGTCCCACCAGTCGCATCCCATTGCTTGAACGCAATAAATAATGGGCTGCACATTAAGTCACCAATATAGTCTTTGTACAGTGATTGATAATGAATTGGCACCGAAAGAGGAATGGAAGTGGGAGTGGAGAGGGAGTACTTCATTTATTGAGTTTAACCCAAAATATAAAGAGCAATGATTTTGTGAATATATTATCCCCATGTGTGAATCCAAGTCAATATCATGATCAATTAACCGCAAGGACTATAAGACAACAAAATTATTGGCTCAAAATTGGAAAATTGGGGATCGACTCAGTTCATCTCCCCAAAGGAAAACAACAAAAAAACTCTTGGGTAT
Organism: Calophaca sinica; assembly: GCA_037113605.1. Taxonomy (NCBI): domain Eukaryota; kingdom Viridiplantae; phylum Streptophyta; class Magnoliopsida; order Fabales; family Fabaceae; genus Calophaca; species Calophaca sinica. The sequence goes on along the minus strand of CM073734.1, from coordinate 54,366,872 downwards.
TTTTGGATGTTTTAAAACTAGTGGATCGGAGTGAAAAATGGAATGGAGCCAAACAGAGCGAAATGGAACAAAGTTCTCCTTCCAATATTTTGGTATCTTACGATAGAGCAGAGCAACATACGATTCCATCGTTTGAGAAATGAATGGAACGGAACAGGTTATAACATTTTTATTCCATTTTAACGCTTAGAATGAATAAATTATTTATGTTTATATTTATAATTGCCAATCCGATAAATATCTCACACATGTTTATTTTTGTCTTACATTAAGAAAATATTTATTTAAATAAATATCTCACACATATGTATATGACTTACAATAAATAATTTATGAATAAAACTAACTTGATACTATTGTTTCCATTCAAAGCCTTATAATCTACTTATACTCGTTTTACAAGCTCATGGTAACATTTTTCTAAAACCTGATATTTCTTGCGGAGTGTCGTGTTAGAAAAAATTATAAATCTCAAAATATGTGTTGTTTTATCTTTTCAATGTAATATTATTTTCTTTTTTCCCCATTTTTACCCTAAAATAAATAATGTGTACCACTTCCAAGTATTTTTTTTCACTAGGTATTTAAGGCAACGATTATTAGCCAGTGGTTAATAAGGTTCTTTTTGTAAAATTGTTACGTATTTTCATCTATTTACTTGCTTTTCTTAGTATGTGTAATAAAAAGTTAAGATGACACTTATTATGGGTTGGAGCGAGTACTTTTCATTATTGTAGAATTATCAGGTTACGAGCGTCCTTAAAGTTAACGAGATATTTCGTTAAAAAAAATGTTAATGTCATATCATTATCATGGATAAATGGTATACCAAAAAAATATCACGGATCAAGGACATTCTATACTTTTTTTTTATTATAACCATTTTCAAAGCTGTATTATAAGCAACTTATTCGCTTTACTTCCTACTATAACATTTCGTGTCCCACCAGTCCCATCCCATTGCATGAATGCAATAAATAATGGGCTGCACATTAAGTCACCAATATAGTCTTTGTACAGTGATTGATAATAAATTGGCTCCGGAAGAGGAAAGGAAGTGGGGGTGGGGAGGGAGTATTTTCTAACATCCCGAATTCCCTAAGCCTAATTATTAGAAATCCTAAGTGGATAAGGGATTTATTCCCTAAGGATTAAAAATAGTTCATAGCCTTAATTGGATAATTTAAATACAAATTAGGATTTAAAGGGTAAAATAGTAATTTTCCTCAATAATTTTGGAAATGTGAGACTAATTATTTATGAGTGGTTATAATTATTTAAATCACCTAATGTTGATTTAAGTACGATAGGTTAAGTTATGGAATTTTAATTGGGGTTTGTGAGTCAAAATCTAGTAAAAGATTGACCTGGACCCACCATACTCCACACTTATGGCCCATTCACCTTAGCACTCCTTCTCTCACTCTTTAACTCCCCCCCTCACGACCGGGACAGCAAAGAGAAAGGGGAAAAAATCCAAAAAAAAGAAAGAAGAAGAAGGGAAAGAAGAGAAGGGAGAATGGCGATCGAGAGAGAGAGGAAATGAGGGTGGCCGCGACGGCCACCACGCCGGCCAACCACAACAGCGCCCCAGGAGGGTGGCTGGGAGAGTGAGAAGGTGAGACACAGAGAGAGAGGGCCTAACAGAGAGAAAGAGAAAGAGATCGAGAGAGAGAAGCCGGGACAGTGTTGGGGCTTCGAATTAGAGGAATGAAGCAGATGGAGGTTTCACCTCCATTAAAGCTTCAAGGATGGAGATTGGAGCTTGAAGACCCACTCCTATGGAGGTTAGGGCTTGCATGTGGGTTTCGTGAGGAAGAAGAAGAAGCTGAGCTCAGATTGACGAAGAAGATGAAGATGGAAGCTTGTGGACCAATTTCGATGGAAGAGGCTAGGGTTTCAAATTTGGAAATTTGGGGGTTTTTATCCTAAGGCTTCTCAGGAACTATAGGTAACATAGATTTCTCCTAAAACGTCCCTTAGGGTGTGCTAGGATTTATTATTAAAATTCTTAGTTCAATAATTAGTTTACTGATTATTATGGTCTTGTATGGGGTTTTGACTGAAATAGGGTCGGATTCGGTCCTCAACCCCCCTAAACTAATGTGTGATGTTTGTACCGTTGGGAGTTCCATTGAGCTCCAATCGGGATAATTGATTTGTTTGCCAAGTTGTTAAATATGTGACAACTAGTGTTAAGTGGCTTGAGACACGAGCCCACCTGTTTTATGAGATGCCATGGATTTTCTGAGTAAATGGATGTCTTGGTATCTCCTCGGGATGAGTTTAAGTTGGTATGTGTTGTAACTGAAATGCATGTTAAATCCCCTAATTGTCTTTGGTTCTTGATTTGTCATTAATTCCTAATAATGCATGTGTAACCTTTCCTTGAATCTTCGTTGAAAGGGGTTTTAACCCTATGTGATGACTTGTGCGAATTCTTAGTATTTGCAATGTGATTGATGTTCTTTGATTGGAATTGTTTGTGTGAAGTCCTGTGAGTAACATACCCTTTCATAAGCCCTTTTGTAACTGGGCCAATGTGCCTGGTGGGTTGGGATGTTACAATAAAAGGCGCATGTGTTTCTGTGATTGGAATTTGTTTGTGTGTGAACGTTTGCATTTGAATCGCAAACCCGTCTTTGGTTATTTTAGGGCTTTTCCACTGACGGGGACCCCTTGGTGGAACCAAATATGGTTCTCACTCTTTTCTTTGGGCTATTGAGTGGTGCCGAGTGAGAACGTTCTTTGAGATTTGTGATAACTGTTTGCTTTATGATTGTGGTCTCTTATTGATTGAAACTTGTATGTGTTTGGAATGTTTGCGTTTGAACTGCAAACTCATCAATGATTATTTTAGGGTGTTTTCACTAACGGGGACCCATTGGTGGAACCAAACACGGTTCTCACTCTTTTCTTTGGGCTATTGTGTGGCGCCAAGAGGGTACATTCATTGAGGATTGTGATATGTGTTTGTGTGGTACTATGTTATGTGTTTGATGTGTGCTTGATGTTTGAAAACTTAGTTGCTTCATCATCGCGTTTTGAGGAGTCATTAAGTTATTCTAAATAAATATATATGTTTAAGGGGAGGATTTTCCATACGTCGCACACCATGTATGGCTGAAAACAATGGTAAAAGTATTTTTGATTCTAAATCTATGTTACTGAGTTTTGTAAACTCACTTTCGGGGCATTGTTTTCAGGTACAGGCTGATTGAGAGGTTCAGAGCATAAGTTGACCTTGGTCTTGCTTTCCTGCGAGACTTCGAGTTACTGGATCACGAGTTCGAGTCCTAGTTAGTAGGTTGCGTCCTAGTAATATTGGTATATCATGTATAATTATAATTATGTTATTTTATTTTGCTTTTGAAAAAGGGGTTGTAATAATCAAAGTTATAATCTATCTTTCGAAAACTCTGATTTATGTTTACAAATTTAGTAGCATATTTTGGTTTGATGCTTATGTGACCAGGGATTTCATTAAACAAAGTATAGCATAGTACTTTCAAAGAGGGTTCATTCTTTATTATTCTCATGTACGCAAAATTTTTTCCAAGACTAATTCCTTTAAATTTAGGTTTTATTAGTAAGTAATTCCCTAATTAGAGTTAGGGTGTTACATATTACATTTATTGAGTCTTACCCAAAATATGAAGAGTAAAGATTTTGTGAATATAGTGTCCCACGTGAGAATCCGAGTCAATATCATGATCAATTAACCCCAAGGACTACAAGAAAACAAAATTATTGGTTCAAAATTGAAAAATTGGGGATCAACTCTGTTCATCTCCCCAAAGGAAAACGATAAAAAAACTCTAGCATACTTTTGGATATTTTAAAACTAGTGGATCGGAGCGGAAAATGGAATGGAGTTAAGCAGAGCGAAATGAAACAAAGTTCTCTTTCCAATATTTGGGTATTTTACGATGGAGCAGAGAAGTATACCATTCCATCGTTTGAGAAATGAATGTAACAGAATGGGTTATAACATTTTTATTCCATTATCACCCTTAGAATGAATAAATTATTTATATTTACATTTACGATTGCCAATGTGATAAATATCTCATGCATGTTTATTTATATCTTATAATAAGTAAATATTTATTTAAATAAATATCTCA